>CM042152.1:100514416-100586916 GCA_023376005.1 Doryteuthis pealeii
TCCAACAGTATTTTTTTTAAATTGTCAAAATATTTAAGCCCGTCATTCTCGCGCTTTATTTGATTTTATGAAATTTCTAAAAAGAAAAAAAAAAAAATTAATTAATAAAAAAAAATGATTGCAAGTATTGGTGTTTTTGATACTAAGGGTGTTACTTAGTGGAGTCCCCACTCATCAATGGCCAATATTAGCATTACTATATCCGTGATATACTAACTCTGAACAAAACATTAGCATCAGGTCAATGCGTTCGATCTCCGAAGTTGAGAAGTGATGAGCCTGTTTAGTACTTAATTTGCTGACCAAATTTCCCCCCATGCCTGCACCAAATTCTTTTGGTATTTTTTAATTGTGTGATGGAACATTTTAAAGTTCAGTAGCTATTTACCTCAGAAAAAACAGAAGATGGCAGTCTAATAACAGTTGACAAGAGTCACTGCCTGTGGTTTATGGTAGGAGTGGAGTGATAGCAGAGCCGCGGTGAGCGGTTTAAGTAGGCAAAAATTTAAGCTACTGCAGTTAGTGTGAACAACCTGTGGCCTTTTTTCTCAAAATAATTTGATTCAGCATTAAATGGCTGGTTGACATACCGTAACAAAAACAAACAAAAAAAAACTATTGCTACGATAAGCTCTCTTTTCGGCATGGAGAGATGACGTGTCAACATTTGTTCTTATCTTCAAAACGGAGTGATGATTTGTTGGTATAGAAATAATGTTGTATACTTTTACTTTTTACTTACGTACTTATCTCTGGACCGGTACGACATGGGAGAGGCCCGAATCTCAGTTGCTGAATCGATACTGGAATTGGCTGACAATTCCTTGGTGTTTGGAGTATGTAAACCAACTTGGGGTGCTGGGGAGACATCTTGCCTTGTGTCATTTAGAGTTTTTAGTCATAACACAAGGCCACTTCTTTTTCTCATTAGATTTTTATTTTCCCCAAGCCTAAAATGCCGAGAGCAAAAGTTCAATGTTTTACTCTCGACGCGTAATTCCAAACTCGCTAAACATTCTCACCCCCTCATCTCTCTCACTTCACCTCCTTCCACGGTCCATTCAACAGAAACATGCTACGTGGCATGATTATTCATCCTTAAACTTTTCCATTCTCATTTAACACATACTTCTTGCTAAAACTTTTCCGTGCTAATTTACATATCAGATTACACTCATGGCTCCCCCACCCCATTATGTTACACCACCTGAATACAACAGAAGGAAATACAGGATAAATGCATTTTAACACACAAGAGCATTTTGTTATATCCACCTTTTGATTCGGATATATGAATGGCGAGAGAGGAGAGGAGTTCTTAGGAGGTTCTATTTCGGCGACTGACCATCTTCTTAGAAGTTGATTTCTTCCTGTGTTTGATTCTATTTGCTGGCTTCGATTGTCTATGCTCATCCTCTTTGTCTTTAAATGATGACGTAAGACTTTATTTATTTTCCAAAGACGTCTTTATTAAAACCAAAGCTCAGAGGTTTAACCGCACGATACGAAGATGGCTTACCTGGGTACAGACGGACATTACGTCAGTTCCCTTCGACTAACCGCCAAATTCTAACTAACTCTAATTCAGCCCCCTTCACACGCTTTGCCTTCACACAATGAGAAATTGGCGGCTAGGTCAGTGAAAGACGAACTGTTTGTCAATCACTTCTTATAACGGTTATAATGGTAAATTTCCATTTACCATACCGTTATTTAAATTTTAGTACACTACAATCATAATTCCTAGGCAACCCACGAATTATGTAACGCATTTAACCTTTTATATACCAATGCTATTCCGCCCTTTCGGCTGGAGCAGTAGAATATGCCGACTGCGCCTCTGCAGAGGGGTAAAACGCCCCCAATGGGGACACCGGTTGTCAATGGGCGGCGACCGTGATGATCAACCACGAGTGTACAGGTATACAATGTATGCAGGCACGTATATACGAAGAAATAAGGTATACAAGATGAAATGGCAGCTATCAACTCAGAAACAAACACAAATTATAATAAGAAATATAAGATGACTTTACAACAGTTGAAGTGAAAATTACAAATCTCCACCGTCTGAGTAACGGTTATCGTCGTAGGAAGGGAAATCAGTGATCCAAGTTCAAATCCTGGACGAGGCTGTTTGCGTTTCACTTAGCATTAAAGTCCTTGGGAAAGGCATGAATCTATGATCTCTCTGCAAGCTATGAATTGAAACCATATTATAATATGATTATTTAACAATGTTCACCTTAACAATCCCTTAACAATATTTTATTTCCTTAACAATATTTTGAATATTCTTTTAGTTTAAATTCTGGACGAGGCTGTTTGCTGTTCACTTCGCACTGAAGTCCTTGGGAAAGGATAGTTAAAAAGTTAAACAGACTGGGATTTTCTATCTTGGTTAGATAACCGGTATAGGAGTCAGAAAACTTTAAATTTAAATCAAATGTTCTCCGTGATGGAAAGGCTTGGGGTGTGAATAATAGTGTGACAAAATGTAAAAAAAAAAGCATCTTCTCTACCCAACCGCTCGAAGAGAAAGAAAACTTTTAATTCAGTCGGTTTACATATTTGTGTAGGAATTGGGTAAATACATATCAATTTTTACCGACTTTACACTTTGAAAATTGTTCAGAGTTTCAGTTTTGACTTTCTTTGATGTTTTAGTGTTAATTAATAAATAATTGCACAAAATTAATTGTAAATAAATACGCTTTGAACATTCAAATTATTCCCTAATTTAAGCAAATAAGAGAAAGCAAATACTGAAGAATATTTAAAATATAGTATTTTCAACAGACAAATCAGATTGGTTGGTCGGATTTTACGGCATGTCAACTTATTGGGTTATTTTAAGCGGAAAATGTTTTATTTCTTCTTTGTGGTGTATAGCTGTTGTGTGTGTTGTTACTGGGTATCATTTTAGATTTTGCTTCTGTTAGTAATTAGGTATAACGATGTATGTTTCGTTATCTGCTGAAATCAGGATTCCTGCTGAGGATTTGTATATCATTTTTATGTGGGTAATTTTATCGGTCAATGAGTGGAAGGAGGTCGGTTCTTTTTAGAAAGTTTAATATGTTTTTAGGATCTATTTTTTCAAATAATTCGTTCATGTTAACATTATAGAACTTTCTTCGAGTTTGTGCATTCAATCAAAATATGTATATTGTATACATTATTGTATATTGGTTTCCACATGAACATTTAGATGGAGGTTGTTCTTTTAGAATGAAGGAGTGGGTTAATCGTGTATGGCCAATGCGTAATAGTGGTTTCTTCACTTCTGATATTATTAGGATTAGGTGTCCTTTCTTTTAAAGTGGGCTACAATTGGTAGAATTTGTTGTGGGTATTTTCACCCATTCTTGTTGCTATATCTTTGTTATTATTTCATTTTTGCTTTTAGATTACTGTACGACATTTTGGAGTTCTTGTCTGCTATCATGTCGAGTGAGAATTTAGCTAATGAAAAAAATCAGCTTGAACTTTTGCAATCTAAACAATAATTTACTTTTATTATATTTTATATTATTGGTTTTATTTGTCTGAATTTTTAGATGAAACTTAGTAATTTGTTTAATTTGGATTTTTCGGGCTGTTATCATAATCTTGATTGTTATATATAAAACGTTTCGGCTGATGTGCCACACCCCCAGCCTTCTTCAGATCTTTCTTGTTGAACTCGAGAGCCTTTATGTCGTATTTGGGAACCTTCACGGAAATTTGACCCGAACGCTTTATTCAATCCACCAGGGTAGACAGTTCCCATTCCGCTAACCATTACTGATTTATGTTAACCTAGGTTGAGTATTCTACGTTATTATCACCCTTTACCAAGATTGAACCTGTAACCTACATATGATTGTTATCAACCTGCAACAAATACACATAACTGTATTAACTCAACCCTTATATCCGTTACGCCATGTGTCCAACAGGGAATGGGAACGATCTACTCCAGTGGATTGAATAAAGGGTTCGGTTCGAAGTTCCATGAAGGCTCCTGATTGCGACATGAAGGCTACCGAGTTCGACGAAAAAGTCACTGAGATCGACAGGAAAGTCCGCTTTACCACACAGATCCAAGCTGTGCTACTCATGCGCTGACTTGTCGAGGGCCGGTATCGAACCCGGAACTTAATGGTGCCGAGGTAGATGTTCTAGTGAAACAATTCAGTATAAAATAAGTTGACATGTCGTAAAAGCCAACAAACAAAACATCTGCATTATCTGTTTTGAAACATTTCAGTTGTCTACTTTGTTAAAATATGCTGTAGACACTTTCCAGTTAAAAACAAACAAAAAACTTCCTTTTCCTTCTTTTTTAAAAATTTTACTTTCATTTTTAATTTAGATTTATTGAATGTTTTAAAATTGTTATTTATCATGTCTGCCAGGCAATTTATGAATCAATGTTATTACATAAAACTGTGTTTGACAAATAAAAAAATTAACATTAAAAATAAAAATTTCTCCATTTATTTGTTTTATACATACAGGCGCACAAACAACCCCATATACATTCATTTGTCCACACACACGCACACACATATATATGTGTGTGTGTGTGTATATATATATATATATATATATATATATATATATATTCAGAGGACACACACACACACACACACACACACACACACATATATATATATATATATATATATATATATATATATATATATATATATATAAAACTATTCACGACAAAAGTCGACGAAAGGAATGGATAATAATTGCACAATCTTAAGTGTATTTACTCAAACACCTTGCCACGGACAGTATGTCAATCTTTAAGCAGTCAATCACGTTTTCCATCTCCTATGCCGGTTGCCCATACGAGGCTAAAAAGCTCAGTCTGCACTACTACTGAGCTCTCTAATCTTGATTAGGCAGCATGTCATTAAAACAAAGAAACCATTGGAAAAGGTAGGTATCCAACTACTCTCCCACCGGCTATGATTTAATAGTAGGGTAGACTAGGCTCTTTAACTTTCGCTAGGTAAGCAGTCTGTGAGAAGGGTAATTCTAAATTCAAACCTATTAAAGTCCCCTTAAGAAATTGACCTTTGCGTGAATTTCAAAATTGTGGAATTTAAATTCTACCTTCAACTAAGAATTAATCAAAGATTTTTTTATAGTACTTGCAATAACAGGTATGTTAAGGTAACAGTTACTTTCGAAAAAAATGAAATCAGCAACCCGAGTTCAAATCCTGAACGAAGCTGCTTCAATTTTATTTCACACTAACGCCCTTTGGAAAGGTATGAATCCATCTGATCCTCTTCCCAGATATGATAGGTAAACGGAGGGATAGACAGGCTTCTTTTGCCTTGGTTAAACAATAAGTATTGGAGGGGTAAAACTCTGGATTCAAACCTGCTATAAAAGTAAAGAAGTAAAGTTGGTGAAGTGACCTATTGTCGTTATCAACAGAACAGTAAAGAGATCTATCCCCTTTATGCTAGCTCTAGACCAGGGAGATTATTTTTGCTGATGGACTGCCACACCTACGGCCAGCTCTCCACTTTACCGCATAGATTAGATTACTGAGTTGGCAAGGGCTGGTATCGAACCGAGAACCTTTGCGATTCCTACCGATTGAACTAAACCGGCCTATACTCAGCTTAAAAATTGACCTTGTGTCACATCCTGATATATATTGTGTAAATATATACTTTGAATAATAGTGTGACAAATGTGAAAAGGGTATTATTTCTTGTGTGTGTGTGACACTGTTTAATTGGATGATTTGCATACCAAAAACGTCTCGTATCCTTTTCGTCGTGAATGGGTTGGGTAAATCCCTTCACTGATTTAATGAAATGAAAGGTCCTGAATTGACATTTTCGAGCTTTATTTCATTGCAATGAATGTACAAAGATGATTGGGGGGAATGACCTTGGCGTAGTGGATAACGACATCGTAGTAAACGAGTTCGAACCCCAATAACGCTATTACGTTAACTTTCGTACTAATGCCCAAAAGAAAGATATGAAGCCTCTCTTCCCATCAGCTACGGGATAAATAATACTATTATTGGTTAGTTGTTTTGTTTTACGATGTATCAAACCTTTTCGGGTCATTTAATGCCGAATCAAACCATTTTGATATTCAGTTTATTTACAATACATGCTCTTGCTTAAATGGTCACTCTTCTAAGTATTGAACAGCGTCATCGCTGCTGAACTTCAGTGATTTAGCGGGAACCGGTACTTTTCAAAGTGATTAGACCATAAACAACTATTGTTTTTGTACAATGATAAATTTGGCATTTAATAACCCACGAAGGTGTGTATGGCATTAAACAATGTATGTGCGTGGATTGTGTAACTGTATTGTTTACACTCCAAATACATCTTTTAAAAAAGCTGATTTTTTTCAATTTTCTCTTATTTTATTGTAGAAATAAAGAAACGTTATTACATTGAATTAGAAAGTGAAAAATCTCTAAGTGTGGTGACCACAAAGTAACAAATATACATCAATGAAAAAGATGTCTAGACAAATGTTAATTAACTAAAGATTTTTGAGGGGGTGTAAATCTGAAGTATATCATTACTACTCAAATCTTTCATGACAAATGATTTTGTGCTCGCCCCCTCAGATCAATCGGCTGGTCACGTCAAGTCCTAGCACCTCTGTCATTGTTCCAACCTTATTGCTCTTACAGCAACCTCACAACCCTTTTTTCATATGTGCTAAAATGCGGTGGTTAATTGTCTTAATGTTCTAGGTATGACGTTAACGCTATATGATGTTGTTCCAATTCTGGAGCTCGAGGAAATGTGGAGTACCCCTTCATCACCATCACTCCCTGGTTCACTCTGACCTGACCTGGAGTGGTAGTGCCTGTTAGGGTCCATAAATAAATAAAAAGTTTGAAAAAATTGAGTTATAAAAAAATTGAGTAGCCATCAAGAATTGATAAAAACGTCTTTGGCATAAAATAACCAAACAAGGGTTGAAATGCCGTAAAATCCAATGTACTAACTAGCTGTGTTGTCGTACAATTACAACATTGTTTCCATTTCAGTAAAAGGAATAACCATAATATCTCTGGGTATTCTCCCCCGGAGAATTGAACAATCAATTGACCAAGCTGTGAATTGTTCAAATGAGTTTCTCAATTGCCTTGATCCATCTGAGACTGTTCCACATAATACTAAAGGTTGGGGCGCCAATAATCCTAAGATGTAACCTCAATGCTCAAAAATAAGACTTACCATCAAAAGTATATATTGGGCGCCACAAACGTGTAAAAAAGATTTGCTTGAGACAATTGCTTTATTCACAGAAAACCAGTGAGACCAACTGTATTACTATTTGAATTTAAAAGGCTCCAATTCCCTGTTAGATTCAACTTTGACATGAGCATCATCAATAGATCTGAAGGTCAAGAATCGCTGAACAAATGGAGTCCTCGGCTGGAATGGTTATCATCAGAGGAAATTGACCTGTTCACCCGAGTTTAATTCCTCCACGAGGATTGTTGCATTTCACATAGAGATAATAATAATAATGATAATAATTATATATATAAACATAAAGGTACGTGTTATTAACCTACGCGATTTCACCATTAGGATCTTCAGGGTTAAATCCACTGGATATTGATTAATTGCAGTCGATTTCACGTGTAATCAATATCTTGATTAATCCAATGGATTTAACCCTGAAGATCCTTATGGTGAAACTCGAGTAGATTAATACCGTGTACCTTTATGTTAATAAATTTTCTCTACTAACGTATTGAGCACTTTATATTTGTTATATCGCTGCCTTATCTTTGTGAAACTTGAATCAACTAACCTCTGTGACCATTTTCATCGGTAAGTCATTTTTCCACAAATACCATATATATATATATATATATATATATATATATATATATATATATATATATATATATAATTTAACTCTGTGACTCTGACAATAAGACCACGCATTGAGCTCTGTAAATTAAGACAATTAAAAAACTACTACGTCGTAAGGAAGATTTTTTCACTTGATCTTTGGATTATATATATATATATATATATATAAAGTAAAGAAATGAAAAAAGACTTAAAGATTATAGTCTATTTCAGAAAGAACATTTGTCTATTTTTGAATTTGAAATATGTCTTCTTTCAAAAACTGTTACACTAAGATATACATTATGTCGTTGACCGAGAAACGCGTAGCGGATGTGCTAATGCAGAAACGATCGCATGACTTGTACGCTTTTTGGAACATCAATGTTTTCGTTTTGAATTCAAATTATTTTCAGCTTCTCTTTCGATGACTCCGGTTTAAAAACAAGCTCTGATGATTTTTATAAATCAAAATATTGTTCAATATTAGCTATGAATATGATATAAAATATTTTCATTTTAACAGCATTGTGTGTTTTTATATCCTTTTATCTATACTTATACTGTCGGATTCATTTCCTTACTCTTAACACATATATATATATATATATATATATGTGTGTGTGTGTGTTAGGTTAGTGTCGAAATAAAGTCAATAGCGATTTGTATACTGACAGTTTCTCGCCTATAAGTGCTTGGTTTGCAAGTCGCATAGGGGAGGTACTTTTAGTAATCGAGCGCTGTGGACTTCATGTCCACACTACTCTAACTTATATATGCTCTATCAACAATAATAAGCACTATTTACTTATAAATATAGCACATTATATTATCAATATATATATATATATATATATATATATATATATATAAAATGTTGTGGGGTTTTAAGGGTAAAAAATAAGACAAACGACCGGTAAGAATGTATACAAATGTATTGAACAAAAGAAGTAGAAATTTGCAGCAAGAAAGTGGAGATTGCGTCCGACCAATACAGTTACGAGCTGACTCGCATTTGCTTCGTGTCAAGCCACAATTGTTCCTAATACGTCGACGCATTCTATTTATGTCCATAGGTTATATCACCTATAACAATATATATATAACAAAATCGTAGTTTTTCTTTACACTTGCATTTTATAATATATATATATATATATATATATATATGATACGTAACAAATATGGCTATTTTCAGCCGACAATATTTGGGAGAATATGTGTTTAATTGAAGTCAAACCTAATTTTTTTGAAAGTTAATTCATTAATGATTAATGATTAAATCCCGCCTAATTAATCATTAATGAATTAACTTTAAAAAAAAAATAGGTTTGACTTAAATTAAGCACATATTCTCCCATATATATATATATATATATATATATATATATATATAATGCAAGTGTAAAGAAAAACTATGATTTTGTTCGTCTACCTTTGTATATTTCATTAGAATTTCAGGAAAATATATGTATAGATATCATTTTGTCGAATACCATTTCAGTAGTATATATCCAACTATTCTATTATGGGTAAATAGTTGAGCGGAATGCGTTCTTTAACGTTGGTTCGGCAACCAGTCTAGGAATTGTAAAATTCGGAATTCAAGGCTGTTAATATCCGCTTAAGATATTGACCTTGTGTTACATCCTACTACTGCAGAGGCGTTGGTATATATATATATATATATATATATATATATATAATTTTGTCTAGTATCACCTGCATTCTCACTCGAGAATAAAAATGGATAAACAAGAAACATTGTCCTATATTTTGCAGTATGAAAAATTCCAAATTTGAAATTGTTGAATCTTTAATGACAAAGATGGTTAAAGGAAGAATTTATTACCTCGGTGTCTCTTTGACTCGAAGAAAAAACAGTGGATAATAATTTAATCATACGGAAATCAAACAACACAAAGCCAAAGATTTTGGCGAACGCAGGTGAAGTCAAAGAAATGATTGTGAAAACAAAATGAAGTGTAAAACATTTTTCCCACATCTATAAATCTGATCGGAAGTGCTAAGAACATTATTAAATTCTCTCCTAAATAATAATGGCGTTACACGACTAGAATTAGAACCATGGCCTTATTAATAAGGGGTCCTAATTGCGACACACATCGGCATCCCTCTAATGCAGGCATCGGAAATTGTTTTCGATACTGCTTCTTTCACACTCGTCTTTGTTGTTGGTATTTTACTGGAGTCTGAGTGACAGCAAGACTCCTCTCATCTTCAGGATTCTTCTGAGTATTCTTGCCGATCTTATCAAAGCTGTTGCTTGTATGATCTCGATTTCTGACTGGATGATATTTTCCGTTTTTCCTTTTCCCACCCAGTCCTATTATTATTATTTGTTCCTTTTGAGTTTTCACATCAGCATCAGCTGATGGTCTTTCACTGGAGTCTGAGTGACAGCAAGTCTCCTCATGTCTCCAGGACTCTTCTGGTATTCTGGCAGATTGCAGCAGTGAGTGTTCTGAATGGTTTCAATTCTTCCTCTGATTTCCAAACTTTCCAAATCCTTTTCCAATCCTTTTGGGACCGTTCTAAGTGCACCAACTACAATTGGTATCACTTTCACTTTCATATTCCATAACTTTTTAAGTTCTCTGGAAAGGTCCAGATATTTGTCCATTTTTTTCATTTTCCTTTAGCTTCACATGTGATATGCTGGCACTGCAAAATCCACCAGTTGACAAGTTCTTTCTTTTTTGTTTATCAACACTAGATCTGGTCTTCTTGCTGGGATAAGGTGATCCGTTTTTATCTCAAAGTCCCAGAGAATTTTATGCGTTTCGTTCTCAAGAACAGATTCTGGTTTATGCATATACCATTTTGTTGTATGGTCAAAATTAGATTTTTTGCATAATTCCCAGTGGATCACCTTCCCAACCCAATTTATTATTATTATTATCATTATTATTATTGACTTCTTACGTTCCCTGTTCTTCTTCTAATCTTGGTCGCGTTGTGGACATATATTGGGTTTCTCCTTCATCGTGTCACTTCAGGTTTTCTTTCTCCTCACTTCCATCTTAGTTTTTATGAAGGCAGAAACACGTAGACTTAATTCTTTTTTGTGTACACATTTATTTTCTGACATCCAAATTTAACACACGCGTGGAACAACATCACAGGCAACCATTTTGCGTTCAACCCCAAATATATATATATACATATATAGATATGACCGGGTTAGCTCAGTCGGTAGAGTGTTCGGCTAGAAACCACTGGTTTCTAGTTCGATTCCGGTCCTCGCCAACTCAGCGTATGAATAACACAGGGATCTGTGCGGTAAAGTGAGGAGCTGATGGTAGGTGTGGCGCTCCAGCTCAGATGCCAAAAAAATCTCCTTGGTCTAGCGCTAGTGAAAAGGGGATAGACTCCCTCGCTGATTGGCTGATACCGACTTTAGGCCGCCTCGACGACTTTACTTTTACATATAGATATAGATTTTTTTAATTGTAAGGGTTTCGTGCATGCTTCGCATATTTGCTGTATGGGTTATAAAGAAGTAGAAAAATAAAAATACTATGTTCTTTGAAGTATGAATGATGAATGTAAGTGTTCAAATACACTAATATTTGAGAAATACAGTTGATTTACCCGTTATGTTCCAATTTGTAATGTAAATGATACTGGATTTAGGAGATATTTATAATAATTGTTGTTTGCCGGTTAAGGAAGTAAGTAGATTGATATAATTTTTTTTTTAAGTTACTGAATTTTTATTAGAAAATGGTTCTGAAAATTATTTACTAAGGTGGACTAATCAGTGATTTTGTAATATTTTAACTAAAAGGATTTCTTTTAGTGGTATCTAAAGAAATTGGATAATTCTTAAATTATGATGAGTCGGAAGTCTGAAGTAATTGAATATTTATATTTTTGTATGTTGAGCATTAAGAAGGGTTAGATACTACGTCTAGACCTTATATGGACCTTATATATATACTCTAATTACCGAAATATCTTAACGGAAAATACACACATTCTGCACAAAGAAATATATAAACAAAAACTCCAAATACTAGAAGCTTTATACATAAAACAATACAAACCATCCTTAAAAAATTAATTTCCAATGCAGTACACACATTTTAAAATGCCTATAGCACCTTTCCCATCAATTCTTCTCCTTCCAGCCTCCACATTAATATAATTTGAAAAAACTGGAACACATCACCCCTGATGATGGCACTTCGAAGTGCTGAAAGTACTCGGGACCTGAACTTTGGTGTACTAATCCACGAATTCCACCCAAATATTAAAAAGTTGGCCAGAAAACTTGAAAAGATCACAAATAAAATTGTTAAACAATGTCTTTTGTTTAATTCAACATGCATAAATGAAAAAATGCTGCTCAAAACACACACACACACACACACACACACACACACACACATATATATATATATATATATATATATATTATATATATATATATATATATATATATATATAACCCATTAATTCTATTCGTTGTCGTTTCATAGCTGTTGCCTTATTGTTGTTTTTTTTCACTCAACAGACAATTTTATATCCACATCGACAATCGATAAGTCTCGTCCATTTTATCTAATCATCTGGACATTCATTCGTTGGTTCTTCTTGTCCCGACCTTCCATCTTGGATAAGAGATGTACCGCCAATTTAAATAGCAGACATCGCCTCAAAAATGCTTGATCTCATAAAGTCGAACCACGTCGAATCTATCGATAAAATAATTTCGCTATATTAAATCTAATTCTGTCTTGCAATCCTTCCTTGTTGCGATACTTTAATAAATGAACCTAACACTCCTATAAAATAGGCGTCTCACGTACCGGATGGAAAATCTTGTGATATAAATTCCCAAATGGATAACTGCTTGAATTTCCTCAGATGTTACGTTGTTTTTAAAACTGTTAAAAAAAGCACTAGCTGAAATACCCATCCTCATGGATTTCAGGATCCCTGTACGCTGGTGCTTTAGTATACACCGACCAAACCTTTGCATAGGGATAAGACCCTCCACCCAATGGGGCTGTCTGTTGGCCGTGGGTGGCGTCCTGTGATGCTTAAGAATGGAACCCTGGTGACAGCGGTTCATGACATGTAATACTCCACTTTTGCCTTAATTAGGCTAAACGGGCAGTCGGTGAAGCCCCCTCAGATCAATCGGCTGGACACGTTTAGCCCTAGCATCTATCTGACTGTACCAACCCTATTGTCCTTATGGCAAACCTCCAGCCCTTTTATCATATATTTGCTAAAAGGTGGTGGCTGGGGGTCTTTAGTGTGCTGGGTATGACGTTAAACTCTATCTGATGGTAAAGTTCCATTTCTGAAACTTTTGGGAATGTAGAGTACCCCTTCATTACCATTACTCCCAGGTCCACTCTGATCCAGAGTGGTATTATCTGTTAGGGTGCCATAGTAAGGTTTAAGTTTCTGTACAGGAATGTAAATAATAGAATCAACGCTCAGTTCTCCAACAGTATGAGTAGCTATTTGATTAGCAGTGACTCGACTGCCAATTCTACTAGGTAACTAGTCTTTCCAACTACTTACCCATAGCTGAAGGGAGAACAATTGGATTCATAACTTTCCCAAGAGTATTAGAGCTATGTGAAATACAAACAATTTCGTCCAGTATTTGACCTCGGGTCGCAGTTTCATTTCCTACTTCGATGACCATAACATCTAGTTTTCATTTATATATCTTAATAGGGAACATTTCTTAACCCTTTTGGTGCGGTGCGATTGACAAAAGATAATGTCTGGAATGTACTTTTGACCATGAAATATAAATAAAAAAACTTGCAAATAAAATACATATTGGTATTTCACAATTCCAATACTACATCACATTCTAAAAAGTGATATGTAGTAAAGTCAAACATAGTCGTCTCCCTCTGGATCAGATTACTATAAATACTAAAGGGTTTTAATCTTAACTGGACTACAGTTATGAATATATATTTATCAACCCCTCCACACGCACAGGGTGTGATACAGGTCAATTTTCTAAGAGGAGTTTAACTGGTTTGAATTCAGTGTTTTTTCCTCTTAGACTGGTTACCTAGCCATGATTAAAGAGCCCTGTTTGCTCTTTATTTACACATAGCTGGAGGGAGAATTGGATTCATACCTTTCCCAAGGGTATTAGCGCCATGTGAAAATGCAAACAGCTTCGTCCAGGAACTGAACCCGGGTCGACCAGTCCATTTCCTACTACTGTAACACATCCACCAGTTATATTGAATATAGCTTGAGAAAAGCTAATATCTTATTTGTATTTTATTACACAATTAAAACGTTGAAGGGTAAAAAATTGTATCTTATGTGACGGAGGGAAAACATCGGCGATTGTATTAATGATTAGATACATCTATACTCATGATAATAAATATGATATATCATTATCAATATAATTAATTATATATAATTTATTCAATGTAGATACATTTATTTAATATATTCTAGTTCCACTCAAATTATAGCCATATGAATATATCTGCAGGTATTTGTGATTACCTTGAGAGAGAGAGAGAGAGAGAGAGAGGAGAGAGAGTAGACAGAAGTAGGAGAAAGATAGTGTATTGTTTGTGTGCGTGTTCGAGAATAATTCAACTTCAGAAATCTATACCTGTGTGCACGTATATGTCTGCTTGTACCTTTATTAGTGCAAGTTATGTCTGCCGATGCCTGTATCTTTCTATGTACATGAGTGGATATTTCTTCACTTATTTAATTTACTTCTTACACAAGTAAACTTAAACGCATTATGTATGAATGTGTTGTGACTGAATTAATCAATTGACAAGATTGAAAATTCGGGAAAAGTTTAGGTTATTTCCTAGTTGAGTAACATGGTATTACAGAGTGACCCCCCAAAAAAAACAGAACCCAAATTATTTATTTATTTTCCCATTAAACTAACCCTAAACCCCAACCCGAACGCTAACCCTAAACCCTAACCCTAACCCTTGTTGGACTTAAACTTAAAAAAAATAATAATTAAAATTAAGTTTTATTAAAAAATCTGTGGGTTCTGTTTTTTCTGGGCCACCCTGTAATATTATGTTACTCAACTAGGGGGTTTAGGGTTAGGGTTGGAGTTTAGGGTTAGTTTAATGGAAAAATGAATAAATAATATGGGTTCTGTTTTTTCTGTGTCACCCAGTAATATGTTACTCAACTAGGGGTTAGGGTTGGGTTTTAGGGTTAGTTCAATGGGAAAATAAATAAAGAATTTTGGTTCTGTTTTTTCTGGGTCACCCTGTAATATCATGTTACTCAACTAGGAAATAACCAAAGTTTATGACTTTTGTACAGAAATATAAATAATAGTCAACACGCAATTCTCCAACAGTATAAATAGCTACTTGATTAGTAGTGACTCGACTATCAAGACTACTACGTAACTCGACTGGGAATAACCTTGCATGTTCGTATCCTTATATGTGTTCGTATCCTTATATGTGTTCTGTTCTCTTAAAACCGAATGTATATAATATTTTGTTTTGTCATTGAAAAATCGTACAGAACATTACATTTCAACCTGATGTGTATTTAAATAAGTAGTGGGGAAAAATTAAATACATTTTCATGAATATTGTTCATCCCGAATTTGAACAATTTTGATATAATACATGGGCAACGGCGGATAGCCGTCCTAATTCATGTTAAAGAAAGAAAGAACGCTTACACTGAAATGAATATTCATATATTCTTTAGCCAATAGCGTTTCTCACTTGACATAGTTGGCGGTAACACATTTGCTCTATTATCAACTCGAAAGAAAAAGATTTTTAATCACATAACGATACCAGGTCCATGGTGTGAGATCGCACTCTATCAGATCCTTATAATTTATCATGGGAGATAAATGTTCCGTTTTTATATCTATTAATAATGGAGATTCGCTTCCGGGTTTTGTCTGTAACAAAAATTACGTCACTGCTTACGTCACATTACCCAAAATCGTCATAACATAGAATAAATACACTGAAAATTTGAATATGCAACATTAGACAGTTCTCATTGTTTTTTAAAACAAGTTTTAATAAATACATGACTGGTATTATATATCTATATATAGTTTGTTTTATTTTAATACGTATTTAAAGTTTACATTTCAAATTGTTTTATTTTTTAATCCTTTGATGATTTTACTTACTTAGGGTACAAACTCGCTGACATTGAATTTTTTACTCCCACCCCTCAGGCAATATGTTTCAAAAATCTTTTTTATCTTATTTTGTACTAATACAGATAAAATACGGAGCACTAAATGAGATTTCAAGCCCCAGATTGTTGGAAATTAACAAGATTTTATTTAACACCAAGTAGAGAAATGCTTCTCTCCAGACAGTGACTTAAGAGCTCAACCTGTGTGGGATCAGCTAGCTCGTGTACTAAACCATGAGTGCTATGACGAAATCTCCATTTCCGCTCCTAGCTCCCACAATGCATCTGTCATGTGGGTCAAATGTCCCCTACTGATCAAGGTGAGCTACTCTATATACTTTTTTTTCGTATGATTCTACCAATACATATAAAATTCTTCCTCTTAAGTTTCATCTTCTTATTTATTTATGTGTTTATTTTTAATTAATTATGCTTTTTAAAAAGGTCTATAAATACGATGTGTGTAGATTGTGAGCGTAATGGCCACAAGAGACGCTGTTTAAATAAGTTACTAATAAAAGAATAAAATCTCAACAAACAATTAAATCTCACTCTTTACTTAATTAATTACCTCAACTGAGTCTCTCAATAAATAAGAATTTAAATTAGCACCTTGAATATTCCACTAATTATTCAGACGACTATCACCGCACTTCCATTGGTTATTATTATGTAAAATAAATCTAATTAGTCGCTTGTAATCAAAGTAAACACTGTAACCATTCTATTTATTCGAGGTGTGTCAAAAAAGTATTTACCAAGATAGAAATGAACAATGAATGAAAAATTGATATTTTTCAAAATACAAGGTGCATTAAAAAGTAATGCAACTGAATTCGTATTTGCCCAGACATAAATGAACAATGAATAAAACGTTATTTCTCTTCGAAATACGGAATGTGCTTAAAATTTTGACACATAACCTTTATTTACCAAGAAAGAAATGAACAATGAATGAACTGTAATGCCTTTCTAAAATACAACGTTTTTATAAAAGTATTGAAACGGAAGCCACATTTACCCATACAGAACTGAACAATGAATGAAACATTAATTTTCTACAAAATACTAAGTCTATTCAAAAAGTATCGACAGTAAAGCTGTATTTACCTTGATAGAAATAAACAATGGATTAAACGTTAATTTTCTTCAAAATACTGGGTGTGTTCAAAAAGTGTCGAAAGTAAAGTTGTATTTACCAAGACAAAAATAAACAATGAATGAAACGTTAATTTTCTTCAACACACATGTTTATGGAATTAATCTATATGTAGTGGATGTATCTAGTATACGAGTGTTTATCGTTTATGATGATATATCTATATTATCATAATAATATATATATGTTATTAATATATATATATTAACTTATGAGATCTAAGTGCCGAGCAACTCTCAGCATGGCTGTTGTGAATCCCTGGGCCAATATTCTAATAAATTGGAAATTAGAAGTAAAATTACACAGAGCGAATCTGGAAAAGAGGCGGACTTACAACACGACAGGTTTACCAGTGGAACAAAGAATCGTTGCTAAACCCAAAATCTATAAGGATGCTTGTGAAACATTACCAATTGTTCGCCTTTCACGCATCTCGACGATGTTTTACAAGACTATATATAAAGCGAATAAATGAAGAAAAATACGTTAAATTGTCTTCATGTAGTAATTTATTTCAACCACAAATTGCAGCATCTTTGGACAAGGGACAAAAAACATGGCTGTTACTGATTTGTTCTGGAAAAATAATTTCTGAATAAATTAGTAACAGCTATGTTTTTGCTCCTTGTCCGAAGATGCTGCAACTTGCAGTTGGAATAAATTACTACATGAGTTAAATTGAAGCAAAGTTTTTTTTCCTTCGTTTATTCACTATATTGCTCTTTCTATCCACACGACTGGAACAAAACACATCGAGCTCTTGCTACGGATTATCTGTATTATTACAGTTGAATTCAACATGGAATGGTCCTCATAACCAATATATATAGTGTTATTTACTAAACTTCGCTTAGATATGGCATAAGGCCGAATGTATGCGGCACCCAGTGAGGCTCAAACTCACAAGTTACGTCTTTCCAGTCTACCTTGATAACCATTAAACCACTATATATATATATATATGTTTTAGAGGAAACACGAAACGTCTCGTTTCCAGACCATCTTGCAAGTAAAAAATCATACCTTTTTCTTTTATCCTAGACACCGTTGTCTTTGAAAACAATCTAGCAGTTAGGGTCTGGCTTGGTTTTGTTGTTTTATGGAATATGTAGGTTGTGTAGGTTAGATAATGCTAAAGCAATCCTTGTAAAAGAACAGTAGTGGTATTATTTAATTCATAGATGGATAGCTATGGGATGAGGCGTTTCATACCTTTCCCAAGCATATTAGCCCGAAAGCGAACTTAATAGAACGACTGGAGCTCAACTCGCTTACTATGATGTTGCATTTCAGTACGTTAGCCAGTACGCCACGGTGACTCCTCCGCAATCTAACGGTCATTGACAGTTTGTATCATACAACGGGAAAATCCTTCTAAATTTAAAATGCAAGATGATAATTTTGTGACATTTACTTCCGGGGATTATGTTTTGATAATTCAAATTCTTGTGATAACGAGGAAAATTTGAAATGTAAAATTCTATGTATTGTTAAGAGTTTTATAATTTGCTTGAAGCATTGTGTATATATTGGTTAGGAGGTTGATTTAGAAGGCTATCACAATGCAGGTGTAAAGAAAAAAAATAATAATACGGTAACAATGGTGTTGTGTGTTAACCTGTATTTAATTCTTGAATTTTCGAGATAATATCTCTTTTTCAAATGATCACTGGAACTGAAGCAGTCTAGTTATGGCATTTCTTTTTAAATGGATTTTAAAAATTCATTTAAAAAGAAATGCCATAACTAGACTGCTTCAGTTCCAGTGATCATTTGAAAAAGAGATATTATCTCGAAAATTCAAGAATTAAATACAGGTTAACACACAACACCATTGTTACCGTATTATTATTTTTTTCTTTACACCTGCATTGTGATAGCCTTCTAAATCAACTTCCTAATCTATCTATTGTGTTTGTGTATTGTGATATCCATTGGGGTTGTTTATTGTTATATCTATTGTATTTATATATCTCTAAATACATTGCGCAACGGATATAACGGTTGAGTTAATACAGCTTTAAAAGACAATAGTCTCTAACTTCCAGGTTCAATCTTGGCCAAGGGCGATAATAACATAGAATACATAACATAGTTTAACATTTATATCCAGTCATAGTTAAGAGAATGAGAACAGTCTACCCCCGAGGATTAAAGTTTCCATGAAGACTTCTGATTACGACATGAAGGCATCCGAGTTCTAAGAGAAGATTCCCGAGTCCGAGATGGTTCACTTGAA
This sequence comes from Doryteuthis pealeii, assembly GCA_023376005.1. NCBI lineage: Eukaryota > Metazoa > Mollusca > Cephalopoda > Myopsida > Loliginidae > Doryteuthis > Doryteuthis pealeii. The sequence continues at coordinate 100,533,861 of CM042152.1, forward strand.
GAAGACCGGAGGGCACATCGGCCAATACATATTGTGTTTGTGTATTGTTATATATTTTACGTATCGGAAGCAGAATAAACGAAATGACAAGTTCTCTTGTTGTTAATTAACATTATGTAATTAGTTAGAAAGTTAACTAAATAACGCGACTGGTTTTCGAACTTGCTTACTACGATGTCACAGTCCAGTATGTTAGCAAATACGCCATGGTGACTCCCACATAATCTAGCGGTCATTGACAGTCTGTCTTATACAACTGGAAAATCCTATACAATACACTTAAAATGCTCCTAGCGAATAAATAATTGTTTTTGTCTAATTCGGAGAGAGAAGATCCACTGCCGAAGGGCGTGTTTGACTGGTGAACAAAAGTTTTGTTGCATTGATATCAACCATTGTTATTAAATATTTTTAATGTACTGATTTCAAATATGTAGTTGTTTTCTTCCAGAATGCACTCATCCTTTTGCTGTTGAGCTATTTCAAAATATCCAAATTTTTTCTTCATCTCACAGTCATTGTCATCTCTCACAAGAATCATATGATTGAATTCTTATTAGATTAGTTGGGGAATAAAAAAAGAAAGAAAATGTTACATAGTCTAACTTCATTTGCAACACAATTTGAAACGAGTAAAAGCACTGGTTCACACTAGAAGTTAAACAGCGATGAGCTAGTTCAATACTTAGATGGGTGGTCATTTAAGGAACATCAGATACTTTAAGTGATCACATATGACTCGATTCAGCATTAAATAACCTGGAAAGGGTTGATATGTCGTAAGGCAAAACAAACAAACAATTTGAACATATTCATCAATACAAGGGATAGCATTTATAGTTAAGAAATTGGTTATGAAAATACAAAGCTCACAAACAGTATTTAATGTTCTGACAAATTGTTTCATCAAACACAATTTGATGTGCGGAGGAGGAAATATGATCTTTTCTCGACTGACGATTGGATCATTGACAATATTTGACATACCAACGTTCAGAGTCTCACGTTAGGGCCTCTACTTCTGATTCCAATGCGTGTCTCTTTCTCGGTTGCCCCACATACAAATAAATCAGAGATATATTTTGTAAATTTTCTCAGTTGACCAAAGAGGAAGTTCACCATTTTGAGGTCCATGCAAATTGTCCAGTTGTGTTTGTGATATTTTATTAGGTCTATCACAGTTTAAATGTTATTATACTCATCTCGTAAACACATGGGATGACCTACTGGAACAATTACATAGACATTGCCATTATGTAGTAGAACATACATCGGACTGCACATAGAACTATCTAGGAATATCATTTGGATTATACAATGGAATTCCTAATTCCTGGAGAAAACCCAAGATATTAGGACAAACTTATTCTCCCCTTTAAAAAAATCGAAAAAAAACTCTTCCTGATTTCGGAAGTATGAAACTTTTGGTTTTGTTCAGTAGAGCCCTTTTTTGTAATCTACCAGCTGAAATTTCTGCTGCTTTTTTGGAGAGACCCAAATAAGGCACAAGGTCAATCAGCTTGCTACATTTGATAACTATATTAACTGTTTCGTGTTTGTCTTCACACATTCTACACTTGCAATCCCGTTGCATCTTATCTATTTTTGTTTTGTTTATATAGCATTGTCTTGTGCTACAATTTTCAGTTCCTCCGTTGACGTTTCCTCTTCTCAGCAATGTCCAGGTTTTCCCATGTGTGATCTCTGCTATTAGTTGCTTGGGGTATACATATAGTTTTTCTTCCCATTTCAGAACCAATAACAGAATTTGTTAAATAACGAAATTGAATAATTAAAATAAAATTTAAATTGAAAAGAAAATGGTAATCTAATTTCTGAGTTAAGAAAAAATAAGAAAATAATATTTTTAGCGGACAAAGAGTCTATAAGCAACCAGTTTTGACAACAATTGACCCTGGAGTTCGTCAGTTCAAAACATTCAGTGTAGGTCAGCCAGTCACGAGTGAATGACTACTGTACTAGATAAAAAACGGAAGCTCCAAATTTTCTGCGCAATTGTAGAAACACCGAAAATGGTCATGTTCCTTCCTCCCAACACCACAAACGGAAATTGAGTTGAATTCTAGCGGACAAGAAGAGAGGAAAAGCGGCGTTCTACTAGGGTCCGAAGACGAGTGGTCAGCTAGTTGTGAAGAGGATAGTTAGAATGAAGAGGATTTATAATAGAAAAGATTAACCAGTCTTTCTCTCCTTTTATTGGACACACCACACTGGACAAGCGAGTCATAAAAACTTCGATGCCTGACTGAAAATTACTACGATGTTCGTGTGTTGTTTTCTGTAACCTCCTACATATGCCTGAGTGACCACACGTGGCCTACCTGTTCCTGTTAACTGCAACCCCTTGAGACTACGCTATAAACATACGAAATAACAGATAGCGATAACAAACGAATTACACATGCAACTCAGCTTATAAACAAACGATCTTTCTTGACTGGATCAAATTGCAATGTAAATAGTATTCTTATAATTGACTTAGTTTCGTGTATATAATCGGCAGGTATTTCTTAACTGAAACCTTTAGGAATCGTTTCTCTTTTACATATTCAAACCAAATATTTCGGTCTAAAACTATTGAACAAATAAAAAAATAGATAGGCGAACATACATAACCTCACAGGATAGAGGCACGTGGTATAATGTCTAGAGTCGTAGGAGATGGACTCGTCGACCCGAGTTCAATCGAGGCTGACTACATTTCACATAGCGCTAATACCCTTAAGAAAATTATGCATCCACCTGCACTCCCTTCAGCTATGGGTAAATAGCAGGGCAGCCTGTGCTCTTTAACCTTGGTTAGACAACCAGTCCAGAAGGAAATATCTGAATTAAAACCTGTTAAAAACCGCCTAAAAGATTTGACATTGTGTCTCATCCTACTCGTACGGAGGGGTTGGTAAGTATGTTCGTAACATCGCAGGCAATCTGTAGGTGGGAACTTAGGCTTGTGCCATATCATGCTCCGGTCGAGCTGACAGCTCAAATACCCATGACTCTCCCTCGCTACCTGTCTCTATCTGTCATCGCTCCACGCAGTTCTTCCTCATGACATCTAGAAACCGTTATCCATGTGTAGGTGTCCATAGAAGAACGTCACTTATGAGTTCGTCCTTGCTTCTCCAGTAGTATCCAGAATGTCGTATTCGTCTTACTTGGATGGTTTGTGTAATAGGAGGCAGGTGGCTGTACAGATGCTGGTTGACATGCCGTAAGATCCAACCAACCAACCATACACGGAGTGAAGCAATGAAGAATGCTTCCAAGCACAGCAGCGTGAACTGTTTCGGTCATATAATTAGGCGCCACTAATGAGCACGTCCCAGTATGACAAAGTGCCCAACACAGACGTGCTGGAACGAGCAAACATGAACAGCATGTTTACCATCATCTGGGAGAGACGCCTGTGCTGGCTTGGTCATGTCAGAAGGATGGACAAAGGCCGAATCTCCAAAGACATATTTATGGCGAATTAATAGAAGGCACCCGACCGGTAGGGAGACCACGCCTATGCAAAGACATCTGCAAGAAGGATACGAAGACATGCCACATCAATAATAACACACGGGAGGTTGGTGCAGAAAATCGAGCGGCCTGGGGTATACTTGTCAGACAAGGGACGAAAAGGAGTGAAAAACAGGAATGAAGCCCCCACAGAAAAGGAATGAACGGCAGCAGCAACTCCAGCAAGCATCATTGTTCGTTTGCAGTGCAACAGAGATTGTTATTCAAAAATTAGCCTGTTCAGCCACTCGCGCAGAGGCAGTTAAAACAATGGACACTACGCCATCGTCTTAAACAGGCGAAAGAGTGCCAACATTTAGCACGCAAAATATTGCAAAACTTTTGACTCACTCTTGTATAATGCTTTTCCCCTTATTAAAAACTGATTTTTCTTCACCAAATTAACTTGTAGGGTAAATATGTTTCTTATGGGCGTTTCCCTTGTGTTTGCCGCTGATAGATATTAAGGAGATTTCTTAGCCGAAACCCCAATCTTTGAAAGTCTTTTTTTCTTTTTTCCTCTTTTCATCGTGTTTACGCAAAGGGATTTCAATCGAAACTGGAAAATAAAAATGAACACACATCACATCAAATGAAGCTAATGCTCAAGATGCAAGGATTTAATGACCGAATATTGTTATCTTGAACCACACGAGAGTGTAATTCAAGATTCACATTACTTATCTGCTATCATCAGCGCTATTTGATTCATAACAACAATAAAATAATCTATATCATAATGGTCTGATATACATACATACATATATATATATATATATATACATACATTTGCATGCATGTGTGTGCGTGTGGTAAAGAAGATTACTTACCGGGGAAATAGAATATCGAGTTAATCAAAATATCGTCATTCAATACATATATTAACCGAATAAGTCAGATAACCTACTTATGTTTCACCAAAACCTATCACCAGGGTTAATTGTAATGAATTAATCAAGAAATTGATTAAAGACAATTGCGGAAGTTATTATTAGTATTTATTCATTACAATTAACACTGATGATCCTTTTTTGGTAAAACTTAAGAAGGTTATGTATATATACCTTTCTACTATAAATATGTATATGTATATACACACTGGCCTACACAAAAAAATTTTACTCAGGAGAACTAAGCTACAGCAATTTCAAGGTTACGTAATACCAATTCAACATATATAAACAATATTTGGAACGAGTATGGAGTAGGTTATCCATTTGTTAGTTTCAGTTCTTGTATTCGATTTTTCATGGATTTGATCAAATTATCAACAATTGTTTGATCCATATTTTTACATTTTAGCAATGTTTCTTTAAGGATTGACACTGACGTGATTTTGATCGCACGCTCTCAAAGTTTTTAGTCAAGGTGGTCCCAAACTATTGGATTCATGTCAGGACATAGCAGTGACTTGATTCCTTGCAATTCTTTCCATACCTTTGCTACTTTGTTCATAAGACATGGTATTCCATCTTTCTTTTTTAAAGGTTGACATTGTTGTCAATCTGATTGATTTCAAATAATGGGAGTAATCTTTTCTCTAATATTTGACAATGTTTTGGACCATTCAGTCGCTCTTCAAAAAGAATTAGGCGTTATTACAAAAGCCAATATTGCTGTAATCAGACTGGCTAAAACTTATCATATCACACTGGTTGTATGTATATATATATATATATATATATATATATATATATATATATATATATATATGGGGAGAGAGAGAGAGAGAATTTAACGGGATTTGATTACTGACAGTTTCTTGTCTATGCGGTTTTTAATCCAAGTAAATGAGATTAAGCAGTGAAGCTATTTATACTGCCGTCTAGTCTTGTAGGAAGGGGAAGAAGAGCAGTGGATTTTGATTGGTCGGTTGCTGTGTGTAGCACGATGTGGAGTTGTTAAATGAGGATGAGAGTTTCCTTATCAACTTAGGTTTGCGGACGGCGTTTGTCTCCTTCTACTGGTAGATGATAAGTGCGGTAGCTTTTTTTTTTTTTTGGAAGGGGTCCTTTTCACTTTGCTTTTACTTATTTGGGGCCATTCAGATATAAATACTCTATCCATGATATTGAGCATTGTTTAGTTATAAATATAGCACGCATATTATCCCATATTTCCCCCCCTCTCTCATTTATATATATATATATATATATATATATATATATATATAATGTCATCCACATACACCGTGTTTAGACGTTTCAAATTTCTTCAGTGAGGCTAGACCCAACAACTATGTCGAGCCGGTAGCGAAACCCAACTGACTTTTCATCAGTCTGGTTCCTTAACCCTCGACCATCTTTCAGCTGCTAGTAAGCGCGGAGTTTAAACATTGTTGTATATATTTTACAGACACCAGAGAATTCGAATCCGTAAACACCAGATGAGCCTGGCTTTTTACGCTAGTGATGAAAGTCAATTAAAGTTATTCCTAGAGAGCACTACCGGGTTTTTTGGAGCATATGATAGTCATCCACAGACACCGTGTTTCGACGTTTCACGTCTCTTCAGTATAGCTAGACACAGCAACAAGTTCTAGCCGGGAGCGAAATCCGACTGACATTCCATCAATCTGGTTGCTTAAACCCCTCAGTTGTCTTTCAGTATATATATATATATATATATATATATATATATATATATATATATACACACACACACGTGTGTGAATATATGAATAGGAAATGCTTCTGATTTAAAAAAATAAAATTTATTTTATTTTTAACCCAAAATACGCATTTTCTAAAATTTTAAAAATTCCGGCCCTGAACGAGAGCGTTTGTTTGTACCTCGTGACTAACGGTTTATTTAATCCGTCTTTCCTCATAAATATAGTTGCTTTGAAAAAGACTGTTTTAAAAAGTCGAAACAGATCTGTCAGCAACTAATAACATCTTTTGTTTTTTCTAAAAATTTTCAATTCATACTGTCGGATTCACTTCCATTTACTTCATATATATATAAACGAGCGTCATTCAATAAATAAGGCCTGTGTATATATATATATAATATATATATATTATATATATATATATATATATATAACGAGCGTCATTCAATAAATAATAAATATATATAATTAATAATTATCTTAAACAAATGCTTGGCTCGATGACAAAGAATTCTTTCACTTGACACATTGTTAATTCCTTTATGTAAACTCATTCCCGGGGGTGAAATATATGACAACTAATGATTGCCCTAAGGAAGTATACTGGAGTCTGTCGTTACCATGACGACCACCACCCAAGAATCTGAAGTCTTTTTTTCTTGGTTAACGTGGGATACTACATTTCGCATTATTTCTGTAAACTTGCGCTTTTTTCTTGTAAACTTAGTTTTGCCTTTTATGCAATTTTTTTTTCTTTTCATGCAATGATTTCTTCTTAATCTTTCTGTAATTACTCTAGATTTCTACTATGTCAAATGCAACCCTATGCAGAGGGTTAAGACTTTACAAGAAAATGTGTCATGGTTATGAGACTAAAATACATTTAATGCAGAGGCTCCAGTTCTGCAGATCTGGGGAGTGTGGACTGCCCTTTCAGTTTCCTTACTCCCAGGTCCACCTGAACCGCAGTGATAGGACCTTTTAGAATCCCATCTATGGGTCAAAGAGACATGTTGGAAAATTATTATTTGATTGAAAAGTTTTAAAAGCATATACTTTGTGTTCATTATTTGTATTCGAAAGAAATACTTGATACCATACATATATATCCTATTATAATGGAGATTGTGTGTTTTTCTGTCTGTAACCGAAACTAAATCACTACTCAAGTCACAATTCCCTTAGTTATTGACGTCACATTCACCATGAATTTTATTTTAATTTTAACCTCAATTATTAATAAAAATTGTTTTACATTATTCATACTGTTAACCATATCTACATATTAATAACATGCTATTATATTTATATATACAACAAAATAGCGGTTTACAGTGTGAACGGGAAGGCTAATTTGCATATTGATATCTAAAATGTGATTTTAATAATATGTGCTTAGTATTATTGATTTTCTAATTGTTTGGTTTTATTTTAATGAATATAAACAAAAATCTCTTCAATTAATCTTAAAAGAAATCCATTAACAAGAAAAATAACTGACATTTTATTCTTTACTTCCTATTTTAACTAAATACTTAAATTAGAAAAATGACAATGAAAGACGAGAGTGATGGAAGAGTAAGTTTTAGTTTTCTATTTTTGTATTATACTCCCTCTGTTTCAAATCTTTTTATCTGCATTCTGATTTAGTTTCATTAGCCTTTATAATTAATACGATATTCTATTACATTAGACTTAAATACTTGCACCCGGAGGGTGCATATATTTGCTAGTATATATATATTATATATATAATATATATATATATATATATAATATATATATTTACCAACCTCTCCTAACTAGCAGGATGTAACACGGGGTCAATTTCTTGAGATAAGTTTAATAGGTTTCAATTCAGTTTTCCTTCTCCATGACCGTTGTCTTATCAAGGTTAAAGAGACCAGTCTGTCCTACTATTTTATCCATAGCTGGAGGGAGGATAGTTAGATTCATACCTTTCCCAAGGGTATTAGGAAACAGACTATAGGAACTGGTTATCAGGAAGAATTGAGACTATCCAGACAAAAATAGTATTAAGATCGGGTAGAATACTCAGAAGAGTCCTGGGCCTTGAAGAGACTCGTTAGAAGGGAAATAATAATAATTGAAAGGCCATCAGCTAACGCTGATGTGAAAAACTCAAAAGGAGTGAACAATAATAATAATAATAATAATAATAATAATAATAATAATAATACATTTCGAAAAGAGTCTGTATGGATTGGTAATCAGAGGAAGAATCGAGACTATCCAAATAACAACATTGTTAAGATCGGCTATAATACCCAGAATCCTGGAGTCCTGAGGGGACTTGTCACTCAGGCTATAGGGAAAGACCATCCAGCATATGCTGGTATGAAAAACTCACAAGGCTGAAATAATAAAATAATAATCTTTTTTTTCTCTGATATATATAGTATATCTATGTTATCTCTCCAGTGCAATGCCTTGTGCATTATTATAATTTCCCTTGTCCTTTGGCTCTGCTTACGGTGGTGTGAAAAAATTACGAAAAGTAAAATAATAAGAATAAGAATAATGTTCATTATCTTCTTTTTTCACTCTCACCTCATCTCTACCTTCAACAAGATATCTCTTTCGTTTATTTGCATTTTATTCGACTCTCTATTTACTTTCTATCTTTGATTACAGCCAAGTGTTTTCTAACATGGAAGAATCAAATCCTATTCTCATTTATGACGCCTCTTTTTCGCCTCCGGACAAATAAAAAAAAAGAAAGATCTTCCTTCCGGCCACTTGCTTGCAACAAAATGTAACATGCATGTTTACACTTGAACATCGTGTCTTTCTTTTTCCCATTACCAAATCGATTCCCCTCTGGCGCCAATATGTTACGTACCAATTTCAAATTGGATTTCTGATATTCTTCGTCTTGTGCAAGAAATAGATTCTGACTCTCGTCAGCTTATCAAAAAACGATTCTTATAATTCGCCTCAAGTCTGAAGATTAATTACTATCATCAAACTATCAAATATGGGGCCACCTGCTGGTCGTGGGTGGTGACCCGTTACGCTGAAATATGGAACTCAGGAGGATGAGCAGTCTAGTTTGTATTGTTTTCTGCTTGCCCATATGTTGCAATTGTAGTTATTCTGTTGTAATTAATCTTTCCTTGATCTTTTTAGTGTATTCTTCGAGTCCTCGCATTGTCACATCTACGCAAACGTCAATGTTGGAAGACCTCTTCCACCTTCTTTCCCTGATACATATAATATGTCTGTGTCATCTCCCCAGTGTAATGCTTTGTGCATTGTCATAAGTTTCGTTGTCATTTAACTTATCTGTCGGAGTTCCTCTTTTTTCGTTTTAAGAATCCTGCTGAGTATCTTATAATGAGAACAGCTCCAGTATTTATACCCTTGTTGAGCTTGGTTTCTAAAAGCCTTCTTCGTAGTAGTAGTAGTAGTAGTAGTAGTGGTGTAGTAGTAGTAGTACTTGTGAATATACCACAATATGGCAATTTAATCATTACAACGTTTGATATTTTACTTAAGAGCTATTACATTAGTTTCAATGTGTAAAAAGTATAATTATTTTTTCTTGTTTTCCTTCTTTTCATTATGTTCAATTGAAAGAGATTAGCGCGCTCAACCCCTCACTCTATATTTTTTCCCATGCTTTTTTTTTCTGTGTAGCATATCGTTTTTTTCTCTTTCTTTCTTTATGATAAAAACAGAATGGTCCATTATTTAGCTGAGGGGACTACACCCATAAGAAATAAGAATTCGGCAGATAATCAAGCACCAGATAATCAAGATTTACATTTTTCATTTCATATTGGATGATTTGGACGGTCTCATTTTTAAGCAGAATGTGTTGAAAGATGATAACGGTCGGAAGATTAAGGAACAAATGTATTAATATATAGATTATTATTATTAATAATATTTCTTCTGACACGTAGCCATATATTTTTTGCTTCACACACATAGGATAATATATATATATATATATATATATATATATATATATATAATGAATAGTGAATGAAAAATGAGAAAAGTATTGGCATGAAAAGGTGCCCAATGCTAATAAAGCAGAGCAGATTTATAATCAAAACCATAATATTACCATTGATTATATATAATATATATATGACAGAGTGACAGACACAGACAGTGTGTGTGTGTATATAAGTAGTAGATAGATTCTATACATCGATGCAAATAGAGAAGTTTCGCTTACCTCTCCGTATGAACAAGAACTTAAATTTAATAATCTTTTAGCTTTAGCCTTATCTCTTATTCTAATCGGCTTTTGATTTTGATTCTGAACAGAAATCCACGAGTTTCTATTTTGGTTGATGGATTAATATAATGGCTCTGAACTTTGATACGTAAAGCAATTCTTAAAAACTTATAAAGACCACGTTGTATTTATTTACTTTTTCAAATAATATCACAATAAAACCAAGCACCTGGCTTTGGTTGAATATGATGGACATTCCTGTTTGACTTAAGAAACTTTTTCTTTTCTTTTTTATGATGTTTTTCTTTTTTTATCTTTTCTTTTTTATCTTCTTTCCTTTTTTTCAAGTTTCTTTGACTAAACGCTGTGTAAGCCGTTCTAACTTGAAACGACTATAATCTATAAAAATAACTAACAAGATTTTTGTAAATGACTTGCAAATAGTTTATTTCGTAGCTACCAGATTTACTATGCATACTGATTGAACTCAGAGGAATGTTTTAACATTTAAAAAAATATTCGTCATCGAAAAAGGAATTGGTTGTGTGTTGGATTTTACGGCATGCCAACCCTTATTGGATTATTTTATACCGAATCTATTTTGTTTTATTCATTCTTCATGGGTACTCAGTTTTCTTAATCTCAATTTTTTAAACACATTTTTAAACTCACTTTATACTATTTAAGACATGGATGGGACACTAACACGTACTACCCCATTGGATTGGAGTGAACCTAGAAGTAATGGTGATGGAGGGGTACCCCCATTCCCAGTCTTCCAGAATTGGAACTTCACCATCAGATAAGTTTAACGTCATATCTAGACACTAAGATTCACAGCAACGACCTTCTAGCACATATATGATAAATAGGTGGAACGACACATCTTCCATCAGCTCTCAAATGCTACACCACAGAGATCCGATAACCCAAACTGTGATACTCATGTACTGTCGGTGAGGACGTGTATCGAACCCGGAATCTTACGATTTCTAGTTGGATACTCAACCGATTAAGCTAAACCAGCCCCTAAAATATGAAAATGTTTTTATTCAAGCCATGATGAACAAATCATATATTTAGATTACATAAAATCTAACTTTTGTAGATGTCGTTAGCACATAGATTGAATAACAAAGTACCACCGAATATTTTGAATTGATCTCAAAGTGACAATTCTTCTAAGCTGTAGTGGTATCAGTAATGCTGTACGGCTGCACCACTTAGACCCTAACGAGGTGCCTAAAAATAAGATAGATGGGAGTTGCACAGGAATGCTACGGGCAGTCCTAAACAAATCGGGAAAACAACACCGTACAGGAAAGCAGCAATATGGCTACCTGCCCCTTACACACCAACCATCCAAATAATACGCACAAGACATACTGGATACTACTTGAGAAGCAAGAACGAATTCATAAGTGACGTTCTCCTGTGGAAGGTAGCACATGTGCACGCCAGTGGGGGGTCGCCCAGCAAGGACATACATCTATCAGCACTGCATGGATTCTGGATGCTGCACAAGTGACCTTTTGGGGCCGATGACCGATAGGATGGTTGGCGAGAGATTGTCATGGATATCCGTGCTGTCGTAATGATATGATGATGATGATGAAAAATGTACGAGTAATTATTGAAGCAAGAACTTTCTTTTCCTAGAAAAGTTTTAATTGTTGAAAATGTAAATATATTTTTAACGCTGGTTATTCAAGCCCCTATCTTTCTAAATTTGCTAAGTAGTTGGATCCCTTCCATAGAAGGTGCCAGTAATAATACTTAAACCAATAATACCCGAGACGCAAAAGAAAACTATGGCGAGCCGACGTCTAATTTAATAGCAGATGAACAGAATTAACTCCACCGAATTTTTTCTGGCGTTTTGGAAATAAGTGCTCCTGAAATATAAAGACCCGAACACACCCCGAATTAATTGCGTCTTGTATGCTCACTTAAACTTAAATTTAGGTAAAACTTTTGGCAAATAATAAGACGCTATGGAAACTTTCTAGTCGGAATTCGATTGGTTTTCATTTGCCTGGTCATTTCATGCACCTTGGTAGTAACATCTCATCTACTTTAAATATACGCTCCTTACTACATTTGGGGCGCTGGTAGGTGTCGTTAATCGGCTGTTTACGTCAAGCCCCCGCCCTGTCGGCTGGGCGTTAGAATGCACCGACTGCACCTCTGCAGAGGGGTAAGACTCCCCCAATGGGGCCACCTGTTGGCCGTGGGTGGCGACCCATGATGCTTAAGGATAGAACCTGGGTGGATAAGCAGTTCATGACATGCAATACTCCACTTTGGCCCTATCTTGGGCTAGACGGGCGGTCGGAGAGGCCCCCTCCGATCAATCGGCTGGTCACGTCAAGCCCTAGCACCTATATGATTTTCCCAACCCTAGAGCCCCGACCTCTTTTTATCATATGGGTGATAGAAGGTAGTGGCTGAGGGTCTACATGTCCTGGGAATGACGTTAAACTCTCTGATGGGGAGGTTCCAGTTTTGGAGGTTTGGGGAATGTGGAGCACCCCTTCATTACCATTGCTCCCTGATCCACTCTGACCCGGAGTGGTAGTACCTGTTAGGGTCCCATCTATGGGTTAAATAGAAAAATGTATTTATAAAAAAATTGTATTATCCATTAAGAATTGATTTATTTCAAAACTTTATCGGCATTAAATGACCCACTGAGGTTGATATGCCGTAAAACAACAAACCAAACCATACCAAACGTCAAGCCCTAGCACCTATACGATTCTCAACTCTATGGTCCTTACGGTAAGCCCCAACCCTTTTATCATATATGTGGTAGAAGGCGATGGCTGAGGGTCTTCTTCTGAGAACTAATCTATTTAAAAAATCTGTCAGCATTAAATGACCCACCGAAGTCGATATGCCGTTAAACAAAACAAGCAAACAAACAAAAAACTACTCTTTTATTAAAAAACAGAATGAGCTGATTCTATTGCGACTTAACATCTCCTTTCAAAATCTATTTCAGGAATTTTCTGACAAAGGGATTTTCATCCCGCAATATTAAGAAAATAAATCAAAGGTAAATGAACAACATCAAAGTTACCTCGCTTCTCTTTACATTGTAATGACCTTCAAAACGAACCGTCATACTCTTTTATAAATAACTTTATAACTACTTTTTAAAATAAGAACTGTATACATATTTTAACATATATATATATGGGGGTGCGTGATGTAATGGTTATAGTCGTAGGAAATTGACTCGTCGATCCGAGTTCAAATCCTGAACGAAGCTGTTTGCATTTCACGTAAGGCCAATACCCTTATGAAAGGTAAATAGCTTTGGGTAAATAGGACAGACTGGGTTCTTTAAACTTGGCTAGGTAACCAGTCTAGGAAAAGGAAAAACTCTGAATTCAAACATGTTGAACTCCTTTCAAGAAACTGACCTTGTGTCACATCCTGCTCATGGGAAGGGGTTGGTGTATATATCTATATATATATAAAAGAATGTTTCTGGTATGTACGTGTCGACTTATAATTCCGAAAAGAGATGTCATTCTGATTTGAAATCTCGCAGACACATTAATGTGTTTCTAACTAAGAAACACATTAATTGATTTTTACTAATTAAGTGATATAATTTAATAATTAAACAAAAGTCAATCAATTTCTAGAACTCTTCACAGTAAGGAAAAATAAAGTCACGAAAAATTGGGTCAAAAAGGAAAGGAATTAGACAAATAAATTTCACTTGAACTCAACAGGCTAGGTACTCTCTCATTCACCCTGTCTTCCTCCCTCTCTCTCTCTCTCTCTCTCTCTCTCTCTCTCTCTCTCTCTCTCTCAAATAAAATTGTTTTAAAACCAGTTTAGGATTATATTTAAAAAAATTTTAAATGTAAACAAACAAACATTGTATATACGAATTTTCTGCGATGTTTTATAAAATATTTTCCTCTTATTCTCTCTTACTCCTGTTTTCTCCTTTTCTCAATGTGTTCCTACAAAAAGATTTAGTCCCGACAGGTACTTTTGCTAGTGTATATATATATATATATATATATATATGCGTGTAAATATTACGCACTTGAGTATAAAAACAAAAGAAATACAATGAAAACCCTTTATAAGCTAGATGTGCTTTCATTATTAGAAATGATGAATATCGATCCGTTTCTATAATTTGTAATATTTAGCGAGTGAAAACAATAAATCAACAACACTAAGAATACATTCCGATACAAAACATACGTCATATGGCTGTAAGCATGTAAAGTTTTTGAAAATCTATTGAAATCATCGAGTGAATAAAAGCAGTCACTTGAAAGACATATATTGGCTGGTAGAAATCACTTGAGAGGATCTTTCAAAGCTTCTTAATTATAAAAGCTAAAAACGCATATATCATTGTCGAAGAACCTGTTTTATAAGTGATGGTTGGAATGGTTGATATTAGGCATGGAGAAAATATATGAACAAGTTTCGAATTAAGAAAGATTAGCAGGACTTGTGGATATACCACAGTATGATAATTTCATTATTCCAACGTTTGATAGGTTTCCTTTAGTCGTCACCTCAGCTAAATAATGGACCATTCCGTTTTTATTATAAAGAAAGAAGGGGAATATATAGAGATGCGTTGAGCGCGCTAATGTCTTTCAGTTGAACATAATGAAAAGAAGGAAAGACAGAAAAAAAGAATGAGTTAAATCAAGATTATACTTTTTACATATTGAACTATCGTAATAGCTCTTAAGTAAACATATCAAACATTGTAATGATTAAATTATCATATTGTGGTATATTCACAGGTACTACTACTACTACTAATAATAATAAGAAGAAGAAAAAGGCTTTTAGAAACCAAGCTCATCAAGGGAATAAATACTGGGGCCGTTCTCATAAGATACTTAACAGGATTCTTAAAACGAACAAGAGAGGAACTCTGACAGATAAGCCAAACAAGGAAACTTATGACAATGCACAAAGCATTACACTGGAGAGATGATATAGACATATTATATGTATCAGGGAAAGAAGGTGAAAGAGGAGCTTGCCAACATTGACGATTGCGTAGATGCGACAATCCAAGCACTCTTAGCTCTTAAGGAAACATATGTGAAAAATATAATAATCTTGATTTAATTCTCACTCGCACCTTTTTTCATCTCTCCTTCTTTTCATCTTTTCATTATGTTTGTTCAGATTAGTGTAATCGCTTCCGAGTGCTCACAACCTCTCTCTATCTTTCCACTGCTCTCTTTTTTTCTTTCTTTCTTATAATCATTTTTCTGTGTAGTATGTCCTTTTTTCCCTTTCTTTGTTCATAATAAAAAAGGAATGGTCCATTATTTAGCTGAGGTAAGGTCACTGATAAGCAATAACAATTCGGCGGATAATCAACACCCAATAATCCGGATTTACATCTCTGGGGAATGTGGAGTACCTCTTCATCACCATCACTCCCAGGTCCATTTCAGTGGTAGTACCTGTTAGAGACCCATCCATTGGTTAAATAGAAGACAGAAATGAGTTAAAAAAAACTTTTTAAATACCCATCAAGCACAAATTGAACAAAACCGGGAAATACGGTCATACAAAAAGGACGTACTGTACGGTGCGTTTTTTTTTTTTTTCAGCTGAACCAATCTTTTTAATGCCTTTTATTTCAACTGTTTTTCTTATCTTTCGCGGTGAAAACAGTCGTTGTAGACAGTCAAATCTCAGAGGAGAATTTTTCTGAGTAAATCACTCGAACATATCAAGAACTTTATCAATTAACAAAGATTACAAACCCGAGATCTTTCAATTCTGCACCCGATCTGTTTCAAAACATTTATCAAACCAAAACATTGTTGACTTTCGGTAAAATGTAAACTGTTTAAATTCCCATCTATATTTGTCTCTCACGTGTTTCCATACGCAAACTCTGTTTGTCTTTGGGAAACCACATATTAAACCCAACACAAAAACAATGGTCGTCAACAAAAAGATCAGTAAAACAATTGATTTAATCGCCCAAATGTGACACATACGGCCGGTACTAGGGTCTCATGCTCCTGAATCAATGATACACCTACCGAATCTATGATATGGGGCCCGCAGAGAAAGATCCAGATAATAATAATGATAATAATCAAAAAAGAACTTGTGAATTGGTAGATTTTGAAGTTCAAGCAGATCACAGGGTGAAGATGAAAGAAAACGAAAGGTCTACGTATTTGTCTAAATACTTAGACCTCCAAGAGAATTGAAAAAAAAAGTCCAATATGTGGGTGAAAGTGATAGCAATAGTTGTTGGGGCACTAAGAACGGTTCCCAAAAGCTTAGAAAAATATTAGAGGAATTGGAAATCACAGGAAGAATTGAGACCATCCAGACAAAAGTATTGTTGAAATCAGCTTGAATATTCAGGAGAGTCCTGGAGATCCGAGAAGACTTGTTGTCAATCAAACTCCAGTGAAAGACCATCAGATAACTCTGGTGGGAAAAACTATTGGTGATGATGATGATAATAATAATAATAATAATAATAATAATAATAATTAGAAAAAAACACCATCCGTGCTGTGCAAAATAATTTTTTGAAAGATATTGCCTGGGGTGGGTTAAAGAATCAAATGACTAAAATAAAACAATTGATATTTAAAAAAAACTTATCTAAAAGCTTCATATATCACTTCACCCCGCTGCAGTGTTTGTTCACGACAGACGACAATTCTTTTAAATACACCCATTTTTATACAATTCTACAAAATTTATTAAAACTGAACAAATGTTTTAATTTTAGTGTAAAAAAAATATAAACTTTTTTGAAATTTTCATCTTGATTTTATCGACGTACAAAATTACATAAAATAATTTTTTGCCACGCTCTTTCGTAAAAAGATCTTTGAAATTTTATATTTTTAAAAAATAAAAAAGACATAAAATAGTTTTGCTGTCAAAATTTAAAATAGATATATTTTCTTTTAAATAAACCAAATGAAGAAAATATTTGTTTTGTTTTACGATAGACGATAATCAAAGCAGAACGTTTTCTTTTCCCCTTAAAATAGATATTATTATCTAATATCAATAAGAGGTTATTATTTAATATCAATGAGGTTTTTTAAGCCCTATGTCATTGAATCTGAAAAAAAATGTAGCAGAGGGGTAAGCATGATTAATGAAAGTGTTGTTAAATTTAAACTCGTAATGTAAACCGGGCATGCGCAAACCTAAACCGGATACAGTTAAATATACAAACATCTTCAAATACTATTTAGAAAAAGATTATGTGACTATTTCTGCTGGTAAATAATTTTCTCGTAAAACTTTATACGTTAGATAACTTTAAATATATATTAGAATTTAATAAAAAAAACTATATATAAATCAACAATACTGGGAATACATTCATTAAAACTTGTCTTAACAATTTGGACCGTTTAAAGTTGGATATTTAATTTCTGAGAATATATAATACAGGGTTGTTTTTATTCTATATATTAATGATTTAGACTATAAATTAAATATTTATTGATTAACTTACGCAATTCTTGAGGGTATTGTGAGGTAAACGGTGACGTAGTTTCAGTTACATACTGACAGACGCCGAATGCCCATTATTTATATACATTATAATAATAATAATAATGATGATAATGATGAGAGCACAACGAGAATACAAAGATATGCACGACTGGGTTGGGAAAAGCGATTCATTGAGAAATATTAAAAAAAAACAACAAGAGATTACATGGTGAAGATGAAGGAAAACGAAAAGACTGACAAATACCTGGAATTGCCAGAGACTTAAAAAAAGCTGTGGAATATGAGGGAGAAAGGGATTCCAATAGTAGTTGGGCTCTTGAAACGGTCCTAAAAAGCTTGAAAAAAACAAACTGGTGGAACTGGAAATCAGAGGAAGAATTGAGACCATCCAGACAACTGCATTGCTGAAATCGGCTAGAATACTCAGAAGAGTCCTAGAGACATGAGGAGACTTGTTGTTACTCAGAGTCCAGTAAAAGACCATCAGCTAACGTTGGTGTGAAAACCCCCACATAATAATAATAATAATAAATTCTATTGGACGAGATAAAGATGGATCACCCTATCCCAGCCAGGAAACCAGACCTGGCATTGATTAATAAAAAGAAGAGAACTTGTCAACTGTTGGATTTTGCGGTTTCAGCAGATCACAGGGTGAATATGAAGGAAAACGAAAAGATGGACAAATACCTGGACCTTGCCAGAGAATTGAAAACGCTGTGGAATGTGAGGGTGAAAGTGATACCAATTGTAGTTGGTGCACTTAGAACGGTCTTAAAAAGCTTGGAGGATCTAGAAATCGGAGGAAAAATTGTGACCATCCAGACTACTACATTGCTACAATCGGCTAGAATACTCAGAAGAGTCCTGGAGACCTGAGGAGACTTGTTGTCACTCAGACTCCAGTAAAAGACCATCGGCTAACGCTGGTAGGAAAAACTCACAAGGAATGAAAATAATAATAATGATAATAATAATAATCCCCACCTTACAAATCCCTGTCTGTTTTAACTAGCTTTTGCTATCTGCAGACATTGTAAGTTTAATCTTATAATCTCACGGCTTCTCAGACGAGACAAGAGAATGATGCAATCATTTCAACTGTTAAATACTTCTGTCTGAGTACATTGTTTCTGCGTCACTAATATTTTACCACAATAATTACGTGCATATAAATTATCTTCTACATAAGCTGCGTCCTTCATAAAATACAACATATGATTTCTCTAAGGTATCACTGACTCAAAAATGTTTCCCAACCCGAACGCGTTACACCAAGACGTGGTTAACGTTATCGAATTCATTATAAATTGCGTATTTAATAGCCGCCTCATTGCCAATTTATACAAAGAAGGCTCCAATTTAAACCGGCATTTATTGCCTTCATAGTCAAGAGGATGGGCTATTAGATTTTCAAAACTAACTGGTTATGTTGATTAGATCTGAAAAGAACTCAAATTCAGCTGAAGCTGTGCATAGTAAAAACTGTCAGTACAAATTATTTTATCTCTAAAGTATTTTGAAGAAACTAAGCGATCGTAACATATCTATGCGAAAGGAGAACGCGAGTAGCTATTTTACGACATCCCACCATGTCAGTCTAACACAAAGTCCGTAATTAGTAGAGCACCCTTCTTGGAATCGCAAGTTTCTGAGTTCGATATCGTTCCCCGCCAACACAGTGTAGGCGTAGCACAGATAGGGTAATCTGATTTATGCGGTAAAGTGGGGAGCTGATAGTAGGCGTGGCGCTACACCTCAGCAAGAACAATGTTCCTGGTCTAGCGTAAGTGACAATAGGATAGACTCCCTCCCTGTCCAGCTGATACCGACACTAGGCCACAACACTCAGAAGACTGTCAGCATGACCTTCTTTACTGACTCCTGCGCCCGGAATTTTGATTGTTGTGGCTGTTTGAATTCCAGCCGGAGAAAATTCCGATGTTAAATATTTTGTGGAAAAATAACAAGATACAATAGAATTTAAAATATTTTGAGAGGAAAATTATTGCTAGAATGTATTTTGAATTATTTAGTTAAAAGTCCAATGTACTTATATAATACAATATAACAATATACAAAGAAATTAAAATATACAAAAATAAGTAGATGAATGACGTAAGAAAAATAATCAGCTGATTGACGATAATCATAGAATAGGGGACGTGGATTCAAAGTCCGTCAGTGAGAAGAGGAAAGACAGGAAAGCAATACGATGCCGACCTTAGCCGAAAAGCAGCCGGTTTTCTTTTCTTCTTCTTCCATTTTTTACAATTGTCTCTCCAGTGAGAACGTCATAAGTTTTCTAGCTCTAATTATGCTGATTCTGTGAGGGGGGGTCACAGTCAAGTCTGATGCAATGTTCTTCCAATCGACAGTCTAACCACTCTCCACAACTGTATCACGCTCGTCTCACCAACAATATCCAAATGTATTTCTCTATCCCGCTCGTCTCGACAACAAAATACTACTGCAGTTGTTCTCTCCCTCGTCTGGGAGGGCAAGTCCTTAAAATATACCTCAATCTCACCACATCCGGGCTCCTCACTCAGAATTGTCCGTGCAGCACGTGTGACACTCGTCAGCACAGCAAGTACACGCCAATCCTTGCGGCGCGACTACCTACATCCGGGCCACTCTGCTATTTCCTATTTCACTGTTCGTCCACAGCGCTCTCACATTCCGAAGGACGCGGGCTCGACTCTAGGTTAGTCCTACACGCCAGGCAAAGCCTAATCCGCTTCTTCGAGAATACGGCAAGTCTTCACGCCCGCCACCATCTCTGTCACACCGTGTTGCACGAGGTAGGTCTCCTCTCTCACTACAATAATCATCTCTCTATCTCTTTGACGACTACTAGGACGATCAGAGGTCATAAAAAACTTGCACCCGAGTTTGTTTCTAAAAATCAGCAATGGATTACCTGCGATCTTAATTTAAGAGTCGTTTTCACACACTAAGAAACGAGTCCATTTATAAGAACAATACCCAGTTCATTACACATGGAGTTTCATTTAAAATTCTGTATGGGCACCAGCATTCGCCTCCAGCTTCTAAAGCTACTCGGAAATCACATCAACTGGTCATTCCAGAAACTCTTGTAGAATGGCAGAATGTAAATTCTCGTATTCACCCTTCAAGTTCTTCCAAAGTCGTTGATTTCATAGAGTAAAGTAGACTTGTCCCTTCAACCAACCCCAAAGAAAAAGTCGCAGAGTGTTAAATCAAGACTTCAAGCCGCCCACTCATGCGGATCACGTCTACCCATCCTTCTCCCAGGAAAATGGTGATTAAGCCATTCACGAACAACAATAGAAAAATGTGAAGGAATACCAACAACAGGTTTTATTGCCACATATTAAGGAACATACATTAAAGAATTGAAAAAAAATGTAACTGCATATAAAAAAATCTAAATAGTTTAAAATAAGGAGATACTTTTGAAGTACCCTTATATATATATATATATATATATATATATATATATATATATATATAAAGGTGCTTGAAAATTATCTCCCTATTTTAGATTATTTATATTTTTTAAACCAAAAAGAAATCAAATCTTAAGAATTATTTATATATATATATATATATAATATATATATATAATTCTTAAGATTTGATTTCTTTTTTGTTTTTATCTTAATTACTTACTGCGTTCCCTTTGATTCATACGGTAGTTACAAGTAAAATAAAAGGAACTCTGAAACGATCAATTCAGAATAATTATGGAAGGCCATTTTCCTGAAATAACCTTTCACTTGTATTGTGAATAATCACCGAAAAGATATTGAAAACTTTTATCATCTTGAGCTTTAAAGAAATATCGATTATAGATTAATCTAGAAAATCTACACTTATCTTAGTACAATAGTACAATAAAACTCCGAAAATTACGAGGGTCACTTAGAAGTCATGCCTTCTATTTCATCAGAGGAAGGGGTCCCTGTGGCGTGGTGGCTAATGTAATGGAATGCGACATCTTAGTAAGTGAGATCGAACTCCAGTCCTTGTGAAAGGTATGAACCATCTTATCTCCGCCAGCTATGGGTTAAATAGTACCACTACTGTTCTTCTATAAGGATTTTTATTTCTTGGTAGAAGCTGAACCTTCTCACCAATAGCTTATAAGTAGGATTAGTGCTGTGAAAAATGTCATGAATTATTATTTGATATATATATATATATATATATATATATATATATATATACCTTTTAGAAAATAAATTATATAAATCTATGCATCTGTGCCTTGTTTGACAAGGAGGCACCAGGCTGCTAGTTTTTATGCACCTACTTCCCATGTGTTGGAGTTGATGTGGTATATATATATATATATATATATATATATATATATATATATATATATATATATATATATATATATATATATAACAAAGATGATACTGGCATTGAATAACCAAAGAAGATTGATATGTCACTAAACAAAGAAAGGTTTGGGGTTTTTGTTTTTGTATTTTAAAGCATGTCAACCCTTTTTGGGTTATTTTATGTCGATGACGTTTTATTCTATTCATGCTTGATGGGTATTAAATTGTATTTTAACACATTTTAGACATTTTAGACATATTTATTTAAAACCATTTTTTGTCTTATTTAAACCATAGATGCGATCGTAAAAGGTATTACCATTTCGGGTCAGAGTGAACCAGGAAATAATTGCGAGGAAGGAATACTTCACAATGTCCAGAGTTCCAGAATTGGAACCTTACAATTAGATGCATTTTAACGCCATACCCAGGACCTTCAGCCACTGCCTTCTAGCATATATATGATTAAAATGGTTGGAGGATTGCCATAAGGGCAATAGGGTTAGGACAATCATATAGTTGATAGGGCTTGACATGAACGGCTGATTGACCCGTAGTGGCTTCTGCGAAGCATGTCTAGCCTAAGTAATAGCAAAAGTGGAGTGTTGCATGTCATGGAATGCTCAGCCATCGGGATTCCGTCCTTAAGAATTATGGGTCACCACCTAGGACTAACAGATGGCCTCGTCGGAGAGATTTTAACCCTCTGCAGAGGTGCAGTCGGTGTATCCTACTGCCTCAGCCGACAGGGCGGGAATGTATATATATATATATATATATATATATATATATATATATATATAACACTAAAAATGAAGGAATCATATGTAATTTGGGAGAATATTTTATTAAGGAATAAAATATAAAATAAGGGGGGGATACACGAAGGCCTTATCAACCGGTACTTTTCAAGTGATACACCGGTGACGAATTAAAGTCAGATTGTACAAGAATTTTGTAAGAAACGAATGGGGGTGAGCCAGAGGTGTGCAAACAAACTCCAAAGCACTCCCTCTATTTATTGGGAGACTCTTCCAACCCTGTTTCTACCTAGGGTTCACACATACCCCCCTCTTTCCCCCTTTTTTTTATTTGTCCCCCTCTGGCTCACCCCCATTCGTTTCTTACAAAATTCTTGTACAATCTGACTTTTACTCGTCACCGGTGTATCACTTGAAAAGTACCGGTTGAAAAGGCCTTCGTGTAATCCCCCCCATTTATTTTATGTTTTATTCCTTAATAAAATATTCTCCCAAATTACATATGATTCCTCCACTTTTAGTGTTATACAAATTATCGTGTACCAAAAACCTATATATATATATATATATAATATATTATATATATATATATACACCAAACATCCGCACGAACAGGATGCGACACATGGTCAATTTCTTAAGCGGAGTTTAACAGATTTGAATTCAGACACTTCCTTCTCCTATACTGATTGCCTAACCAAGGTTAAAGATTCTATCTGGTCCCACTATTTACCCATAGCTGGAGGGGGAATAGTTGTATTCATACCTTTCCGCTATGTGAAATGCAATCAGCCACGTCCAGGATTTGAACTCGTTGTGTCCATTTCCTACGACGGTAACCATTACACCACCACGCGGCTCCGATGGTGGAACTGTATATGTGAATTTATGAAGATCCTGAGAAATGACTTTCACTGTTCCCTGAAGAATTCAGTTGTCTTCGAGGATTTGAAAAGAGACCTAAAGTCTGAGGAGACAGGCGTTATTGTTGTCGTTTGTTTCCAAAATGTGATTGTGGAGAAATATATTGCAACTATCAACACAAACATGTTTCATATCAATAAGAAAATAATCAATTTTATCAAAGCCGGTTAAAAGCCGGTTCTTAAAACAAATATCATAAACGCACTTACTCTTCTTTTTACTTTCTCCTTGTCAACTAAGTGCGGATCTATGAAAACAAATGCAACTTTCCGATTCTATTATAGTTACAATGATATGCGCATTTTAT
Source organism: Doryteuthis pealeii (assembly GCA_023376005.1). NCBI lineage: Eukaryota > Metazoa > Mollusca > Cephalopoda > Myopsida > Loliginidae > Doryteuthis > Doryteuthis pealeii. Next base: position 100,558,057 of record CM042152.1, read on the forward strand.
CCGATCTCACTTCACCAGTGGTTACTAAAGTGGGCGATACCGCCCCATGTGGCGGTGGAAAGAGCAAGAAGGCGTTAAGGCAAAAGCGTGGTGGGGTTGATTAGGTATAAAGAAGCAGGGGTGACAGGGTGGCAAAGGTTTGGTTTGGTTCAGTTTTGTTTGTATGTTTGTTTTGCGGTATATCAACTTTTGAGGTCATTTAATGTCGAAACAGGTCATTTTGATGACAGTTTTGTTACGTAGCCTGAAATCAGAGTCAAAAGTCTGAACGTTTGACTGTACACAACATGTATTAAAAATTCAGTGTGTTCGCACGTGTGTATATAGGCAAGGAATTTACCGGGAAGCCAAGTGGAGCGCTAGCCTGAAAAAGGCTGAGAACCACTGCACTAAATAGTTAATTATGTGACAAATATTAGGGTCACATGAGGAGTATAAGATTGATTGATTGATTTTAACGACATGTAAACTCATCTGGAGTTATTTTAAGTCTACAATGTAAGAAACAGCGTTTATTGTACATTTATATTTGTCTTTTTTGTGTAGCTGCTTCTTAAGAGTTTTTTGGCACAGTTATATGAGATCAAGTATTCCTACCTAATAATACAGATGATTTCCAGAAATTGAAGAAATCTGTAGTTCAGAATTCTCACGAAAGAACTTTGGATATCACCCGGTTTAATTGACGTGTGATGAACCTAAGTTTGTTTGAGGACGTGAATTTCATTCGACGAGAAGATCACGTGATCAAATGCCACTAAGAAATAATACAGAAACTTTAATTTATCAGTTAGAATCACCGGACGGGTGCAGTCGGGATTTTCACCATGCCCCGATCAACCGATTCCCCGCAAATCGCAACGGTTAATGAAATATGAGAGGTCGTCATGAATAAAGTTATTATGTGTACATATAAAAAAAAGTGGCCAAGTTGGTCTTAATCAAAACGCTGAAGAAATTGAAATAGTTGGGGTCACGACAAAGAGAGAAATTGGGCTATAGGTGAGTGTCTGAAGATAGCAGAGGTCTACCAACGTATATATATATATATATGTATATATATATATATATATATATATAAAAGTAAAGTTGTCTAGGTGGCTTAAAGTCGGTATTAGCCAGATGACGAGGGAGTCTATTCCCTTTGCAGTATGGCTAGACCAAGGAGATTGTTTTTGCGTCTGGAACGAGGCGCCACACCTACCATCTTGTCACTTTACCGCGCAGACGCATGTGTTACTTGTGGTTCTTAGTCTGACGCTCTACCGACTGAGCTAAACCTCTCAATATATATATATATAAAGAGGGGGAGAGAGAGAGAGAGAAACAATTAAAAAATTTAAGTAATTGCAAAGAAATATTCCTGTTTATACTATTACTTTTGTTAATCTTACATAAATCCACACAGTTTGTAACAATATATGAAGCTTCAGTACTTGAGTCGAGTGAAAATTGTTGACACCAGGTCAAGTGGAAACTACACTTGATTAATGAGCTTTTTGAGAATCTGGGAAGACAAAGAGGCGTATCACACATAAAGGAGATACGCAATTTCTGCTGGCATAACTGAACGATTCTCTTAACCATCCGACTGTAATCAGATGGTTAACAGAAGCGCTCAGGTTCACCAGGGTCCCTACTTAGACAATTTGCTGCCCCTCTTCCCACCCTCTCTTGCTTTCTGCTATAAGTCTGTTTTAACTCTGCCCTGCTGCTGACAATAAAATATTCACTATAAGTTGTTGTCCGAGGTATACTCAATGTGTATTTTCTACACGAATCGGCTTTTCCTCTTATTTTGTTTCGAGTCGCATGCGATGATCTAAGAGGTTGCATCTCCAAACCAACCAGATGATGGTCTAAGCCACAACGCTAGAAGGGCATGAGATTAAACTTGTAAAATCTCAATAACTAGTGGAGCAATACAAAGAATGAGACTGGTTTAGCACCCGTTCGCAGTGCAGTATCTTAGCCCCTACGCCATAGGGAATGTCTTCACCCTTGACAAGATTAGACACAGCGGAACTTGTCCGGAATAGTTCATTTCGAAAATGTCTGAAATAATGTACGAATTTGAGAACTTCAATGTATTCATTGTGTAAAAATACCGACAAAGTTTGCATGATTGTTGTCACTCGGATATCAGTTAACAGAGAAATGATAGGAAGAAACCCAACGAGTATTAAGTTTAGGGGGAAAGGTTTATTGAGCAAAGCTACAAGGTGAACAGAGAAATTAGCAATTGCTAGGTAGATTTAACAATTCCCGTGAGATTTCGATTTCTTCCTTCCGAGGTTTCGTCAGAAATTCTTTATAGGAAAAACAAGAATCCATTATCATTATTTAGGTACTATATGACAATATCTAATAAATAAATATAGCCTGCAGCTCAGAACACTTGCATATTTTTTATGTGTATTTCACTCTTCGCAAGAAAAAATCTTAAACTTAAAAAACCTCGTAAGATTTTTTAGCTATTTCAGCAGCACATTTCATTTTCTTAGATGCTTCATCTGATTACAAATACTGACCTCAAATAAAGTCAACATTTCATCGTTTATCTTTGAGTTATACCAATGCAAAGACAATCAGATTTCCGTGACATTCGCTTTGGCCGTGATTTTCTGATATATTCAAAGACAAATACAAATTTGATTTTATATATATATATATATATATATATTGGTTAGGAGGTTGATTTAGAAGGCCATCACAATGCAGTTTGGAATAAATAAAAAATAATAATACGGTAACAATGGTGGTGTGTGTTGACCTGTATTTTTTTTTATTATTTCTTGAATTTTCGAGGTAATACCTCTTTATCAAAAGAATTGAACTGAATTAGTACAGCTATGGCATTTCTTCCTAAATGAATTTTTTTTTTTTTTGAAAATGACGTTATTTTTAAATAACTGTATTCCTCTCAAAAATAACGAGAATTTATATTTAAGTTAAGGTAGCGTACATAAAGAGTCAATGGCACCTGATTACTGATGTTATGGAAACTGGATGTTTATTGTCGACGATGCAACGTTTCGCTCTGTTAGACCTTCTTCAGGACTTGGATATAGTTCTTGCTTCAATGATGGACATTCTCAAAATGGTGAAACAGGAGGTCATCAGTAGGGGGAGGGGTGGTTGACGACAATAAACATCCAGTTTCCATAACATCCCGTGTTTGTCTACCTTTCTCCACATACTGTCGGATTAACCTCCTCACATTTCTCTCCTATATATATATATATATATATATATATATATATATATATATATATATATGAGAGAGAGAGAGAGAGAGAAGTGGAAGATGACAGAAACAGAGAGATGCTCTGTCATCAACTAAAAGAGAAATCATTGTTTTTTTCTTTCATTTTTCTTTCTCTTTTTTGTTCTTTCTTGTTCTTTTTAAAAAATGTCTTTCTTCCCAATAGTTTTTGGCTGAGGTTTTATCAAAGCCATGACAGGCAGCCAAATAAATTCATATACAAACAAACAAACTAATCTTATTGTCGGCGCTCTCACCAATGTAAAGGTTGTTCAATTCGAGAGAAGAATTTCCATTTTGATTTACAAGTCTGACTTTATCCGATCATCTCCTTCCCCCTCCCCAACGCTCCCGCCGCCCCCACGCCGTCCCCTCGGTCAGTGCCATTAAAACTTATACATTCATTTCAGGCGACATTAACTGATTTTCCTCTTTGGTTTATTTCCATGTTATTTCTTTCACTCAGACATTTCATTTCACTACCACCACCACCACTATTCAACTCTCTCTCTCTCTCTTTTTGACTCTCCTCCCTCTCTCCCGCTCTCTCTCTCTCTCTCTCGCTCTTTAGTTATCTTTTTCTCTTTCTATCTTTTAAGCCTGTCTCTTCTCCTTGCCATGCAATTCCTTTAATTCAAATACTCTCTCACTCTCTCTTTCTCCCTCTCTCTCTACCTCCATTTTTTTCTTTCATCCTTTTAAGCATGTCTCTTCTCCTTACCATGTAATTCATTTCATCAAGCTCTCTCTCTCTCTCTCTCTCTCTCTCTTTTATATATATATATATATATATATATAAGATCTTTCTCTATTTCTTTTCTCACTCTATCTCTCTGTCTCTCTACACACACACACACACATATATATATATGTATATATTATTTCCCCTTTTTACCTGTCTATGACCCTTTTTTCTCTTTACCATGTAATTCCTTTCATGCAAACAATTTTTCCCCTCTCTTCCACCCCACTCATCCACCTATATATATCTACCTCTTTGTCTCTCCATATATTTCATTCTCTGTTTGACTATCTATTCTTTTTTTTTCATGTTATTTCTTTTATTCAAGTATTTCTATCTCCCCCTCTTTCTTTATTTCACACACACACACACACACACACACACATATATATATATACTCATTTCTCTTTTTTTTCTATTTCTTCTACTTCTCCTCACTATGTAATTCATTTTCCCTCAAATAATTCCCCCGCCTGTCTATGACTCTTTATTACATTTTCTCTAGATTTTTATATTTCTCCTTCCTTTTCGTTTTTCTTCTTTCTTTCAATCTGAACAATTAATGAGTATTTTTTATTGATTCAAACTTAAATACATCTCTGAAGATGTTTATTTAAGAGAAAAAGTCGCAGAAGGGCCCATCAATTAGTCAAGATCTCAACTTAATTTATACATAATGAAATACATAACACTGGATCGAAGCCGAAATAATGTACACACATACACACACACACACACACACACACATATATATATATATATATATATATATATATATATATATATATATATACTGCCTGCTGAGCCGAAATACATTCTTGAATATATATATATATATATATATATATATGAAAGTAAGTAAACAATGTGTTTATTTTTTATATGGCCTTTAGCTGACAATTTTTTGAGGATATGTGCTTAATTAAAGTCATACCTAATTTTGAAAATTAATTAGTTAATAATTAATGAATTTAGGCGGGCATATATGTTCAAATGTAAGGCTAAACATTGACATTTTCTCGATTCGTTTAGCCTTACATTTGAACATATATGCCCGCCTAAATTCATTAATTATTAACTAATTAATTTTCAAAATTAGGTATGACTTCAATTAAGCACATATCCTCCAAATATATATATAAATATATAAATTTATTAATAAAATGATGAATGTAAAGAAGAAATAAAAGATTGTTAACGCTGCTGCAGCAGACCAGGTATAAAAACCATGAAATAACCAAATAGGATTAATACGAGCAGTATATAACGGAGAAGAAATAGCCACTTGGTTTAATAATCACAAAGGCGTGAAACTCGCAGTAACAAAGCATTGTTGATTTTCATTTTCCCGCTACCCAATATATATATATATACATACATACATGAGAGAGAGATAGAGAGAGTAGAAAGTGAACTGTGTTTATGTTGTTTGAAGAAGATGTTGACGTATAATGGTATTTGATTGTTCTTATGAAAATATTTTAAAAATATTATGGGATAGGTTGAGCGTCAAATCTGAAAAAATACGATTTTACAGTTGGATGACATCTCTATTTTAAAGACTATATATATATATATATATATATATATATATATATATATATATATATATATGGCATTAAATATTTACATTAGATATTTTATAATATGAACCAGGTCGATTAAATATATTGAATACTACAGTCAATGGCCGATAACCCTTAAATTTTCTTAAAATTCAAATTAATCCTACTTGTTCCACTGACAACAAGGCGGTTAAAAGAATTAATCTAACCTGTGACCGAGTGGATCATGGATTCTTCCTGACATGTCTTGAGGTGATAACAGGTTACTCGGCAATGGACATCTCAAAAAGTAACAAGTGGCAGGTTATTCTAGGTTACATGTGTTACGTAATAGCTCTCCCACCATCAACCTACCGGATGTTGCGAATATTCACGTAGGAGTGATTGACAGATGATAGGTCAAGGTTCAAAATCCCGGCCATGAAAAACTCAAAGAGAGAGAGAGATCTTTGTTGTTGGTTGTGGAAAGGCACGTGTGCAGTAAAAGAGAGTTTTTAAAGTAACGTGTTTTGTTTTAGATGACAAGGGACACAGGTGTACATGTCGGGGTTTAAGTGAGACTGACCCTAACCGGGTGGGTGACAATTCATAAAAGAATAAACTTCTTTTTTCGTCGACTGAACAAAACAACCTCCCATCTTCCTGTTTATGTGACTGGTAAAAATAAAAACAACTTGTAACATCCAAAATATTTCTAGCATCTCTCCAAGCATCGCAGCCAACAAGTACAGAATTTGATACAAAAACGAGCAAATGTATTTTCTGATGCTTTTCAACATGAAAGAAAGAAAATAAATTAAAACAAAATAAAGCAATTTCTGTGAAAGAAATTGAAATACCCAGAATAAAACACTTATACATTTTTTTAAAGTCATCGGGGTGGTCTTAAGTGGGTATCAGCCAGACAGCGAGGGAGTCTGTCCCCGTTTCACTATTGCTAGACAAAGGAGATTATTTTAGCGTCTGAGGTGAAGTGCCACACCTACCACCAGGTCCTCACTTTACCGCACAAATCCCTGTGCCATCCATACACTTACATATATATATATATATATATATATATATTACAATGTGTTAGTCTTTTCTTTTATCACCGGTAACATGTGACAACCTCTTCCGCTCTACTCTTTGTTTATTCGATAGAAGATCCCGTTATGTGGTGAACATTCACCCAAGAGTAATCTACATATGATGGTTCATAGTTAAAATTCTGGATCATAAAACCTTTTGGAATCTTTGTGGATAGGCATATACAAATCAAAAGGGTTAGAATCAAAAAGTAAAGGGTTGAATTTTCGGCGCCAAAGGGAACAGACGCATATTTTGGGGCCTCTGTGAGATAATCACCATCCCTTATTTTTTGGTCGATGATATATAAAAAAAAAGGAATATTTTCTTCATCGACTGAAACCATTTTCCTGTTATGAGACCGGTGAAAAACAGATTAAGGTTGAAAGTTTAAATTCCAAACAATGAGAAACCTATGGATTTTTTTTTCTGGTTGGCTATGGACAGTCACGTGCGAATTAAAAGAGATTAGATTCAAAACATTTAGATTTGAATTTTCCATAACAAGGAAACAGACGCGTATTTTGGGTATCGGCAATTTTTTAACTTTTCTTTTTATAAAAGAATAAATATTTCCCCCATCGGGTGAATAAAACCATCTTCCTGTATACGAAAGCGGTAAAAAAACATTTAAAAATGAACGTAAGTTGGTGTTTTATCTGCTCTTTCGTCACCGGGATCAAGTGACAACTTCTTCGTCTTCTTTTCATTTATTCGATAGGAAGATTACAGTTTTATTTGTAATATCAGAAAGTCATTAATTAGATCTATTGAATATTTGATTAGTCGACTGAAAATCAATTCTACTTAAAACAAATAACATTTTAATGTCAAACAACTAAAGTACATAACACGATATTTACTTTTGTGAAGGATGACTTTCTAGTTGTCTGTATCTCCATCTATCTGATTCACTTTATTCATATATCTCTCTATAGCAGTCTGTTCATATCAATCTATATTAGTCCCTTTCTATCTATCAATTTGTCTCTTCTTATCTATATATCTACCTAAGACTGTTCATATCAATCTATCTATCTATTTCAATCCATCTATCTATTTCAATCCATCTGTCATCTGTCTATTTCTATCTATCTATCTATCAATCTATCTCAGTCTATATCTATCTATTTCTCAGTCTGTTCATATCTATCTGTCTCTCAATCTGTTCATATCTATACTTCTCAGTCTGTTCATATCTATCTATCAATCTAAGTCTCTTCTTATCTACCAGTTTCTTTATATCTATCTATCTATCTATCTCAATCTGGTCATCTATCTATGTATCTATAAATACTAGTCCATTCCTATCTATGTCTGTTCCTATCTATCTCATTCTGTTCCTTTGTATCTATCTATCTACCTAAATCTGTTCTTATCTCTCTCTCTCTCTCTCTCTCTCTCTCTCTATATATATATATATATATATATATATATATATATATATATATATATATATATATATAGAGTCTGTTCATTTCTATCTCATTCTGTTGCTATCTATCTCTCTGTTCTCACCTATCCCTCTATAAAATAATGAATATTTCCCCTATCCACTGAACTAAAAAATCTCTTCGTTTATGACAGCGATCCAAAAAAGGAGTTGTAACGTCCAAAATAAACATGAGTTGGTGTTTTGTAACAGCGTGTTTGTATGTTCCTCTGACACCGGGATCAAGTGACAACCTCTTCATCTTGCCTCGACCTTCAGACACACTACCTTGTAAAAGGGACTCACAATGCTAAACATGGCAAAATTGCCAGGGAATGATTTATGTGAGAGGATGGTTTATCTTTGTCCTTAGTCGGAAGCGAATTCAAACCATTGAAATTCGATTAAACAAATTAATTTTTCCGCTCTCAGATACGAATGCTTAAAGTAGGATTTTAGGCCGTGTCTACCCTTATGGGTTATTTTATTCCGAAATCATTTTGTTTTATTGATTCTTGACTGGTATTCGATATTTTAAAATCTAAAATCATCTTTTCTCAAACACATGTTTTAAATTAATTTTCTTCTATTTAACCCATAGATTGGACCCTAACAGGTAGTACCACTCCGGATCAGAGTAGACCTGGGGCTAATAGTGACGAAGAGTTACTTCCCACTCCCTAGAGGTCCAGCATTGGAACTTTATCATTCGATGAAGTTTAACGTCTCGCCAAGAACACTAACATACTCAGTCACCGCCTTCTTGCATATATATGATAAAAAGGACTGGGATGATGGGAAATCCTATTGATTTTATGGCTCTGACCATCCTTCTGGTCTGAATAAGGTGGAGTGTTGCATATCATGGACTGCTCAGCCACCAGGGTTCCGTCCTTAAGATTTTCGGGTTACCAACAACGGTAAACATGTGGCCCTGTGGGGGGGGGTTGACCCTCTGCAGAGATGCAGTCGGTGTATTGTACAGCCCTAACCGACTGGGTGGGTTGCTTGAAAGAGATCATAATAAATCTTACTGTTTCTTTACCGACATCATACTAGAACACGTGTGTCATGTGGAAAGATGGCAGTTTAGGTTAGACAACAAATAATTCTTATTCTACCCAGATTCTAAAAACGTAACCCAGCGTTTAAATTTTCTAATCCTAGTGTTGATCAAGCCTAAAGATACTCCGATTGCATCCCAACATGTGGATTAGAGCTCCACTCCCTCTAAAAAACCGGCTTATTCTGGGTATAACACAAAAAGCATACGGTTGTAACGCTAAACTTGGGGTGTGGAATGTGGCGTTATGGCTCTCACTTCGATTGGAGGAATAACGTGTTGGTTGTTGAAATTAATAGTTGTACACTTATTTCACCTTCTGTGCTACGTTGGTGAGGCTCGAATCTTGGTTGCTGATCTGATGCTGAGTTGGCTGACAGTTCCTGGATGTTTGGAGTCTGGAAACCAACTTGGGGTGCTGGGGACATCTTTCTTTGTGCCATTCATAGTTTTTAGTAATAACACAAGGCCACTTATTTTTCTCATGAGATTTTTTATTTTCTCCAAGTCACAACTGTTGTCTTACTCTCTCAACGCATCGTACCAGACTCACTTACCACTCTCACTCCACCTTACTACATGACACTTCTCGACTAATAGAAAAAAAGCCATGTGGCATTATGGTGATTCATCCTTAAAACTTTCCCATTCTAATCTACACGCAGTTCCTCCTAAAATCTTTTCCATGCTAATCTCTAAGTCACCGCGAGGTTTCTGGCTTTCCTGCTCCCCATTATGTTACATGGAGTTACTCATTTGTTACCAGGTTCACTCAGAACCGGAGCGGTAGTTCTTATCAGGGTTTCAGCTATAGGTCAGATAGATTTGTTTGAAATAATGATGAGTAGAAAATAAGAAAAACCAAATTATTTCAAAAATATAAATTTAAATATAAAGAATAAATGTAAATATATTTACATATAATGTAAGATAATCCAAAAGACTGGTAAATAAAGGATGATTCTATTTGGGATGATCGAAATCCTATTGTACATCCATACTGAATGCTCTTGTAGATGCAAACTTATTGACTCATACAAGGATTTTTAAAAATTCCCAAGAGATCCCAATATATAATAATTAATAAATAAATTATATACAGAGCAATATTTAACTTTCAAAGAAAGAAAAAACTTAACAAACCGTCATTTAACTATCATAAATTTATTTCGATCAGACCCAAAATGAGTCTAGTCTCATCGGATAGATTTAACAAAATACAGAGAAAATCAAATAAGAAAAGCATTACCCAGAATTCAATCTTCTCCCCACATAACGACCATTATCAAGATAACAAAACTAACAATAATTTTGAATTCCAAGCCGGGAAATTCGACGTTAAGACTTCGAGTGAAATATCGTAAAACCAACCAACCAACAACTAAAATTCGTGAAACTTTCTAATCAACCGTAAGTATCCACAACAATTTCACAAAATCTATAAACAGGCATCATCTGTTAAACATCTGTTAATATAACGGTTATAAGAAAAAAGATGAAAATCTCCAGATATTTTCTGAATTTCTTTTGTGTATTGAATTGTAAGAAAATTAGCCAATTAGTGTGGAGTATGGAACGATTATAATTCAATATCTTCACTTGAAATCTCGCTTATAAAAATGTGTTTCGTCGAGTTTATTGGTCTAATGTAAGAATAATGAAAGATTTCGGTTTGATTTTTCCCAAAAGAACTATTGCTAAGATCCAATATTTTACCAAGCAAGAAAATGATGTCGTCTTCTGATAAAAGTAGAAGTTTTGAAAAATGGTAAGTGAAGTAGGATAAAAAGTTTGAGAGGATGAAACTAATTGGTGAATAAAAATAAAATAGGGGACAAGAATGAGAGGAGGAAATGTAAAGGGAATAAATGGGAATGAATGAAAAATAAAAAGACAAAAGAAAGATTTGAAAAGTGAACAAAAAGACTTCAAAAAAAAGAAAAAAAAAGAAAGAAAGAAAGAAAGAAAAAGTGGGGAAAGGAAAAACCTGAATAAGAAAGAAAGAATTGAACAAAGAAAGGAAAGGAAGGAAAGAAAAGACAGAGAGAAAGAAAAAAAAAGAGAAGAAAGACACACAGACAGATAGAAAAAGGAACAAACTCTGAATAAAGTAGAAATAATATTACAGAAGTAAATGAATTGAAAATCTTTAATAAGCCAAAGAATGGAAGAAATAAATAAAGAAAGAAAGAAAAAAAAGGAAAGGAAAGAACACGAAAACAGTTGATAGGGTGTACATAGAAAAGAAGAAGAAGAAAGGAACAAAAATCGATTATGGTGGATAAGATTACAAAGAGAAAAAGAAAACAGAGAATATTGTGCAAAAAGAAACAAAAAGGAGTTTATTATTACAGGATTAGAAAGAAAGAAAGAGTGAAAAAATAGTGAACAGGGATATGGTGTTCAAGGGAAGGAAGAAAAGGAAAAGAAACAAAAAGAATAGAGAGGGAGAGAGGGATGTATTAACAAAACCAGTAAGCCAAAAAATGAAATACCACAGAAGTTCACACACACACACACACACACACATTGGGAAAAAATCCTGGAACGAATTAACCTTCCAGACACTAAATATTCTGGAGATCGAATTCAGCCAGTTTTATTTATTCTCATTGATCCGCCCCACCCCCTCTTTGCGCTGAATCGCTGTCGTGGTTTGATCTACTTCATCTACCAAGAACCAATCTTGAAGAGCCCTCACTTGTCGCGTCCCGACCTACAACAAACTTCACCTTATCTTCAGATCCAAATACACTGATGCCTGGACCAAGCACAAAACTCTCTTCAATGTCCATTTGTCGGTCAGAAAACATCTTCAGTGGTCAGTTCATTCAACACTTCATCATTGCCAAGATCGTCAAGAACTGGCAGAATTATATTTGCATCATCGATGGCTCTGGAAAAAAATAGCCGCTTATATTTAGTTTTTAGATTTTACTTATAGTTGACATAGAAGAGCTACACGGCTTTGCCCGGGATTTTAAAAAAAGTTAAAAATAAATTTCTTATCTATATGTATGTATGGATTAATAAAAAAAATATTTTTCTATAAATTTATCAACTTTTATTTTTTCATACCTTCTTGTTTTTAAGTTGTTTATTTTTTATTATTATTCTTGTTTGTATTTTTATTATATTTTTCTTTTATTTTCATTTTTTATGCTTTAGTAATTTGTTTTATTTTCAATAATTTCTAAAAATTATTTTTAATATATCATTGGTTTATTATCTTATATTTCTATTATAGAAAATGAGATATAAAAAATCTCCTCCAATATCCCTTTATAAAACGACTTGCGCACGGTCGTTGTACAAACATACAGAAAGACATTCTTCTATATAGAGAGGTTATTTTCTCACTAGCCGGACCTTTGGATATACAACATTATGATAATCTAATTATAAGGGAAAGAAAGCAAAAACAAATACATGGACCTTGCCAGAGAACTGAGAACACTGGAACTTGAAGGTGAAGGTCGTACCAATTGTAATTGGTGCTCTTGTAAAGGTCTCCAAAGAACTGGAAAATAATTTGGGGGAATTGGAGATCCGAGACCATCCTAACTACAGTATTGTTAAGATCGGTTAGAATACTTAGAAGAGTCCTGAAGACCTGAGGAGACTTGCTGTCATTCAGCCTCAGTAAAGCACCGGCTAAGGCGGGTGGGGAAAAAAACTCGAATGGAGAGAAATATCATTAATAATAATAATAATAGAATACTCTGGAGATTTGAGGAGACTTGTTGTCACTCAGATTCTAGTGAAAGACCACTAGCTAACGCTGGTGTGATAAACTTGTAAGGAATGTTGTGTGAATGGGGAATCAAAGGAAGAATCGAGACCATCCAAACTACAGCACTGGTAAAATCGACTAGAATACTCAGTCCTAGAGACCTGAGGAAACTTGCTGTCACTGGGCCTCCAGTGAACCACGGCTACGGCAGGTGTGAAAACCTCAATAATAATAATAAAGTCCTGGAGATCTGAGGAGACTTGTTGTCACTCAGACTCCAGTGAAAGACCATCAGCTTACGCTGCTGAGAAGTAACTCATAGTAGTAGTAGTAGTAGTTGTAGTAGTAATAATAATAATAATAATAATTGTTGACAATGTTTCATCTAAAAATAAATAAATAGTGCGATTATATATGACTAATATGTTTCTCTTTTCATTTAGGAATTTGAAAATCTGCAGAAAAACAAACAGAAACACACAAGGTTACAAGAGAAATCAAAAGGCAACTATTTTTATTATTAAGATGAAAATCCTCCACACAGATTAACATTTGCAAACGTTGCATTGAAATAATCTTTTATTACAGGAGATGAGTTTACTGACGTCTGTAATTATAAATCCAAAGCATAAAACATCGAAATCAATAATTTATTTCTAATGATTAAAGAAACGTGCTAAGAAAACATGTGAGATTTGTTGTTGCTTATCGAAGGGAAAAAGCTTCAATTGAAGGAAGGTGTTTAAAAAAGATATGAAAACGAACAAAGAGAAAGAGAAGAAGAAAGTAAAGACATAAAAGAGATGACTGAAAAAGGGAAATAAAGACAAACATATAAGAAGAGAAAATGAAGAAGTAAAGAAAGAGGGTAAAGACGAAAGAGAGGATTAGAAAGATAGAAAAGAAAGAAAGAAGTATTTGACTAGAAAGAAATATATTAGTTAATTAAAAAGGTTTTAGGAAGAAGAAAAGAAAGAAGAAAGAAAGAAAGAATACTGAATTAGAAAAATATAAATTGATTTAAAAGCCTTTATAATGAGATAAAAGATAGAATAGAAAGAAAGAATTGATCTAGATAGGTATAAATGAATGAAAGAAAACATTATTAGAATAAGGATAGTTAAAGAAAGAAAGAATGAATAAATGAGATGCTATTCTAGAAAGGAAGATATAAATTAATTTTTTTAATGGATCTGTAGAAAGAGATGAAGGAAACACAAAGAAAGAAAGGTGAGAAAAAAGAATGAGAGAATTAGAAGGGTATAGATTAATCTTTATTAAAATACAAAGCGGTGAAAGGAAGAAAGAAAAGGAAAGTGAAAGAAAGAATTCAACAAAAAAGATAAAAATGAATGAAAGAAATATTATCAAAATGAGATAAAAGCGGAAAAAGAATGAGAGATGTGCTGAAGTAGGAAGTAATATATAAATTAACTTAAAAAAGGGCTAGAGAGAGAGAGAGATGTGTATGTTAAACTACCAAGGAAGATATATATTAACTTTATAAAAGGGCTTGCGAAGGAGAGAGAGATATTAACTTTATAAAAGGGCTTGCGAAAGAGGCAAAGGAATTACAAAGAAAGAAAGAAAGAAAGAACATCAATTGTCTCTGGTAGCAAATAGAGAAATCTTATTGGCGAAAAGAGACAAAAGAAGAAGATGGCTACAAATGAAGAGAACAAAGCCTTTCACAACTGAAAAGCAATAAAAGCAAATAAATGTCCGTCGTGAACCGAATTTGTTTTTTCTTTCTTTTAATTCTTCTTTTAGAAGCGACCATTGCAAACCACATTTGCCTTTATCTCCGTTGCCACATCATACGCTGCCTGACTATCCAACTGCCGACTCGCCATCCTTGATACAGCCATGTTGAAAGAGGAACAAACGCATTGAATGGCAAATAAACAACCCGATTGGGCGTATTTTTTCTTCTTGGGATCGAATCACGTTAGAATTTTTTCACTGGAGAATGATTTCCTTTCTTTATCTTCTCTACCGAACATCTTGTGTGTGTGTGTGTGTGTGTGTGTGTCTTTCTCTCACTCATACCTTATGGATGTGTGTGTTCCTCTCTCTTTTTCTATCTCTCTCATACTTCCTTCCGCCCTGTCGGCTGGGTCGTTAGAATGCACCGACTGCACCTCTGCAGAGAGGTAAGACTCCCTCAATGGGGCCACCTGTTGGCCGTGGGTGGCGACCCGTGATGCTTAAGGATAGAGCCCAGGTGGATGAGCAGTTCATGACATGCAATACTCCACTTTGGCCCTATCTTGGGCTAGACGGGCGGTCGGAGAGGCTCCTTCCGATCAATCGGCTGGTCACGCCAAGCCGTAGCACCTATATGATTTTCCCAACCCTATTGCCCTTATGGCAAGCCCCAACCCCTTTTTATCATATGGGTGCTAGAAGGCAATGGCTGCGGGTCTACATGTCCTGGGAATGACGTTAAACTCTATCTGATGGTGAGGTTCCAGTTTTGGAGGTTTGGGGAATGTGGAGCACTCCTTCATTACCATTGCTCCCTGGTCCACTCTGACCCGGAGTGGTAGTACCTGTTAGGGTCCCATCTATGGGTTAAATAGAAAAATGTATTTATAAAAAAATTGTATTATCCATTAAGAATTGATTTATTTCAAAAGTTTATCGGCATTAAATGACCCACTGAGGTTGATATGCCGTAAAACAAACCAAACCATACATACTTCCTTATGTCTGTCTGTCTCTCATCATACCCACCTGAGTGTATGTTCCCCCTCTCTCTATCTCGTTCTATCTCTCTCTCATAAACTCTCACGTCTTCCTGTCTCTCACTCATACACAAATGAATGTTTCTCTCTCTCTCTCTCTCTCTCTCTCTCTCTCTCTCTCTCTCTCTCTGATACTCCCTTGTGTTTTTGTTTGTCTCTCACTCATACCCACCAAAGTATATGCCTCTCTCTCTCTCTCTCTCTCTCTCTCTCTCTCATATTATGATCAAACTGAGGATTGCATAGCTTAACTTATTTAATTGTTACAACATTAGCCCTTTCACAGTAAACAATACAAAATATAAATATTTGTTTGTATTATTCGGTCTATTGTTCTCATCTTTATTGTTCTATACATAGCGTTTCGGCCGATGTACTCTCTAGCCTTCTTTAGGTGTTTCTTGTAAAATTCGGGAACCTTCTCGAACTCTGGGACCTTCTCTTCGAATTTGGGAACCTTCTTGTCGAACTGTGGAGTTTCCATGTCTTAATCGGGAGCCTTCACGGAACTTCAAACCGAACCCTTTATTCATTTCAAGTTGTGTATATAACAATAAAGATGAGAACAATTGTCCGAATAATCCAAATAATCCAAATTATCAAGCCTTATCTCAAGAATTCAGAGAAATAGAAAGATTTGTATTTAAACAAATTCACCCAACAGGCAAGATTTATCATAATGATACTGCATTGATATATATATATATATATATATATATGGTACATGCAAATTTGTAAACTACTAAAAGTAGAGGAATCATATGTAAAATGGGGAGGTGATATTTTATTATGAAATAAAATATGAAATAAAAGGGGATACGAAGGCCTTTTCGACCGGTACTTTTTCAAGTATTTACACCGGTTGACAATTAAAAGTCAGAAATGTAAAGAATTTTTAAGAACAAATGGGGTAAACCAGAGAGTGGGTGGGGGACAAAAAATATAATGGGGGAAGAGGGGTATGTGTGTGTGCCCTAGGTTGAACCAGGGTTATGTTATGCCTCCCAACAGATAAATGGAGTGTCTCTGTGTTTGTCTGCACAGAGTAGGTCTAAGAAAAGAAATACTAACAGCCTCAAGACTGCTAGATGTTGCTTAGACCTAGCTCTGTGCAGAATAGAGAAGCACTCATCGGTGTAATCGGACAAACAAGCATTTATAGAAAGGTGCTCAGCGATCGCTTGTTTTCTGATTCAATTATACTCAGTTGTCTACACAAAAACTTTGATAAAGGGTGGAGGCCACATGAAATATTGGAAAAAAGAGAACCAAGGGCCAAACAACGGTTTTATATTAGAACTGTGCTTTTTGTTTAGTTTTTATATATTTCCTATGCTTCCATTATCACCGAAAACGTTCAAAAGAACAATATATTGATACATAACTATATTCATTTATAAAGAACCGTACGTGAAATCAACATCATATATATATATATATATATATATATATATATATATATATATGCTTTTCGTACATATATAGTTAATAGATAAGATTTATTCTATGTATTAATGATTTTGACTATAAATTAAATAATCATTGATAAACTTACGCAATTCCTGGGTGTATTTTGACGTAAGCAGTGACGTAGTTTCGATTACAGACAGACACCGAATCTCCATTATACTAAGATGTACAAAAACAGAATAATGTTTTATTAAAGTCTTGATAAACAAATGATATATTTGATATATCACATACTAAAATAAAAGTTGACTTTTGTAGATTATGTTGGTATGTTAAAATGCATGTATGTAGGTACGAGAAAATCTGTATGATTATATACAAGCATAGGCATAGTCTGTATGTATGTACATATATATAGAGATGTGTATAACAGTATAAAAGTAAGACCTACATACGTCGAGAAAAGAGTAAAATTTAAAAGATAGATAATAAAATAGAAAGAGAATAATTTCTTAGTCGAAATGAAAGGGTTATTCATTTAATGTCTATAATAAACTGAAGTAGTAGGGAGAGTACGGTCATGGGTCAGCAGACGAAAATCACATTTTGTTATGCCTTTAGTACTGGGTGGTTGAAGTGTGTAAAAGGGGAAGTTCCACAGAAGACAAACACCATATATTTAACAAAGGTTCTCCGGGGGCAGTGTTTTTATGGGGGGAGTTCTCGTGGCGGAGTAGGTAACGTGCTGAATTGTGACATTGTAGAAGCGAGTTCAAAACCTAGTCGCGCTATTACGTTCACTTTCGGACTAATACCCTTTGGTAAGGTGTGACCCCCTCATTCTCAAGCTATGATTTAAATGATACTTCTGCTGTTCTTATACAAGGATGGCTTTGGCATTAACTGGCCCACGAAGGTTGATATGCCATTAAACAAAGAAATCAAACTAAACCAAAGAAGTTTTATAGTTAGACATGAAGAAACCTTGAATGCTGTAAAATACCGTGATATTCTATGTTGCGGATTGGTTCCCTCAATCCAGTGACACTTTCATATATAAATTCGGATTGTTTGTTTGTTGTATGGCTTGTCAAACCTCTTGGGTTATTCTATGTCGAAGTCTCCAATTACATAGTTTTAAAAAATCACAATAATTTTAAACTTAGTTGCAATATTAATATTTTAAAAGCAAATCTAGTTCCTAGTCATAAACATTATCTTAACAGATCAATTTTACCAAATAAGGGAATGTAAAAGAATAAGACCGCTTTTGTTAGAGTGGACATGAGAGTAATGAAAACGAAGGGATGGCCTCACTCTATCCAGAGTTTCAGAACTAGAGTCTCACCATTGGAAGCAGTTTATCATCGTTCACTTTTTAGAGAAGGTGTCTTATCTGGTCCCAGGGAATACAGTCAGTGAGTTTCATCTCCGCAATATTTCATTCACTTTAGGACTAATACTCTTCAGAGAGGAATGAACACACTTATCACCCTCACTATGAGACCTCGTTAATAAATAAGATTTATTCTATGTATTAATTATTTTTGACTATAAATTAAATGTGGGTCTAATACTCTTAAGGAAGGCATGAACTCGCTTAACCCCTAATTATGGGTTTAGGTAACACTACTGTTCTTCTATGAGGTTGATAGACATTAAACAAAAAAAATAAACCAAACAATAAACATTATCTCAGCGGAAAATACCCAGGTATTCTAGAAAGTTTCTTCGTGCCGTGGAATACACTTTGATGAGAATGGGTCCTATAATTCTATTTTATCAAATTTCTTGATTAATTTCGGGTACTTATCACATCAGTGATAAAAAGGAATGAAGAAAATAATTCCACTGTAAAAAAAACACAAATAAAACCACCCACCTGGTGGTGTAAAAAATGAATTTTGAAAGATATAGCCTGATAGGAGAGGGAGTTACAAATTCAATGTCAGGTGGTTTGTATCATAAGTATGCAAAATTATCAAATTTAATTAAGGGGTAGATAAATAAAACAATTTGAAATAAAAACTTAGATTCGAATTTTGAATATTTTACACATAAGGTATTTTGTTATTTGTAAACTTTTTAGTTAACTTCTTGCTACTGAAAAAAGGACGAGAGTAAAAAGTATTAAAAAAAAGATTTATAAATATATAATACCGGACATGTATTTATCAAAACTTGTTTAAAAAAAAAATTGTGGACCGTTTAATGTTACATACTCAAATTCTACGTATTAATGATTTTGAATGTAAATTAAAAACATTGATGAACTGACTCAATTCATGAGAATTTGTGACGAAAGCAATGACGGAGTTTCGGTTGCAGACAGAGAAACAAAGAATCTCCATTATTGATAGATTTATTTACTATTAGCAGGACCTGTGAATGTACCACAATATGATAATATAATTATTACAACGTTTGATATATTTACTTAAAAGCTTTTGCAAAATAGTTTAATATGTAAGAAGTATAATAATTTTCACATAACTCTTATTCTTTTTTTTCTTCTTTTCATATTTACATTATGTTTGAATGAAACAGATTAGCATTAGCGCTTCCGCGCACCCCTTCTCTCTATCTTTCTCTGTTACGTAGCGGGCTTCTTCGCTACTCTAAATCGTGTATGCTAGTAGTCAGCTACTACCGACTACTGGACTTCAATAAACAACAGATACGTATGTACAAAGAAAGGACCCTTCTTTATTTTCTTCGGTGTGTATGTGGTGAAGGCGCGGAGCTTACAATGAGTGCCCGAGGTGGGGTTGCTGATGGGAGACGTGAAGTGTCCTTTCGGCTGCCGGCTGGCGTCTCTGTGTGTCGGCTCGAATCTTTTCGCCTTTATATTGATAGATACGCTTCCGCATCTTTATTTTTTGATCTGATAACGGATATTTGTTATATATTTCTTTATCTCCTCCCTGCTTCCTTGACCGGAAACCCTCTCTTCCGCTTTCTCTTTCTTTTTAAATATATATATTTTATCTTTCTCTTTGTCCCTCTGCCGGTGGCTCCGTCTTCCGGGCGAGGACAATACATCTCCTACTCTCTTTCTTTCTTTCTTTCTTTCTTTCTTTCTATATATTTTTTCTGTGTAGCATGTAATTTCTTTACTTTTATTTCTTTATAATAAAAATGGAATGGTTCATTATTTAGCTGAGGTAAAGCTACTCATAAGAAATCGGTGATTAAGCGTCACCTAATTATCTGTATTTACATTTTTGCATTTCATCTTGGATGATTTGAGTGGTTTGATTTTAACAAGAGAGTATTACAACATGATAACGATTGAAAGATTAAGGAACAAGCGTATTATTTATTTACTATTGATGTTTCTTTGCAGGACTGTTCAATTATTGCTTGGTTCTATCTAATTTGTTGCAATCACGATATTCGAAATAATTATTAGAATTCCTCAGCTGACCTTCAAGGGCTTGACCTGTGTGTGCCACTTAATTAACTTTCGCCAATATCACCAATTATTAAATGCTTTTGACCATGAAAACGCCCCTTCTATGTATGCTTATTATATCAATTCTTAATTGGATACTTCAAATATGAAATCTTTTGTTTAAATCACTCCGTTCTGGCACGCTGTTTCAGTAGTTTTTTTTTTTTTTTTCAGTGTTAATAAATCTGACATATTAAATATCAACAAAAATTTGGGGAGGTAAAATAAGAACTGAACAACTATTGTATTATGTATATTATATTCTATTATCTGTATATATATTAATACGCTTGTTCCTTAATCTTCCGACCATTATCATCCTACTACACCCACTGATTAAAAATGAGATCATCCAAATCGTCCAAGATAAAACGCAAAAATGTTAATCCTGATTATTTTGGTGTCGCTTAATTGTCGAATTCTTATCTTTTATGAGTGTCTTTACCTCAGAAAAATAATGGACCATTCCGTTTTTATTATGAAGAAAGAGAAGTTTTTAAAAATTACACACTATACAGAAAAATAATAATAATAAAAAATAAGAAGAAGAAGAAGAAGAAGAAAGAGAGTAGGAGAAAGATAGGGTGGACTGGGCTCTTTAACTTTGGCTAGATAACCAGTCTAGGAGAAGAAAACTCTGATTCAAACCTATTAAACTTCGCTTAAGCACTTGACCTTGTGTCACGTCCTGCTCCTGCAGAGGGGTTGGTATATATATATATATATATATATATACATATATAAAGTGAATGAATAATGTTTTAATAAAGTAATAAATCGTAGATAATTTTACGATGGAAATACTTTTTTTTAACTTGCCTGGACTAGTTTCTATGTGTCCAGTGACTTTGACCATTGAAGCCGCAAAATATTTAATAATTAGCGTGATCGCAGGGGGTATCACCCCCAGGTAACACGTGCCCCCAGATTTAAACGGGCAGGATGGGTTTATTGCCCAGCGTATCAAAAGAGCAATGCTGAAGGGATTTACGTAATTTTAAAACACTAGCCACGCATGAGCCACGGGTGTTCATGGTTCCTCCCTATAACGATCCCTGTGTTTGACTGACACGGTGGAATGTCAGAAAATACTTACTTTTTAACGTAGGTATAAACCTCCGAACTTCCCGTGTTTGCTGAAGTTGAGGCTTTCAGTTCAAGTGTGGATGGACAAAATATTGTTTGTCCTTTCTTTTATTTCATTTTGGCGTCCATCACGTTGAGTAGATGTGAATCTTGCAAGAATGACAAAGAGGAAGAGACACTTTTATAAACTGGTTTATTTCTCTGTTACGTTCTATGCTGCTATTTATTCATATAATGCTCGTGTTCCTTAAAAGTACGACCGTTATCATCTTGCAACACCCTCTGACCGTTAGGCCGTTCAAATTGTCCAAGATTAAATGCAAAAATGTAAATCCTGATTATCTGGTGTTGCTTATTCACCGAGATCTTATTTCTTATGGGTGGCGTCACCTCAGCTAAATGATGACCACTCCGTTTTTGTTATAAAGAAAGAAAGGGAAGAAAAGGATATGATACACAGAAGAAATATAATAAGAAAAATAGACAGACCGTAGGAGAAAAATAGGGGGATGGGTGAGCGCACAGAAGCGATAATGTTGATGTGTTTCAATCTAAAATAATGAAAAGAATGAAAGAAAGAAGAAAAAAGGAGTGAGCGAGAGTTAAATGAAGATTATTATACTTTTTACATATTGAACTATTTTGTAATAGCTATAAAGTAAACATATCACATCTAGTAATGATTAAATTATCATACTGTGATATATCCACAGGTCCTGCTAGTGAGTTGGAAGGGAGTGGTGTCTATGGTTACCATCGAAGGAAATGGACATGGTGAGACGAGTTCAAATCCTGGACGACACTGTTTGCATTTCACTTAGCACTTATACCCTTGGGATAGGTACGAATCCAACGACTCTCCCTCCAGCTATGGGTAAATAGTAGGAAAATCTGGTCTCTTTAATGTTGGTATGACAATCGGTCTAGGAGAAGGAAAATTGAATTCAAACCAAAGGGGCCTCTCTTCTTGTTATTAAACCAACTACTTAGTGATCTCCTCCTCTTCCTCCTATTTGCTTAGATACGGCACACAGGCTTCAGGTTCCTTACAGTATCTGCTGTTGTTGCTTAAATGGACACCCATCTAAGTATAGAACAGGCACATTGTTGCTTAACTTCGGTAACCTCACTGGAACCGAGGATTTCAGCATGACTTGACCGTAAACTTAATTTTTGTTATTTACAAAGATTTACTAAGATATACATCTATACTTACACTCACATTTCGTTGAAAGGACCGGTTCTAGCTAGATTAAGCGTTAAGCAGCGATGAGACTGTTCATTACTTAGATGGGTGACCATTTAAACAACAGCGGGTACTGTAAGTAACCTGATATCAAAAAGACTTAGTTCAAAATTAAATGGCTTGAAAAAGGGGGTGATATGCCGTGAAACCAAAGAGCCAACCAACAGGTCTCTATTATGCTTATAATACCTTTGTTAATTTGGTCGTTACCCATCTAAGTACTGAACATGCTCATCGTTGCTTAACTTTGGTGATCCAGCAAGAATTAGTGTTTACAGTTAGACTCGAGCACAAAAGTTCTTATTGTTGTTTTTTTACTAAGATTTGCTTATATATGGCACACTGACCCCAGGTTCGTGCCAGAACCTGCTGTTGCTTAAGTGGGTACCCATCTAATAGAACCAGGGGCTTTCAGTGTGACTTGATCGTAAATATGTTTATTGTTGTTATTTGCTAAGATTTGCTTGGATATAGTACACTGGCCCCAGTTTCGTGTCACTACCTGCTGTTGTTCAAGTGTTTACCCATCTAACAGGAACCGTTGCTTTCAGTATGACTTGATCGTAAATCTACGTTGATATTTAAAAACTTAAAAAACTATTGTTATTTAAAAACTTTATAATATATATATATATATATATATATATATATATATATATAATCAACAGCTTAAAAGGAAAATCTTTCCGAACATTATGTTAACATCACGAACGCACGAGAAACGCACGCGGTAAATAAAGCAAGAACGTGGTTTATAATGGATATTTATTTAGATATCACTTCCAAGGCGATTTATCTGACAAAAGGCATATGGTGCCTTGAAACCGACGGTAATAATCTACTAGTGATGTATAGAATATAATAAATACAGTTCTTACAATTGTAATCGAGCACTATATTTTCCTTCCTCCAACTCAAAAAGAATAACCTGATATATATATATATATATATATATATATATATATATATATATATACCAACACCTCCACACAAACAGGATGCGACACAAGGTCGATTCATTAAGCGGAGATTAACAGGTTTGAATTCAGAGTTTTCCTTCTCCTATACTGGTTACCTATCCAAGAGCCCAGTCAGCCCTACTATTTACCCACAGCTGGAGGGAGAATATGTGGATTCATACTCTTCCCAAGGGTATTAGCGCTATATGAAATGCAAACAGTCTGGTCCAGAATTTGAACTCAGGTCGACAAGTCCATTTCCCACGACTCTAACCATTACACAACGCACCTCCATATTACTTAGATACAGACAAGGAATGAAGCGACCATAGATTGAAAATTATTTAACGTCTGAAAATTTCGCGACGGTGTCGAACCAAAAAGCCAAACAAATATTTTCTGGCGCCAGTAAGCAATTAGTTTGAAGCCTGTATTGGAGAATTTTCAGGATATTTTTGACAAAAATATCATAAATTTCGGAAGAGTGTGCAATCAACTCATCCGGGTTGGATATTATGATTGATTGATTTGTTAATTTCAGTCCATCTAGTTTTATTCAATATCTTGATGTTATGGAATCGTGATCATTGTGTAGCGAGATGTAAAGTGAATTACTACTCGCGGCTACAGAGATTGAACTCACAAACTCTACGTTGCGAGTGGTGATTCGTGCTAAGCATCCTATCACCCCTGTTGGTTGGAGTGGTTCGGGCGGAGAAGAGGCATAAAAGACGAGGCAGTTTCTCTTGGGGGAGCAATTATTGTTTTCAGCTGGGGGGGAACAAGTTGTCCGTGTCAGTCTGAATGACGACGCTTGCAACGAGTAAGTCTTGAAGACCCGATGGATTTTTTCCTTAAATTCTGGATCACCTTTTACTTTCATATTTACATTTTTAGTGAGTATTTTTTTAACACTTTCACATGGCAAGAAATTGCAGGTTCGAATCCATTCAATGGTACATTAATTTTGCCTAAATAATAATTTTATTTCAGAATAAACTCACAAAACTAAAATCTATTCTGGAAAATGAGACACATTTGAGATGCAAACGATCACCTATTCCGGGCAGAAAAACAAAGAAATTAAAATAAGGCTAACTCTAAAATGGTAATAATAATAATAATAATAATAATAATAATAATAATAATAGGTATAGTCTATATGGTGACGGACATAAAACAGTTGACCATATAAGCAAATGGAATGAAAAGGATACGATAGTATGCATGCCTGGGTGGGAGAGTAGATCTACTAGGAATTGTGCAAGAGACTAATATTTGACCATGCAGACAAATGGTATATTCACAAACCAGGATCTGTCCTAGAAAATGAGATGTATCAAATTCTTTGACTTTGAGATGCAGATGGTTCACCTAATACATTCCAGAAGACTAGACCTAGTGTTAAGTTACAAGAAGTAAATAATAAAAAAAATGAATTTGGCATTTTCAGTGGATCATAGTGAAAATAAAAGAATGTGAAAAAATAGAGAAATAACTAGATCACGTTATAGAGCGTAAAATGTGAAGATGGCGGGCATGGACGGATCTGACTGGTCTGGAAAAGAAATTGTGGATGTGAAGATCAGAGAAAGAATGCAAACCGTCCAGACCAGAGGACTATTAAAATACTTAGGAGAGTCCTGGAGATCTGACGAGGGAAAATCCACCATTTAAAACTGGTGTGAAAAACTTGAAAATTCTCCATCGATTGTGCTTCATTCAAATGAGTGTAAAATCTCGAATAATCCCAGTTGATAAATAGACCACCGGAAGTGAAGTAAAAACAAAATGACCCACGGGAAGGAGAATTGAAAATAAAGCAAAAAGGTCAAACACACCAAGAAACGATGGCGGTGGAGGGGGTGGCGGTGACAGATGGATTTAAGGGTAGGGGTGGAAGGGAGTTGAAATAAAGCATAATTTCCTTCCAGAGTAAAAATTTAGATTAAATTTTCAATCGATATTCGATTATTTCATTTCTGATAATCTCTACGTGTTGCTGTTGTTGTTGTTGTTTGTTTTGTTGTTGTTGTTGTTCCGTGTTCAACTGCCGTTTTCGTTCCAAGCAACAAATACCCGGATGTTTGCATAATTAAAGCAACGGATCAATAATGAAGTTCTTTGAGGCGAAGAAGAAGGAAATTAACTCGTTCGATCAAACAGGAAGAAAATACAAGAAGATATAAAACGCCAACAAAAACCGAAAATGAAGGTCGGTTATTATTCTAATTAACACATATCTATAGGTAAGTCAGTTAACACGTAGCTGCAACAATTAATACGTACAAAACTGGGATTGTCTCTTCGCCAGATCACGTATAAAATATGCTTTCGTTTAACTTAGTACGGCGTTAGGTGAGATAACAACGGAACCGCCCCTCCCCGAAAAACGGTATTGATTCAATTTTATGCGTTGCTTACTGCCATATAATACCTAAATAATATTAGCAAAATAATACTGTGTGTAAGTATCTAATTATTAATGTAATGAAATGTATTAAATTAGAAAGACCAACGAAATTAAATAAGAACGCATGTATAAAGATTACAATTATTTTAATATTTTAATTGGTTTCTATATAAAAACCATTCATAAGATTGGTTTTAATACGTTGGAGAATAAAACAATAATATTAGAGACCAATAACACTAAGTAATTAGTTATTAAACCCAGTTTTGTTAAAATTGTTATGCAAATTAACCACAAAATAGCACCCCGGATTAAAGTGGACTTGGGAGTAATGGTAATGAAGGGTACTCCCCAAGAGCCCCAGTTGCGTTATTGCGTCCAGTTTTGGACTAGAAGCCTTGGGGATAATATGAACCTCCTCATTCCGCCTCGCAGTTATGGTAGTAGTACTACTGTTCTTCTACAAAGGATTGTTTTCGCATTAGATAACTAACCAAGGTTGATATGCTAGTAAGATATAAGACAACAAAAATGAAGATGAAGGTTGGTTATTATGACAAACACATTTCTATAGGTAAAACAGTTAGGACGTAGCTATAAAAATTTGTTGTTGGCACCTGTCTGTCCACTACAGACGATGGCGTAGTGGCCAAAAATTTCTTTTATATCTGCGCTAGTGGCTGAGCAGGCCAATCCTTACGTGTCAGTCGTTGGTTCACTGACTGCACGCAAACACTGATGCTTGTTGGGGATGCTGTTTTCTCTCCTTCCTTCTGGTTATCCAAGAGGCCTCTTCCTTATTTCTTATGTATTGTACTTGTTACGTTACGCTCTCATTGTAGGAATGGAGAGATGACGTTTTAACATTTGTTAATAGAAATAGTTGTATACTTATCTCTCGACCGGTTCTACATTGAGGAAGCTCGAATCTTGGTTGCCGGGCTAATCCTCAGTTTGCTGAAAATTCCTGGATGTTTGGAGTGTGGAAACCAACTTGAGGTGCTGGGGGACATCTTGCCTTGTGCCACTAATATATTTTAGTAATAACACAAGGCCTCTTCTTTTTCTCATGAGGTTTTTATTTTCCCCAAACCAAAACTGACATAGAGCAAAAGCCCATGTCTCACTCTTGATGCATAATTCCAAACTCTCCCAACATTCTCACCTATCACTCCTCCTCTCTCCCATTTCTCATGCCACCTTATGTCTCGTCCAATAGAAACAATCCATGTGGCTTTATTATTATTCCTCCTTAAACTTTTCCATTCACATCTAACACGTAATTTTTGCTAAAAACTTTTCCGTGCTAATTTACACGTTAGTGTTACACTCATATTACACGGCAGTGTTACACTCCCATTATGTTACAGTACTTACACCCTGGGATGTTCCGTTTAAAGCTGCTCTTTGTAATCCGTAGCAGCTTGGTTTACCAGGTATTGTGTCAATGTATCTTTTTATATTTTGCTTGACCAAGTTTAGGTACTAGATCAGATGGGGGGCCTCTCCGACCGTCTAGCCTAAGTAAAGACTAAAGGGATTATTAAACTTACTATAGTACATGTATTGGAGACACTCTTAGCGCAATGATTATCATCATAGAAATTGGAATTGGGAATCCCAATTTAAATCCTGGCTAAGACTGAATTTGATTTTGTGCTAATACACTTGGAAAATGCATTGAGTCATCTGTCCTCACTCCTAGTAATGTTCTTTTTCTGGATTATGTTTATCCTCACCCATTTGTATATAATGCAAATTTTAGTTATATAATGTAGATTATTTATAAGTTCTTTGTGTTTTTCAAACAGCATCTCCTACACAAACCATTAGGATTACGTCGCCATCCATGACCAACAGGTTGCTGAATTGGATGGATTTTACCCCTATGCAGAAGTGCAGTCGGTGTATTCTTCTGTTCCAGCCCAAAGTCAATCCACCACACACACACACACACACACACATACACACATATATATATATATATATATATATATATATATATATATATATATTGTAGTAAGCTAATGAACGAATGAAACGATAGACAGTTTTTTTTAGTTGCACTGGTCGTAGTAGTATTAGTAGTAGTAGTAGTAATATCAGCAACAACTAGAATAAAACGGTAGCGGTGGGAGTATTATAAGTCACACGTCATATATATATATATATATATCCAAATTACATTCTAATTAAAACCCATTAACTTTTTTTAATTCATTATTAGTTACCATACTTTCTGAACCAGAAGTGAGCGCCTAACTAGATAATATATAAATCTTAAATTAAATTTGTCATTTGGGGGCGTTTCAGCCTGGCTATTTAAACACAGCCCCAGGAAAACTAACCCTCTCTTCTATCCGTGACTCAACAGATATGCACTAGACAAGTTGTGTCTCTGTCCTCTAGGAACTGTGGGGAGGGCTTTTTCCTCCAACTACAGACTTATGTGTGTTTTTACGCGGCCCCTTTTTATACTCTATCTCTATGGAGATGTTTGGCTCACCAGGCTTTGAATACCCACGTAAGGCACGTGCGTTTCAACAGCCCATATCACTACATGGAGAATTGTCACCACGTGGCTATAGTTACGAAGTAAGTGACAACCTTTTCATTTAGGACTTTTATCCATTCGTTTAACTGTTCTCTCTTCAATAACTCTTTTTCCCTTAGGACT
>CM042152.1:100594416-100606916 GCA_023376005.1 Doryteuthis pealeii
AAAAATCGCAGGTCCAAGGTGTGGGCGGAAGTTCCTGTGGCGTAGTGGGTTGCGTACTGGACTGTGATATTGTTGTAAACGAGTTCGAACCCCAGTCGCGCTATGATCTATTTATCTCAATATGTTCATACATGTCAATTTATCTTTCTTCATATCTATCTATCTATCTATCTATCTATGTATCTATCTCTTTATGCAACACGCTATCTCAACCCGTTTATCTCTCTCTCTCTCTCTCTCTCTCTCTCTCTATATATATATATATATATATATATATATATATATATATATTAATCTAACTCTACCTTAACCCGTTCATATCTATGTAACTCACTATGTCAACCCATTCATATCTATCTATCTATCTATCTCAATCCGTTCATTTCTTTCTTTCTTTCTTTTTCTTTCTTTTTTTCATTCATTCATTCTTATGGGAGTATCCGTGGCGTAGTGGTTAACGTGCTGGACTGTGTCATCGTAATAATTGAGTTGAAATTCCAGTAGCGCCATTACGTTTACCTTCGGACTGTTAACCTTCGGAAATGTATAAACTCTCTCATTTTCCCCTGTATCCGTTGAATAGTACAACTACTGTTCTTCTACAAGGATGGCTTTGGTATTAATTAACCCACGAAGATTGATATGCCATTAAACAAAGAAACCAAACCAAAAGGTACCATCATTACAGTTTATATGTTTGCCTCTGGTTGGCAGTAAACAGCATCTGAGGGCAAGAATCTTATTCAGGAGCTCCAAGGAGTGTGAAGTAATCCTTCCGGGTTCATTCTAATCAAGGAGGTTGTAACTGTTATGGTCCCATCTATGGGTCGAATCATCATCCTCATCATTTCATGCCAGCTGCACAGATATCTATGACAAGCTCTCTCCAACCGTACCTATCGCTCATTGACCCTGGTAGGTCCTCCTCGCAGCATCCAGCATATGCACACAGCTGGTCTATATAGGACTTTGCTGAACGACTTGCACTAGCATGTCCAAGTGCTGGTTTCCGTAACGGAATGTCACTTGTGAGTTTATTTTTACTTCTCTGACAGTGTCTCGCATGTCTTGTCTGTCAAGATTTATTGCAAGATACAAACACTTGGAACCATATAACTGTGTGCAAAAAAATTATTATTAGATAAGAATAGTTACTTAAAACCATATAACTGCATGCAAATTACTTTAAATATAAAAATTGGTGTTGCTTATCCGCCGATTTCTCATTTCTTATGAGTGTCGTCACCTCAGCTAAATAATGGATCATTTTTATTATAAAGAAACAGAGAGAAGAAAAGGTCATACAACCCAGAAAAAATATGACAAGAACGAAAGAAAAGGAGTAGGGCAAGATAGAGGTGATAGCGTTGAAGCGATAACGCTAATCTCTTTCAATCGAATTAAAAGATGAAAGGAAGGAAATTAATTTGTTTTAACAAGTGAGAGAGTGTTAAATCAAGGTTATTATACATTTTACATATTGAAATATTTCGCAATAGCTCTCATGTAAATATATAAAACATTGTTATAATTAGATTATCATACTGTGCTATATTCATAGGTCCTGCTAGTAAGGTACAAGTGTTTACAAAATGTTTATACTGGGTATGACACTTAACTGCACTTGGTAGTGATGCTTCAATCTCGAAAATCACCCACCCGTTCCATTACTCTCAGGTCGACTATGACCGGAGTTGTAGCACCTCTTAGGGTACCATCTGACGTTTTTATTCCCCATTTCCAGGAGGACAACAACTCTTCATTTATTTGTCATGACCATAGCGGTAAAATATGCCACTTATTTTTTCGGTATTTACTACAAATATCAGCGTTTAACCGACCTGCTTTAATCAAAAGGGCAGGTACTGTATTGAATAATTATCTCCAGTTGCCAGGATGTAATTTTTCCTGGATTTGTCTTCTTTCATACACATTTTCAGCGTATTGATCTCTATTGGTCTTTTCTTACACGAGTTCATAAATCGATAATTTATATTAGGATCATCCAATTCATCATCAGGTCGTGCTGACAGCACGGATTTCCATGGCTCTCTCTTGCCAACCACCCCTATCGGTTATCGCTCTTGACAGATCTTGCTCATAGCATTCACTATCTGTGCAGAACTAATAAATGTAGTTTTTGGTAGGTCGGTCTAATCTGGTATGTCCATGTGTAGGCGTCCACTGGAGAACGTCACTCATGAGTTTGTCTTTACTTCTCCAGCAGGGTTCAGCATATCTTGTTCATCCTACTTGAATGGTTTGTGTGAAAGGATGTAAGTGGCCGTACAGCTGTTTTTGTAGCTGCTGCTTCCAGTCAAGACAGAACGCAACATCCTTGTATAATTCCTATACAGCTTTTTTTTTCAATCTCGTCGTGCAGCCATAGAGTAGTACTGATACGGCTAAAACTGGAAGAATAATTGTTTTATCTCATCAGAGGAATCAGATTTGTCATCATGTCGCGCAATTAGCGCGGATGTCCGTGACAATCTCTCGCCAACTTTCCGATCATTCATTTCCCCCGGGAGGTCCTCTGCGCAACAACCAGCATTCGAGAATAGTTGGTCAATGTAGGTCCTTGGTGGGCGGTCGACGTTAGCATGTCCATGTGTTGGCTTCCACAGGAGAATGTCGCTTATGAGCTCGTTTTTCCTTCTCCGTGAGTGCCCTGCATGCCTAGTCCGTCTCATTCGGATGGTTTGTGAGATGGGGGAAGGTGGCCATATAGCTGCTTCCTTGTGGGGTACTGTTTATTTGTACGTGATCAATAATCTATCTATAGCAGTCCAAGTTTTCCTATGCATATACTGATCTCACTTTCTGTAAATGAGATATTACTATCGAGGTATGTGGACTGGTCTACTAATTTCAGAGGCTCTACATTTAGTATGGAGATGTCTCTATTTTGTTTAAAACATTTGAACTCCGTTCCATATGAGAGGCCAATTCCTCTTGTTGCCTTCTTATCTGATTACTGTATGTATATTGCCGTAATTCCCCAAAGACAGCACATCGTAGCGATATTTTGTTAGTGCAATAACTTTAAGCTTCTCTCTTAGAAATAAAGCAATTTCCTATCCAATTTTCTAATTGATTATAAAAAGATGGCATCTGAGGTTCATATTCACATTGAGTAGCTTGTATTATTCGGACTATTGTCCTCATCTTTATTGTTATCTGCACTTTATTGTTATCTGTTTCGGTCGTTGTGCTCTCCGACTCTCTTCAGGTTTTTCTTGTCGGACTCGGAAACCTTCTCGAACTCGGGAACGTTCTTGACAAACTCGAGAACCTTCATGGAACTTCGAACCTAACCCTGTATTTAATCCACTGGGTTAGACTGTTCTCATTCCGTTAACCATAACTGAATACAAGTGTAAAGTTGTGTTTATTATTCTGTTACAGTCAATTTTGATTAAACCTGTAGCTTAGAGATAACTGTCACTTAGAACTGTACTAAATCAACGGCTATATCCACTACGCCATGTATCCAATTGGACAATTCAGAGTGAATTCTGGGAACCTATAAACATAATTCCTATTACCTAGATAATACCTTTTTACTTATGTATGATTTTTATCATCACTCATTTTGCATTTTTAATCTATTCTAACCTTTTTAATTATATATAATTATATAATTATATATTTAAATATATATATAGAGAGAGAGTAGTTGTCGTTATTTATTCAGCAAATAACAATCCATCAGATTACGGACTTATTGAACAACTCTTGTATGGGTATACAAGTGTCCATTCCCCTGGGTGTTTTCTTCTTATCTCTAATATCTAAATTTTAAAATAAACAGGACCAGAGAGAGAGAGAGAGAGAGAGAGAGAGAGAGAGAGAGAGAGAGAGAGAGAGAGGGGGGGTCTTCTTCTTCTTATTATTATATTCTCTCTCTCCTCTCTCTCTCTCTCTCTCTCTCTCTCTCTCTCTCTTTTCCTTTATTTTTTGCCTCTGTCACATTCTGTTTCACCATTTCTTTTTTTTTTTCCTTTTCTTTTCTATTCTTCTTTCTTATTTGCTCACATATCTCTACCTATATGTTTTCTCTTTATTAAACACACACACATACACACCTCTCTCCTCTCTTTCTCTTCTCTCTCTCTCTCTCTCTCTCTCTCTCTTGTTCCCTGTCTATTTTTCTGTTTTTATATTGATATCTCTATCTATATATTATTTCTCGTCCTCATCCCCCTCTCTTTCTCTCTTTTCTCTCTCTTTTCACATTGATATCTCTACCTATATTTTCTTTCTCTTCTCAACTCTCTCCAATCCATCTCACTCTCTCTCTCTCTCTCTCCTCTCTCTCTCTCATCCTTTTGTCTCTTCCTTTTTTCCGTTCTGATTTTCAGTGTTTCTCCCTCTCTTTCTTCTTCTACTCACTCATTTGTTCACCTATTTTCGCGCTCATTTTCTAGACACCCTTAAGCTTTCCTCTATCGGCTGTACTGTTACCAAAATGTAATAATTAATTACATCAATCAATTCTGCTAATTGCTTAATTACATTGATTTTCTCACGTTCCCTGATACTTTAAGATAAACACATTGATAAAAATTGGTTGAAAATAATTACAGATTTACTGCATTAACTGGAATGACTTTGACTCACGTGCACTAAAATTCCAACCATCGTGGACAACGGATTGAATGAACATGTCAAACAGAAAATGTGCCAATTCGAAGCGAAGGTGTGCGGGAATCTACAAGATATTCCCAAAAGTTTTAACTTTTAAAATTCATATTTTTAGATTCTGAAAACAAATATTTATTTAATAGCAACCTTACCTTATATGCTGATGTGATAATTAATGGAGTTAAAACTGTAGCCCCCTACATTTTTAAATAGAATAAATGTTGATGTATAATTATTTCACAGATAATCTAAAAGTAAATTATATTTCATATACAATAGAGTAATTGAAAAATCTTTTTAAAAATTTCTTTTTACGTTTTTTACCCTTAATTTTCAGATTTTCGGCAATTATTTTCTTCCAAAATCTTTCCTTTAAATTTTTTCTATTCACACATTCGGTCACTTGTCTTTTTATTAATGCAAAAATTGCTTTCAACTATAATTAACCCCACGGATATTTTGCGCCCCCAAAACAAGGAGAGATCAAAGTTATTTCACAGAGTTTTCCGATGGTTGAAGGGTTACATAGCCTCTGCCTCTCTTTCGTCGGGGGCGAGGTATTTTCTTCTTAGTGTCCGGGTATCTGTTTCTTTTTATTCATCAGCGTCTTCTGCCCCTCTGCGTTTTATTTTTGTGTTCTTATTATAATTTAAGGAAACACGTGGACATATTTTCGTGTACACACTTACTTTTATTCATTCATCAAATACAATCTTAACCACGTACGGGGAGAATCAGCACAGAGACTAGCTCAACTCTGTCTAATTCTAATCTTACTTTGCCCTATCACGTTAACTCTAAGCCAATGAGAGGCTCGCTTGGGTCATACTTTGTCAATCAAACTCTCAGTAATGATACATCGAGTTAATTTTAAACATCCTACCCATGGCGAACGGGTTTGGTGAATAGATGTCGTCTCATAATGGAGCCGGAGAGTCTCGCGAATCCATTACTATTGAAAAATGAGTTCTCTCCTCGATGTATACCCCATTCTAGTGATTTGGTCCTACCAATAAATGCATCATTGTTTAGATGTGGTGGGATGGATTATTACGACTTTTATAGTTATGTCTTCACATCACAAACAATATCTATCTATCCATTTATCTCTCTCTCTCTCTCTCTCTATATGTCTCTGTCTCTGTGTGTGTGTGTTTGGAGACATAACTGTAAAAATCATAATACTCCCTAACACCACATCTAAACAATGATACGTCAAAAAACGGTGTCTGTGAAAGACACACACACACACAACACACACACACAACACACACACATATATATATATATATATATATATATATATATATATATATCATATTATAATGGATATTGTGTATTTTTCTGTCTGTAACCGAAACTATATTACAACCCAAGTCACAATTCCCTTAGTTATTTACGTCACATTCTCAATGCTTTTATTTTTTATTCAAACCTCAATTATTAATAAAATTGTTTTACATTATTAATACTGCTGACCATATCTACATACTAATAACATGCAATTCTGTTTATATTTAGAACAAAATAGCGGTTCAAAATGTAAACCGGAAGACTAATTTCTATATTGATATTAAAAATTTGATTTTAATAAATATGTGCTTAGTAATATTGATTTCCAATTGTTTGGTTTTATCTTAATAAATCTAAGCAAAAAACTCCGTGATAAATCTTTAAAGAAATTCTTTAATAAGAAGAAATAATTGTAATTCTATTCTTTACTTCCTATTTTAACTAAATAGTTAAATCAGGAAATTTAGCAATGAGAGATAGGAGCGATGGAATAGTAAGTTTCAGTTGTTTTATTTTTTCGATAAAACGCCCCTATGTTTCAAATCATTTCATATGCATTCTTATTTAGTGTCATTATCCTTTCTAATTTAATATAATATTTTATTACAATATAAAATTAATTACTTGCACCCGGAGGTTGTATGTATTTGCTAGTATATATAAGTAATTCACAGACACCGCGTTTCGACGTATTACGAAATCCGACCGACTTTTCATCAGTCAGATCAGATATAGTATATATTTATATATATATATATATATATATATATATTATATATATATATATATATATATATATATATATATATATTCTGATATACAGTGTGTCTTGAATTTGTTTATATCTTTTGCTGTGAAAAGGGTGTTTCAAAAAAGCTGATAACATTTCGTAATCTAATAACTTGACTAAGTCTCAAATAATTTCAAATTTGAATAGCATGAATAACAACATATACAAATGTGTATAGAAACATATACACATACACATACCTGAAGTAATTGTAATCTTAACTAACATCCATATATATATGTATGTATGTGTGTGTGTGTGTGTCTGTGTGTATGTATATGTTTTCCCTTACACACATAAACACAAACACTCGAGCATTTTAAAAACTTGATATAATTTCGTAATCTAATAACTTGAGCAATTCTCGTTCAAATCATCGAAAATTTTAACAAGTGGAGAAACAACAAAATGTTTGATGTTTTATTTTTATTTTATTTTCAAGTCTAGAAATTCAATTCACTGGTAAAGGTTGGTTGTTGTTGGTTGGTTTGTTGGTTGGTTATTACGGCATTTCAACCCTTGTTGGGTTACTTTATGCCGAAGACGTTTTTTTTTTATCTATTCTTGGTGGGTAATACATTTTTTAACAAAATATTTTAAACACTTGGAACCGTATGAACTTTAGGCTCCCCTTTTGCGATCTCGTTTTATAAGGACATTTTTTCATTTACACCGTCAAAATCCGGTTGTTTGTTAACAGATGATTTTTAGTTTTTTTTAAATTATAAAACTAACCCCTAACCCTAACCCTAACCCTAACCCTAAACACAACCCCTAACCATAACATCTTAACCCATAGCAAACAACCGGATTTTGACAGTGTAAATGAAAAAAAATCCTTATGAAAGGAGACCGCAAAAGGGGTGCCTAAAGGTCATATGGTCCAAACTTTTTAAAACTCATTTTTATCTATTCAACCCATAGATTGACCCTAACAGGTACTACCACTCAAGGTTAGAGTGGACCTGGAGAGTAATTGCAATGAAGAGGTGGTGGATCCTTCCTATCAATCGGCTGGCCACGTCAAGCCCTAGCATTATATGATTGTCCTAACCCTATTGCCCTAATGGCAACTAGAAGGCGGTGGCTGAAGGTCTTGGTGTTTTGGGTATGACGTTAAACTGCATCTAATGGTGAAATTCCAATTCTGGAATGGGATGTGGAGTACTCATTCATCGCTATTACTCTTAATCCACCCTGAC
The DNA here is from genome assembly GCA_023376005.1 of Doryteuthis pealeii. Classification (NCBI taxonomy): domain Eukaryota; kingdom Metazoa; phylum Mollusca; class Cephalopoda; order Myopsida; family Loliginidae; genus Doryteuthis; species Doryteuthis pealeii. Next base: position 100,602,349 of record CM042152.1, read on the forward strand.
CCGGAGTGGTAGTACCTGTTAGGGTCACATGGAAGGATTAAATAGAAAAAAATTTTTAAATGTGTTTAAAAATTACGTTCAAAAAGAAAAAAAATCAATGAATAAACAAAATGTTTTCAGCATAAAATAACCCAACAAGAGTTGACATGCCGTAAAATCCGACCAAAGAACCAAACAGGGAGGAATGAGAAATTAGACAGATTTAAGAATACAAAGTGCACAATGAGAGATTCATATCATCATCATCATCATCATCATGGGTCACGCTGACATTACGGATTCCCATGAATCTCTCTCACCATTCGTCACCTATCAGTTGATGATCCGGGCAAATCCACCTCACAACATTCCGAATCCACATTGTTCAGAATTTGAGCTGATCAATGTAGGTTTTTGCTGGTTGGCCCACTCTGGTGTGTCCATGTGGTGGTGTCCACGGGAAAACGTTAGAATCTGTCCTTACTTCTCTAGCAGTATCCATTGTATTTGGTTTATTTTACTTCAATGGTTTCTGTAAATGTCTGTAAAAGCTGATTTCTGGGAGATGCTTCTTCTAGGATTTGTTCAAAACAGAACGTAATATCCATGTGTAGTTCCTATCTAGCTTTTCTCCAAGGGTTTCATTAATTCTAAGTGTTGCAGTCATACAGTAGCACTAATGCTGCTACCGTTTGAAATAACTCTAGTTTTATCTTATCAGACAGATAAAATATCCATATCTTTATAGTGAGAGAAAAAGATTCAAATTTATAGCCTCAACGCAGATTGAGAGAAATAATTGCCTAGGTGCCTCACTGTTGATCAAGATGGAGGCGCCCCCGGTGTACTGGTTATTGTTGTACAAAATAGATACGGCGACACGAGTTTAAATCCTGGATCAGCCTGGTTGCGCTAATACCACTGGGAAAATCCTTGTGCGATCATTTTAAAAAAAAATATATTTAGATCTCCTGAATAAAGAATTAATCTGTAAACAAAATAAGAGAAGGGACTTTATGGACTTATGTATAGAGTTATTGTTGATATTCTTAATTTCCAACATGTCCGCCGTCATTCCGTATACATCACGTGACATGATTTCTGAAGTTTTCTAAAAATACATTTTTGCAGCTGATAAGCAGTTCTATCCTGAATCAGATTAGTTAACCTGGAAAGACACAACTTTGAAGATGCCAGTTTTATCGATTTTCTCAGACTGTCCAAAAATAATCGTTTCTTTAGAGACTGCTAGACTTTCTTCGCTTTCATTTCACTCTTCCAGACCGTGACTTATAAATGACAGAACCTGTTTCTTGAAACCTCATCCAAATTAGATCTATAATTCCCGTGTGTTGCTTCTTTATTGTAACAAGCAACAAAGACACCCTCAGGGCGGTGTGAAAATAATTTTTGAAAGATATTGCCTGAGTGGGGGGTGGGGCGGAGAAAAATTAAATAAAATAAAACGTTTAATATTTTAAAAGAAAATAATAATTACTTACATAAAAAGTATCATATTCACTCCACTCTACTGAGATATTTGTTTTACGACAGCTCCAAAACTTTTCTAAAAAAAATTGATTTAATTATTCAGACGGTTATCTTTATAGAATTTTTTTTAAATCGTACGAGTAACATATATTCTGTTCGGATTTCATAAAACGAAATAGGGTGGGGCAACCTTGTAAAAAAAACTTTTAGGGAAAATACTATTTTAACATAAATTCACCTAAAGGTGAATAAGTATCAAAATGTTCGTGAAAATTTGACTCTTAAATTACTGTGACGTAAGAAATGACGTAAGGGGGCTTCCACCATCTACACTGGTGATGCTGGGTAGCCGCTTTTAGTTTTCAATAAAGTATAATAATTATTATGAAAATTATATGAGTTTTTCCTTGATTCCCCAGCAGTGTCTAGCATGCCTGGTTCATCTTACTCGGGTAGTTTGTATGATAGGGGGCAAGTGGCCGTACATCCGCTTTCTTGTGGGGTGCTTCTTCCACAACTTATTTAAGGCCGCACGCAGCATCCTTGTGCAGCAACAATCTAGCTTGTTCTCAAGGCATTTCATTAGGGTCAAAGTGGTGCAACCGTACAGTAGCATTGACTACAGCTTGAAAGAATTTTTGCTTTAGCTTTTCAGTGGGTTGTTATTTGTGTATTTTGGGTCAGTAAATAGATCTAGTTAAATTAAAAATAGGATAGTGAAGAACAGCCTTTTCTCCCTCGATTTCTCAGGCCTTGTGCCAAATTTGCTGTATTTTTAGAGATCAATAGATACAGGAACCAGGAGGATAGCCAGAAATTTGACACTTTTGGGACTGAAGGTGGATAATCTTTTTTTTTCACCTTCTCATCGAAGAGACTATATTTATTTTTAGGACATACTTTTGCTTTCAACCAACAAGGATTACTACGCAACCAGACTACAGTTGACATGCAGTAAATTCCAACCAACCAGCCAACCAGCAAATGACCGGACGTGGATTTTTTTTTCGAGTCGTAAAAAATAGGGCAAGATGCAAGACACGGACATCTTTAAGCGGATTACTGCTGGTTCTAATTCAGTATTTTCCTTCTACTAAGCTAGTTGCCTTACCTAGACGAAAGAACCCAGTCTCTATTAATATTTACCTATAATTGGATTAGTGTCTTCCCTAAAGGCATTAACGCGAAGTGAAACAAACAGCTTAGTCTAGGATTTGAACTCGTGACGCCGATTCCATTTCCTACGACGATAACCGTTAAGGTAAGCGTGACAACGAATTAAGCGCATCAGGCTTGTAAAAGTTCTTTAGAGATTAATTCTATAATTTAAATAATCTAAAGTTATACACATTTAGAATAACCCAAGGGATTTATTACTGTAGAGGTACAGTCGGTGAATTCTTCTCTTCCAGCCGACAGGGCGATTCTGGGCATGGGTCAATTTGTACAGTTCCGAGTGGTGGGGGCCAGGTTCCATTCAGGCAGATCCCTTCCGTTGCACTAAGATGAATAAAGTTATTGTCAACCATTGAGGCCTGAATGATTCACAATGCCAATTCTGTTCTGGTTCGCACATATTCACGCCGTCACTCAAATTAAAATGCCTTGTGCCATAACCTACTGACTTGAGAGAATAAATACTGTTGGATTTTGTGTAAAGTAGTCAACTCTGTTACAAGATGAATGCAAGACTAAAACTAGAGTTTGGTAGGTGGCTTATATGGGGCTTTGGATTGTTCCATTATGAACTCAGGCAAGTTCATTTCCTGGGTTCTGATTGGCTGTTGGATTTCAGGGTTAGTAAGAACATGGATAAGTACCCAATCTTCAGCCATCACTTTGCATTATGCCAGCAGCATGCAAGGACTGTATTTAAGTTACAGCTTGCCTGTTGTTCTCGTCTGCTAACTCGACGGTAGTTAGAACACACTGCGATGGTGAGTATCATATTGTTTCTATATCTGGAGGATAACTTCTACAAATACAATCTCTCTCTCTCTCTCTCTCTCTCTCTCTCTCTCTCTCTCTCTCTCTCTCTCTCTGTTCCTGGCTTTCTCTATCACCTTAAACACGTGTCTCTATGCCGAAATGGTTTGGTTTCCTTGTTTTACTGGTATATTATTTAACGCCAAAGCCATCCTTGTAGAGGAGCAGTAGTGGTATTGTTTAATCCATAGCTGGAGATGCCGAACACTTTCTTTTTAGATAACACACACTTACTCCATATAATGGACTCTCTTTTGTATGTCGCATACTCACTGTGTTACACGCTATCCTTCTCTCTATTTAAACCTTAATCTCTCTCTTTCTCTCAATCATTCATTCTCTCTCTCTCACTCTCTCTTTCTCTCTCTGTCTTTTATTTCCCACTCTCTTCTAGTTCATTACTCTTTAAGTCTAGAGCTCAATTTCTTTTATTTAACTTCTTTTTCTTTCAATGTCCCCCCCTCTCTCTCTCTCTCTCTCTCTCTCTCCCTCTCTCAATAACTCTTTCTATCTTTACCATGTATTCTCTCTCATTCTTTTTTCTCTTTGCTTCTCTCTCTTTCTTATACATACATAAACACACTTGCACATGCAAGCACTTTCACATACGCACACACACGCCTTCACACACACACACACACACTATATATATATACATATATGTGTGTGCGTGTGTATCTTTCCCTCTCTCTCTTTATACTTCACCCTTTTTGTCATAATATCTTTCCATTTTTGTCACTTTATCTCCTTTGCTGCATATCTTTCTTTCCCCTCTCTTTCTCTGTCTGTCTGTCTCTCTCTCTCTCTGTAAACACACATACACACACAAACACGCATATACATATACATATTTATGTGTACGCGCAAGTGCCTGTGTGTGCGCGTCGCATGTTCATCTTAGTGTGTTTGTGTGTGAATATTAAGTGTGTATTTCTGAGCGTGTGTGTGTGTGTGTGCACGCAAGTGTGTGCACGCAGTGTGTGTGTGTGTGTGTGTGTGCACGCACGTGTGTGTATGTGTGTGTGTGTGTGCTCACACATGTGTGTGTGTGTGTGTGTGTGTGTGCTCACACATGTGTGTGTGTGTTTGCTCACACATGTGTGTGTGTGTGT
>CM042152.1:100609416-100636916 GCA_023376005.1 Doryteuthis pealeii
TCTCGCTTACTACAATGCCGCAGTCCAGCATGTTAACCACCACTTCCATTTGTATTTTTGCAAATTAATATTTATTTCGAAACAAAAGTGTGTCAGTTCTCCTTCGACTCAGTTGTCATTTTTTTAGCAAAGCAATATTAATACACAAGTTATTTGTTTCAATCTTCATTTGATTTCGAAACAGTGAAAGACGAAGAGTATAATTGGAGTGAAAAGCGTAAATTTAAATGTTTCCAAATTGGAATACCCAAAAAGTACCAATAACTCGTCTACCGGTAGCTGAGTCAACTCAAAACCAATTTCACTTTCATCTCTAACGAATCTAGGGCACCGTAACATAGAAAAGTGTATGACCCATTTTCTTAATAATTCGGTTAAAAGCAAAAAGATGCAGAGATCTAATGTTATAACAGATAGATGGATTCTCTAGCGGCATTTATTTAAGGGAAACAAAATGTATAGATTCTCTGAGATGAGATATTATCTTTAACAATGACACTTTAATGTCTATTAATTTCCTTTATCTTAATCTATCGACCGAATCTTTGTGACTATAATGAGAAAGAGGAGAACAAAAGTCTGAGTTCATTAGTCTAGTAAAAGTGCTGCATTATGAAAAAACAAAAGCTAATCGACTGAAAGATATATATATATATATGTTTACCAATCCCTTTGCATGAGCAGGATGCGACACAAGGTCAGTTTCTTAAACGGATTTTTACAAGGTGAAGATTTGTGAGTCCGTCTTTGATGTAGTAGGAACCAATTATTCTCTGAACTTTGATGGTTCTTTCTCTCATAGACCTAACTCTGACATCCCTCGCTTCTGTCTTAAACCACAAAAAAGACCAACGTCGGCTTCTTTTATGGAATTTCTCAAAAAAAGCGAAATCCAATGTGCCTCTGTGATGATGGTACGTTTAACCCGCTCTCACAACTGAGTAAATAACTGTCTGAGCTTTGACGATTTCGGCCACCCTACATTAATTGCTTTTTATGCTTACTGTATCAGGTATAGCATATTTTATTGCATTTACCTTGCCAATTAGACTTTAAATCTCGTCTCAACGTCTCTCTTCTAGATGATGAGTCTAAATAATACTTATCTATTCGCACACTTCCCTTTAGCCCTTGCTTTCAATATTACAGAAGCCAAGTGTTAGTCTTCGTTATACACACGAAACTAATACCCTTGGGAAAGGTATGAATGCAATGATTTCCCCTCCAGCTATGGGTAAATAGTAAGACAGACTGGGCTCTTTGAACTTGTTATATGCCGGTCCAGGAGGAAAAAAAACTGTGAATTCAAACCTGTTAAAATCCGCTTAAAAACTAACTTTGCGTTATATCCAGCTCGCACTGAGGGGTTAGATAATAAAAAAGGAGGCGTCCGTGCTGCAATTGTTATGGTCGTGGTAAATGGGCATTTTGACACGAGTTCAAACCCTGCATGAGACTGGTTACATTTCCCATAGCACTAATAAAATTGGGAAAGATATGCATCCAACTGTTTTCCCTCCAGCTATGAGTAAATATTAGGACAGACTGGACTCTTTAACATTGGTATGGCAACCGGTTAAAGAGAAGGAAGACTCTGAATGCAAATCTGTTAAACTCCGATTCATAAAAGAATTGACCTCGTGTCACATCCTGAAATGAGACGAAATGAAGCATAAAATTATACAAGTGTTTGTGTGCGTGCGTGTGTATTCCCACAATAAAATAGCCTTATGTCTAACTCTGTATGGAAGTAATTAAGTGTATGATTAGTGTAGTATCTGTGTGCACAGCCAAGGATCAAAATGTTATTCTCCAATGTTCGGACCAGCAAAGTTCAGTGTAGTATCTACATAGTAAATTCGGCGGAGTGACCTATTATCATTATCAGCGAGGGAGTCTATCCCCTTTTCACTGGCGCTAGACGAGGGAGATTTTTTATGTCTGAGGTGGAGCGTCACACCTACCGTCAGTACCCCACTATACCGCCCAGATCCAAGCTGGGACACAGGTGTGTGTCATAGTACAGAACTTACATATATTTTACAAGCAATGTGCAAGGTGGGCAATTGGTTGTGAAATAAGAGAACTGAGTTCGAATTCTGTTGCAGCTGCTTATATCATCTCTTGTGAACTAATGCATAATGGGAAAGATTTGAATGCTCTTCTTTTTTTGAGGGGGGGGGTGATTACCCATTCGTTGAACCCCTCGACTCTGTGACACAGTGCAAGGAAAAACAACTGATTTGTCAGTGGAGGCGTTCTTCTGTGAGAATAGCACCAGCACTGTTGGTCGCCAGGTGCTTGCAAAGCATGCTGGGAAAGGAAATGAGCAGCGTCAATTATCTCCCTTTAGCAAATAAAATGATGTCAGGCTGTGGCGCCAACAGAACATTCCAATGAAGCGTCGGCCAGAGGAAGAAACGGCAAATGAAAACAGTGAACAACAAATGGTCAGTGATTTAATGGTCAAAATTAAGGGGGTGGGTGGGAAAGTGGAGGATAAACGCGCGCGTCTGTGTGGTCCAAAGAATGGGGGGGGGAGAGCGAGGAGAATGAGCATGCCTGTGTGTTTGTGCGCGGTCAAAATAATGGACAAGAAAGAAAGAGAAGGGGTGATCACACGAGCGTGTATGGGTGTGTGTATGGTCAAAAGAGGAGAGTAAGAAAGAGGGTCAGCGCGCATGTGTGTGTGTATGGTTCAAAGGAGAGTGAACGAAAGAGAGAGGGTGGGTGGTGGGTGTGTGTGTGTGTGAGAGAGAGAAAGAGAGAGAGAGAGAGAGAACAAGTGCAAATGTGATATAAAAAGAAAGAGTGTGTGTGATAGAGGGAGAAAGAGAGAAGCAGTGTGTGTATAGAATAGTGACTGTATTTGTACGGGGAAGGAGAGAGAGAGAGAGAGAGAGAGAGAGAGAGAGGGGGGAAAGGGAAAGGGAAAGAGAGAGATGAAGTACGTATGCCTATATGTAAGCAAAAGAGAAAGTACGTTTGTGATGGAGAGAATATATATGCGTGTGTGAGAGAATGTATTGAAGCAGAGAGAGAGGGAGGGTGTTTGAGAGAGAAAGAGAGAGATGGGGGGAGAGCGAGAAGATATATATATATATATAGAGAGAGATAGGGAGAGAAAGAGAGAGAGAGGGGGTGCGCATGTGTCAATAAGATGAAAGCGATAGGTAGGAGTATTCTAGGAAAATAGAAAAATCGTGGATTTGGGTGCGTTATATATATGTGTGTGAATGCGTATGTGGGTGTGTGCGCGCATAAGCGTTTTCTACCGATTGCTCGTTTACTGTCAATTCACACCGAACCAATGGTCTTTATTTGATGGTCTAATTTAAGAAGCGTCAAAAATGCTGCAAGGTTTGTATCCCCAGAAGACATTAAAATGGCCGAGGTGGAGAGAATAAACAAACACACACACACACACACACACACACACACACTATCTGTTGGCTGGTTGGATTTTACTGCGTATCAACCCTGTGGGTTATTTTATGCCAAAGACGTTTATATCTTTTAACTCAATTTTGTCAAAAAACATTTCTTAAATTCATTTTTCTATTTAAAATATAGATGGGACACTAACAGGTACTACCACTCCGATTGATCGGAGGAAGCCTCTCTGACCGGCCGTCTAACATAAGAAGGGTCAAAGTGGAATGATGCATGTCTTGGTTGGTTGTTGTCTGTTTGAATTTTACGGCATTTCAATCCTTTTTGGGTTATTTTATACCGAAGATGCTTTGTTTTATTCATTCTTGATGGATATTCAACCTTTTTTTCAATTTCATTTTTTAATCTCATTGGTCAATTTCTTAAGCGGAGTTTAACAGGTTTGAATTCAGAGTTTTTCTCCTCTTAGACCGGTTGCCTAACCAAGGTTAAAGAGCCTAGTCTGCCTTACTATTTGCCCATAGCTGGAGTGAGAGTAGGATTCATAACTTTCCCAAGGGTATTAGCGGGACAATCATATAAGTTCTAGGACTTAACGTGACAAACCGATTGATCACAGGAGGCATCTCTGACCGTCCGTCTAACCTATGTAAGGGCCGAAGTGGCATATCATGAACTGTTCAGCCCCTATGATTCCGCCCTTAAGCATCATCGGTCATCAGCCACGGTTAGCGGGTGGCCCATCTAGGGATGGGGTTTTATCTGTGATGTTTTATGACGATTTCAACACTGTGAAGTCTTCATCATCATCTTAAAATCATTCTCGAATATCTCTGGCAATATAAAGTGGTGTACTGTTTTGCTAGAAAATGCTCTTGCCATCAGAAACTCTCTTCCTTTTTAAAATTCACTTTCGATCTATTTAACCCATAGATGGGGCCCTAACAGATACTACCACTCAGGGTCAGTGTAGACCTATGAGTAATGGGGATGAAAGAGTACCCCACACTCCCCAAAGCTTCAGAATAGGAAACTCACCATTTGATGCCGTTTAACGTCATACCCAGGACTACGACACTCTCGACTACCACATATATGATAAAAAGAAAAGAAGTGCGTGGTGTAATGGTTAAAGTCATGGGAAATGGACTCGTCGCCCCGAGTTCAAATCCTGGATGTGGTCATTGCATTTCACTTTGCGCTAATACCCTTGGGAAAGGTATGAATCCTACTCTCCTTCCAGCTATGGATAAATAGTAGGATAGACTGGGCTATTTAACCTTGGTTAGGCAACCGGTCTAGGAGAAGGAAAACTCTGAATTCAAACCTGTTAAAATCCGCTTAAGAAATTGACCTCGTGTCACATCCTGCTCGTGTGGAGGGGTTGGTGAATATATATATGATAAAAAGGGTTGTGGATTGCCATTAGGGGAATAGGGTCGGGAAAATCATAGAGGAGCAATGGCTGACCAGCCGATTGATCGGAATGGGCTTCTCCGCGCCTCGCCCCGTCTGGCCTAAGTAAGGGCCAAAGTAGAATGTTGCATGTCATGAACTGCTCAGCCATTATAAGTCTATCCTTAAGCATTACGAATCACTATCCACGGCCAACAGGTAGCCCCACTGGGTGTGTGTGTGTGTGGGGGGGTTACCCGTCTTCAGTAATACAGACGGTGTATTCTATAGCCCGAGCGGACACGGTTCGACAATAGGCCACTCCGACAAAATATCTCTTCATATTATCAGCTGCATAGACTCATTGGTGTTGTCTTTTCGAATTGCAAAGATAGATCGTGAAAAATTGACCAACGTCCTGCTGCTAGGAGAATAATGAAAGTTAATTAGGAGAACGAGACATTCTCAGAAAACGTTTGATTGCAAAACACTTCTTTTTTTTTCTTTTCTTTTTCTTCGCTCCTTCAATATATCGATGGAACACAAACAATTGTGAGTGTTGCTTACTTTGAAAGGAAAACTAATTTCATTTCTGGGGAGACATTTTCATCTTCATAATACATCACTACATTATGACAAAAGCCACTTTGCAGGTTTAATCAATATGAGTTTTCATCATGGGTGTACATAACACGTGATCAGCAATGAAAAGTGGCGGGAGTGGGGAGGAGATCTTCTGCTCATTTTATTTCAGCAGGAATTTCAAAACATATATTGTCTGAGCATTACAAAAGAACTGGAACTGAAGACATCTTAACTATTTGCCTACTTTAAGCCACTTACATCGGATCTCCCACTACTGCAAGAAAATTACAAATTCTGATGGTCTTTAGAAGTTCGAACCGATAATTCGGTCATGTACTCACTCGAACAGCCATATAATTCTTCCGACCTTATTCTTCATTTGCTCTTATGACAAGCACCCAACCCTTTTTATCATATGGGTGCTAGAAGGTGATAGCTGAGGGTCACACACCAGTTTATCAACTCTAACAATTTATTACTATACAAGACGTTAATGAAAATTAATTCTATCTGTTAATAAAATCAAACCAATATTCATCAACACATTATTCACTGCAAAAGTATGTATAGAAAAAAAAACAAGATTTGGGATTAAATATCCCACAAGAGTTGATAGAGGGGAGTTAACGTTTAGGTACCAGACATATATGCCGAAAATGAGGGGTTTCCTAAATGAAAAATTGTGATATTGGAAAAGTACCTGGTACCTGTTACTTCAGCATAACATTTATTATCTCGATGTAGATATAATATAAATATATTATATTATTTATAATATAATTCATTTATATACCTTGATAATAAATTAAAATAATTTATAATATAATATTTTTTAATGCATATCACGATGTCATTGTTTCTATTAACTTTAACTTTTAAATTAATTATTCAAGTCATTTTTTAATTTAATAAATATATACAGCACATTCAACTGTGGCATATGGAAACCTAATAAATTGCAATGAAGTTATCAGAATAATTGATTAGAATTATTTTATTTATTTTGTTATTGTAAAAATAAACTATAATGATTAAATCACAAAATACTTATAGTACCATGTACTCACTTGGTTACTTCATTTCAGGAATGAAGCCGCCTCTTTAGATGTATCTGATACTTTTATCAATATTTTAAGGAGATGCCCCGTTTCGGCATACATGTCCAGTGGATATAGCATAACATGAATAAACAACCAATCTGCCGTCTACATTATTCAAACTAGACTCACTGGACCTCCAATAACTTTAATTAATGCTATCAACAATCCAGAAGAGTCTTTCTGTTAACAGGTGCACATAAGGAAAGGTTCTATTTATTTATGACATCGATGTTTTATCCACGTAATGTCTTTTTTGGTGGGTGAAGATTTCCCTACCCGGAACACAACTAAAATGTACTCATTACAATTGAACAGGAAAACCCCACAAGCAATGACATTTCGGAAAGGCTTCTGGCCATAACAATTTCGCTTTGATGAAATTTATTCAAAGCTTTCATCTTGCATTAACCACTTCAAATCAACTGGTTGAGACCGACTTGCCAGCAGATATGCACAGATGTTATATATATATATATATATATATATATATATATATATATATATAATATATAAAGTAATATTTACGGTATGTGTGTATCGTGTTATAACTCCAAAAACATCCGTCATTCAGATTTGAAATCTCGAATATACTTTAATTAAGAAACACACAAAATTTGATTTACTGATTAAATTATATAATCAATTAATTAAACAAAATCTAAATACTTATGGAACACTCCATAATTCTTCATAAGTAAGTACAGAAAGACTTGCTGTTATTTAACCCACTCGAACGTGTCCAGGGGAATATAGTTCGCCGTACTTTGTCCCAGCTTCATATCTTTTGACAATAAAGACATTACGTGGGTAAAACATCGATGTCATAAATGAATAGAACCTTTCCCGATGTGCACCTGTTAACAGAAGGACTTTTCGGGATTGTTGATAGCATGGACGAATATCAAAATTTGGTATCTGTGCCTGGATCGAGGCGCCGCAAAATTTTCTCTGTTGATTCCAGTGTGCCATCTCCCTCGGCAGCACCCGTCCCCTCGCCTAAAAAGAACAGGACTGAGTTTATTGCCCGGTTCCTTAAGACGCCTCGAAAGGGGAATGCCAATGGAATTTTATACAATTTTTAGACCCGACTTGGGATTCATACACATTAAATGACCATGTCCCATTTGGCTTGATGGGTAGTCAAATACTTATGTATTTGTCCCATTTGGCGTGATGGGTGACAACATTATCGAACCAAGTAAGTATTTACCCAACGTTTCACCATTGGTAAGATCTGATTGCAAGTTTGGGGCATTCAGCGAGAATCGAACTTGCTACTTAGCATTAATGGATCTTATCTTATGAGTCGACTTTAGAAAATGTCATTGAGAAATAAAATCTCAAATATAATTCAACATGTTTATAATGAGGAAAAGTACAAATTTAATTTTTGATTTTTACTGATTAAATGATATAATTTGATAATTAAAATCAATCGATTTTAGTTCTTCATAAGTAAAAAAAAGTCTGAAATATTCCAATTCCACATTCCCACAGCGATTTAAATGGCAGTACTAATTGTAAGAAAAAAAAAGCTAAACTTTTTGGTAACTAAAAAAAAAATGAAAATCTTTCAGACCAATGGGTACCTTTATTTGAAGTACTATTGTTAATGTATCCCCCCCCCAAAAAAATTGAATGACCAAAAAGTCTTTATTTGTAATTCTTACCTTTTTATTTTTACATTTTTATGGGCTAAAAAAAGAAAATAAATTAATCTAATACATTATCTAACATTGTAACACAACGACAAATAAAATTCGTTCCCTTAGAGTTTAAGGTAATTTATTTTTGATATTTTAAATTTAGGAATTTACCTAAACCGTTCGCCACGGGTAGGGGGTGACACAAAGTCGCAAGTATAAGCCATCCACGCAGGATCGACCTCGCTATTCAGTAGTCATGCATTTGCGAGACTAGCTTGCTAACAATTACACTATGATGGGTTGCCTTTATTCTTTACATAAACTGTTCGCCGCGCGTAGGATGTGGCACATGATCACAAATATGGAGGACCGAGAAAGGATCAAATTCATTATTCAGAAGTAAATGGTCGGCGAGACGATCTTGCTCATCATTACACACCGATAGGAATCTCTTTTCAAACCCATTTATCATGTGTAGGATGTGAAACAAGGTCACAAGTAAAGGGCATACAGCGAAAATAAAAAAGATAACCATTACACCAGAATGGGACACCATAATTATTTAAAGAACACGTTCGCCATGGGTAGGATGTGACACAATGTTGCCGGTATTTACACATGATTCGCCATAGGTAGGATGTGACTATAGTACGCAAGTGTGGGGCATCCAGCTGGAATCGAACTCACTATTCTGTAGTAATTGTTCTGTGAAAGTAGCTTGCTTATTCTTATACCACGATGGGACGCATCTAATATTTTGAATGTAAAAAATAAACCATTTCTTAAAATAAACAAATATTGTAATATATAAATTCTCAGCGATTTTATTTTTAATTTGATGAGAATTTGCTAAATTATTTTCCTCTTTTATTCTTCTCTTTTTCTCTCTCAATTCACTGGTGTTCTTAAAATCATTTTACCCGGTCATGGACTGGGTACTTCTGCTAGTATATATATAACACAACACTTGTGTAGGTAGATTCGCATCCTTACCCGAACTGTTTCGTCTTCATGCATCATAGTCGATAAGAATGTGTGTATGGGGGGGGGTGCATTGGATATGTGAAATCGCCCCCAGTGGCATTTTCTAAACACTACAATCTACTTATATAGTTGAAAACCTGTTTTTCGCTCGAAGATGTTACACACACTTAATATATAATGTCTTCCCATAAGTAATAGTTGTAATTTGATGTCGATATTCTCGCTCTTCGAAATTGCCAAACGGATATCTAATAAACCCAAGTACAACCTCATAAATTTTATAATGATTATGTTGCGCCATTCCCGACTAATTTGTCCCATCTAATGACGGACTTGTCTACAATGCACAACGATATTCTATATTCCATAAGTCTGGAAAAGACAATAATCTTGCAGAAATAAGCATCAGAAATGGTAATTATGGAAGATTATGCTACAGATTCTTGAAACAAATGATTATTTGAATGGTTTGGAATTGGTACGTTTAAATAGGACAGTTATTACAAACATTTGCTTCGTTAAATGTAATCGTTAACTACTTACTTTCATAATTTTGATGTTTCAGACTATTGTCCTCATCTTTAATGTGTTATGTAAAATCCCTATGTTTCGGTCGCTGTATCCTCCGGTCTTGTTAACGTTTTTCCTGTGTATCTGAGTATAGCGATGACCAATCATTTTGAATAGTTTGGCTGTTGATCAAACAAGTTGTCAAAGACCTTTAAAGATTTCATTCAAATAATGACGTCATTGTCCTTTGCACGCCTATCATTCTGGCATGTGTCACGAGAAGCATCACGACTATTTTTTAAACAATTCAGACAAATAATTATTTAATTTATTTGTCTGATTCTTTTTTAGATGAGGCTTGATAATTTGTATTATTTGGATTTTCGGACTGTTGTACTCATCTTTATTGTTATATACATAACGTTTCGGTCAATGTGCCCTCCAATCAACAGTGCAAAAAATCTAAATAATACTTGATTTCATTTTAATTTAATGAAGAATTAGGCAGAAATTTAGGTTAAAAATTGAATTTAAGAATTTTGTTTACCGTCTGCAGTGACAATGAAGGTTGTTTAAACTTGGAAAATGGTTTACTTAGAAATTGGAAAAAATGTTGAACATTGACGCTTATTGACATCAATTTTGAAAATATTAACTTCTGAAGGATGTTAAGTGACGAAATAAATGACTGAACCAAGGTAAACGAGTGAAAGTATAAACTAAAAAGAAATACTAAATTATTTTGTTTATGGAGGCGTTTGTGTGTAATGGGTATCATCGTAGGAAATGAACACGGCGAACCGAGTTCAAATCACAGACGTGTCTAACGTACTGGCTAAGGTGTTGGCCTACAAGGTCGTAGTAAACTAGTTCGAACTTGAGTTATTAGGTTTACTTTCCGAGTAATACCCTTGGGAAATGTATGAACCCCCTCATCCTCCATCTATGGGTTATATAGTATCATTGCTGGTCTAAAAAGGGTGGCTTTTCGCATTGCATAACTCACAAAGGTCGGTATGTCATTAAACAAAATAAACTAGTAAATCAGATGACTTGACATCCTGTTAAAAATCATTCAATTAATCATTTTATTATAATAAAGATTCGGTCTCTGTCTGTCTGTAACCGAAACTACCACACTGCTTACGTCACAATAACCCCAAGGAATTGCGTAAGCTTAAGAATGCGTATTTAATTCATAGGCAAAATAATTAATACATAGAATAAAGGAATTTTATTTATTAACGAGGTTTCTATGAAAATCTGAGTAAGATTTGCCTTAAAATTACCCATGTTATTAGTGCGTTTAAAATCCTTGAATGTGTATAATATATGACTAAGAAATAAAAGTTTACATAATATAATGTTTTCTTAATTTGCATATAGGTTTTAACAAAACCGGGTTCAATAAATAATTGCTTGGTGTTATTGATCTCTAATATTATTGTTTTATTATCCAACATATTAAAATAAATCTTATAAATTATTCTATAAAGAAACCAAATAAAATATAATGAAAATTATTATAATCTTTTTATATGCGTTCTTATTTGATTTCGTTAGTCTTTCTAATTTAACATATTTCGTTACATTAAAACTTGAATATTTACGCCTAGAGAGCGCATAGTTTTGCTAGTCTAATTAATGACTGATTTCGGTGTTACCTTATTGATCAAATGTGTGTCAGGGGTTTCAAAATGAACTTACCGTAAGTCATCACTAAAATCATTCGCCCCCATTCACATCTACGCATTGTATCTTATTATGAAATTTTTGATTAAATGTGTAATAAATGTATTGAAGTCAATTTTGCTTTTACATTTTGAATGACGAATTTGATAAAGAAAAAGAAAATGGCGTCTTATTAATGCGGCCAGATAACGGATTCTAACTTTATTAGTAGACAGTCATTTAATTGATGATTCGCAGGATTGATAAAAAAACGGGTTCGATGAATGAGATGATAAAATATCGATTCATTTAACTGGGATATTTCTTTTATTAAAAAAAAAGAGACAAGTATTCGGCGATGTCAAAAGGTACGGCAATATTAACAAAAAATGATTGCTTATGAATAAAGTTTTGCTGATATAAATTAGGTAGATAGATAGATATTTGTTAGTTAACACAAGGTTTCTGCCCACATATTCTTTAGCATTATGCATTGTAAGTCTGAGAGATTTAGATTTAACCTAGATGGTATAGACCTGGCGAAAAGATGTAGAATACAAGAGAATAGAGAAATAGGAACAAACAGACAGATAAGAAGAAAGCGATACAAAGGCGTAAACGAGAAGTAGAAGAAAAGATTTTACAACACGCACGCACACACACATACACACACACACCACACACAATTGTCGGATAAGGCCATATCAAACACATTGTTTGTTTGTTTACTTCTCATACTGTCGTGTAGCAAGTCAACAAAAGTGGAATATAATTGAGTTCAAAACAAACGAAAAATCTGAGAAAACCAGCTAGTGTAGTGGTTAGAATCCCCGCCTGTCAGCCTGACAGGGTTCGAATCACACTCAGAGCAGTCTTCCTGTCTATAACGCTGCTGCTGAGGCATAATAGGCCGAAATGTACATACAGAGATTGACTTTTTCTCGATTCTTTTAGCCTTACATTTGAACAGATATGCCCGCCTAATTATTAATTATCAATTAATTAATTTTCAAAATTATGTATGACTTCAATTAAGCACATATTCTCCCAAAAATTGTCGGCTAAGGCCATATCAAACACATTGTTTGTTTACTTCTCACATATATATATATATATGTATGTGTGTGTGTGTGTGTGTGTGTGTGTGAATGTAAGGAATATACAAGAAATATTATTATGATGGAGATTTCGTATCTATCTGTCTGTAACCGAAACTATGTCCCTGTTTACGTCACAATGTGCATGCTTATCAATTACTATTTAATTATAATCAAAGTCATTAATACATACAATAGAATACATTTTACCTTGAAATACAATTAAGATAAGTGTAATCTTTTTATCTGCGTTCTTATTTAATTTCATAAGTCTTTCTAATCTAATATATTTCATTACATTAAAACTTAAATACTTATGCCGGTGGGGGATGTATATTGTTGTTCGTATGAATAAAAAACATAAACAATCGATTCAATTAATATTTCGTCTCTTTTTAAACTTCTTCAGAATGATTTATTAGTTTACAATGATTGGTATGTAAGTGGGGGTAAAGATAAGAAGGGAGGGGGAGAGAAAGAATGGTGGAGGCATAGGGAAGGGGGGGGGAAAAGGCCAGAACCAGATGAAGCCGGTAGATGATGCGGCAAAGATGAGGATGCGGGAAGGAGGAGAGAGTGCATAGATATGGTGAAGTATGGGAAACGGGAAAAATATCAAAAGGAAAAAAGGGACAAGACATGCGCCTGGCTGTCTGGATAATTTTTGAGGAAAAACATAAAGATTTTTCTAAAAAGTAAAAACAAGACTTCACTTCCGGTCAAGATTAAGCACCCTAACTTCCTTCCGTGGTCAGGAATTTTATTTATTGAAAATTATGTTGAATTGAACAGTTTAGAATAGATGTACAAAGACGCTTTTGTGACTTCGTATTCAATGTGTACTTTTTAAAAAGTTTTCTGAAATCACAAAAAGTCTATTATTTGTGAATGACAAATATTTAATAAGAAATATTCGTTGTTTAATTCTAGTTTTTCTTCATGTTTACACGTATTCAACACAAAGAAAAGAATTAATATGAACATGTAAAAAGAATTTTAAAACTTTTCAATACTGTGACATACATACATACATACATACACACAGAGCGTCTCATCATTGCGTAATGGTTAGCAAGCTAGTCTCAGATCTATTACTACTTAATGACTGTAAAATAATGAGATGTAGAAAAACCCAAATTTTAGTTATACGTTATGTTATAGAGGTAATAAACTAGATTAAGGATGACGTGTGAATGGCTGACCTGTTGGTCGATAAGTGCCAACAGGGTGAGAAGTGAAAGGGAAATAGTGAGAGTAGACAGTGTTTAATGAGGACAGATGAGAGAGGCAAGTCTATCTTTCAGGCTTAATAAAATAAATAAATAAATGAGCTCAAAGAAAAAAAAACAAGAACCTCTTATGTTCGTTATTAAAAAAATATATCAACAGCACAAGACAAGACAACCAAAAGTGAGCCAAAGAAATTCCCAAGTAATTTCCAGACCAAGAACTGAGAAAATATCAGATTCCGAATACCAGTAACTCCAATCCAAATAATTATAGAAACTACATACTCCTTTAATAAGACGCCACGTCACATTGTTACATAATTTTATAAGCAGCTTATAAATTATGTGCGTACATGTAGGAACATTTGAATTAGGGTCCGTTAGATTTAAAATCTAAGGTTTTAGGTTATGATTGATAATGACCCCAACTGACCTTACGGTAGACGCGATTAGGCGTGAGATAGTTTTAGTTTGAGATGCGACAGCGAATCCTGGACGAGCGGACTTGTAGGTCGCCACTCTGAACCGGTCTCGATCTGCAGCGGGTGAATATGGGCTGGGTTGCGTAATAAAACTTTATCAAGAAAAAAATCAAACCTTGTTTTCCAAGTAATTAAAACAAGAAGAAACCAGCCAAGAAATCAACAAAGAAAACGAACCCTTAACAAGAAGCCCACTGGATCGACGGAAGAAGATGGCGTCCGAGTTAGACGAAGTAAGCAGAATGTAACAAGTAAGCACCATCATCTCTCTATCATCTCATCATATAATCTCTCTCTCTATATATCTATATATCTATATATCTATATCTATATATCTATATATATATATATATTATTTACCCGAGATAAGTAAAAGAGTATACAACAACATATCGAATGTAATGACCGTGCATACACAAACTCCAAATGGATCCCCCACGTCAGGAATACAATTCGATTACTAATAACTATTACCTACCAAATACATTTAATTAATCCCGCAATGTTACAATAATGAGTTCGATCCTTGATGTATATCCAATAGTTGCGATCTTGTGTTACATCTTACCCGTGATGATTTGCTAGAATCGTCTAGATTGGCGCTTTCTCTTTGTCATATTGTACCTAAAAGAGGACAATGGAACCGTCTGCTAACGAGCGAGATTTCACGGGCTTATGTCAAAACTGTCAATTACTGATAACTCGTTCCACTTGTATTTGTCTAGTAAACCTTTTCTTTATATAAAATACACTTTGTGTTTACTTCCTACATTTTCTGTAGACTCTGATAGATGTTATAACAATCTTCCACTGTGTCTTATCGGATGACTTTTCAGTCTAGCAACAGTCTTGCAAATCTCGAGGTAGATTAATTAGTTGGTTGGTTGGTTGGTTGGTTGGTTAGATTATACGACATGTCAACCCTTGTTGGGTTATTTTATGGCGAAGACATTTTGTTTTATTCATTCTGAATGGGTACTCAATTTTTTTAAAACTCAATCTTTTAAAAAATCATTTTTTAAATTCATGTTTTTTTTTTATTTAACCAATAGATGGAACCTTAACAGGTAATACCACTCTTCAATATCATATATAGTTTAACTATTATAGTTTTATGTTTATGATATATTGAGCACACTTGGATGGATTTCGCTACTGCAGTGGTAATTGGACATATATATATATATATATATATATATATATATATATATATATATATTGTAATTATTCCCAGCATTTGTGTTCTTATCAACCTTGATCTTCTCACAAAGTTGCAACGTTAGATTTATTGAAAATCAAACCATTCAACTGAAAATTTAATTAATTTTTTTCTCAAAAATAAGTTGAATATATTCACCTCCCAAAATTAGTTACATACTTCACAAAACCAAATCCTCCATTTTCCCATTTCTTTGTCTTTTTATAATTGAAAGGTTATATTTCTATTTATTTTTTGTTTAGTTTATATGATGTTATTAATTCAAAAAATAAATAGAATTTGCCGACGGTTCATCTGATAATGTTATTTATAGTCTAAATTCAATTATTATGTATGTATTCTGTCTAATATTTACGGGCATAACTAAGAAATTTATATATATATATATATATAGAGAGAGAGAGAGAGACAGACAGACAGACAGACAGACAGACGGAAACATAGAGACAGAAATAGAGACACAAGTATTCAAAAACATGTAAATTCATAGATAGATAGGGTTTATTCGCATGTGGCACATATGAGTCTCTCTCTCTCTCTCTCTCTCTCTCTCTCTCTCTCTCTCTCTCTCTCTCTCTCTCTCTCTCTCTTTAACTGATAAATATATATATATATATATATATATTTGGGAGAACATGTGCTTAATTGAAGTCGTACCTAATTTTGAAAGTTAATAATTAATTAATTAATTAGGCGGGCATACCTATTCAAATATGAGGCTAAACAAATCGAGAAAAATCAATCTTTGTATGTACATTTCGGTCTATTAGGCCTCATCAGCAGAGCTATAGATAGGAAGACCGCCTTGTGCGTGATTCGAACCCTGACTGTCAAGCTGACAGGCGAGGACCGTAACCCAACCGGACTTTCTTAGATTTTTCGTTTTGTTTAGAAGTAGGTATTATTCCTCTTATACTGACTTTTTCTACACAACAGTATGAGAAGTCGGCTAAAAAAGCCATATCAAAACACATCGTTTGTGTATTTACTTCTCATATACACACACACACACACACACACACACATATATATATATATATATATATATATATATATATATATTGTCAGACATACAGACAGACAGACAGAGACAAAGTGTCAAAAAAACGAAGGCAGACATTCAGAGCCATGCAGATAGATAGATAGATAGATAGATTATTGCCAATGATTTTTCTGAAAATGCTATATTTTTACGTACAATCTTTACGTATATATATATATATATATATATATATATATATATATATTATTGAATATTATTAGAACTATAAAGAACGTTATATATTCGATAGAGAGAGAGAGAGTGTGTGTGTGTGTGTGTGTGTGTGTGTGTGTGTGTGTGTGTGTGTGAGAGAGAGAGTGCATGTGTGTGTGTGTGAGTGAGTGAAAGGGATAGAGACATTGCGATCGAGAATTAAACGGACATAGATAGATAGATAGATAGATAGATATTAAAACATGTTAGATTATTTATGAGACAGAACTCATAAAATTTATGGATCTGATGTTCAAAGAAAACTCCTCCGAAAATTAACTTTTGAAAATCTAAAATTAGAGGGAATTAGATCGAATCATTCGAACAATCTTCATCGATCAAACATTGAACGAACGATATGAATTGATTTGATAGATTTCCCATCGGTGTCTCTACTCACTCACTCCACTTGAACTTTCCAACGTATCCAATTCTGGATCACCTTACCAATCAACTTTGCCTATCTGCCAAAATCAACATTATTTATTTATTTATCTTTTTTTGTGTGTGTATTTTCCTTTGTATATTCTATATGTTCGTACTTTTTCTTGGTTTTATTGTCAGGAATTCTCTCTCTCTCTCTCTCTCTCTCTCTCTCTCTCTCTCTCTCTCTCTCATTTTTGGCTTACCGGATTAATCATTTTCTTTTTCTTTTTGCTTGCCTTCTGTTTGTCTTATGTGTTTGTTTTTTCTTTTTTCCGTATATCTCGATGCATTCGTTATATACTAAGTCTAGATTAATACACAGCCAAGCTGAAATGGAAGGGAAATAGAAGAGTAAGGAAAACGGAGGTGAAATAGGAGAGTAAGGAAGGCGAGGGAGGAAATAGGAGAGCAAAGAAGATTGTGTTACGTCAATCTTCCAAGAGGGAAGGTCTGTCTTTCTTAAAAATATACTCAGCACTTTTTTATCCATTCTTCTTACTCAAATCTCTTTTTGATTTTTTATCTTTTTTCTTCTTCATAAGATTCAGTCGTCTTTTTCTTTTTACATTGACTTGACTTTTCAAATTTTTAATTCCTAATTTTTTTACAAAGAAAAAAAGAGGGGGTATCAGGTAGCACAAAGAGAAGAAGAAGAAGAAGAACAAGGAACAAGAAAAAACAAGAAGAACAAGAACAAGAACAAGAACAAGAACAAGAAGAAGAACAAGAACAAGAACAAGAAGAACAAGAACAAGAAGAACAAGAACAAGAAGAACAAGAAGAAGAACAACAACAAGAACAACAACAATAATAATAATAATAATAATAATAATAATTTCCTAATATGCTCTCATCCCCTGAGAGCTCCGTTCAGCTGTCAATCAACGAAATCAAGACTTCGAATCGGACCGGTGATAAACGATATCAGGAAACATTTCCCTGGCAGTAACATCATTTGTATTAATTCTCTTTCTTCTATTTAACCCAGGTTCTTCTACTTTGGATCAGGATGGACCTGGGAGTAATGGTGATGAAGGGGAACTCTATACTCCCCAGAGCTCCAGAATTGAAGCTTCATCATGAGATGGTTTAATGTCTTGTCGAGGGCTCTAATACCCTTAACCACCGCCTTCTAGCACATATATGATACAGAGGGTTGGGGCGGAGCAATCATATAGGTGCTAGGCTTGACATGACCAACCAATTAATTGGAGTGGGCCTCTCCAGCCAGCCGTCTACCTGAGTAAGGGCCAAGATGGAGATTTAGATAGGTTCTAAGATCCCCATATACAGTGAACCATGTATACGATGTTTGTCCAAAAATATTTGCTTAAGTGAAGGATTTTATGGTTTCTAGTTGGTATATTGGTTTGGCTTAATTAGTACAGCATTAGTACAGGGGGTATTATTAATTGATTTCTACGATCTGAATAGTCGATAAATACGTAGAAATATGAGTACATTACACCATGACGTCAATCAGTTGGTAAATGACATAAAAGATATCTGTCTATATGTCTACACTTCGAAATCAATTCCCTGTTTACTATTTATTTGGGGTGAGTATAGTTGGACCCATACCCTTCCCAAGTGTATTAGTACGATGAGTAATGCAAACAGTCTCGTTCAAGAATTGAAATTGGGTCACTCTATCTCTTTCATACAAGAATAATCATTACACTAAAAGAACCTCCATAACCCGGATGCTATAAGCAGGATTATTGTCGAAAAGGTTCTATTTCTCGTTAAAGAAAAAATATTCAATTTCTTTTTATTTTATCAAAAAGCATGCTGAACTGTAAACGAGTTTGTGCCCCAGTAGCACTAATAAGTTTAGTTTGAAAAAGGTGTGAACCCTATTATCCCCCAGCCATTGGTTGAATAGTACCGCAACTGTTCTTCTAGAAGAATGATTGGGCATTAAATAATATACGAAGTCTGATAGAGCATTAAACAAAGAAACGAGTTATAAGTATATGGATTTAAATATTTCTATCCGATTAGGAACCACACCCAGCGTACGAGTAGCATAAGGATCTGTGCGGCAAAGTAAGGAGCTGATGGTAGGTGTGGATCTTTACCTCAGACGCCAAAACAATCTCCTTGGTCTATCGTTAGGAAAGGGGTGGACACCCTCGCTGTCTGGCTGATACCGACTTTAGTCACCTCGACGATTTACCTACTTTTTATCTGATACTAATAATCAATATAAGTATATTGTATAGGAGCCGGTTTAGCTCAGTCAGTAGAGCACCTGCCTAGAAATTACAGAATTCCGGGTTCGATACTGATCCCCGCTAACTAGCTTGGGTAATTGATCTGATTCTAGGCAGAATACAGGCAGGTTTAGCTGAGTCGGTAGAGTATCCACCTAGGAATCACAAGTTTTCTAGTTCGATATCAGCCCTCGCTAATTCAACGTATGAGTAGCTCAACTTGGGTAGTCTGATCTGTGCGGTGAAGTGAGAGGCTGACGGTAGGTGTGGTGCGCCACCTCAGCAAAAAAGAAATCCTTAGTCTAGCGCTAGACTCCCTCGTTTTCCGGCTGATACAACAACCACTGCACCAACTTATACAATTATATGCTTTTAAGCAACTAAGTAAAGTCAACGGAGTGACCTATTGTCGGTATCAGCCAAACAGTGAGGGAGTATATTGCCTTTTTGCTAGTACTAGACGAGGGAGTTTGTTTTTGCGTTTGAGGTGGTGCGCCACACTTACCATCAGCTCCCCATTTTACTGCACAGATCCCTGTGCTACTCATACGTTGAGTGGGCGAGGGCTAGTATTGAAACCTGAACCTTGTGGTTCTGAGCCGGATGCATTCAATAAAAACTATTATTCATTTACTTATCTGCAAGAGCTTGTTAACCATAACACCATAGCGCGTTATCTATAAACTGATTCTTGTCGCTATTATTCTATTGAGTCCATACCCCCCTCCCGATTTCTGTTCATTTTTTTCTTTTTACGGCTTTCTTTTTTATCGTTGTTTTTTGTGGTCTATCAATTCTTTACCTGCCTCTATTTCCCTTTATTCCTGGCCTACTTCAGTCATTATCTTATTTTCTTCCGCCATATTTGTAATTCATGATTTATCTCCCTTGTTTTTGTTGTTTTTTTCATTTGTTTGCTTTATTCAGCCAGTTGTTTTCTTCCTTCTTTCCTTCATTTTCCATCCACATAACAAACTTCCTATCTCAATGGAATGGCCTATTATTCAGCTGAGGTGACAACAATCATAATACGAATTCGGTGGATAAGCAACACCAGATAATCAGGATTTATATTTCATCTTGAACCCCCATTTCTGTTTCTTTTTTTCTTTGTATGGAGCTCTTTTCTTTTTATTTATGTTGATTCTTTTGTGTAGTCTATTATTTCCCCACCTGCGTCTTTTTTCCTTTATTCCTGGCCTACTTCAGTCATTATCTTATTTTCTTCCACCATATTTGTAATTCGTGATTTATCTCCCTTGGTTATTTCATTTATTTGTTTTATTTAGTCAATTGCTTTCTTCCTTCCCTCCTCGCTTCTTTCCCCTTTTCCTTCCTCATAACAAATTTCCTATCTTGATTCTTTCCTCCGTTCTTATCTCTTCAAAATCCATTTACCAACATTTTCTTTCTCGTTATTTTTTTATGACTGTGCGCAAACTTTCTACGGAGATACAAGTGACCGAATGGTTGGCAACACAGAAAATAGAAATGACGAAGCGAGTTCGAATTCCAGTTGCACCATTCTGTGTTTGGCTCACGCTTACAGGCAAAAGGTAAATCCATCTCTTCTTTTGTGGAATCACGCCTAGGCGTAACGGTTATGATCTTAGGAAATGGAAACGGCGAGTCAAGTTCAAATACTGAACGTAACTGTTTGCCTTTCACTTCGTGCTAATTCCCTTGGGAAACGGCATGAATGCACCTGTTATGAACCCTACCCCAGATATGGGTAAATAGTAGGGCTGACTGGACGCTTTAGCCTTGGTATGGCAAAAATGAAAGAGTAGAAGGAAAACTCTGGATACAAACCAACACTACTCAGTTGAAAAAATGACTTTGTATCGAATCTTGAGAAAGTAGGAGAAAGAAGAAAATAAAGAGAGAGAAACAGAGAGATAGATAGAGAGAGGGGGAGAGAGTGTGTGTATGTGTGCGTGTGTGTGTGTGTGAGGGAAGTGAAGGGAGTGAGAGCGATTAATGATAAAAGAAAGAAAAGGAAAAAGAAAAAAGTCGAAGTAGGAGAATATGAAAGAGAGAAATAAGAAGAGAAAAAAGGTAAAAGAGTGAGAGGGAGGGAAAGTGAGAGAAAGAAAGCAAAGGAAAAGGAGTAAAGGGAGGGGGTACAAAAGGTAGAAGAGTAGCAGAAATATAGAAGCGTGGAAGGTGGGAGGGAGAAAGTAAAAAAGAATAAAATATTACAAGAATAATAAGGAAGATAAATAAGAGAAGTGAAGAAAGAGGAAAATGGGGGAGAGAGAGAGAGAGAGAGAGAGAGAGAGAGAGAGAGAGAGAGAGAGAGAGAGAGAAAGAAACGAAAGAGGAGAGAGATAGAAAGGAAGATGAACAAAAGAAGAGAAGAGATATAATTTTGTTCTTGTCTTCTAATCAAATAATGCAATTTTCTCCAATTGAGACTTGGAATGTACTAAGTCTAATAAACATTGTTATAACTGGGGGAGACATCGTGGTGTAGTGGCTAACGTTCTGGCTGCAAAACCGTTGTTAGCGAGCTCGAACTCCAGTCGCGCTATCACATTCAATTTCGAACTAATACTCTTAGAAAAGGCATGAACCTCCTCATCCCCTAGCTATGTATTAAATAGTATCACTACTGTTCTTCTACAAGGATGTCTTTAGCATTAAATAACCAAAGAAATCTGATATGAATTAAAACAAAGAAACCAAACCAAGTCAGTTATGGGTTGAATAGTACCCTTACTGTTTTTCTACAAGAAAGGCTTTGGCATTAAATAACCCGTGATAGTTTACATGCCGTTAACAAAAAAAAAAAACAAAGCATTTTTAGAAACAGACAGAAAATGGAATATAGATATAAACCAAAAATATTGTGTTAATTTAATCTATATATTGATAGTTGTGTTCCTTGATTGTACGACCGTTATCATTTTGTATCACCCTCTGGTTAAAAATAAGCCCGTCCAAATCGTCCAAGATAAAATATCCAAATCCTGATTATCTGGTGTTGCTTATCCGCTGAATTCTTATTTTTAAGAGTGTCGTCACCTCGGCTAATTAGTGGATCATTCTGTTTTTATTATAAAGAAAGTAAGAGAAGAAAAAGGACATGCTACACAGAAAATATATAACGAAAAAGAAAGAAAGAGAGTAGGAGAAAGATAGAGAGAGAAGGGATGCGATGGCGCGGAAGCGATAACACTAATCTTTTCCAATCAAACATAATGATGAAAAGAAGTGGAGAAAGAAAAAAAGATTAAGAGAGAGTTAAATCAAGATTATTATACATTTTACATATTGAGCTGTTTCGCAATAGCTCTTAGGTAAAGATATCAAACGTTGTTAATAATCGAGTTATCATACTATGGTATATGTACAGGTCTTGCGAAAGAAACAATAATACTGGAACTGTCTTTCTTACGGTCACGGCATCGGTGAAAGAATCGGGTTTCCATCAGATCATCGAAGTTAAACAGCGATTAGCCTGTTTATTACTCAGATGGTTGGTCACAAATGAACAGCACATATTATCTGCAACCTGGGATATAAGTCGGTATGTACCCAATACATGTAACACGGGTAGATTATGAAAAAATGTCGCAAGTATAAGACTTCCAGCTATTCACTTCGTAATGGATCTGCGAAACTAGCTTGTTAACCATTACATTACATGAAACGACCCAATGTAGGGTATAGGCACTATGTATTAATAGTCGTTTTCCTTAATTGTATCCGCCCTGTCGTCTGGGGCGTTAGAATGCACCGACTGCACATCTACAGAGAGGTAAGACTACCCCAATGGGGCCACCTGTTGGCCAGGGGTGGCGACCCGTGATGCTTAAGGATAGAGCCCAGGTGGATGAGCAGTTCATGACATGCAATACTCCACTTTGGTCCTTACTTGGGCTAGACGGGCGGTCGGAGATGCCCCCTCCGATCAATCGGCTGGTCACGTCAAGCCCTAGCACCTATATGTTTTTCCCAACCCTATTGCCCTTATGGCAAGCCCCAAACCCTTTTTATCATATGGGTGCTAGAAGGCGGTGGCTGTGGGTCTACATGTCCTGGGAATGACGTTAAACTCTATCTGATAGAAAAATGTATTTATAAAAAATTGTATTATCCATTAAGAATTGATTTATTTCAAAACTTTATCGGCATTAAATGACCCACTGAGGTTGATATGCCGTAAAACAAAAACCAAAACCAAACCTTAATTGTATCATCTTCTAAGACCCGCTTGCTAAAAATGAGACTGTCCAAATCGTCCAAGATTAAATGTAAATCCTGATCATCTGGTGTTACTTATCCGCCAAATTCTTATTTCAAACTTAGTATGTATTTACCAACACCTTTGCTATGACACAAAGTAATTTTAAGGTGACTACAATGGGTTTGCGGGCATAAGAAAGCATCTCGAGTGGTGTAACGGTTTAGTTTGGTTTGTTGGATGTTACGGCATCTCAAGCCTTATTGGGTTATTTTATGCCGAAGATGCTTTGTTCTATTTCATGCTTGATGGGTATGGACATTTTTTTACACTCAATTTTAACACACCTTTTAAAACTCATTTTTTCTATTCATTCATAGATGAAACACTAAGAGGTACTACCACTCCGGGTCAGATTGGATTTAACCCATTGATAGGACCCTAACATGTCATGGGGAATTGGGTGTAATGGTAATGAAGGGTCCTCCACACTCCCCAGAGCTCCAAATTTGGAACTTCACCATTAATGCAGTTTAACGTTATACTCAAGACATTAAGACCCTTAGCCATCTCCTTCTAGCACATATACGATAAAAAGAATTGGACTTGACATAAGGACAATAGGGTTGGGACAATCATATAGATGCTAGGGTTTGGCGTTACCCAATTGATTGGAGGGAGTTTCTCCGACCACCGGTCTACACTTAGCAAGAGTGCTGCATGTCATGGACTGCTCAGCCACCTGTGTTCCATCTTTGAGCATCACATGTCACCACTCACTTCATTGGAGGGACCTACCCCTCTGCATAGGTGCAGTCGGTGTATTCTAAAGCCCCAGTCGACAGGGCGGTGTTTTTATAGTTTTTTTTAGTATAAAGCTATAGAGAAAAGTTTAAAAATTGAATATAAATGTCTAAAGTGGAGCAGACACGATGAAGCATTTCGGGTGGTGCAATGGTTAACAAGTTAGACAAGCAAATCATTCTTTAAAAGTTCGATACTGATTGGGTGACCAATACTTCTGATCTAATCCAAGCCTAGTAAATAAATTTGACTCCTAACCTGGTATAATGGTTAGCAAAATAGACTAGTAAACCATTGTTAGTTAGTTCGATTCCTTACTGGGTGACCCAGTTAATCTAAGTAAATGACCTGCTGTTCGTAAGTTCATGTGTTATGAGGTGCGTCATATTTCTGACCTTGTGCTAAAACTTTACTGAGTTTAATAAATGATATTACTACTAGCAGGACCTGTGGACATACAAGAATATGAAATTTCAATTATTTCAACGTTTGATATGTTTACTTAAGAGCTATTTCTAAATAGTTCAATATGTAAAAAGTATAATAATCTTGATTTAACGATCTGTCATTCTTTTTTCTTTCTTTCCTTCTTTTCATCATCGATTGAAACAGATTAGCGTTATTGTTTTCGCGTCCTCCCCTCTCTCTCTCTCTCTCTCTCTCTCACACACACTCTCTCTCTCTCTCTCTCTCTCTCTCTCTCTCTCTCTCTCTCTCATATTTTTCTGTGTTCCATGTCCTTTCTTTCTTTATAATAAAAACAGAATTGTCCATTATTTTGCTGAGTGACGACACTCATAAGAAATAAGAATTAGGTAGATAAGCGACACCAGATAATCAGCATTTTTTCATTTCGTCTTGGACGATTTAGACGGTTCCATTTTCTAACCAGAGGGTGTTACAAGATGATAACGGACAAAAGACTAAGGAACACCAGTATTATGATATTATTAGGTGTATTTTTTTACTATGATTTTTATCTGATTATCCGTCACGTATTTTTTTTTCTGTTTATACATAATTGCATTTATCGGGTGTCATTTCCGTTTCGTGTGCGAAGTAGTCCATTATCTATTGTCTTACCGTCTCACTAATTTCAAATTAATGTTTTCCTTTCTGTATCAAGTAGACATTACAATCAATATTGACGCCGGTTGTGTTTAAAAGCAGGTGGCAGTTTCCATGGTGGAATTAATTAACTTTCAAATCAAAGCTTCATCTTTTTCTTGAACACAGAGAAAAAGATAGAAAGAGAATAAAGAGAGAGGGGAAGGTAACTAGTAAAAGGAAGAAGAGACAGAAAGAGTGGATGTAAGTTAGAAAAAAAACATTAAAATATAAAAGGAATATATATATATATATATATAATATATATATAATATATATATACGACATTATACAACCAGCCAGAAATTGATATGCTGCTAAACAAATAAAACCAAGCTAAATATTTTCTCTATCTTTATTTTATTTTTCATTGCTTTCTCTCTCTTCTCTCTCTCTCTCTCTCCCTCTCTCTCTCTCTCTCTTTCTCTCTCTTTCTCTCTCTTTCTATATATATATATATATATATATATATATATATATATATATATAGAGAGAGAGAGAGAGAGAGAGAGAAGACAGAGACAGAGCGAGAGAGCGATGAAAAATAATCGAAAAATAGTGAAAATGTTTAGTTTTTTTCAGATGTAGCGTCTTATTAACTCCTTGAAACTAAAATCTAAACTAAACAAATAATTAAAACTAGTCCAATAGAAAAAACATCAATATTATTGATAATGGAGATTCGGTCTTAATTTTTCTCTAACCAAAATTACCTCCCTGCTAAGTCACATTACCCAAAATTGTCAATACATAGAATAAAAAAAACCTTGTGTTATATACACTCAAAATTTAAGTATGCCACCTTAGATGGTCCTCATTGTTTTTTTTAAACAAGTTTTAATAAATACGTGTCCGGAAATATATATATATATATATATATATATATATATATATGTGTGAAAATAAAATGGAAATTAATCCGACTGTATGAATAAGATATAATGAAAAAACAAACGATGTTTACAACTGAAATAGGCTCATCAGAAGAGAAAGTGTGCAAACCGTTTCGGGGCCAAATCTCTTGACGGTTTAAAAAGCAACACCTGGCCATCCTCAACTAATATGAGGACCTATTGCATTATAATGTATCAACCGCACGTGGGTCGGTCATCAACAAAAATAAGACGGGAAAAAAGACCGTTCTCTTCTGATGAGCCTATTTCAGTTGTGAACATCGTTTGTTTTTTCATTATATCTTATTCATATATATATATATATATATATATATATATATATATATATATGTGTGTGTGTGTGTGTGTGTGTGTGTGTGTGTGCAATTCCATGTCAAATCATCTTGAAAAAAGTAAAATTGTCACACACTCTCTTCAATTTTTCTGAAATTTTGTACAGGGGGGACAGTATTAAAATTAGGCATTCCCCAAAATTTGAGTTATGTTGATTTTTAGCTCTCAAAATTTGGTGGGGTTCAGGAAAAATGGCGACTTTTTGTAATTTATTTTTGTTCTGTAAAATTAGTTCTAGTGCTTCCCTACACCTAAAATTTGGTTTATAAGAACATTTTTTTTCCCGGAGAATCCAGAAATGCTTTTAAAAAGTCTTAAAGTTAACCAATTTAAGTTATTGATGATTTCTGATTGTTTTACAACAAGAGAAATATCCCGATGTGGCTCTGCATCTATGAAAATTTTTTTTTCTATTATTATTTCACATATATTGAACATTATTTACATTTTTATTATATAAAATGTCGCCATTTTTCGTGACCCCCCTCATATTTGGAGAGATAAAAATCGACATAACTCCGCGAATTTTTGGAATTGGAAGCTCAAATTTTGGGAATTGTCTAACTTTAAAATAGTCCACACATGTACAAAATTTCAGAAAAATTGAAGTGGGTGGGTAATATAGCCTTGATGATTTGACATGGAATTACCCATATATATATATGTAAGGTATCCAAATGACTGGTAGTAAGGGATGATTCCATCTGGGATCTTCAAAATCTCACTGTATAACCATACTGTATGCTCTTGTAGGTGCAGACATATATTCATACAAGGATTTTTATAAATCTCTAAAGAGAGTTCTGTGTATAATAATCAATAAATTAGATTAAATATATATAATATATATATATATATATATATATATATATATATATATATATATTTATGAGAGTACGCAAAAAGTTTGTTTGAGCTGGCGATAACCGACAATTTTGGGGGGAA
>CM042152.1:100641916-100704416 GCA_023376005.1 Doryteuthis pealeii
ATTCAGTGGAAATAAGATAAATGTTTTGACTAAAAGGTACAGCTGACTGTTCTCAGACTTAATATACTTGTTGAAAAAGATATTAAAGATATTATTATTATTCGTTTAACATGTTTCACTTTTCCGTTTTTAGAAGTTTTTAAGAATGCTAATAAAATTGTTTACCTGATTTTCATGAAGATAGACGCTGAATGTTAAATGCTTTTTTTGACATTTGAAATTCGAAATGTTAAAATCACTAAAAAATTGTTTGTGATAATTTCTATTGCTATTAACTATATCTAAAACTCACAATTTTATATACTTCTTTCTTAGCTAGTTACCATCTTATAGTACTAAGTATCCCTGTCGACTGGGGCTTTAGATACACCGATTATACCACTGCAGAGAAGTAATACCTCTTTAATGAGGCTACCTGTTGGCCGTGTGTGGCGACACGTGATACTTAACGATGTAATCCAGGTGTCAGATCAGTCCATGATATGCAACATTTCCACTTTGGCCCTTACTCGGGCTAACGGTTGGTCGGAAAGGCCCCCCCAATCAATCGGCATGTCACATCAAGCCTTAGCACCTATATGATTGTTCTAACGTTATTGTCTTTATGGTATGTCCCAACCCTTTTTATCATATGTGTTAGAAGGCGATGGATGAGTGTCTTTATTTCCTGGGTATGACGTTAAACTCTATCGGATGATGAGGTTCGTCGTCGTTACAACTCCCTATACAACTCGCGGACGTTTTTGACATCTTTGCACAACTTGCCATACACTTATTGGCGATGGATTTCAATTGGTTTAATACTTTTACGTTCTAAAACAGAATAACTGTGCAAACTTCACACTTGGCGGTAGTGTAATCAGGAGCCCACCAGTAACGACTGCTAAGCCAAGACTGGGCGTGACAGCGAGGTGTGTGCAGGGCAGGTACAGGTGCATGCACAATAATCACAAAATTGTAGCTAATAGCCGCACGAACAGTTTCCCTGTGTCACCTGCGGTTGGTGACCTTTCTTTTTGGCATTAGTATCATATGAATTATAACTGAAGCTTACTGCTAAATGAGAATATTGAAATCACTTTGTCTATTTCAGTGTATTTAAAAAAAAAACAACAGTTGGAACGTTAGTTTATTAGTTTTAAGACTTTCTACAACAGTTTTTTTTTATAATTTTTAAATTTTTTTGCGTAAAAACATTGTGAAAACAGGTCGATTTTGACGTGTTTTCATTAGATTTTGATGTATACGAATTTTTTCAAATTTAACTAAAATTTTCAATGTTGCCACTTATTAGGTATTTTTTTTAATCCTAAGAGGCTTGCTAAAAATAACAAGTTCAATGTATTTTACCAGTTTTAAATGTTGCAACACAAGGTGTTTTTTTTTTGCGGGGGGGGGTATTGCACTTGAAAATATGAAATTTCTCAACTCTTAAAATTTTCCCAAAGTTTTCGGACTTGCCAACTTCTAGAAATTCTGGAACATCATGGAAACTTTCTCGAAATAAAAGTTGGAATGTTAGTTTATCAATTTAAGAATTTCTACCCAAGTTTTTTTGCCTTTTTAACATAGTGAAAACAGGTCGATTTTGACGTGTTTTTAGTCGATTTTCCCCTATGAAATTTATCAAATCTAAAGAAAATTTTCAATGTTGCAAATTATCAGGTATTATTGGATCTATTAAAGGCTTGCCGAAAATAACAAATTCAATGTTATTTTATTAGTTTTCAATGTTGCTACACAAGTTTTTTTTTGTTATTATATTGATGTATATTAATATTCCATTTCAAGTTAATATCAATTCGCTCAGAAATAGAGATATCAAAAATTTAAACTCGTTATTTCATTATTTCGAATTAAGACACGGTGGACCACAAAATACTGAAACCTTGAGCAAGTCATACCAAGTGCTTGAATTAAGGTGCAACTTTGTATCAGTGAAAATGGAGTCAATTTAGAAGACATCATTTTTCGCTAATAGGTAAAGGTATATTTCCTTGGACTATATTTTACAACGCAAAAGACTAAATAATATTTTGTTAGTCTTTTATGATACACCCAGTAGTGACCTGCCTTTCGAAGCGGATGAGCGAGATAATAATCATTTGGTTGGTTCCATGGGGGGATTCTCCCCAAGCAGCACCTGCCTTTTCACATTAACGCGGAGAGGGCTGAGTTTATTGTCCAGCGCACGAATGCGCCCCTAAAGGGGATTGTCTATGGAGCCAAGCATCTTTTGTAACTGCCATGCACGAGTCTCGATTAGTGCGCTGCGCTCCCCTGTAAAATGATCTTGTATCTATATCGGATTGATCGGAAGACGGTAAAGTATCTGCATACTAATACACGAGTACCTAACTTCAACACCCCCGATCTGGAAAAGATTCGTAGTTGGGAAACTGGACGATGGAGGTGTTTGGGAATGGGGATAGATTTCTTCATCTCAGGTAAAGGATGAACCATACCGTTTTTATTGTGAAGAAAAAAGGGAAGAAGAAGGACATGCTAGACATGATAGAAAATATAGTAAAAAAGATAAAATACAATGGGAAAGATATAGAAGAACAAGCGAGGAAGTGATAATGCTTATCTATTTCAATTCAATGGGAAGAAAAGATACAAAATAATGAAGAGAGAGAGAGAGAGAGAGAGAGAGAGAGAGAGAGAGAGAGAGAGAGAGAGAGAGAGAGAGAGAGAGAGAGAGGGGGGGGTGGAGAGGGAGTTAAATCGAGATGATTATACGTTTTTTAAATATTGAACTCTTTAGCAGTAGCTCTTAAGTATACATATCAAACGTTTTAATATTTGAATTATCATACTGTGCTATATCCACTGTCCCGCAAGTTAGAAAAACGTATTGATTTTATTCACTTTTGTCTTGTATGCATTTTCCATTACCCTACTCCCCGGGAAGGCTGTGGTAGAAGGTCATACTTAAACGGAGTAAAGTTGGTTTTAATTCATCCTATCCGTGTCGGACGTTGGAGGAGGGTAAATACATATTTAGTTTATAAAATTGAATATTAAGTTCGCTTATTTTCAGTTCTTTTGTTTTATTTTTGCTTTAATGTCGTTTTTTGCTTTTTTGTTAGGATTGTGTGTTTTGATTAATTCCCCCAAATCTTAAAATGGAAATGGAAATCGACAAGTTTTTATCTGAGAAATGTTATTTATAGTTCTATACAATTTCCCCCTCCCTCTCCCTCCTCCTCCTCCTAATCCTGAACTGTGGAAAATGTTGGAATTTGACCAATGATCTGTTAACGTCTCAATTAAATCAAAGTGTCAAGATCTGTCAATCATTTAAGGAAACCGAACTATATTTAGAAAAAAAAAGCTCGTTACCATTGATAAAAGACTGTAATTTATAATCCTAGTCAATGAAACAGACAATCGTCGCTGTATAATAAAAATCCTGTGCTAGAACAAAATGCGATGGTAAGACTCTGTGTGTTTGGGAGGATATGAAGGGTGACGTCTAATAATAAAGTTGGCATCAAACAATCAATTGCTTGGTTGTTTTGTTACATAATTCGTGGGTTGACTACAAATTATGAATCCAGCGGAATAAAATTTAAATGGCGGTATTGTGGATGGAAAGTTACCATAACCGTTATAGAAGTGATTGACAAACGGTCCATTTCACTGATCTAGCCGCTGATTTCTCATTGGCTAAAGTCAAAGCGTGTGAAGGGAACTGAGTTAGAGTTGTTAGAATTTAGCGGTTAGTCGAAGGGGCCAGACGTGATGGTTGTCTGTTCCCCAGTAAGCCAAAACAAAGAAAATGAGCACAGAAAACCGGAGCCCAGAATAAAAGTAGCTGTATCAACCAAATAAAGAAATCACCCTTAAAAGAAAATGGCCCGTCGGCGATATAGCACCCTTCTAATAACTCTACTCTTCTCTTCTCGCCATTTAGGGTCAAATCTTTTGTTAATACAGATAGATATTTACCAACCTCTTCGCACATGTAGGGTGTGATACAGGGTCATTTTAAAGTAGAGTATAACAGGTTTGAAGTTTTCCTTCTCCTAGACTGGTTACCTAGAATGGGTTAAAGAGCCGAGTCTTTCCTATTATTTACCTATAGCTGTAGGGAGAGTAGTTGGATGAATACTTTTCCAAAGGGTATTGGCACTATGTGAAATGCAAGCAGCCTCATCCAGGAATTGAACTCGGTCGACGCGTCCATTTTCCTCCGTCTCTAACCATTACACCACATTTATCACCATATTTTGTTAATATAGGATTCTTTTAAGAAATAATTATCATTAACTTCGTGAGTATAATAAATACTGGGGATTGACTCTCGGTCACCTTTTTCGAGCACGGATACAATAAAATGGTGTTGATGCTTGCCATAAGAGCAATTTGAATAATATGGTCGGGACAATCATATTGCTTGGGCTTGAAATGACCATCTGATTGATTGGATATGGCCTATCCGATTACACGTCAAGACTAAGTAACGACCGAAGTAGATTGTTGCATATCACAAGACCACTTAATACTCGGGTCACAGGCCGCCCAGTCTCACAATCCTGTCCTCAGACATTAGGGGTCACCACCCACGGTCAACAGGTGGACACATTGGGGGTGGGGGTGTTGTCTTAAACCCCAGCAGAAATTAAATTGGCGTATTCTACAGCCCCTTCCGATTGAGTGAATATGGAATTTAAAATTAAGCAACGTGCAGTGCAGTAAAGAGAGAACAAAGGGAAATATTTATTTCCATTTGTTCTCTCTTTACTGATAAGAACTACCCAATCAGGAGGAGCATCAGAACGCTTGAAGAAAAATAAATTATCCAAATTTGAAGTATCATCATGGTCGAAATAACAACCCCTGGCACTGCCGAGGAATAAGTGATATCTATATGTTAATACTCGTGTTCCTTAAAAGTACAAACGTTATCTTGCAATACCCTTTCCTTAAAAATCAGACCGTCCAAATCGTCCAAGATGGAAGAGAAGAAATTTAATCCTGATTATGTTGTGACGCTTATTCGCTTATTATTTTCATGAGTGTCGTCACCTCAGCTATATCACCGTTTTTTATTATAAAGAAAGATAAGGAAGACAAAGGACATGCTACACATAAGAAAGAAAGAAAGTGAGGGAAGGGATAACGCTAATCTGTTTCAATCGAACATAATGAAAAGATGAATAGAAGGAAAGAAATAGAAATAGAAAGAATATAACAATAAAGAGAGCGAGTGAGAGAGAGAGAGAGAGAGAGAGAGAGAGAAGAGAGAGAGAGTTAAATCAAGATTATTATACTTTTTACCTATTGAACTATTTAGCAATAGTAAGGAGAAAGACAAAGCGAGGGGGTGAGCGTGATAACGCTTATCTATTTCAATCGAACATAATGATGAGATGAAAAGAAGGAAAGAAACAAAAAAAGAGTGTTTTTATTGTGAACAAAGAAACGGAAGAAAAAGGACATTCTACACACCAGAAAAATATAAGAAAGAAAGAAAGAAAGAAAGAAGAGAGTGTAGTAAATATAGGGAGGGGGGCAAAGGCACGAAACTGGTAACGCTAATCTGTTTCAATGCAATGGAAAGCAAAGATTAAAAGAATGGAAGAAGAAAGAAGGAGCGAGAGAGATTTAAATAAAGATTATTATACTTTTCCATATTGAACTATTTAGCAATAGCTCTTAAGTAAACATATCAAACGTTGTGATAATTAGATTATCATACTGTGGTATCTCCACAAGTCCTGCTAGTATTACAAATTATTACTTCAAACGCATTTTCCAGTCCATTTTGTCGTCTATGCCAGACTGCCGATTTCCAATGTTTCCTATCAGGTTAATGTCTTCTGGGAGAAGTGTATCGTTATATTGTATGAATCCAAGAGATCTAATATGTCGATTAAATGTTGCTATTCTTCTTCATCTTCCATTTCTATTTTGCCTTTAATATACTGAAGTGACTGATTCCGACATTTCGCACATCTTTCCTTCTTTTTTGATCAAATCAGCTGATTTTTTTTCTTTAGCTTTTCGCAATGTACATCTTTTGTTATTTAGGGTTTCTTTTTCTATATTCATTGTTGTTTGTTTTGTTTTGTTTGTTGTCGTTGTTTTGTTTTTTTTTGTTGTTTTGTTTTTTTTTGTTGTGTTTTTTTCTATTCTGATACCACTTTTCGAAGTGCGCTAGCCTAATTGCCATAGTACTGTGACTAATTCTAAATTATGTCTATCTCTGTACGTTTTGGTTCGGGGCGACCGCACACACACACACACCACACACAAAGAAAAAAAACAAAAAAAAACAAAAAAAACAAATAAACAAACAAACATAGAAACACATAGAAACACGTATACGCATACACACACTAGCACATACACACATATAAACATACATACATACATATATGCATACACAGGGCACCTCACTTGGTGTAAAATTTAGCAAGCTAGATTCACAAACCATTGACAGTGAGTTCGATTCTCATTAGGCGCCCCATACTTCTGGCTTTGTGTCGCATCTAAGCTAAGCTTACTAAATAGCTAGATGCATACATATACACACACATACACATGTACACATACACACATATACATACAAATACACCCACAAATACACTCAAAGAAACGCTTATGCGCATATGCATTTAACCATACACACAGATACGCACATACAAAGACATATAAACATACATACCCACACATAAACATACACACATACCTACTCATATAAAGATATATACGCACACATATGCATACACACATCTACACACATATACACACATGCATTCATGCATACACATACACGCAGACATACGTACACACATATGCAAACATACTTGTATACATACATACAAATGCTGACATATACACAGAGACGCGAATAATACACACATACACACATTCGCACATATATACACCCACATACACACGTGTGCTCACATATACACATATAAACACTTATATATACGTGCTTAAAAGTCCACACCTACTCTGAGGCATCCACAGGCACACATAAATAAACACATACAAACGGCCTACACATACCCATACCCATACACATACACATATACACACATACATATATGCTCGCACACATATAAACAGATACACACACATGTAAACATACATACTTAAACATAAACACAGATACACATACACACTCATAAACACATATACGCATACATATGCATATATAGACTCGCACACATACGTATATCCACACACATACGCATATGCACATATACACATATAAACACCTACTTAGAAATCCACACTCCTAAAGCAGACACACATACACTATATGCTACGTGTTGCGCATTTATATATATATATATATATATATATAATATATATATATGTAACACATACACACTCATCTAAAGACACACACACACACATATATATATATATATTACACACACACACATATATATATACATATATATGTAACACATAGACACTCATCTAAATACACACACATACATACATACACATATGCACGCATATACGCATCTATGCACATATAAACACCTACTCACATAAACCCACCCTTACAATCAGCCATACTTTCCCTATATACTACCTGTTGTGCATTTATATATATATACCACATACACACTCATCTTGAAACATACGCCCACAGATGCTTACAAAACTCGCACATATTCATATACATACGCACATATGCACATATAAACACCTACTCACAAATACTCACCCTACAAATAGCCACACATACCCTATATACTACGTATTGTGCATACACATATGCACACACTTATGTACATACATATACATATATGCACATATAAACATACTCACCCCTACAAATAGCCACACATACGCTCTATTCTACGTGTTGTGCATATACAATAAGAATTTATGTTACTTCTGTATGCGTTCCACTTCTTATTTTGTCTATGCAATTATTTTACATACTGTATTTATTCTGTTTTTTTTCTTTTTTTTCTTGTCTCCACTAAGTTGTTCCTAATGCAGTTATCAGCTGGTATTGTTCGCGCGAAATAATCGGTCGGATTCTTCCGAGGAAGATCGTCTCTTTGATAGATTCGTGGCCGACTTGGCGGTGTTGGTTTAGTCGAATGTTTATTGTCGTCTGCGAGGATCATATTTCTTGTCATGAATCCTTTTACAGTCTACCTGGAGTGCCGCCGTCGTCTGGTTTATCGTGCGATTCACAAACCTTTTGTGGCAGATTTTACTGGATTAAATTCCACTATGGCACGAAAGAATATAGATCTGCATAAAAAACAATAAAAAAACAACTAGTATCTCAAGCGGTTTTTGTAATTACTTCTTTTTGGGGATGCATATGACGTAAATAGTTTTGATGTTCATTGTGTTTATACACACATATACACATGTGTATGTGAAACACGCTCGCTCATTCATCCTGACGCCTCGAGTGGACTTACCCTGCCCTCCTCCCAAGAAAAAACCCGGACCTGTTGCTTATCTGATACACAAATTTAAAATATACCGTATCCCCAACCTCAATTCTTTTTCAGGAACACCGATAGTAGTAGTAGGATTGGGGTACTTACTACCCTCATAAATCCCCAAATGGGTTTGATTTGGGCTCTTTAGCCTTGGTCGGCAACCCATCAACTCAAGGAGAAGTCAAACACAAAACCTCTGCTACCTTCCAAGGAAAGGCTAGGGAGTAAACCCCGAAAATAAATCAGGAGCTCGAGTCCTTAAGGTGGTGTGATGCTGAAATCCAGTGCTACCCATTAACTCCTGCGACACTACCGTTGCCAAACTGCATTGGTCCCTTACCTTTCCTTTGGATCGCAGAGGCAGTATGGAGAGGAGGGGGATTTGCTGCATGGGCAACAGCTCATCATCCATATGAACCCGCCCAGGCTATGTAGTTCTAGTTAACAAAAAAACTTGACACTACTCCATCGTCTCTTGAAGACGGAAGGATGCCAACAATGACGTAAATATGGAGGCGCCTTGTGTAATGGTTATCGTCATAAGAAACTGGACACGGCGACAAGAGTTTAAATCCTGAAAGAGGCTGTTTGTGATTGACATAGCTCTAATATCCCTTGATTTAAGAAATTGACCTTGTGTCACAACCCACTCAAGCGGAGTGCTTGGTAAATATATGATACACGGATGGAGGCACGTGTAATAGTTATCTTCATCAAAATATCTTTCTAGGTTTGAATTCAAATAAATTCTTCTCACTAACCGTGTATATATGGTCTAAAGTAATTATTTCTGTTTAATAATATCCATTTGTGTGTACATAGTTGCATGGTTTTAAGTAACGAGTCTTCTATATGTTAATACTCGTGTTCCTTAAAAGTACAGCCGTTATCATCTGGCAACACCCTCAGGTTGAAATTGAGACCGTCTAAATCGCCCAACATGAAATGCAAAATTGTAAATCTTGAATATCTGGTATTACGTATCCGCCCAATTCTTATTTTTTATGTGTGTCGTCCGCTCAGCTAAATAATAGACTTTTCAGTTTTTTATCATAAAGAAAGAAAGGGAAACTACACAGAAAAAATATAAGAAAGAAAGAAAGAAAGAAAAATAGAGAGTAGGAGAAAGATAGAGAGAGAACGGAAGTGATAACGCTATTCTGTTTCAATCGAACATATTGAAAAGGAGAAAACAAGGAAAGAAAGAAAAAAAGTGTGTGAGAGAGAAAGGGTAAAATCAAGAATATTATACGTTTTACATATTGAACTATTTGGCAATAGCTCTTAAGTAAACATATCAAATATTTTAATAATTAAATTAGTATATTGGAGTATATCCACAGGTCCCTTTTGTACTAATAATTATATGATTTAAAGTAATTAATTCTATTTAATAACATCAATTTGTGTGTACACGGTTGAATGACTTTAATTAACTATTAAGTAAATAATTATAACTTCAAGTAATTATTCTTAATACAATCAACTTAAGTTCGTGATTTAAAGGGGATTGCCGTAGTAAATGGATATGGCTAATCCTGGACTAAGCTGTTTGCATTTTACATAGCGCTAACACTCTTGGGAAGTACAAGTTAGTGAGTTCTTAATATCTCCATTGCCCTTCTGCCATCATCTCTCGCTTCGCACATTACCCGTGAGAGACTCCGGTCATCCAAGCACTGGATTAATACTGCATATATTATTGCATTTTTGTCCACGAAAAGTGGGTCCTCCGGTTGGTCCGATGGTGTATTGATTATGTCATGCAACTGAAGGGTTCTCAGATACCCATGGAACTTTGTCTCACAAATTTCGTAGCCCGACTCGTCGCCATTGAAGAAGATCCGAGTGTACCTTGGCCCGTAACCTGTTAGTTTCTGACCGCCATCCTTGGCTAGTTGAAAAGGACTTAAAGTAAGTAAGTCCTGAGCTATAGAATCCTTTGGTAAGTGAATAAGTCCTGAGTTATGGAATCCTACGTAGTGTCAAAAGGTCCAGTGATATAATCCTATGTTCCGTCGTCCACGTCGGTTCAAAGCAATGTGAGAGTAGTTAAGATCAGCCTATATAAATACTATAACAGCAGCAGAGCACCGCCAGTGACTGGCCAATAGGTTGGTCACATGGTTCTTGGCGAGTCTATAAGTAGAAGTAGACTGTTGACAAGTACCTTATATTACAAAATAAGTCAACACCATCCAACTCCAGTCAGCGATAGGTAAATAGTAGAGTAGACTGGGTTCTTTAACCTTGACAACCAGACTAGGAGAAAGAAAAAAATTGAATGCAAACTCACATATATAGATTTTCCTACAACTTCATTTCATTTACTCGAGGCCGCAATGTTACCCATTCAATGATAAACTTCTTCGCTGTGTGGTATGTTGAGTTGCGCTGGCATAAACATGAAAAACAACAGGTATACAATTTTAAGTAGAGCTGTCAGCCATTGCCGAGAGGCCCAAACAGCTAGAAACCGAATATTTATTTCAGTCTAATTGGCTGGTCGTCTACGATTTGTGTGAGATAACTTTGGTCGTTGTTTTGCTAACGTTGATACGTCTTCCCTTTTGAAGTCCTGTAATTACATTTGAAGTATTTTGTTGGTGATTTATTCGGTGTTTGGTTGGTTGGATTTTACGGCATATCAACAGTTCTTGGGTTATTTCATGCCGAAGACATTTTCTTCTAGTCATTCTTGTTGGGTATTTAACTTTTTTCAAACTGTATTTAAACACATTTTGACACACCTTTTTTATCTATTTAATCCATAGATGGTACCCTAACAGGTACTACCAGGGGAACCTGAGAGTATTGACAATAAAGAGGTACTCCACATTCCCCAGAATTGGAACTTCACCACTAGATGCTGTTTAACATAATACCCAGGACACAAATATGCCGACTGTACACCTGCAAAGGAGTAAGACCCCCCCTCAATAATGAGACAATCAGTTGGCCGTGATACTTAAGGACGGAATCCTGGTGGCTAAGTAGTACATGACATGTAATATTCCACTTTCGCCCTTACTTAAGCTAGACGGACAGTCGGAGAGGCCCCCTCCGATCAATCGGTTTGTCATGTCAAGCCTTAGCACCTATATGATTGTTCCAGCCCGATTGCCCCTATGACAAACCTCAACACTTTAAACTCTATTTGATGGTGAATTACCAATTCTGGAGCTTTGGGGAATGTGAAATATCCTTCATTACCATTACTCCTAGGTACACTCTGACCCGGAATGGTAGTACCTGTTAGGGTCCCATCTATGGATTAAGTAGAAAAAATGAGTTTAAAAAATGTATTCAGAAAATTGAGTTTAAAAAGAAAAGTTTGAAATTAATGTTGAATATCCATCATGAATGAGTAAAACAAAACGTCTTCGGCATAAACTGACCCAACAAGGCTTGGCAAGCCGTAAAATCCAACCAACTAACAAACCAGAATCAAGAATCTATGTATGGGCATGGTTGGATTATTTTTTGTATATAAGACATGCTGTAATCCACCATTTAAATCTATAGACTAAGCGAGGTCATATGGTTTAAACCTCAGCCAATCAACAGCCCAAATACGTGCTTAATTAACTATTTAATCGCTGATATTGACGGTCGTTCATTTGCACGCTATTCGACATTGATGAACGGACCTACAACCAAAGGATCATACCCAACATTAAGGGACACCAAGGAATAACCAAAGGATCATACCCAACACTGAAGGACATGTTTCTGCACTAAGGATCGCGCTCTGCTTAACACAAGAAATCTCCGCTGGAGAGTGCTCTTGTTTGAAGCCTAAGGATGGCCACAAAAATCGTAACAGGCATATACGTAGTCGTTCAAGAAATTCAAATTGGGAGGTTTAGGTGACCCCATATAGCAGGTGAGATGATCCTAAGTCCTGCAAGTCACCCAACAACAATGAATAAAAGAAAAATGTCTTCAGTATTAAATAACCGTTGACATTGAGTAAAGACCAACCCACCAACCAAAAGA
This sequence comes from Doryteuthis pealeii, assembly GCA_023376005.1. Taxonomy (NCBI): domain Eukaryota; kingdom Metazoa; phylum Mollusca; class Cephalopoda; order Myopsida; family Loliginidae; genus Doryteuthis; species Doryteuthis pealeii. The sequence goes on from CM042152.1 coordinate 100,654,357, forward strand.
TGTCTCCTTCCTTATAACAACACGAAGTACTAAGAATATTTACGTCTTCGAAGGAGTTCTTATTTCTCCGTAGTTGTAGGCAAATTGTCAGACAAAGAAGGAACAAAAACGAAAGTAAATGCAGACACTTGTATTGACAAAATATTACATAAAATTGTTGCAAATTCAATGGTATTTGCGACGGACTTATCTGTGGAGGAATTTCTTGTAATACTGGTGATAACACGGTTTACTTCTCGTCGGTGGGAAATGTAGATAAGACGCTTCGTCTCGGTAGTTGTTCTTTCTTTAGTCAGTGTGCAGTCGTACCGGCCTTTATGCAGTATGCTGATACAATGCCTTAGAAGGAATCTGGTTGTAAAGTTCTGTGATAAGAGACCCTGTTTTGGGGCTTGGTAATGAGAGCTCGGTATCTTATGTCTCCTCTCCAGTACTGCTTTGCGAAAAGTAAGCCCTGATTTTGGGCTAAGTAATGAGAGCGTTTGTTTTTACGTCTCTCGTTGGTAACGTCTCTCTGATAAGTAAAGTTTTGGTATTTAGTGCCAACATACGATGTTGCCGACCGCCCCCTGGCGATAGGGGGAGATAATTAGCTATGTAATTTCCGATAGTACAAAAGATAATTTCGAATAGCTGAAAACGAATATCGTCTTTAATTTTTGTTATCTTGGAGAACAGACGTTATCTTAGTCAAATGTAGTAGCCGACTGATTATTACTGAGGCAGTTCTGTTTTTTTTTATAGCATTACCTCATGTACGTATACTACACCTCCCTTAATCGAAATGGATTTATGCCATTCGTAGATCTTTGACATCTTCTGAAGACTCAGGGAAATCTAAATGGGGAGAGTATATTGATTTCTTCTGATGGGCATCTAGGTCTAAGCTTATTTTCTGATTCATCGTCAAATATTTTGTCATTCTTATCCATTGATTGTTCATTTTCATAACTGGATTCACTAGTCCTTTCTTCTTCTTAGGATTATCTCCCTGTCTTTATGTCTTCTGGTTCTATTCTGCTTCTAAATTTATACACATGAGCAAGTATATTTTGTCGATTTTTCATTAGTATTGCTGTGTTGTGTCCTTTTTGTAATATAAAATTCGCCTTCTCTGAATTAGACTTTGTTTTTTTTATACCATACACTTTCATTCATTGAAAATGATATTGTTATGGGAGCTCTAATCTGTCTACCCATTCATACAGAGGGACTTTGTACTCTACCTGCATGCGGAATTTGGGAAATACGTATCTATATTATCATTAAATGAGGAAAATGCTCTTGGTCCCATTTTCAAAGTTTGCACCATCCTATCGGCGACGCCATATTGTTATGAAGTGAAGCAATCTCTGGAAATAGACGTTATCTTAGTCAAGCGAAGTAGTCAACTGCATATTACTGGGCAATCCTGCTTTTATATCTTGTTCATATCTTCAGTTTGATAAGGGATTGAATCAGCTTGAAAGAAGAGCTCCGTTTTATGATCGTCTTTGTCATTATAAAATTATAGAGAAATGTAGAAAAGATTGTTGGTTGAATAAGTTTCGCTAAATTGAATTTTCTTTTAGAAACAGATAATTTTTTTTAACTTTCTAAAAATGATGATTAGACTAAGAAGTTTTTGTTGTTGTTTGAAAATATCTCAGAATAGAAAACGAGCAAAAAATCCGATCAACCGAACATTTCATAAATTAATTTAACTTTCCACTTTTTTTAATGCAATCCTCGAATTTACAAAAATCAATCGGAACTAAACAAATAAAACATTTTTTTTAAATTCTAAAATAGTTGTTTACTGGAAATACCGGCATATCTCTTATTTTTATTTGTAAATTCGTTGCTTTTTTTTACATTTTTATTGTATGATTTATTATATTAACTAAATTTCAAAGGTCGAAATTATTTTATTTGCTTTGTAGCAAGAAGCACAAAACTGTCATCCACGACTGTAGATTTCTTTTCTTTTTTTCATCTTTTTAAGTCAAAACAACAAAGAAGAGAAAAAAAGAAGAGATAACATTTGGGTTGGAGAGAGAAAATATCTTTACTTTGGTATTGAGTTGGGCAACCGATCTGTTGACAGATAGTGGTCAAGAGTAAAACAGTTTTTTTTAATGCGAAAAGAAAAACGAAAATAATGCAGACAGAAAAAATGAAAAGAGAAAAACAAAAACTGTTTAATTTAAAAATCATTTTGTTTTCTCTTTGGTTTTAATTTTATTTGATTCTTTTTTTTTTTTTTTTTCAATTTTGAGAATTTTAGAATTATTCTTAAAGTTCATTATATCATTTATATCTCGTTTCTTCTTGTTATTTTCTTCTTTTAATTGCCTGCTCTCTCTCTCTCTCTCTCTCTCTCTCTCTCTCTCTCTCTCTCTCTCTCTCTCTCTCTCTCTCTCTCTCTTATTCCGTTCATTTTCAATTCTTTCTTTCTTTATTCCTTCTTTTTTCCTTTGCTCAATGTTTATTCATATTTTTTTTTTGTTTGTTTTTTTCTTTCGGACTTTGTTTCTTTCTTTCTTTCTTTCTTTCTTTCTTTCGGACTTTCTTTCTTTCTTTCTTTCTTTTCTTTCTTTCTTTCTTTTTTCTTTCTTTTCATCTTTCATTTATATTCTGTTGATTAAGATTTTTCTTTCTTTCTTTTTTCATTTCATTTTCTTAAATCCCTCTTTCTTTCTTTTCTTCTTTCTCTTTTCATCCCTTTCTCCCTTCCTTTCTTTTTTCCTTCATAACTCCCTTTCTTCCTTTTACCTCCCCTCCTATCTTCCTTTCTCACTTCATTCCTTCTTATTCTTTCTTCCTTCCTTCCCTTTCCCCATCTTCCTTCCTTTTGCTTATCTTTTCTCTTTCTTCCTTCCTCCTTTCTTCTTCACTTCCATCCTTTTTCTCCCTTCTTTCCTCCCTTCTTTTCTTTTTCCTTACTCCCTTTCTTCCTTTTCCCTTCTTTCCTTTTTCTTTCCTCCCTCTCTCCCTTCATTCCTTTCTTCCTCTCTTCCTTTCTTCTTTCCTTCCTTTTTTCCATCTTTCTTTCCCTCTCTCCCCCTCCCTCCATTCCTTCCTTTTTTCCTCTCTTCCTTTTCCCCATCTTCCTTCCCCACTCCATCTCTCTCTCCCTCTCTCTCCTTTCTATCCTCCCCCTCTCTGTCTCTCCCTTCCTCTCTCTCCTTTCTCCTCCCCTCTCTATCTCTCCCTTCCTCTCTCTCCTTCTTTCCTTCCTTTTTTCGTCTCTTCCTTTCTTGATTCCTTCCTTTTTCCCCCTTCCTTTCCTCACCCTCTCTTCCTCCCTTCCCTTTTCCCCTTCTTTCCCCCCTCTCTCTCTCTCCCTCCCTCCATTCCTTCTTTTTTTCCTCTCTTCCTTTCTTGTTTACTTCCTTTTTACCATCTTCCTTTCTCCTCCCTTCCTTTCCCCTTCCTTTCCCCACCTCTCTCCTTCCCTCTCTTTCCCCTTCTTTTCCTCCCCCCTCTCTCTCCCTCCCTCCATCCATTCCTTTTTTTTTTCGTCTCTTCCTTTCTTGTTTCCTTCCTTTTCCCCATCTTCCTTTCCGCTGCCTCTCCTTACTTTCCCCCTTCCTTTCCTCTCCCTCTCTTCCTTTTCCCCTTCTTTTCCTCCCTCTCTCTCTCTTTCTCCCTCCCTCCCTCCATTCCTTTCTTTTTCCTCTCTTTCTTTTTCCTTCCCCATCTTCCTTTCCCCCTTACTCTTTCTCTCTCTCCCTTCCCTTTTCCCTTTCCTCCCCTCTCTCCATCTCTCTCTCTCTTCCTCTATTCCCCCTCTCTCTCCCTCCCTCTCCCTTCCTTCCTTGTCTTTTGTCTTTATATTCTCCATGTTTTCCTTTGCTAATCTTCTTTGCTTGTGAAAATAATCGAACAAGCGGCAATCGGTGAAGCGAATAGATCGAGAGAATCGACGAGAATCGACGAGAGGTTACCTTTTGCCATCGTCTGCGCACAATTAATCATGTCAGCAACGACCCACTCACCCACTCCCGCTCCTCGCTGAATTTTGATCAACAATCCCAACAACTAACTCACAATACCCTCATCACGCCCCCTTTCTTTTATCACTACGATTAACCTCTACACAATCGACCTTCCACACCCGCTACACCCCCCTCTCTTTTACTCCCCACACTCTTATCTAAAACAAAATCCTATATTTAAACCTTTTGTACTGACACCCCGAAATTCCTAGGGAGGCCCCAGACAGATTAAAAGACACTTGGCTTCAGTATAAATATCTCAGATGCATCTTGAGGTGGTTGGGGGTTATCATGAAATAAACACACCGTCAGATTCGTAAATACACTGGCGTTGCATGGACGTACCCTCGAGATCAATTTACAGAGACACTAAAAGCAGATGCACCCATGGGATCACTATCACACGTTTCTGGTGTTGTGTTTTACATTTGAATATCTTTAGACTGCATCCTATTTAATGCAGTTGCAGAACTCTTTGATGCAATTGTATTTTTTAGAAAAAAAAAAAGAATCAAAACTGCAATACATCGAACTTCAGTTTCTGTTTCAGTTTGTTTTAGCGGTATATCAACCTTAGTGGGTTATTTAATGCCATGGTCAACCTTGTAGATGAACAGTAGTGGTGATATTCAGCCTATAGCTGCAGGAATAAGGGTTCATACCTTTTCCAAGAGTAATGACAAAAAAGAATTTATTTTACACAAAAAATACATAATTTTCAACATAATCTCTTCCCCGGTCAATGCGTTCAATCGGCCCTGTCGGCTGCGGCTTTAAAAATACACCGGTTGCAACACTGCAGAGGGGTAAAAATCTCCACAATGGGACCATCTATTAACCGTGGGTTGCGACCCGTGATGCTTAAGGACGGAATCCTGGTGGCTGAGCAGTCCATGACATGAAACTCTTCCCTTTGGCCCTTACTTAGGCTAGACGGGTGATCGGAGAGGCCCCCTCTGATCAATCGGCTGACCATGTCAAGCCCTAGCACCTATATAATTGTCCCAACCCTATTGCTCTTATGGCAAGTCCCAAACCTTTGCATCATATATTAGCTAAAATATGGTGACTGAGGGTTCTGGGAATGACGTTAAATTGGTGAGGTTCTAGTTCTGGATATCTGGGGAATATGGAGTACCCCTTCATCATCTTTGCCCCAGGTGCACTCTGACTCGGAGTGGTAGTATCTGTTAGGGTTCCATCTATGAGTTAAATAGAAAATTTGTTTATAAAAACGTTGAGTTTAAAAAAAATTTCTTCCAAACTATTGCTATGAATCTTTCAAAACTTTGCCGGCATTAAATGACCTACTATGGTTGATATGCCGTAAAACAAAACAAAACAAACAATGCTTAGTAAATATTTATCATATAGATCAAACATATGACCCTTCGCGCGTCAAATTACGCCCGAAGTGGGATATGCCACTAAAAAAAAAAAATGAAAAAAATAAAACAAAATTGAAATAAATTGGTTTTCTCATTATGTCCGCTTCATTACAAAAGATTTCAGATCTTTTATTAATTAAAAACTTTTAGTAATAAAACTGATACGAGGAAAGAAAATATTTCATCTTTTATCCTATTCTACTTACCTGTGTTTGAGCACTTTCTGGGTTTAAGTGTCATGAAAAAAATGGAAGCGGTGTCCCAAGTTTAAATCCTAGACGAAGGTGTTTATGTTTCACTTCGGAAATCTTAAGGCATATATTCACCTGTTCTACGTATAGCGGTGAGTATATAGTAAGGCAGATTGCGTTCTGTATGCAACCAATCTAGGAAAAGGAAAATTAAATTCATCCAACTGTACTTCGTTTAAATCTAACCGTGAGTCGTACACTATCCATGGGTGAGGTGTTGTATATATATACAAACTTTATTATTTTAAGAAAAATGTTTTATTACGATTTGTGTTTTTCCTCATCTCCATCCCTCTCTCCATCCCTCTTCTCTCTCTCTCTCTCTCTCTCTCTATATATATATATATATATATATATATATATATATATATATATATATTGTTATCACTAGCTTACTTGGAGAGTTAGTGGTGGACCATATTTTTTAGGTATATCAGTGCGCAATATCAGGGATAGAGTGGTTATATATATATATATATATATATATATATATATATATATATAGTATTCGGGAGAAATTTGACTGTTTCATAAGGAAAAGAAAAGGTGCTTTGTAACTACAAAATTTAATGGAATGTAAAGAAATTCAACAGACACTGACATTACACTACTGTCAACAAGTTTCATTCAAAATAACCACCATTAGCGTCGATCACAGACTCAATCCTGCTCCGGAACCTGACATTTGATGTTGATGTTACAGTTTCCCTGTGAAGGGTCTCAAAATCTACCTTCTGTCGATTAACTAGCACGGCGATTGGTGTCTTTGTCAACAGTGTCACATGTATAATAATCCATGGGGTTAAGATCTGGGGAGTTCGGAGGCCAAACATTGGGACTGGTGTAGTCGTAAAAAATCGCTGACAACCATTTTTGATTTTTCCCAGAGGTGTGACAGGGGGCCGAATCCTGCTGCCATACATATGGCTTACCATTGGCTACTTTTGTTATCCATGGCTTGACTAAAGTGTTTAACAACTCTAAGTAGATATCTGAGGTTCCCCAACATTTTTTTCTGTAGATTTTCGAGGGTTTCTACTGTACGACTGCATTCAGATCTTATGTTATGTTGCCACAGCCTCGTAGTCTCCATTGCAATTCTCCAGTTCATGCCTGATTGTTTTTACATTTTCAGGGAGAATTGGACAGCAACTATATATTATTTTGATGGCTGGCGCATATCATCATGATACAATTTATACTTTTCCCTGATTCAGGTGAGTTCCAGTCATCGATTCTATCTGTCATCACGTATATGAATGAAGAAGGGTCCAAGCTTTTAAATGATGCGTAGTGTCCGTCAATAACTTCAAACTCCGGAGAAAAATAACCAAATATAAATATGTCAAATTTATCCCGAACACCCGGTATATATTTATTACATAGGAATTCCTGTGCCCCTGGGTTTGGTGTTTAACCCATTCGTCAGACACGTTTGATGAATGTGTTAATACATGAAACACAGGGTCACAGGATGTGCTATGACACACACACACACACACACACACACACACACACACACACACATATATATATATATATATATATATATATATATATATATATTCACTCTCTTCACGTGATTTTTTAAAAGTTCTTTTTTCGAACTTTTAAAAAATTCTCCGCTTTCCAACGAATTTAATTTAAAAAATAAGGATTTACTCTGAGGAAGGTCGAATCTTCTTTGTGTGCGAAACATTTTTTCTATTATTATTATTATTATTATTATTATTATTATTATTATTATTATTGTTATTATTATTATTATTATTATTTCATTTCATTTTGTAATTTTAAAATAATAATAGTTTGAATAATGTCATCATTATCATCATGTCGCGCTGTCAGCGCGGATACCCATGACAATCTCTCTCCATCCGTCCCTATCGCTCATCATTCTCGGGAGGTCCTCTATGCAGCATCTTGTAACCGCACAGAGCTGATCAATGTACGTCTTTGCTGGTCGGCCTACACTGGCGTGTCTATGTGCTGGCTTCCACAGGATGACGTCGCTTTTGAGTTCGTCCTTGCTTCTCCAGCAGTGTCCCGCGTGTCTTGTCCGTCTTACTCTCATGGATAAACTCCTGACCGAAACACGTGTAAGTAAAATTGATTAAGATATCGTATTTTATTCATTCTATACTTTCCTTTATTTCTTTTTTCAACATACGTCGGATTCATTTCCATTTTCATTTTACACACACACACACACACACACACACACACACACACACATATATATATATATATATATATATATATATATATAACTATCAGACAAATTGTATTACAATTGCCTATGATTGCAGATGTCATGATGTAGTTTAAGCAGGAAGAATTCAAACTAATTTATTAGTTTGATAAGTCTTTTAGATGGGAATAAGAATTTGACTTTTATTTGTCCTTGGTCGATTCTGAATAGGACTCTTGAAATATTGAAAAAAAAAATGAACAAATAAATAAATAAATAAAACTGTTCTTTTTTTTCTCATTCAACTTATATTTTTGTCCTTTACCATCTAATTTACATTGTCTCCTTCGTAATGGTCTGTTTATTTCCTGTTTCCACACTGATACACAAATGCCCCAAGTACTTTTTGGTGTTGCCTCTTTAATTACTTTCTTTCCCTCTGCCTAACTCTGTTTCTGTTTGTCTGTCTATCTGTATGTCTCTGTTTGCCCCCCCACTCTTCGTCTCACTATATATATATATATATATATATATATATATATATTATATATATATATATATATATATATTATATATATATATATATATATATATTATATATATATATATATAGTTGTGGAGAAGACAAACTATCCCCATAAGCTTGACTAGTCTCAGGACTATTTAGCGGCAAGTTTTCTCTATTTGACGCGCAGCTTTAGAATAGCTACGACTATTCGTAGTTAACTCTGTACCATATTTGTATCGGAAAATAAACCTTCTTGTTATATCTACGTGTGTCGACCTTTCTTGATTTCCCCGACACAACACACACACACACACACACACACACACACACACACACACATGCACACATATATATGTGTGTGTGTAGGGGAAAAATGGAAATGAATCTGACAATATATTGAAGAAAACGATTTACAGTGAAAAAATACGAGGGTGAGGATGAATTAATTTCTGTCTGATGTCAACACGTGTTTCGATCGGTTTATTGATATGTACAGACATTCATTTCAAATTATTTAACAATAAAAGGAAATAAATATGTACAGGGTATACTACAATTCATTAAACACAATTAATTTTTTCCAGAATTTATTAATTTCGGGGGGGTCCGGTGGTTTCAGCCACTAGACTGTTAATAAATTAACGGCGTGATCCCAGGGGGAGGGGCGTCCTCCCGGGCAACAATTGCCTCCTTGAGTTAAAGGGGCAGGGTTGGATTTATTGTCAAATGCCTGAGGCGACTCACTTGAGTGGGAATGCCGAGAAGATTCATGTAATTTTTGTGCATGTCATCTCATGAGCTTCGGTTCGTGGGTTGTCCCACATTAATAAGACCTTGTGTCTGACCCGCATAAGTGAGATGAGTGATAAATACAATTAAATTTTACCTCAATAATTCAGCTACACTTATTTCTTCAACATTTTTAACAAAATAAACATTATTTTCAATACTTCTTTTTCAAACATAAACAGTAAATTTGAAACGTTCAAAGCACCAAAACACTGAGATTATTTAAAAAACAAATAAGACGTTCGTTTGTGACGTAATCACTTTCGGATGTATATGTTTCTTTAATATATACAAAATATATATACAAATGTTCTGGGATTCCCATCACTGCGCCAATGATGGCCAGAACATTTGGTGTTTTGGATATGACGCTGAACTGGATCCAATGGTGAAGTTCCAATTTTCAAGCTCTGGGAATTCTGGAAGTCCACTCTGACCCGGAGTGATTATATCTAGGTTCCCATCTATGAATTAAATAGAAAAAAATGCGCTTAAAATATTGAATTAAAAAAAAGTGTACCCATTAAGAATGAATAAAACAAATGTCTTCGGGATAAAATAACCCAATGGGTTGACATGCCGTAAAAATCAACGAACCAAACAGAAATTTTGTAAAGGATGTTAAAGCTATTATAAATAAGGATTGTCGAGAAGGATTGACAAGACATTTGACAGAAAATGTTTATGTCCTCTCAAGGTATTCAAGACAATTCATGGATAGCCCCGTTTGCTGGGGTTTTAAAATACACCAACTGCACCTCTGCAGAGGGGGAAGAGCTCCCTCCAATAGGGATACCCGGTCGCCATGGTTGGCGACCAATGTTACAAAAGGAATGAACACTGGTGACTGAGCAGTCCATGTCTTGCAACACTCTACTTTGGTTTTTACTTAGGCTTGACGGTCGGTCGGAGAGGCCCCCTCGGCTGGTCACGTCAAGCCCTAACATCTATACGATTGTTCCAACCCTATTTTCTTTATGGCAAACCCCAACCCTTTTTATCATACATGTGCTAGAAGGTGGTAGCTGAGGGTATGACGTTAAACTCTATAAGTTCCAATTCTGGAGCTCCGTGAAATGCGGAGTACCCCTTCATCACAATTATACCCAGATACACCTTGACCTGTTAGGGTGCTATTTATGGGTTAAATAGAAAAAATGAGTCTTTTTAAAAATGTGTTTAAAAAAAGTGAGTTTTAAAAAATTGAATGCCCATCAAAAATGAATAAAACAAAATATATTCAGCATAAAATAACCCAACGAGGGTTGACATGCCGTAGAATCTAACCAACTGACCAAGGGTCCATGGACACTAATGAAGGTACTGCATACATCTCTATTTACGATTTGCCTCGACTCACTGACAGATTATAGAACCTTCAACCCAAAGACACAAATAAATGTCTCGCCAAATATCTGATTTAACAATGCCGACACAAAGAAAAGGTCTCGGGTCATATCACCTTCGCCTGTCCCAAGTGGGTTAACAAATTGTTAAACTAGACAAATAACCACTCTTGTTGTTTTCCCATTGGGTTACGCAAAAGGTTTTGGTCTCAAAGTTAAGATCTAATGCAAAAGTAATAAACAGATGAAGAGGAATTTAAGATTAAAAGATTGTAAGTAATCTTGAAAAGAAAAATGGACTGAAACAAAAATGACACGTTCATACAAAATACTAATAATACCGAAAAAAAAAACATAGTCCACCACTAATTCACAAAATGTGCTACTGATGGTCGGTTTTGCTCAGTCGGTAGAGCGTCCGCATAGAAACCACAAGGTTCCTGGTTTGATACCGGCCCACACCAACTCAGCGTATGAGTAGCACAGGAATCTGTTCGGTAAACTAAGGAGCTGGTGGTATGTGTAGCGTTCCACATCAGACACAAAAAACAATCTCTTTTGTCTAGCGCTAGTGAAAAGGTGATAGACCCCTCGCTGTCTGGCTGATACCGACTTTAGGCCACGACGACGATTTACTTTCCCCGCCTGTCAGCCTGACAGTTAGGGTTCGAATCACACACAGAGCAGTCTTCCTGTCTATAACTCTGCTGATGAGGCATAACAGGCCGAAATGTACATACAGAGATTGACTTTTTCTCGATTTGTTTAGCCTTACATTTGAACAGATATGCCCGCCTAATTCATTAATTATCAATTGATTAATTTTCAAAATTAGGTATGACTTCAATTAAGCACATATTCTCACAAAAATTGTCGGCTAAGACCATATCAGACACATTGTTTGTTTGTTTACTTCTCATATATATATATATATATATATATATATATATATATATATATATATATATATAGAGAGAGAGAGAGAGAGAGAGTGGGGGGATATGGAGATAGAAGGCGGGGGAGAACGTTTGTATATTCCCAACACCTCAGCCACGGAGAGGATGCGACACAAGGTCAGTTTTAAACGGAATGCAGTTGTAGGAAATTTTCTTTTATTCAGTATTTTGTTTTTACTCTCTTTGAAAAGTTGGTGAGACTCGTCTTCTTTTCTTCCATCTCCTTTAATCTTCTATCTTTTTTGGTTGTTTTATTACTAATTCATTCTTTATTTTCTTCTTCTTCCTTTTAACATTTTCTTCTTGTCTTTTTCGTTTATCTTTTTTTTACTGCTCTTCTTTTTTTGTTATCTTTTTCTTTTTACACACTCATTTGCTGTTTTATTGTCTGTCTATCTGTCTCTCCCTCCTCCGCATTTTATTCTCCTTCGTCTTCTTAAATTCGTTCTTTTAATATCTTCTTCTTCTTCTTAAATTCATTCTTTTTGATATTTTCTTCTATTTCTTTATTTCTCTTTCTTTTATCATTTTCTCCTTTGTCCTGCCTTCTTCTTCTTCTTCTTCTTCTTCTTCTTCTTCTTCTTCTTCTTAAATTCATTCTTTTTGATAGTTTTTTCTATTTCTTTATCTCTCTTTCTTTTGTCATTTTCTTCTTTGTCCTGTCTTCTTCTTCTTCTTCTTCTTTCTTCTTCTTCTTCTTCTTCTTCTTCTTCTTCAATTCATTCTTTTTATTTTTCTTTCTTTTTCTCTCTTCTTTTTTTTCTTCTTCTTCTTCTTCTTCTTCTTCTTCTTCTTCTTCTTCTTCTTCTTCTTCTTCTTCTTCTTCTTCTTTCCATACTTTTGCTGTTTCTGCCAGAAAAGAAAAGAAAAACATTCAATTAGTAACACATCCAATTTCAGTAATGGATATCAGCCCGCAAAATGGAGGACCGTAACGCTACATTATGGGAAAGTTGTCAGAGAGAGAGAGAGAGAGAGAGAGAGAGAGAGAGAGAGAGAGAGAGAGAGAGAGAGAGAGAGAGCAATCGTTTGAAAGCCAACAGACGTTATGTAAAAACCTCAACCAAATGGACAATGATGGATTTGAAAGTTGGGAGAAAAATGCCGTAAGTGTTCGCACGTGGTGAAATATTTTTCCTTCATGTTACCCTGTCACTCTTGGTAGATTTTTCTTAAAGTGGAAAGTTTTTTTCTCTTTGTTTGTTTATTTCTTTTTTTCATTTTTATTTATGGCACAACAGAAAATATGTGTCTGAAAGAATGTCTTTACATTCGATCAGCGAAAAACATTGTTTGGAAGTCGAAGTAATCCAATGAAATAGCAGATATTAGTTCTATACGACTCTTCACAACAGAATGGTGACATACAAAGCTTTTTAGTGAAACCCTGAAAAATAAAGAAAAGTTAACTTGCTAAATGCTACCGTGCAGTTCAGGAAATGTAACCAGTACACACAAAGTGACTGAAAGGATATGTATTCTCAGGTGCCCTTTGTGAACTATGCAATTCGCTAGCTAGTATTAAAAAACGGCATAAGCGCAATAAGCGTAACAGTTATCGTAGTGGAAAATGGTTTGTTTTTTGTTTGTTGGATTTTACAGCAGGTCAACCCTTGCTGGGTTATTTTATGCTGAAGATGTTTAGTTCTATCCATGCTTGATGGGTTGGAAAAATGTTTAACTCAATATTTTAACAATTTAAAAAAATTATTTTTCTTTTTAACTCATACATGGTATCCTAACAGGTACTACCACTCGAAGTATACGACAAAGGAGACAATGGAATGCAACTCGGCTGGTGGACTATATCAAAAACCCATTTTTCCACAGACTGGGTGCTTTAATGTTGTTGAAGCCAACAGTCTAAGAGAAAGAAAACGCTGAACTCAATCTAGCTGTACTCCACTCAGAATTAAGCTTCTATAACATCCTGCTCGTGGTGGGGGTGGGTGGGTAAATATTTACTCCATATATGCAGACAGAGATGCTATATTTGTCATCAATGACCGAAAACAGATAAACTATTATAACCGTGTATTCCATCGAGGCGCGTGATATAATATTTATTGTCGTCGGAAATGGACTCTGCGACCCGAGTTCAAATCTTGGACGAAGCTTTCTGCATTTCACATAAGGCTAATACTCTTGGGAAAGGTATGCATACAACTCCTCTCCCTCCAGCTATGGATAAATAGTAGGGCAGACTCAGCTTTTTAAACTTGGTTAGGCAATCAGTCTAGGTGAAAGAAAACTCGGAATTCAAACCTGTTAAGCTCCACTGAGGAAATTTACCTTGAGTCACATCCCAAAATATTTTACCATGTATATCTGTATGTAATCTGTATTGTGAAACTCTGCCGGTCACTTTTGGAGATCTTTGTGGATCTGTGAGGTTTATGTCTGGGTCCTGTTGTCAAAGGAAGGCCTGGTTAATCACATGAGAGCAATCTGATTGCAATTGATGTCTCTCCCATGCCACCCTCTGATTCATTACATGAAAACTTGCCATGCTCCTGCTGCACTAAAGTGTGCCGAACAGCTGGTGGTCGCAGGCGTCACATGAGAGTTCCCAGTGGTGCGTATACCGTGCCTGTCGTCTTAGTCAACCCCGATTGTCATGAGTACAAAATTTGTTTTAAGATACGCAAGTCGCTGGCAGGGCTGAAAAGTGATCACAAAGGACAAGGAATGAAGAAGTGACATTCGTCTGACAAAACGTTGCGATCAACAATCTGTATCGTGTATAGAAGGATACTCTATTTATGATCATGGAATAAAAAAAGTATTCCTAATTATTCTCATTGAAGACATGGTGTGGTAACCAGTGTATGAGAAGGAAACTCTGAATTAATACAAATTGTAATCCGCTTAAAAATTGACTTTTTGTCTCATCCTGTTCTCGACAGAGTAAATGCCTGCAAAACCGCAGATAAGCCAAGAGGTCAAGTTCCTCATGAAAACTAAATGTCAAGAAAAGTACGAAAACTTTATATACTTGCAAGACCTATGGATATACCACAACACGATAATTTAATTATTAATTTAATTATTCCCCGTTTGATATGTTTACTGAAGATTTATTGCTAAATATTTCAATATGTAAAACGTATAATAATCTTGATTTAACTCTCTCTCCCTATTTTTCTTTCTTTTCTTCTTTTCATCCTTTCATTATGTTCGATTAAATCAAATTAGCGCTATCGCTTCCGCGCACTTACCTCTCCCTCTATCTTTCCACTGCTCTCTTTCTTTATTTCTTTCTTTCTTGTTATATTTTTTCTGTGTAGCATGTCTTTTTCTTCCTTTTCTTTTTTCATAATCAAAACGGAATGCTTCATTATTTAGCTGAAGTGACGACACTCATAGTAAATAAGAATTCGACGGAAAAGTAACACCAGAGAATCAGGATTTACATGTTTGCTTTTCATCTTGGACGATTTGGACGGTTTCATTTTTAGCTAAAGGTTATTGCAAGATTATTACGGTCATACAAAATACGAACATTAATTAAATACGATTATTAATATATAGATAGGGGGCGTAATAATCCTTTTGAAACTAGATGTTTCTATGCCAAAATCTATTTTCGCACGTAGACGAACGTAGTGATTATGTATTTTCTCGAATGATGAACAAATAATGTATTAGACAACACAGGTGTTTCAAAGAATGTCTTTCTATTTCGCGAATTGCGAACATTGCATGCAAAACTAATTCAATGGAATATCACATATTAGATTTATACAACTCTTAATAAATAAAAAAGGCAGGTGCTTGCACTGAAACCCAGAAAAATCGACTTACAAAGTTCTACACAGCAGTTTAGGAAATACGTTTTTATCTTTATTCATCTTTCTTTTATTGGGGGGTATATCTTTAACGGTATATCAACTCTTTATGGGTCATTTAATGCCGAAATTTATTTGTAAATGTTTGATTGTTATGTAAATTTACATCAATATATATATATATATATATATATATATATATATATATATATATATATATATTGGTTACCTACCCAAGACTGAAGATCCCAGTCTGCACTACTATTTAACCCATAGCTGGAGGGAGAATATATATATATATATATATATATATATATATATATATATATATTATATATAGAGAGAGAGAGAGAGAGAGAGATAGATAGAGAGAGAGAGAGAGAGAGAGAGAGAGAGTGACGAAGCTGTTGGCATTTCACATAGCGCTAATACCCTTGGAAAAGGTATGAATCCATATATTCTCCCTCCAGCTATGTCTTAAATAGTAGGGCAGACTGGGCTCTTCAGCCTTGGGTAGGTAACCAGTCTAGGAGAGGGATAACTCTGAAATCAAAATTCCTGAGGTCGGTCGTTGATTGGGTTTGTGGCAACCCTTGATGCACCAATTCTTTCCTATCGACTGTGCCAAAAAGTGTGGATGGTCCAACACAAGCCTTCACCACTATAAACAAATCACTGTGTAGGTGTTCATTGTATGTATGAACCCTCATGCGTCGAAAATCGACGAGAGAGTTCATAATATATATATATATATATATATATATATATATTATATATATATATATATATATATATTAGGTATCAACAAAGATGATGTCATAGACATATTTTACAAAACAAATTTGACCCCCTGATAAATAAAATATTGAGTAATCGGTGCGATAAAGAGGGAAGCTGACGGTAGACATGGCGCTTCATCACAGCTGCAAAAAATATCACTGTTCTAGTGCTAGCGGACAGACTCCTTCACTGTCCGGCTGACACCGGAAATGGGCCACTCCGCCGTCTTTACTTTTTTATTACTTAATACCACTACTGTTCATCTACAAGAATGGCTTTGGCATTAAATAATCAACGAAGGTTGATATGTCTTTAAACAAAGAAACCGAATAAAATCTCCACACTTCGAGCAATTTCATGTGTTTATATTTTATTTCATAACAAATAAACAACTATGGCAGAAAACGATTTTTGGTTCATAGCTGAACATCCGGGCTTCTTGAAATAAACCCAAAACAAATTAGATTAGAATATTTAAATTAATGGGATATTTTTCTGGATCAAAAATATTTCCGGAGGAAAACATTATTGAATCATTCAATGATAAGGAAAAAGATTATAGAATCATTTTGCAATTTGCATTTCCCTAACAAATAAAATTACAGATTTAAATATGTAAATTAGTCAGCAGTTAAAAATGGGTCCTAATTGACGTTAAAGCAATGAAAATGATTTCGAGTTGAAAATCAAATACACGTTGTTGTCTATATACGGTGAACGGTGTTTAAAGTTTAGAATTAGTTTTGTTTCTATTTCTCTGAAATTTTGAGATGATGCTTTATGATCTGTATTATTTAGACTGTTACGCTTATCTTTATTGTTATCTTTTAACGTTTCGGCCGATGTTCTCTCCGGTATTCTCCGGGTATTTCTTGTCGGACTCTGGAACCTTTTCGAAATCGGGAACACGCTCTTCGAACTCGGGAACCTTCTTTTTCTAGCTTGGGAGCCTTCTTGTCGTAATCGGGAGCCTTCACGGTACTTTGAACCGAACCCTTTATTCAATCCACTGGGTGTAGACTGTTCTCATTCCGTTAACCATGACTGGGTACAAGAGTTAAGCTGTGTTGATTAATATTCTGTTACTGTCACCCTTGATTAGGATTGAATCTGCAGCCTAAAGATAACTGTCACTTAGAACTGTATTAACTCAACGCATATATCCACTGCGGCTTGTATTCAATTGGTCTGGTTTCCTTATTTAATTGTATATTAACCTTAATGGTTTATTTAATGCCAAAACCGTCATTGTAGAAGAACAGGAGATGTACTATTTAATCCATATCTGGGCAATGGGGTTTCACTTACTACGACGTCACAGGCCAGCATGTTAACAACTACGCCACTGAACTCTTCGAGTAGTTGTGGTAGTGGTGGTAATAATTGTATTAGTAGGCATTTACCTAACCCGTTTTCCACGAGTAGCATGTAGCACAAGGTCGCAAGAAAGGGGAATTCAGCGAGGACTGAATTCCCTACTCTTCAGATAGGTAGGTAGTCCTCGTGGTTTAGTGGTGAACGTGTTAGACTGCGATATTGTAGTAAGCGGGTTCGAACTCCAGTTGCGCTATTACGGTCTCTTTCGGACTAATACCCTTGGGAAAGGTATGGATCTTCTCATACTCATACTTAAATTGTGCAATCACTGTTCTTCAACAGAGATATATTTGGCATTAAATAACCCACAATGTTTGATATGTCATTAAACAAAGAACGCAAACCAAGTAGTAATTTATGATTTTCACTGGGAACTGCGTGACAGAAAATCATCGCAGTAAACTCTTCGAAATCAATTTTATATGTTTTTTGCAGTACTCAATGGTCTCTATTCTTCCCCACATTTTTTTCCTCCGTCACATGACTAATTTTTGAGGCTGTTCTCAATGTTCTAACCACGACTAATACAGAATACATAACATGCCAAATTCCCTAAACTGCCCAGCACATTCTAATAGAATATGTTGATTTACTGTTATTAGACAACATTTTTACACCACAAACAACATGGGAGATATTTTTTAAATGTCAGTGTAGATGACATTTTGTCCTTCCTGAAAGAAAGAAAATTATTCCCAAAAAATATAACAAAGTTGAACTTTACCCTATAAAATATCACTCAAAGCGATTCCCAATAAATTTATCAACAAACAACTGTGGACAACTTACTGTTAAAATAAAGAAAAATCCTAACAATAAATCTGACCATTCATCACAATTTACTCCTGGGCGTAAAATACCCCTGGGGAGGTTGAGGTAATTTTAATCAATTAACCGACTGAAAAAAACTGCCCACTTTATTTTCCGTATTTTTCAGTTATCGGGTGAAATCTAAATATTTATGTTGAATACTTTTTTATTACTTTGTTATCATTATAACGCTTTTTCTTTGCCCTTTATTCTTTTTTAATGCTTTTTTCACTTCCTTTTTCCTTTGGTTCTATATATGCCTTTCTTCTTCTTCTTCTTCTTCTTCTTCTTCTTCTTCTTCTTCTTCTTCTTCTTCTTCTTCTTCTTCTTCTTTCCTTTTCTCTTTATTCTTCCTTTTAATCTTTATATATATATATGTGTATTTCTTTTTCTTGTTACATATCTTCGTTTTGATATTTTCTTCTATTTCTTGGTCTCTCCATCTCATTTCTTTTTAATCATTTGTCCTGTATTCTTTTTATGCTTTTTCCACTTCCTTTATATATATATATATATATATATATATATATATATATATATATATAGAGAGAGAGAGAGAGAGAGAGAGAGAGAGAGAGAGATAGATAAATAGATATCTTCTTCTTTTTCTTCTTCTTCTTCTTCTTCTTCTTCTTCTTCTTCTTCTTCTTCTTCTTCTTCTTCTTTGTTGGCTGAGTTGATTGTTTGGACTTTTCGGCATGTCATACCTTGGGTTACCTTATGTCGAAGACGTTTTAGTTTTATTCATCCCTGTTGGGTATTCAATTTTTAAACTCATTTTAAAAATCATTTTTAACTCATTGTTTGTCTATACAACCCATAGATGCGATAATAACGTGCTACCACTCCGGGTATGAGTGGACGTGAAAGTGGGGGCAATAAAGGGGAGATCCATACTCACCAGAGCTCCATAATTGGAACCTCACCACTTGATGCTTTTTCGCGTCATACCCAGGACACTTAGATCTTCCACCACAGCCTTATAGCACAAATATGAGAAAAAAGGGAGGTTGCCATAAGAGCAATACGGTCGGGACAATTATATAGGTAATAGGGCTGTCGTAAAGGTTTAAGTTTAGTGTAGCAACCAGGATTCCGTCTTTAAACACCACGGTGGACACTCACAACCAAAAGTGAACTCATTTGGATGAATGTTACCCCTCTACAATGTGCATATTCTATAGACCCAGCCGACTGTTATCTTGACTCTCGGAAGTACCTGCTTCTGTTGGGAAAGTTCATAAATAGAATAGGCGATTTGATGTACATCTTATACTTAGATATCCAACAGTCTCTCTAATTCCTTTGTGGCAGCCTACCTATTCTTTGGGAAAATGCTCTTGGTTGTCATGTATATTCTAAATTCATTCGGTTATCCGTGCCATTAGAAATGTTCACGTTGGTGGTAGACATGTCATTGGTCTATAGTTATATGGCGATGTTTCCTTCTTGGGAACCTTGCTGGATCAGGATAGATTTTATTCCATTTCGTTATCTATTCGGGGATGTTTGCCTCTTTGTTGTGATAATCTGTTGTGGATTGTTGTGAATCACTTTATAACTGCGTATTGGTTTATAACCAACACAAACTCTTTATAATGTATTTGGGCATTCATGGATACACTAACACGAAACCTTCGCTAAGGAAAAATAAATAACTGACCCGCATGAACAAAGTACATATGAACATTTAATAGATACACATGCAAACACATTGCAACATAACATACGTGTCTTTAACAAATAAACTATCCTTACTGTTCCACAAACAAAGGGTAAGAGTTACAAGCAATTGTAAGAGTTTTTCATATCAGCGTTAGCTTTTGTATTTTCACTGAAGTCTGAGTGACAAGTCACCACGGGTCCTCAGGCCTCTTGTAAGTATTCTAGCTGGTCCCAACAATGTTTAGATGATATCGATTCTTCCTTTGATCTCCAATTCGTCCAGACTCTTTTCCAAAACCTTTGACAACGTTTCCAGGACACCAACTATAATTGGTGCCACATTTTCCTTCATGTTACACATTTTTATTTTAGTTCTCTTGCAAGGTTCAAATATTTGTCTATCTTTTCGTTTTCTTTCATTTTCACGCTGATCCACTAGGACAGCAATCAACGAAGTGACAAGTTCTTTTTTTTTCTTGTTAATTAACATTAATTCTTGTTAATTAACACTAGCTCAATGGGTTTCACAATGGGGTTCAATAAAACGCCATGTCGAAGTTGGAAAGAAATTGTCTGTATTTTGTTCAACTAACAGAAACGAAAGACACGTCCCTTTTCGCTCCACGAGCGAGGACTGATAAAAAAGCCGTGACTTAACCGTGATTATTGGAATAATTTTGATATATAAGGTGTGCTGAAAATTGCTACTTGTACTTATTGACTGTTCCAACACAGCGTTGGCTGAATCAGACAATCAAAACGTTCAAACATGTATATGATTAACTATTTAAAGGTGTTGATAAATTTTCGCTCAATTGCTCGTCGAATGTACAGACGAACGGGCAAGGGTTATACAATTATTTAACACGTAGTAACTGATGAGGATTATACACTTCTTTAATACGGATCAGCTGACAAAGATTAAAACTGATACTACATCTTTCTACTCCAAGAAAGAATCAAACTTTGTGCCACCAGGAATCTCCACTGTAAACCCGCTGTAACATACAGTCCTAAAATGGCCACTCGAATCGTAACAGTGACACGTGATGTGGAAGCACGTGACGTGAGAAGCGCGTGGCGTGAGAAGCACGCTTACAATCCAAGGGAAGACAATTATTTTTGTTTTGATCCATTCATGGATCCCATTGTGGCCTGGTACCTTCCCATTCGCCATTTTCTTTAGTGTTTCCGGACATATTTCCGCTTCTGGTCCGGCCCCTATTCATTGTACTTCATTATTTACATTAACTCATTTGTCTTTTCTGTTGTGTTCTTGTCTCTGTTTCCCACATTTTACACTTGAAATGTTTACTCACTTTGATTCATTCTATCATATTTTATTTGTTGCTGGGATTTATCGTCATTGTTTTGGATTTTCTATTGTTGTATTCTGTGCTGGTATTTCTTGAGTCTACATTCTTTTGTCTAATATTTTTGAGGGTTATTTCTTCTTCTAGTCTGATTGTCTGATTTGCTGTTTGTTCTTCTGGCCTTCCATCAAATGTTTCAGTCTATTGTCTCAACATCTTTTTTCCTTTTTCCTGGGGTTTTTGAATCTCGTAGTTTTTGTTGTGCTTTTTTCTTCTTGCTTTTTTGTCTCTTACCCTAGATTATTATTATTCTTAACCCATTTTCTTGTTTTTTTTTTAATTTATTATTTTCACTCCTTTTGAGTTTTTCACATCAGCGTTCGCTGATGGTATTTCACTGAAGTCTGGTGACAACAAGTCTCCTCAAGTCTTCAGGACCCTTCTGAGTATTCTTACTGATTGCAGCAATGCAGTAGTCTGGATGGTCTCAATTCTTCCTCTGATTTCCAGGTCCTCCAGTCTTTTTTTCCACTTTTGGGGGGACCGTTCGAAGTGCACCAACTACAATTTATAAAACTTTCACCCTCATATTCCACAGCTTTTTCAATTCTCTGATAAGGTCCACGTATTTGTCCATCTTTTCGTTTTCTTTCAACTTCACCCTGTGATCTGCTGGAACCGCAAAGTCCACCAGTTGGCACGTTCTCATTTATTCATTTTTTATTACGATTTCTCTTAAGAGTTTTTCACAGCAGCGTAAGTTTGTATTCACTGAAGTCCCTTTTGAGTATTCAAGCTTATCTCATTAATTTTGTCGTTTGGATGATCTCGATTCTTCCTCTGATCTCTAAATCGACCAGATTCTTTTCGAAACCCGTGACGAAAGTTCCAAGTGCACCAACTACAATTGGTAAAACATTTACCTTAATATCCCTCAGCTTTTTCAGTTCTCTGGCTAGGTTCAAGTATTTGTTTTTCTTTTCATTTTCTTTCCTTTTCACGGCGATCCACCGGGACAACAACATCAACGAAATGACAAGTTCTTTTTTTTCTTGTTAATTAACACTAGGTCTGGTATCGTAACCGTGGTAAGGTGATCCGTCTGTATCTCAAAACCCCGGAAGTGCGTTTCATTCTCTATGACGATTCTGGTTTGGGCATATACTATTTAGTAGCATGGACAAAATTTAATTTCGCAGATAATAGCCAGTAGATTAACATTCTCATCTAATCGTGCCTAGTCTTGTACTTTGTGCTAGTTTGCTGCATTCGCTTATTATATGATTAACCGTTTTCTTTCTGGATTCATACTTTCTGCACATGCTATTCTGTTGCGTCTTATTTATTTTCGCATTGATCTAGTTTGTTCTTATGGCATTGACTTGTAGCATATTTGCAATGGACCTCTCTTCTTCTTCTTCTTCTTCTTCTTATTATTATTATTATTATTATTATTATTATTATTATTATTATTATTATTATTATTATTATTATTATTATTATTATTATTTAGTAGTAGTAGTCGTCGTAGTAGTTGGGTAGCTGTTTGTGAATTTTACGGTGTCAACCTTTGTTGGCTTATTTTATGCCGAAGACTGTTTTATTTATTCTTGTTGGGTATTCATTTTATTTCAATTTTTTATTTACTGTCATCTTTCCTTCTGATTATTTTTACAATTATACCATCATCTTTTAATCCTCCTCCTCCTTATTTATCTTTTCTTCTCTTTTTCTTCTTCCTTTTGCTCTTTATTGACTTCTTAGTATTCTCTCTTTCCTTTCCTCTTTCCCTATTCATACTTCCCTTCTCTTCTCTCTCTCTCTCTTCTCTCTCTCTCTCTCTCTCTCTCTCTCTCTCTCTCTCTCTCTCTCTCTCTCTACCTCTCTGTCATTCTCTGAGACATACACATATATATTTTTCATTCTCTCTCCCTTTTTCTTTCTGGGACACACACACGCACAAATATACACAGACGCACACTCACACAGAAACACACACACACACACACATGCACACACACACATATATGTGTGTGTGTGTGTGTGTATATATATATATATATATGTAATATATCAAGAAAATTGAAAAAACACAGGTATAAATGGGTTAAGTGGTTAACAATGAGGAGATGGAGATTATATATATATATATATATATATATATATATATATATATATATAATCTTCCATCTCCTCATTGTTATTGATCCAATTCTTCTATTTCCAAACACTATCTTCATTGGCCTTCTCCACGGTTTGAAAATAGCTAAACTCTGTTTCTTAGCTGACACAAATGATAAGAACTAATTGTTTGTTTGCTGCGAAAACTAATTACAACGCCAAACACAATAATAATTCCATTGTTCACCAAATGAAACAATCTTTCACTTTTTGTGTTTTTCCCGGCTCATTCCGAAAACTTTAGGGAAATAAGTTTCGCTAATATTTCCCATTGTTTAGGTAATGTCACCTCACAACCGATTTGTTTCATTAAACTTGTTTTTAACTCACACGACAATTATCCAATTTTCACTTTCGATTGGTATTTACTAAGTTTAGCTTTTTTCTGTCACATGACCACAAACGGGAAATGAAATTAGGATCGAACTTAGGACACATTAATCATTTATGTTGGTTATGAGCCACGGCAAGATGGTGTACCGCAATAAGTAGCTATCTGCGCTACGAAAAAGCACGGACATGAATATCATAAATGGAAGGTTTCTTTGTTATTTTCACTCCTTGTGAGTTTTTCATACCATCGTTAGCTGATGGCCTTTTATTGGAGTCTGAGTAACAAGTCTCATCGAGTCTCTATGACGTTTCTGAGTTTTCTAGCACGTCCCAGCAACACTGTTTTCTGGAAGGTCTCAATTCTTCCTCTGATTTCCAGTTGCTCTAGTGTGTTTTCTCAACTTTTGGGGATCCATTTCCAAGTGCACCAATTACAATTGGTATCACTTTCACCCTCATATTCCACGGTTTGTTAATTCTCTGACAAGGTCAATATTTTCGTTTACTTTCATTTTCACTCTGTGATCTGCTGGAACTACAAAATCTACCAGTTGAGAAGTTCTCTTTTTCTTGTTAATCAATATTGAGCCTGTGTCGTCTCAATGAATTTTATACGTTTCATTCTCAAGAACTAATTTACGTTTATGCATATTAGTGAGGAGCAAGCTCATCATTTCTACGACAATGAGTGGAACTGAGTTGTCATTTCTACGAGAGTGTGATAATGGGTTCGTCATTTCTACGAAAGTGAGGTCATGGGCTCGTCATTTCTACGAAAGAGGTAATGGTTCGTCATTTTACGAAAGTGAGGCAATAAGTTCGTCATTTCATACGACAACGAAGAACAAAGATGTCTTTTCTACGATAATGAGGAACTGGGTCGTAATTTCTACGATAGCGAGGGGATCTCGTTATTTCTAGGAGATGAGGAAATGGGATGTAATTTCTAGGACAACGAGGTGAACTGTCGTCATTTTACGAGAGAATGGCGTTAGTAAAGTAAACATTTCGAAAGTAAAAATAGTTTTAATTTTAAAGATTCAGAAAATAGTGAGAGGGAGAAATGAACAGAGAGAAAGAGAAAGAGAGAGAAAGAGCGAGAGCGAAGAGAGAGAGAGAGAGAGATGAAGAGGGCTGGCTTAGATCGGTAAAGTGTCAGCATATGAATCACAAGGTTCTGGGTTTGATACCGACCCTCGCCAACTCAGCGTTGAGTAGCACATGATCTGTGCGTAAAGTGAGGGAGCTGTGGTAGGTGTGGCGCTCCACTCAGTTGCTAAAATAATCTCCTTGGTCTAGTGCAAGTAAAAAGCGGATAGACTCCCTCGCTGTATATGGCTGATACCGGCATTCGGCCGCCACGCCGACTTTTTTAAAATATATATGCTTAACTAACTTGATTCTTAGGCTTACTAGATAGATATGAATAGAGTTAGATCGAAAGATATTACACTTTCCATAGAATGATTAGTTTTAATTTTAAAGATTCTAAAATAGAGAGACAAACAGACCGACAGACATGAATATAGAGAGACAGACATAAAGAGAAAAGAAAAGAAAACAGAAAATTTTATATACATATATATATATATATATATATATATATATATATATATATATATATATGTGTGTGTGTGGTGTGTGTGTGTGTGTGTGTGTGTGTACTTGACTAAATTGACAACTAGTTACCAAGCTGGATAGATATAAAGCGAGTTAGAAAAACATTACCTTACAATGATTATAGAGAGATTATGTTAGCCAATGAAATTCTGTTCCTTGAGGAGTTCCTCACAGATTCATTCATTTTTTTAGACTTGATTTCTCTTTCAATTGATTTCTTGGTAGATATGCAAATCAGCTGCAGCTTACAGGCATGCATATACACATCGATACACAACTACGGGCATACACAGAATAGCACTCACCTCTATATAGATAATCACCACACTTACAAACACATACACAAACATATATCTCTAGATTTGGGGATGAGGAAACGTATATAGAAAAGAGGATAAAAATCTTATTAAAATATGATTGACAGCGTTAGGATTTCATATCAAATACATATCAGATTAAATACAGCCAATTTTATGGGCCTAAAAATTGATTGCGAAAGTAAATAATAAAATTGAAATGTACGTGTGTGGTTCTATGTGTATCTATACATTACGTGACAATACCACACTCGACGGTAAGCCTCTAAAGTCGATAGAACAATTCACGTACCGAGGTAGTAATATTTCATCCATATAAATCGATGTTAATGCACGCATAAGGAAGGCATAGTCTGCTATAGACTGATTACACTGGTTTACAAAGAAATTGAGCACAAAAATAGCTGTTTTAACCTAATTGGGGGTGCTGAATTCAGATTTGAAATCCGTTTTTACTCATCACCTTTAGTTTTTTTGAGATATGCATACTGTACATTTTGTACACATACTGTACATAAAGGCGTATGTGCATTCAGGGTTAATTTCTAATATTGTGTGACTTATGTCTTCTTTTTTTACTTTAACTGTCTGCAGTACTATGAATTGTGTACATTGTGTCATCCAAGTATATTTATTCCGTCAATGTATATCCTGTTTTATCTGTAATAAGCTGCTGCAATATACTCTGTATATACTAAAATGAGACTATTTAAAAGACAGAAAACTCGAGGAGATAGAGCAAAACTGTTTATAAATTTGAATTTCAGCACACCCAAATTAGTAAAAAACACCTATTCACATTCTTGCCTCAGACAAAAAATATTTTTTGTAAACCAGTGTTATCACACGATAATTCATCCAACTGGTAGTTGTTTCAGTGCTACTGTATGGCTGCACTACTTTGACCCTAACGAAGCGCATAGAGACTAAGCTAATGGAAATTGCATAAGAATACTGTAGAAAACAAATCTGGAAAAAATTCTCCACAAGAAAGCAGCTGCGCGGTCATTTTCATTGCAGGAGAAACGGAGATAAACTCACACATGATGTTTTCCTGTGTAAACCAGCACACGGTCACATCAGTATGGGCCGTCAAGCAAAGTCCTAATTGAACAGCTCTGTGCGGATACTGAATGTTATGCATAGGACCCCTCAAAGGCACTGAATGATAGGGAAAATTGGCGATAGATTGTCATGGATATTCGGGCTAATAGCGTGAACTGATGATGATGATATATATATATATATATATATATATATATATATATATATATATATATATATATAGTATATATTATTATTATTGCATGCGTGTCCGTTACCACGCATATTTTATTCATTTATTCATTTGCTGTTTTAGCGTTGAGGGCTCATTTGGTAAATTTGGAGACCAATTCTTGAGCGCAGCGTCCTTCACACATGAAACATGGAATTCCATTACCAAGTTGGGAGGATATCGTGTTCTATGCGCTCATATATTCGTTAGTTTTTGTTTTTTGTTCTTTTTTTTCTGATATCGTTCTTCATGGACACAGGAGCGTTTGGCTTTGAAGGTTGCTTCCAAGATTGGCGCCACCCTCCTTGTCTTTCATAAACAGGTACATATGACGGTGTACATGTTTTATGCATATTGTATATATATATATATATATAAATATAATATATATATATATATAGGTTGTATGTATATATATATATATATATATATATATATATATATATATATATATATACTTGATGAAGGTTTGAATCCATATGCATGCCAAGGTGATTGCATGTCACTCTCACTGTGTGCACGTGTATGTGTGTGCAGATATTACGTAAAAACTTTGTCGTCAAATATTCAATATATGTCATTTACATCCATTAGTTTTCGTTTTTTATATTATTTATCTTTTATTTCTCAATCCTTTCTTCATACGCCATGGCCATTTAATGTTTGTCTTTAATAGGGATAATGGATTCGAGGAGTCGAGTTCAAAACCCTGAACGGAGCTGTTTGTGTTTTACTTTACTAATGCTATAGGGAAATACATCAGCCATTCCTTTCTTGCACAAACCCCTACTTAGAATACAGTAGCTGTATCCGCACAGAAATTTATAATAATATATATATTAATACTAGTGTTCCTAAATTTTCCGTCTGTTTATCATCCCGCAACAACCTCTGATCAAAAATGAGACCATCCAAATCGTCCAAGATGCAATGCAAAAATTAAACTCCCCGGGCCTATTGTGAAATAAGCAGTGGCGTAGTTTCGGTTACAGACACCGAATCACCATTGTAGTAAGATATACGCGTAATTAGCATCTTATTTTAAATTAGTGTATTTTAAAAATAGTTTGAGTACAAGTTGTTTAAAAAAAACGGTTTCATCTGTTTTTCAAACACCCCATACAATAGTTCAATTCGATTTTCATCCCAGTTTGTTATAATTAAAACGAATCTATTTTCTTATTTTAGGAATTATTTTTACATGGATTCTCCACGAGACACCAAAATTATTTTGAGTCGTTTAGAATTGTTTGTTTAGTAAATATTGATCAGGAAGAAAAGTTTTCTTTATTTAAATCCTCAATAAGTCCTTTTTTCAATTTTCTTCCTCTATCATTTCTTCTTCTTCTTCTTCTTCTTCTTCTTCTTCTTCTTCTTCTTCTTCTTATTATTATTATTATTATTATTATTATTATTCGTGTCTCCTCATCCCTTTTTTTTTGCAATTGTCTCTTTTTCTTTCTCTTTCTTTTTCTTTTCATCGTCGATATTTTTTAACTGATAATTCTTCTCTTCCTTCTTTTCTTTCTCTTTTATGAATTATTTTCCTGCTTCTTCTTCTTCTTCTTCTTCTTCTTCTTCTTCTTCTTCTTCTTCTTCTTCTTCTTCTTATTCTTCTTATTCTTATTCTTATTCTTATTCTTATTCTTATTCTTATTCTTATCTTCTTATTCAAGTTTTATTTTCCTCCTTTCTGCTAATTTTTTCTTCCCTTTTTTCTTCTTTCCAATACATTCTTTTCCCTATTTTTCATTCCGCTATTTTTCCTTCTTTTCGTCTTCCCAATACTTTTTCTTATTTTCTTTTCCAAACTTTTTCCCTATTTTTTTTCTTTCCATTCTTTTCCCTCTTTCTTCTTCTGAACCCTTTTTATTTCCTTCTTTTCTTCTTTTCAACTTTCTCATTCTCTCCAATACTTTCTTTCCCTCTTTTCTTCTTCCTTCAATTCTCGATATTATTGTCTTTCCTTTTAGGAATTCCCATCATTTTTCTTTACTTTTAATTCTCCCCCCCCCTCTCATTACCCTCCCCCATCGTGCATTGTCTATTTCCTTTGCTTTAACTTTCAAACAAATTCAACGTTTTATTTTTCCTCTAAAATGTTTTTCCCGTTAATTTTCACCCAAAGGGAAACATACTTCTCAATAAGTAATACGTGTTTTCACAAAAATACCGATTCGCTTTACGAGGTTATTTTCAGAGTGCAGAAAGAAAAAAAAAAGAAAAAATTCATCGTCTCCCAAGCTTATAAGAATTAAGTACGGTTTATTTCAGTCTAAAAACACATGAGACACAACGAGATAGAATAAACATTCGAAATATCATTATTTATTCTCCTTCAGTAAGATTCTACTTTTAGATTTGTTAGCATCAAAACGTTCAGAATATTTGAATTTAAGAAAATTATCAAATTGATTTATTTATTTATTAATTCTAACATCAATTCAACTCGTCTTGGGTTATTTTATGCCTAGATGACAAGGTATTTCGTAATGTGTACGTTCATATTTTCATTTTTTCTAAACGTTCCGAAATTAACTTTTGCAAACCCCTGTATATTAATTGGAGTCTACGATATATTAGGTTGTTTGTGAAATAATTGCCGATTTTAGAATAAACTTTTATTCCTGAATTTATTAATTTAAACAATGTTTTAATCAGCCAAGAGATGATCCCTGACCATCTATGCATGTCGTCCATCGATTAACAAGGTTATTTTTGATTGGTTGGTGGATATTACGGCATGTCAACCCTTTTTGGGTTATATTATACTAAATACATTTTTTTTATTAATTCTTGATTCATGCATGTTTTTTTTCTATTTAACCCATAGATGAAATTCTAACAGGTACTACCACTCCAGGTCAGGGTGGACTTCGAAGTAATGGTAATGAAGGGATACTCCACACTCCCCGTGTAGCATATCCTTTCTTTACAATAAAAACGGAATGGTCCATTATTTAGCTGAGGTGACGACACTCAAGAAATAAGAATTCGGCGGATAAGCAGTACCAGATACTGAGGATTTACATTTTTGTATTTCATCTTGGGCGATTTGAACGGTCTGATTTTTAACTAGTGTGTGTTGCAAGATGATAACAAGCGTAATAATACGTATAACAATATCAATATCATGACTCGCCGGCAGGATAAATTGAATCAAGTCTTCAACTGTGCGTGATAGGCGTGCAAAAATGCAAAAACATTATCTTTCACAACGCCCCCCCCGGGAAAACCTTATCCATTACAACGCCCCGACACCCCCCCCCAAAAAAAAAAGTCCATAGGTGTAAAAACAGGTGAACGTGGCGTTCTGCCAATGGCCATTCGACGACCGATCCATTTTTTATAACTGTATCCCTACTTTTTCACCCCTTGTGTAAAACATGAGTAACGTAGGTTGCAATTTTCAATTAGAAATTATGCATACTAGCAAAAATATGTACCCACTGGGCACAAGTATTTAAGTCTTGATATAATTAAATATTATATTGAATTAGAAAGACCAAGGAAATTAAATACGAATACAAAAAAGATTACACTTATTTTTACTTTATTCTAATTGGTTTCTATATAAAATCATTTACAGGATTGATTTTAATAGGTTGAAGAATAAAACAATAATATTAGAAATCAATAACATTAAGTAATCATTCATTATATCCCGGTTTTATTAAACCAGTATGCATTGAGGATCTACAGATATCCCCAAATCCTTGACAGAATATCATAGTATTAATTAACTATTATTAATTAACAAGAAAATAACTTTTTCATGAAGAGGACTTTGTCGTTACACTTGACCATAGAGTGAAAATAAAATAAACTGAAGAGATAGACGTATACCTGGATCTTGCCAGAGAGCTGAAAAAACTGACTGAGATACCAAATGGAAAAATTAGAAAAAGGTCTGGAGGAATTGGATATCAGACCAAGAATCGAGAATATTTAGATCACAGTACTATTAAAATCAACTCGCCTGTGGGGGGTTTTGTTTGTGTTTTTGTTTTTGTTGTGTTTTTTCTTAATTGAATTTGCATTCTATTGTTTGTTGTTGCTTTTTTGTATATGGGTTCCATTAACCAATGTTTAATTAATCTTTTTCTCGAATTAATAGATGTTGGTTTGGTTTGTTTTACGACATATCAACCCTTTTCGGATCATTTAATGCTGAAACAAGTCATTTTGATAAAATTTCCATGTTTCAAGATCTCAATATCTTCAAATTGGTTTAAATTATTTTCATTAACTTTATTTGTTTTGGTCTGGTTTGTTTCATGTTATAATAATCTAGTGGGTTATTTATGTTATTTAATGTTAAAAACTGTGAGAATGTAAGATAAAAGTTGATACTAAAGTTTCCTTTCCAGCTGTATTTTTGTAGTGTATTTCGTGGATGTATTTCATATCTGAATCATATTTTTTATATATATTTTTATTTCTCTCAAGAAAGACAAAATGTCATCCATGTTAGTATTCTCAAACAGATCCCTCATATTATTTGTACTGAAATATTTCTTTCTGATTGGAACGAAAATTCCATACTCTATGAGGAAATGTTTGTCAGTATAGAGCATTTGGCATGATGAATTGATTTGAATAATTTGTAATGTGATTAGTTGTAAAATAATCTAATTAATTTTCTGCGAAAAACTTAATATCTAATGAATAAATGTAATGAATATTTACTTAACAAAGAGATGCGGCTAATTTTCTCATATTCCGAGTTGAATTTCCTTAGCAAAGTAGTTTTATAATTCCTATTTCAAATGATAGGCCTCGAGTTGAACCGTTTTACTTTGCAATTAGTCAAGTATACAACTTCTTTATGGTTTGCAAACAGTCTCTTCGAATGAATAATTTGCATATTTAGACTTTCCGCTAGTGTTTATTTTCGAAATCAAATTACGTTATATTGTAACACACTAGGGAGAGAGGGGCAAGAGCAAGGAATGTAACAGTGACGTGTAAATTAACACGGATTTTTTTTAGAAAGAATATAAGAATTACGAGTAGATTAGAATGGAAAAGTTTTAGGATGAATCAGCACAACGCGTCATGGCGTTTTCTCATTGTTCGATAGATCGTCACGTGGCAAAGTGGAAGAAAGGAAGGGTGAGAGGTGATAATGTTCGAGAAGTTTGGAACTATGCGTTGATTAAGTGAGACGTGGGCTCTTTGCTCTGAGAAATTTTGGCTTGAGGGAAAATAAAAATTTCATGAGAAGTCGCCTTGTGTTATTTCTAAAATAAAAGCTAATGGCATTATGCAAGATGTTCTCCAGCACCTCAAGTTGATTTCCAGACTCCAAACATCAAGGAATTATCGGCCCAGCAACCGGATTCGAGTCTCTCAAAGTAGTACCGGTCCTGGGATAAGTATTCAACTATTATTTCTTCTATCAACACTTAATGACTCCATACCGATATGAGAACCATAATGCTGCAAACGGCATGCCAACACGTCTAGGGTTATTTTATACCTAAAATTCCAAGTCAAAGTGGATCTGGTAATAAAGAATAAAATTACAGATATTTCTTCTAATTGATTTCTTCTAATTGATTTCGTTAATGGATTTCTTTTAAGATTTATCCCCGAGATTTTTGCTCATATTCATTAAGATAAAACCAAACTATTAGAAATCAATAATACCAAGCACATGTGTGATAATCAATTTTTTAATATCAATATTCAAATTAGCCTTCCCGCTCACACTGTAAATCGCTATTTGGTTGTATATATAAATACAATTGCTTGTTATTAGTATGTAGATGAAGCCAACAGTATTCATAATGTAAAGCAATTTTATTAACAATTCAGGCTTAACTAAATATAAAATCATGAAGAACGTGACGTAAATAACTAAGGGAATCGTGACTTGAGTAGTAATATAGTTTCGGTTACAAACAGAAAAAAACACACAATCTCCATTATAATAAGATTGAGAATAATTATTTGAATAAAACAATTTTATTAACAATTCAGGCTTAACTAAATATAAAATCATGAAGAACTTGACGTAAATAACTAAGGGAATCGTGACTTGAGTAGTAATATAGTTCGGTTACAAACAGAAAAAAACACACAATCTCCATTATAATAAGATTAAGAATAATTATTTGACGGCTATATTTTTTTACTAAGGTTTCTTATTATAACGTACTTGAGACTTTACATGTGCAAAAAAATGTTGATGAATTTAAGAGCGGATTTCTGAAAATCGCCATCAACAAGAGAATTCATTCATGATAGCTTCAAGAAAATTTTAAACAGCAGGATATTTGTGCAAAGATTAAAAGTCTCTGGAGACTATTCAAAAATAATTGGAGCGTGCAACCCCCACAGTGCCAAAAAGAGAACAGGTCAAAGGTCACAGTTCCACAGAAGACAGTTTGTAGAAATGTCTGAGAATGATTCCTTACAAACATCAATTATTACAAAATCTAATAACCGAGACGCAGTGATCTTTGTAGACATGTAAATGGTTTTATGGAATGGTGAAGTTTCTGCGATGATTTAATATCCTCATATTTATAAGAGGTTCTTTCATGATGTTCGTATACACATTAAGATAAAACTGAAAATATCCCCCTTTCTCTCTCTCTCTCTCCTCTCTCTCTCTCTCTCTCTCTCTCTCTTTTTTCTCTCTAATATCTATCTAACTCTATCTATCTATATCTATGGTGTTATTTGGGAGTCTCCGTTGCTTCTAGAGTAATATATATTTAAGATATATCTATGTATCTGTATCCGTTTTTGGAAGTACACAAATCAGGTTTGGACATTAGTGTGAAGCATTGATGTGCTATATTATAACACTGTAGTTATCATATTATATTCATCTGGGAATAAATATCAGAAAACTAGGTTGTTTTTTTGTTAGTTTCTTTTATTTATTAGTCGTGGTGAATTTTCGGGATTATGAGGAACTCCCTTCTTCAAGACTCTGAGGACACATGAATATATTATGATAACTACATTATTATAATATAGCACATTAATGCTTCACACTAATGCCCAACCTGATATGTGTACTTCCAAAAAACAGATACAGATACCAAAATATATTCTCAATCTCTATATCTATATCTATATCTATCTATATATCTATCTATCTCTCTCTCTTCTCTCTATATATAATATATATATTATATATAATATGTATGTGTATGTGTGTTTGTGTTGTGTGTGTGTGTGTGTGTGTTGTGTGTGTGCGGATGCGTGTGTATATAATGTATCTAGGTAGTACATCTACAGAAAGCGATGTCAGTATACGCATAAGAATGACCTGCCAGATGCGATCACCGATAGGGTCGAATGTTGTTGTTGATGATGATGATGATAATAATGATGATGATGATATCTATTTGGTAAACAATATGGTGTACATTCTCTACCACTTAGACTCCGACGTTAAGAAACTATCAAGAAACAAACAAACAAATCGGCGCAGTATTAAATGTCATGTGACTACTAATCTTTTAGATTAGGTTTGATGTGTATTGTTTTCATTTTTCGGACTGTTATCCTCATCTTTATTATGGTATGTAAACTATTGAAAATAATTTTCCAGGTTGGGTCATCGCTATGCTCAGATAGACAGGGGACATCTGACGAAAGCTGGAAGATACATAGAAATGTCGATACGTATCAAAGCAGATAGGGGGTAGTATGTATACTTAGGTGTACAAAAATATGAATTTATTATGTTTATGTCGACGTTTAAACGTTTCAATTTACATTTCTCTGAATGTTTTAAGATGAGGCTTGATAATTTGTATTATTAAGTGTCCTCATCTTTATTGTTATGTACAACGTTTCGGCCGATGTGCCCTCCGCCTTTTCAGTATCTCTTGTCGAACTCGGGAGTCTTCTCGAACTCGGGAACCTTCTTTTCGACCTCGGGAGCCGTGTTGTCGTAATCGGGAGTCATCGCGGAACTTTGAAACCAACTTTTTATTCAATCCTCAGGGGTATCCTGTTCTCATTTCACTAACCATCGCTGGGTACAAGTGTTAAACTATGTTAATTATTATTCTATGTACTGTCGCTCTTGACCAGTATTGAACCTGCCACCTAGAGATAACTGTCATTTAGAACTGTATTAACTCAACGCCTATATCTACTATAGCGTAGTGGATATAGGCGTTGAGTTAATACAGTTAATAGAGTTTAAGACTTTTGTGAGTAGCGTAACGCCAAAAAGTGACTGAAACTATTCAATGATAACATGAGAGACATCTATTCGTATCCATTTTATTTTGGTATACATGCCATTTTTATCTGTTTGGTACAATGATCAGGAAATTCACTCACAATTCAAGCAGTTAATCTTCCTAACAGCATATCTCTTTCTCTCTCTCTCTCCCTCTCTCTCTCTCTCTTTCTCTGACCCTCTCTCTCACACACACATACTCTCTCTCTCACACACATTTTCTCTCTCTCTCTCTATCTTACTCACACACATACACATTAGCTCAACCACTCACTCTCAATATATATATATATATATATATATATATATATATATATATATATATATATATATACCTGATTATATATTCTATCTGTATATATGTTATATGTGTGTCTATAGTATATATATTTTTGGATTAATGTGAAGTATTGGTAAAGTGTAATAATACGTGAGAAGCTAAGTTGAATATACATATAGACATACATATATATTATAGACATACACACACACACACAGACACAGATATATATATAATATATATATATATATGTATGTGTGTGTGTTGTGTGTGTGTGTGTGTGCAGATATATACATTGAAAATTAGACTAATTAGATATACCACAAAGAAGCATACGTTGACTCCCCAACGACAACATATATATATATATTATATATATATATATAATATATATATATATATATATATATATATTAGAGAGTGAGTGTGTGGGTATGTGTGTGTGAAATAGAGACAGAGACCAAGACAGATATACAGTTAGGAAGATTAACTACTTAGTTATATTATATATATAGATATATATATATGTGTGTGTGTGTGTGTGTTGTGTGTGTGTGTGTGTGCGTGTGTCTGTCTGTCTGTGTCTGTGTGTGTGTGTGTGTGTACCTTTAGCCGAAATTAGAATTAACCTCTGCTCATTCGAATATTTAATTTATTACTATGTTGTTGAAATCCGTTGTTATCCACGAAGTTGGGTATTTATAAAGACTTCTCTCCGGTTTTGTCCATGCTTTCACTATATTTGGCTAATGTCATTGGATTGGGTTTAAATTACACACAAATCGCAGTAAACATTCGACTTAAAAAGTGCAAACAGAATTAGTAAGAAAATGAAGGGGTAGAAAATTAGTATGAAAGCTGAGATAAATAAAGAAAAGAAATTGTTTTCCTTTGCTTATTTTAACTCTTTTCCTTTTTATCTCTTTTTTTTTACCGACGGATTTTATTTAATTGGTATACATCTATCTATCTGTGCATCTGCTATCTGTCCAATCAGTTCATCTTATTTTTTCTTTTTTCTGTCTGTCTCATTTCAGTGGTTTAGTCTCTCTCTCTCTCTCTCTCTCTCTCTCTCTCTCTCTCTCTCTCTCTCTCTTCTTCTCTCTTCTCTCTCTAGCTCACACACGCAATTAAATAGCTGATGAGAAGACTTATATAGATATAAAGAATTATATACATAGGTCTATATATGTATATATATATATTATAGAGAGAGAGAGTGAGAGAGAAAGAAGAGCAGAGAGAGATGATGGACAGATTTAGATATAACAGACTTGTATGATAGGAACAGATACATAGATAGATGATACATAAAAACTGCATAGATAAATAGACATGAACGTGAATAGATAGATATTGGATAAATAGATAGATAAGATAGTGTTACAGAATTAGATAGATAGATATTAAAAAAACATTATTATATATATATTATTATATATTATATATATTATATATATGAAATATTGAGCTAGATAGATAAATAGATAGATAGATCAGATAGACTAGAGATAGATAGATGAGATAGATAGATAGATATTACAACTGAGATAGATATATATTAACTATAGATAGATGATATATAATAGATATTAACAGTCGCTGGGTAGAGAGAGTATTAATAAAAGTTGTCCGCAGATCCATTGATTGTTTTGATCAACATAATTGATTTATGTTTTTAATCACAAACGCAACCAATGACTTTCCTTTCTCTTACTATTTAAATTCTAATTTTTAAATATGTTCCCAGATTCAAATACAATCTTCTTTATTTTTTTCACAAGCAAGCTCTGGTAATAGTGAATGTGTATATATATTTATATTGTTGTTAATTGTTTTATTTTCGTAGTTTCCTCCCGACATACATACATACACACAACTGCCCTTTATATACAGGGGAGGTGCAAAAGTAGGTATACAACAGTATCACACAGATTAATTATCTTAAGTGTCCTCATTTTGTAAAATTTTGGTGTCATTAGCCATATTTAATTTTGACTAATAATCAACATGTTATTAATCTTATTATAATGGAGATTGTGTGTTCTTCTGTCTATAACCGAAACTATATTACTACTCAAGTCACAATTCTCTTAATTATTTACGTCAAATTCTCCATGATTTCATTCTT
Organism: Doryteuthis pealeii; assembly: GCA_023376005.1. NCBI lineage: Eukaryota > Metazoa > Mollusca > Cephalopoda > Myopsida > Loliginidae > Doryteuthis > Doryteuthis pealeii. The sequence goes on from CM042152.1 coordinate 100,691,852, forward strand.
TTAAACCTTCAGTTATTAATAAAATTGTTTTACATTATTAATACTGTTAACCATATACCGTACTATAACATGCAATGTATTTATATATACAAAAAATAGCGGTTTACAGTTTGAACAAGAAGGCTATTTGCATATTGAATTTAAAATTTTATTTTAATAATATGTGCTTTGTATTATTGATTCTAATTGTTGGGTTTATCTTAAGAAATATAAACAAAATCTCGTTGATAATCTTTAAAGAAATTATTTACAAGAAGAAATAACTGTAATATTATCCTTTACTTCCTTTTTAACTAAATAGTTAAATTAGGAAAATTACCAATGAAAGGGGGAGTAATGGAAAATGATGGAATGTTAGTTTCAAAGTTGTTCTATTTCGATTATACCCCTCTGTTGCAGATCTTTTTATCTGCATTCTTTGTCAGTTTCATTAGCCATTCTAATTTAATAGATATTTATTATATCAAAACTTAAATACTTGCACCCGAGGTGCATATATTTGCTAGTAATAATAATTAAAGTTATTACACGTGTATGTAACATTTGTTTGTTTAATAAATGCAATGAGAATTGTATGTGTTTTTTTAATAACTGTATAGATAGATAGATAGATAGATAGATAGATTCATACATAAATACATCCATAACATACATACATATATAGTTGTTTGCCCTTATAAATATACCAATCATGCAAAACATTCCGCAAATCAAATCCAGAAATTCGATAAATGTTTCAACTGCAAAAACTACATGCAATATTGAATCGTTGATAAACTGTCGACAATTGTTGATCTAAATGGACGTGTGTTGAGAGAGATCAATGGAAAAGATATCAACACAGATAAGTAATGATTTCACCAAAGATTTTATAACAAAATGAATATGGATGAGGATGTCAAGAGAACCTGGCAAAGACCGAAGCTTTTCTCAACTGAACGATACAAAATAAATTGATTAAAAGCTTAGAGGTTATTAATCTTTCGGATGTCGAGCGTAAAACCGGAGACATAAACTAAGTGCTACTGGTTGCAATAGAGATACCCGCTGTGAGCACGTATCAAACAGACTACGTTTTGCAATTGCCTAGGGTGAGTTCGGTGAGTTGTTATTTAAGCTTTGCTTAGTCGGGAACACAGGCATCGGCTCGCTTATAATACCTTCTGTGACTCAGTCAGTAGAGCACCCACCTTGGAACTACAAGATTCTCCATCCTCTCGGCAGGAGGTGTAGAATAGGGTAGGTCGATTTTGGAACTGTCTTCCATGGGATGAACGTTGCAAATTAACATATAGAATTACCGCACAGAATATTTTTCTTCAAAACTTTACCTTCGTTTGAGGAAATAGATTTCAATCTTTTAAAATAATATAACTGTTACAGCTTAATGATTTGGTAAAAAGCAGCATACCAGAGGTGTCCGTGTGGTGCTGTGGGGATTCTAGTTATAATATTTTATTCGTTTCGTTTAAAAAGACAACCTTTTCTGATTTAAATATTGAAATAGCTAAATTTTTTAACTAATTTCTATTCTAAATGCTGCGAAATCAAGGATTTTTGGTGCCTTTTAGTAGGCGATCTTTGATGCTATTTCTCAAACAATGTTACTAGTAAGATATCTAGTTTTTGATATCAGTATTCATAGTACCAACACACACCTTTTGATGTTCAAGGGAATTTGATATTTTAAAAAAGTGAAAAATCAACCAACCCTACTGTATCAACTACGTCTCTGCAGAGGGGTAATCTCCCCCAGTTGTGCCACCTATTGACCGTAGGTGGTGACCCCTGATGCTTAAGGACGGAATTCTGGTGGCGAAGTAATCCATGACATGCAATGCTTCACTTTATTCACTTTATTCCTTACTTAAGCTATAAAGGCGATCGGAGAGGCCCGTTTCGATCAATCCACGAGGATGAAATAAATGGTTAGGCTCGAAGTTCCTTTAAGGCTCCCGATTACGACATGAAGGCTCCCGAGTCGTGTAGTTAACCATAAAGATGAGGACAATAGTCGGAATAATCAAAATAATATAGCAGAGAAATAGTAATCAGTCACTGGCTACATATTAACAAATCAGGATTGGAGGCGCTCATTCTGTAATGGTTATCGTCTTTGAAAATGGACTTAGCGTCCCAAGTTCAAATCCTGGACGAAGCTGTTTACTTTTGACATAGCGCCAATGCCATTCGAAGAGGCATGCATCCAACTATTCTTGCCTAATCATGGCTAAATAGCAGTGCAGACGGGCCTATTTAAGTTTGGTAGGGCAACCGGTCTTGGAGAAGGAAAACTCTGAATTCAGACCTATTAATCTCCTCTTGTGTCGCATCCTGCTTGTGCGCAAGGGTTGGGTAAATACACAAGGATTAATTATACCAAAGTGAATATAGATAAGACGCAACCGAATAGCAAGGATAAGTTGCGCGGAAACAGAGACAAAACGGTTAATCCCATAATAGGTGAGTGCATCAAACTAGCACAAAATGAGTCAAAGACAGGATGTGACCGGGTGGAAAAGGTGATCTACTGGGGATTATGCAATAAACTAAATTTAGTTAGGAAATGAAATTCAAACCAATAGTAGTCCACTGAGAAACTGCTCATTGAGGAGGGGGGTTAATAAAATCAACTTAGGATTGGTTTGTCCTCTGTCCATCCCAAATTCTGCTACTCCGCACTGTCATTGGTCATGGGTCCTTTTACCTTATCCTTAGGGGTGGATCTAAGAAATATCGCTAAAGAAACTAATTGCAGCCACTCACCATTACTTACGATAATGAGCACTCTCTCTATTCGAAAATTATCTTAACAACGGGTCTTCGTCATGTCTGGCTTTTATCTCATTTAATTGGTTCGTTAATCATCCCTAAAAAGGGGATCTCCCTGCCTTTTAGTGCAGTACATGTTTTTTTCTAATAAGGTATTTACAATTCTCAAAGATTATTCAGCACTTATCTCGTTTATCTGACCAGTAGTGGAATCTGGCTCCTATTAACATCCTTCTTTTAACACACACACACACACACACACACACACATACATATATATATATATATATATATATATATATATATATATATATATATATATATATATATATATATATATATATATATATATATATATATATATATATATATATATATATATATATATATATATATATATATATATATATATATATATATATATATATATATATATATATATATATATATATATATAATATATATATATATATATATATATATATATATTGTGGAAGCGCGTGGTGTAATGGTTAAAGTCATTGGAAATGGACTCGTTGCCCCGAGTTCAAATCCTGGGCGTGGTAACTGCATTTTCACTTAGCGCTAATACCCTTGGGAAACATATGAATCCGATTCTCCCTCCAGCTATGGGTAAATAGTAGGGCAGACCGGGCTCTTTAACCTTGGTTAGGCAACCGGTCTAGGAGAAGGAAAACTCTGAATTCAAACCTGTTGAACTCCGCTTAAGAAATTGACCTTGTGTCACATCCTGCTTGTGCGGAGGGGTTGGTATATATATATATATATATATATATATATATATATATATATACATAAATAGACATATACATACATATATATATATATATATATATATATTATATATATATTATATATATATATATGAGAAAACAAACGTATGTATAAAGATTTGCATATATATTTTTACATATACGGTGTATTATGAATAAATAAATAAATAAATTGATATATATATATATATATATACCTTATTTGGATATGAATTTATTTCGACATATTGTCCCTTCAGTCCTCACACCCGGTCTTACTGGTGTGATTTTCCCGTCTTTTATATTTTTCCATACCGAATATAGCATACGGAAAGTCCTTTAGCATCTCTTGACATATACAAGATGTATCAAAAAGTATCGAGATTGAAGCTGTATTTACCAAGATAGGAATGAACAATAAATGTATTGTTAATTTTTTTCAGAATACAAAGTGTGTCAAAAAGTACAGATTTTAAAGCTGAATTGACCAAGATAGAAATGAAGAATGAATGGAACGTTAATTTTCAGAATAAAGGTGTGTCAAAAGTACCAAACAGTACATTTTTGACACACCTTGTATATAATGTCGACCTACCTCATTTCGACTGAGTATCCGTCATAGTTTTTTTTATTTTGTTGTAAAGACTTTATTTATAACTTTAATTATGATGTTACATGTATATTTCCCCATAAATACAATGTGTGTTATAACTCCAATATTTTCTGAGACTCCTCTATTCTTTTTAATTATGGCGCCTAACGCACCATAAATTACTGAAATAAAAGAAAAAATATTTCTACCAATTTATAAATACACCTGAAGTCAATGAAGTTCCTGCCAATATTCCCTTATCCCAACAAACATCTCGGGGCTTCTGGCTAGCATCTCGTTTAATAAGGGTGAATGTTCCTTAATCTTCCACAAGAAATCCGCTTTATCCACTTCCTACTTTCCTAATCAAGTATTTACAGTACAGACTAATCCTATAATCCTTATCTTCTTTATCCGGTCTATAACTCGTATAAACACTTTCTCCGAATATTTTTTAAATGGATTCTTTTTTTCTGATATGCCTCTGTTCTATATATATATATATAAGTATATTTTGGCAGCATTAAACAAAAAACGTCCTAAACAAGATTAAGTTCGAATACAGCAATCATATTTAAAAGGCCAATATTTTCCCGCAAACTTTCCTCCCCCCATTCCCCATAACTTTTCTTATAAATCTGTGAGTCTTTCCTCCTTCTCACTCCTACCGCCACTCTGTTAAAGAAAACCATGTAAACATCTTTCTACTCTACACCTTATGATGGCTCTAAGTAATGCCGAAAGTACTAGTGAAATAACCATCGGTGGATTCATTCACCAATTCTCTCTATACATAAAAAAATGCCCAGACAATTTGAAAAGTTTGAAAAGAAACACATCAGAGAGGAAATATCTGTCGCGTTCCCTATATATATATATATATATATATATATATATATATATATATATATATATATAGTCTAAAATGCTTAAAATAGAACAATTTTTATTCTAAATACGTTTACCCTGCTTGATAGAAATATTCTAAAAAAATAAACTGCCACTGTTGCTTAGCGTCACCTCGGTGATAAAAACAAAACAATTACTTTAACAGTTACATTAACAATACTTAACATTACTTGAACAGTTGTAATAATGAAAGACAAACACACTCTACCTTGATATTGATTTACGAACCAAAAGCACGCGGTCAGCCAAAACTGATTGTAAGATCAATAGAATTATTAAGGAGCTTGAAAATAAAGAAATAAAACTTGAAAATTAAATTTTCTTTAATAATGTTAAATATATATATATATATATATATATATATATATATATATATATATATATATATCAATCCGTCCACAGGGCAGGATGCAACACGAGGTGAATTTCTTAAGCGGGGTTTAAGAGGTTTGATTTAAGAGTTTTCTTTCTCATAGACTGGTATCTACCCAAATTTAAATAGCTCAGTGCTCTACCATTTAGCCATAGCTGGAGGGAGTAGTTGTAGACATACCTTTCCCAATGGTATTAGCACTATTTAAGTCTATTGACAGGCTCGTCCAGGATTTGAATTCGGGCCGACGAGTCCATTTCCTACGACTAACCATTACACCCCGCGCCTACACTATGGCTGGTATAAACACTCCCACCTTTACCGGATATTTTTTCAAATGACCCCTTTTTCTGATATGCCTCTGTCCCAAATATACCCACACACTGACTGTGCCTCATCATTTCTGTGCTATATATAATGGTGTTTTCTGGTATAATGGTTATCGTCGTAGGAAATGGACACGGTGAAACGAGCATACAGTTGATAAAAAGAAAAAAGTTAAAGATATTCTTCCGTGGAGAAATAAGGGTACTAATGCAGAATAGGACGCAAGAGAAAATACCATTAGATTACGTATAAAAAGCATTACTTTTCATTACATTTGAAGAAGAAGAAGAAGAAGAAGGGATTGAGGAGAAAATAATAATAATAATAATAATAATAATAATAATAATAATAATAAATTTTAACCATACAGCAAAATGGTCTAAGCTAAAACCAGAATTTGTTCTTGAGAATTAATCGCTTAAAATTCTCTGGGACTTTGAGATAAAAACGGATCACTTTATCTCAGCGAGGTGACCTGATCTAGTATTGATTAAAAAAAAGAACTTTTTAGATTTTGCAGTTCTAGCAGATCAGGGGATGAGGAAGAAGGAAAGCGAAAAGATAACAAATACCTGGAACTTGCAAGAGAATTGAAAAATATTTGGTATTTGAGGATTAAAGTGATACCAATTGTAGTTGGAACGGCTCCTAAAAGCTTGGAAAAGAGACTGGAGGAGCTAGAAACCAGAGGAAGGATCGAGACCCTCCTGACAATTACATTGTTGAAATTAGGTGGAATACTCAGGAGAGTCCTGGAGACCCGAGGAAACTTGTTGCCACTCAGACTGCAGCGAAGACCATCAGCTAACACCGGTGTGAAAAACACAACAGAAGAAGAAGAAGAAGAAGAAGAAGAAGAAGAAGAAGTTAGTGAGAAAACGTACAAGGCTTGACAAAAATCAATATGGAAGTAAAAAAAGAATTAGAAAATGCAATGAATATAAAAATCTGAATATATACTGCTACTCGACTTCTTGTGTGATTTAATGGTTTGTGAATGAAAAGAGTGAGGATAGGATTCTGTTGACGCTATTTGTCCTGGAAACACTTCCGACATGAACCCTCTCACTCTTTCGTTTCTGTACCGTGTAATACAACACTCATTAGATTGGTAAAGCCTGTCAAAGTTATTTCGTGCGCATGCGCACGTCGCTTTTGAATTACGGAATCAAATAAATGCAGCAGCTTCCGGTCGGATTTGAAAATTACATTTGGAAAAATAAATGAATACAGAAATAAATACAAAAAAAATTAAAGAAAAGGAGAAAGAAAATTATTTTGTGATTTGTAAGTGTAAACGAGTTGTTTTGAATAAATTTTATATAATTTATTTTTATTTCGTTTTTTTTTTAAATCGTAACTCAATATAATTGGAAAAATGCGTTTCTAGCTGCTTTTATTCGAATCATTCATTTACAATTCGATTGATTTTTTTGGTAGAAATACACAATAGCGCGCAAGCGGTAATATCATTAGAATCGCATTACGTATAAATAGCATTAGATTATGGAAACTCCCGAAGTAGCTTAACTCTAATCCTAATCCTAATACTAATACTAACCCTCACCCTAACACTGATCCTAATACTAACCTAACACTAATCTTTACCCTAACCCTAGCGTCTCAGTTTTCGGGTATTTCCGAGAAATGTAATGAAATATAATGCTTTTTATACGTACAAGTATAGATGGAGAGGCCTATTATTGGTATCAGCCAGACAATGAGAGGGGTCAATCCTCTTTTCACTAGCGTTAGACCAGGGAGATTGTTTTTACGTCTGAGGTGGAGCGCCACATCTCCCCCAATGTACCGCACTGTACCGCATTGTATCACTGTGCTACTCGGTCACTTTACTTGGTGTAATTGTTAGCATGCTAAATTCGCAAACAATTGTTAGTGAGTTCGATTCTCACTGGGCGCCTCATAATTCTGGCCACATCTAAGCTAAGCTTAGTAAATAATTATCCCTGTGCTACAGATGCGCTGATTTTGCGAGGGTCGGTATTGAACCCTGAACCTTGTGGTTCCGAGTCGGATTTCTTATATGCTATTATGCATTAAAAGTAACTAAAGTCGTCGGGGTGGCCTAAAGTCGGTATCAGCCAGACAGCGGGGAGTCTATCCCCTTTTCACTAGCGATAGACCAAAGAGATTGTTTTAGTGTCTGAGACGGAGCGCTCACCTACTATCAGCTCCTCACTTTATCGCACAGATTCCTGTGCTACTCTATACTATAAGCGTGTGGTGTAATGGTTAAAGTCATGGGAAATGGACTCGTCGCTCCGAGTTCAAATCCTGGACGCGGTAATTGCATTTTCACTTAGCGCTAATACCCTTGGGAAAGGTATGAATCCTACTCTCCCTCCAGCTATGGATAAATAATAGGGTAGACTGGGCTCTTTAACCTTGGTTAGGCAACCGGTCTTGGAGAAGGAAAACTCTGAATTCAAACCTGTTAAACTCCGCTTAAGAAATTGACCTTGTGTCGATATCCTGCTCGTGCGGAGGGGTTGGTAAATATATATACTATACGCCGAGTTGGTGAGGACCGGTATGGAACCAGAAACCTTGGGATTCCTAGCCGAATATTCTACCGACTGGGCTAAACAGGTTGAATAAATAAACACAAGAATCTAAAAGAAAAAAAGAGAGAGAACAATTATTTATATTATTTCTAAGTGTAAATGTGTTGTTTGTATAGATTTTTATATAATTCTGCGTATTTATTTTTCTTAAACTATTTTTTTCTCGCATTTCTATATAATTGGAAAAATGTGTTTCTTGCTGCGTTTATTCGAAGCATTCATTTACAATTCCATTGATTTCTCTTTTGTTTTATGTTCATTTCTTCATTTTTATTGAATCCAATGCAAAGGAAATAGCAACAAAAGAAAACATTTTACTTACAATCAGTTTATAATTTAAAAAATCTATATTCAGCTAATTGTTTTGTATTCGTTGTTTAATTCTGTTTGTCTTGCTATTTACCTACTTTCCTGTCTACAAATATATCAAAACACTCACAGTGGCGTTGCGACTCACGGCCGGACTGTGACATCGTAGTAAGCGAGTTCGAATTCCAGTCATGTTCGTACGTTCACTTTCGGACTATTACCTTTGGGAAAGATATGAAATACCTCATCCACCACCAAACTAGGAATTACATAGCACCACTACTGTTCTTCTGAAAGGATGGCATTATCGTTAAATAACTCAAGATGGTTGACATGCCATTAAATAAGTAAGTAAAGTCGTCGGTATTAGCCGGACAGCGAGGGAATTATCCCCTTTTCAGTAGCGCTAGACAAGGGAGATTGTTTGTGCACCTCAGATGGAACGCCACACCTAGTTGTCTGTTCATTTTCTTTGCTTTTAATAATGAAAGCAAGCCTTTTATTTTTCAAAGACATCTTTATTAGAACTGAAAGCCCAAAAGGTTTTAACCGCGCTGTGAGAAGATGGCTTACTTGGGAACATAGGGCCAACATCCGCTCCCTTCTACTACCGGCCAAAATATAACTAACTTTAACTAAGTTATGTTCACATACTTTTCCTTTAGCCAAAAAGAAATCGATGCCTAGGTCAGTGACAGGTGGACTGTTGTCAATAACTTTTATAACGTCTATAATGGTAACTTTCCATTTGCCATACCGCCATTTAAATTTTACTACATTTACAGGAGGGCCGGGTTAGCTTAAAAGGGCCGGGTTAGCTCAGTCGGTAGAGCGTTTGGCTAGAAACCACAAGGTTCCTAGTTCGATACAGGTCCTCGCCAACTCAGTGTATGAGTAGCACAGCGATCTGTGCGGTAAAGTAAGGAGTGTGCTGGGCAACTGCCCGACCGGTGAGGTTTGAATCACGTCGGTTCGAAGTCGTTCATTTTAGGCAATTCAATCTGTATATGGTATTCTATTTAACACAGCGGGTTCTTTTTTTGGGGGGGGGCATTAAATAAATTTTAAAGAAAGAGGAAAAGTGTAAAAGTTATTTTGTTAGATAAAGGAAATATTTTTGTTAAAATGGGAAAATCAAAATATTGTATAAATTTTGATTTTACTTATTGTATTTACATATACAGGTGTCTGCAGACTACTAAGGTGATATGTTTAATAAAGCTGTCAGAAATCAAGGGGTATATTTATTTTGGGGGTTAGCAGATATCACTGGCTAACCTTGTGACTAAAAATAGCTATAGTTCTTTTCTAAAAACAGACGCTCTGAATTGTTAAAATGTCAGTCAGACACGATAGAGCCAGAAGAAGAACCACTAAACTTGCTGACATTAGAGATCTTTGCCTCTAGAAGAAATAGACTTTGCAGCCAAGAAAAAAAACTCTGATAAAATGCCAGACAAAGCTCTTCACCGCGTCTTTCCTCTCCGACCTAGTGTGCAAAACATATTCCACTCTGTTATACATATTGATAACGGTGTGTTGTCTCGTTTTTAGAGTTGCCAGCACCTACGGCAGTTCATTTCCACTAATCTCTAAACCCGTTACAAAGACGCTCCGACTAAGTTGTATCAATCTTAGTTCTGCTGATCAAAGGAACAAAATGTGGAAGCAGAGGGCATCGACACAGCAACTACCCGGAGAGAAATGTGGTAGTCACGGAGCCGAGTTATCTTATCGGGTACAGTGACTGGCATAGGACCGCACTGTATTCCAATCGATTAAGAATAATTTTTAAACATAACTATTTGAAGCATATATGGAACCTTAACAGTTAATATGGATCTGAGTATATCAGGGAGTTATGGCAATGAAGTGGTACTCCACACTACATAGATCTCAATTTTGGGAATTGACGGAGTTTGAGGGTTCAAGGGTCTCCTAATTATGCCTTAAAAAGCACCCATTTTCGTGCAAATTTTTGGTGTCGATTTTATTGGCTTTTCTGATAAATTTTGACGCATAGATTAAAATTACATCAAAGAAAGCAAAATTCTTAAATACCTTAGCTCCTATCTCAAAAACCATCCAAGTAAGAGAGGCTAAACACTGCTGGAAAAGCAAGGGCGAACTCATAAGCGACGTTCTACTGTGGAGTTATACACATGGACCACCAGTATTGACCAACTAGCAAGAACTTACATTCAATAACTCTGTACGGACACTGGATGCTGTTAGGGACCTTACTGGAGCAATGGTCAATAGAGTTAGTAGATAAGTGGTCATGCAAAAGCTTTGTTATAAATGTTTATAGGCTGCCACACACACACACACACACACACACACACACTTGTTAAACTTTGGGAATTGACGGAGATATTAGGGTTCAATGGTCACCTAATTATGCCTATTTTCGTGCCAAATTTAGGTGCCGATTTTATTTTATTTTCTGATTGATTTCAATGGATAGATTGCATTGATACAAAAGAGAGCGTTCAATTCAATGAATTGGTGGAAATATTCAGTGTCAAGGCACCTCTTTTGAGTATGGTCTTATCCCTCTGCAGGGGATACAGTCAGCGTACGCCAAGCCCCACCGACAGGGTGCCGAGTTTGCATATTTTTTGAACGGATATAATTATGCGTACGCCATATTGATGGATTGTGATATCTCACTGTGTATATGTGCATGTGTGAGACGAGTTAGGTGAGATTCTTTTTTCGAATTAGAGAAAAGACCAAAATGAAATATGTCCCCCAACGTCTGTGGCGTTTAGAACAGCAATAAAACCCCGGGCCGTAATCATTTACCGCTCGCTCGGCGTCTCGATCGAATCAAGTGTGGCATTGTGCAGCGAGAATCGGAATCCATTTTGTGCTAAAACTTCAATGGTGTTAAATTTTCGAGGAACGCAATCTCGTGTAATGGCGGATTGCATCAGCTGCAAGAAAGGCGGCCATTTTTAAGGGCTGATTAACACGTCATAGGAATTGGATCGGAGCCGAGCGCAAAGGCGTTGATTAAATTGAACGCTGAGGATTTCCGTCTCTAGTATCACAATCTTTATACGAATTATATCAAAGGAATTCTTTACCCTTATTCAGGCTGTACATAAGACTTTTACATATTGAAAATGTCTATGGGTACATCGGTAATTACGCAATTAATATTACTCTCTCTCTCTCTTCCCCTCTCTCTTTCTCTCTCTACCTCTCTCTCCCGCACTAACTACATACACATACATATATTTATCAGTTAAAATCTCACTCTGGTCTGCTGTAGTACCGATGGCCTAGAGGTAAGGATCTATGACAATAAATCGATCAGGTTTCAATCCCAGCTGAAGGTAGTTTGTTATGATGATCCACACTGAGGAGACGTGATACGTCGAAATAGGGTGTCTGGTGGCTGCCGATTTACGCTTAAAATACAAGGATCTCTTATTACGTCAAAACTCTATTGACTCTATTGGCCATTGCTGCAGTAAGGTCCTCTAGACAGCATCCAGTGTCCGCACAGAGTTATTGAATGTAAGTTCTTGCTAGTTGGTCAATACTGGTGTGTCCATGTGTATAACTCCACAGTAGAATGTCGCTTGTGAGTTTGTCCTTGCTTTTCCAGCAGTGTTCAGCCTCTCTTACTTGGGTGGTTTTTGAGATAGGAGCTAAGGTATTTAAGAATTTTGCTTTATTGGCCCTTGAAATATATACATGCATATATATATATGTGTGTGTATATATATATGTATACATATATACAATAAAGAGAGAGAGAGAGAGAGAAGGGGGACACACGCACGAGCGCACACACACTCACAGAGAAAGATAAATTGCTTCAGTCAATACTTGAATTCCTATCCCATATTTCTGGAATGTATTTTTCATATGTGGTGCATTTACCATTTAGGCACGGAAATCAGTTCACACA
>CM042152.1:100709416-100746916 GCA_023376005.1 Doryteuthis pealeii
ATTAATCATTCCTAAAAGTAATCATAAAATTAATCTGAACGTTCGGAAAAAGAACTCCATCCTATTTGGAACATTCTAGTCAAATTTAAACAAAGAAAAACGTTGTAAAAAAACAACAAATGTGTTGTCAACTTTTGCGTTAATAAATATCAGGTTTTTCTTCGTGCAATACTTTTTAGAATTTTGTTTTATCTTATTATTTGACTGAATACCTAATGATATGTTTAATGATGAGTGAAAGTTTAATTAATCTATTAGAAATACCTAATAAAACATTATCTAATTGTAATGTGTTGTAAACTTTTGCGTGGCCCTGTATCTATTTATCTAGGTCTGCTCATATCTATCTATCTATCTATCTATCTATCTATCAATCACTACGGACTCCAAACCACGCATCCTTTTTCAAATAATGTCCATAAAACGGTCTGCTTTTTGCTATTTATTCTTTGGTCTTTCATTCAAATTTCCCGGGTGAAAAAATCGTTGCAGTTTGCAATCTACGCTCTCTCTCTCTCTCTCTCTCTCTCTCTCTCCTCTCTCTCTCTCTCTCTCTCTCCAGATTACTTAATTGAAGCCACACACAAAAAAGAGGTAACAGAAAGTTAAACAACAACCGAAAATGTTTTCAAATATCCACGTATTGAAAAGATTTCTCCCGAACATCGCCGAGTTTTCTTCAAACGACCACGTTTTTTTCCCCCTTCTACGATTTTGTCACTTTCATTTTAAGCGTCTATCCATGCTCGTGTCTGATGTGACTATTAATGCGGATAGTTGGAGGTGTGTTAAGTAGACATAGATATGAGTGTGAATCAACGATAACTTATAGATCTTGGAGTATGGTACTACATCGATTAAGACTTGGTTTTTATTTTGGTAACTTAAACTAATACTCCAGATACAAAATCATTAGTTAGATAGATTTATGAATAGATAGATAGATAATGACGCATAGATATATAGATAATGATACGTACATAGATAAGCATGCATACATATACAGGCAGACAGATAGATAGATAGATAGATTGATATGCCTAGAGAGATTATAATGCTTCAGATACACATACAGATATATTGATACATAATAAAGACACATATATATTTGGCAAGTATGTATATATATATATATATATATATATATATATATATATATATACACACACACACACATATATATATATATATATATATATATATATATGTGTGTGTGTGTGTTTGTGTGTGTGTGTAGTATACTAAGGAATTTGAAAAAACACAGGTTTAAATAAAATGAGTGGTAAGTTTATTAGCCGACGCTGCAGTGTTTCGATCTGTTAAGTAGATCTTCTTCAGGGCATTTGTTGATATAAGGAAAAGTAATAAAAAATATTTTATCACAGAATAACGAGAAAAACTGCGATAGTCCTTGTTAACAGATCGAAACACTGCAGCGTCAGCTAATAAACTTACCACTCATTTTATTTAAACATGTTTTTTTTTTCAAATTTCTTAATATACTACATACCATCGGATTCACTTCCATCTTTTCACACACACACACACACACACACACACACACACACATATATATATATATATATATATATATAATATATATATATATATATATATAGAGAGAAAGAGAGCGAGAGAGAAAAAGATAGAGAATATATATATATATATATATATATATATATATATATATATAATATATGTGTAAATATATATATCGTATGTATGTATATATATGTATATATGTGTGTCAGTTTATTTATATCTATTTCAGTCTGTTCATAACTATCTATATGTCTGTCTATCTATGTATCTATCGTTCTGTATTTGTCCATGTCTATCCACGTACCTATCTAGGTAAGTGGCGAACCAGTTATATAAATACCTACCCATGTATAAATGTATGTTAATCAGTATATACACATATTTGTATGAAATGCATATGCCCATATGGAAATGGCTATAGCTATGTATTATTCCCATATACATTATCTATATCAAATGATAAGGAAGACTTTGTTTATCATTTATGACCATTGTTAAATGGTTTCATGTAAATTTACCAAATTTCGTATGCATATTTATTTGAAGCATATGTTTTTGTACCTATGGGAAAATGGGAATTGTCAGTGAAAGATGTTATATCTATTAATAATGGAGATTGTCTATATTTCTGTCTGTAACACAAACTACGTCATAGCTCTACGCCACACCTTACGTCACAATATTCTTATGCTATATACACTCAAAATTTGAGTAAGCAATTTTTAAAATTGTTTTTTACTTTCGTCCTTTTTTTTTTACAGTAACAAGAAGTTAACTAAAAAGTTTACAAATAAATAAATACCTACGATTTTGTGGAAAATGGATGGAGAAAATATTCAAAATAATTGTTTGATTATTACATGCACGCAACATTTTATTTGAGAGGGACGGGGCTCAGTTTTCATTTCAAATTGTTTTATTTTTTTTTACTCCTTTAATAAATATGAGGATTTGTCTTACTTATGATACAAACCCTCTGACATTGAATTTTTAACTTTCACCCTCTCAGACAATGTCTTTCAATAATTAATTTTTACGACGTCTGGAGGGTGTTTTCTGTTGCTAGTAACAATAAACAATTATAATACCCGTGTTCCTAAATTGCACCTACGTTATCATTCTGCAATACCCCTTGGTTAAAAATGAGACCGTCCAAATTGTTCAAGTTGCAAAGCAAAAATGTAAATCCAGATTACCTGGTGTCGCTTAAAAATACTTATTATACAAAAGTAAAATCACCGGTATCAGCCAGACAAAGAGGGAGTCTATCCCCTTTTCACTAGTGCTAGAGTAAGGAGATTATTTTAGCGACTGTGGTGGAGCGCCACACCTACTATCAGCTCCCCACTTTACCGCACAGATCCCTGTGCTATAGATACGCTGAGTTGACGAAGGCTTTTATCGAACGGGGAACCTTGGGATTCCCTGGAAGACGTTCTACCGACTAAGCTAAACCGAACCTTCATATTAAACTGGCCCTTCGTATAACAGTAAACAATTATAATACTCGTATTCCTTAATTGTACCTCCATTATCATCTTGCAACAGCCTCTGGTTAAAAATGAACCGGTCAAATCATCCAGGATTAAAAAATACAACAGGATGAAATGAAAAAGTGTAAATCCTGATTATCTGGTATTGATTATTCGACTAATTCTTATTTCTCATGAACGTCATCCCCTCAGTTAAAAATGGACACTTCCGTTTTTATTAGAAAGAAAGAAACGGAAAAAAAATTCATGCTACACAGAAAAATATCATTGCAATAAAAAGAGGTTTGGGGACAGATAGAGAGAGTGGTGAGTGTGCAGGAGCGATAACGCTAATCTCTTTCACTCGAACTATGAAAAGATTAAAAGAAGGAAAGAAAGGAGAAAAAAGAGTTTGAGAGAATTAAATAAAGATTATTTTACTTTTTACATATTGAACCATTTGGCAATACCTTTTAAGTAAACATATCAAACGTTGTAATAATAAAATTATCATACTGTGGTATATACACAGGTCCTGCTAGTATTGAACTATTTAGCAATAGCTCTTGAGTAAACATATCAAACGTTGTAATAATTAAATTATCATACTGTGGTATATCCACAGGTCCTGCTAGTAAACAATTATTAACGGAAAGTGATATTGTTGCAAGACAGAAATATTCGTACGAAAATTAAAATTTCTAAATTTAAACAAAATCTAATTATCTATCTCCCTAACTCGTCAAATTTGATTAAATATTTTCCTGGTTCTTCAGGTTACATATGTAAAATAAATCGTGTTGTTCATTAGATCAGTTCATGCTTATTTTATGTACCGTCATGCGTCGAAATCGACGAGAGAGACCATCATATATATATATATATATATATATATATATATATGTGTGTGTGTGTGTGTGTGTGTGTGTGTGTGTGTGTGTGTGTGTGTGTGGAACCAGAAATTAATTAAACTGCTCGGAGATGATACGAGATCCGAAACACATATAGCTAAAATAGAAGGAAAAAGTTGTTGTTTTTTCTAAAAACAGAATTCAAACAATTTTGCGGACCTTTTTCTTATAAGATATTTAATTTTCTCCCGGTGGACCCATGAAAAAACTATATATATATATATATTATTATTTATATTTTGCTTGAAGGCAATTATAATGCATGTATCGCATAAAATTCGATAATTATAGAAAATAATCTTGACAAGTGAATCCCGGCAAAGGATGGCTCGCCATGCAGAACACCGTACAGACTGTTTCGACTTTATTAAGTCCCATCAGTGATGTATATTAACGACAGGAATCGAAACCGGGACCTCAGCAGGCATAGTCAGAGACCATATCGCTTCGGCCGCCGGTACATAGCGAACAATCCCTGCGAAATTAACCTTGTCAATGATACTTACACGTCTCTACCATAGTAGGTAAGGGGACGTTGATTGAGTAGTAAACAAACCCGGCCGTAGGCTCTTCGGCGAAGTGTATAAGATTTTTGGATGTGTGTGTGTGTGTGTGTGTGCTGCGCTATTTTTGTATAAATAGATACCAATTCAAGTTAACGTCAACAAATTTTCAATATTTTAAAGCTGATTAGAAAATCGCTAACAAAACTATTCTTGGCTATTTTATAAATAAATGAAAGAGATAGTGGCATTTTAATTAAAACATCTAAAACTGATTGGCATCTAAAAGAGAGAGAGAGAGAGAGAGAGAGAGAGAGAGAGAGAGAGAGAGAGAGAGAGAGCTCTTTTCTTTCTTAGAATAATTATTTGCCACTTGATGTTTAATTGAAAATAAATATGTTAGACGTTAATTTGCCATGTCAATAGATTTATATTGATAAATAAGGTCATATTTATGTTTCTTTCAAAGTTGGTGTTTGTTTGTTTGTTTTTTGTTTTGTTTTTTGTTTTTTGTTTTTTACTCCATTCTCTGAATGCTGCTCCATTGGTCGAAAATGCTCGAGCTTAAGTCTGTAGGAAGCAATGGGAAATTAACCCTTCCAAGGCTAAAATCTATCTGAAGAATTTCGCAGAAGTTCGACGCACAATTTCCGGCTGAGTTTGAAAATTTATTTGTATTATTCTAACCAACCAGTTAGAAAACATAGGAGGCGCTTTGTGTAATGGTTATCGTTGTAGAAAATGGATACGGATGCTTGAGTTCAAATCTCGAATAAGGTTTTATATATATATATATATATATATTATCATAGAGGTACACGGGAATAACCTACTCGAGTTTCACCATAAGTATCTTTAGGGTTAAATCCACTGGATTAATCAAGATATTGATTAATTGCAGTCGATTTCACGTGTGTGTTTTTTTTCGCGATAAACGGTTGATTATAGGTCCGCAGTCGAAGAATGCTGGTTTGAAATTCAAAAATTTGAACAAAGCGGAAGTTGCATTTTTTTTAAAGGATCAAAATATAAACATTGTTAGAAATCCGCTTTGTGCTATTGTTTTAATGGTTTATGACAATGATGAGGATTGTCTATATTATTATAGAGTCTGTGGTGATTAAATGTGGTTTTAATAATGTATGTCTAAAGTTATTTATTTTGGTTAAAGCCAATAGAATGTGTATATATGTATACACACATGGAGGTGTATTTTTACCATTACTTATTTATCTTATCTTATATATATATAATTATATTATTATTATTATTATTATTATTATTATTATTATTATTATTAGATAAATACATTAAAATAAAATAAAATAAATAAATAAATAAAATAAAATAAAACAAAATAATAGATTATTATAATTACTTACAGTGGTGAGATATGAGGTTTTATATCCTCTACCTCTCTCTCTCTCTCTCTCTCTATATATATATATATATATATATATATATATATATATATAATATATATATATATTTATTTATTTTACAATGTTTTCATAGATCAATGTTCATTATCAACGACCGCGGTTTCATGCCGAAGCAATCATCAGGTTGAGAAGTAAGATCCAATGGTGTTTGAGTAAAGAACCACAACAAACACCATTGGATCTTACTTCTCAACCTGATGATTGCTTCGGCATGAAACCGCGGTCGTTGATAATGAACATTGATCTATGAAAACATTGTAAAATAAATAAATATTAGCTCTTAAAACTGTGATTGAGCATGTATTTTCTTTGTTTCATCGCAAAAGAAATTTTGTTTTGACACACATATATATATATATATATATATATATATATATATATATATATATATTGCTTTATTTTAGATTTGGATTATTGATTATTTCTAAATTTAGATTATTGCTTATGTTTTATTGATGCCTTTTTGATTTAGGTCATTATTTACATCTAGATTGTTCCTTAATTTTAGATGATCTTCTCCAATGTGACCTCGTTTTCGATTGAAGCTCAAAAATAACAATTAAAACTTTCCTTTTGGTTTATTAAGTGTACATACCAAACAGTGTTTATCTAGATCTACAGAAGATAAAAGAATGAAACCCTTCCGAGTAATTAATATAGAGTTTATCTCTACTTACTCATCTTACAATCTTTACTGATGAAGGCAAGTTGGCTCATCTTTGTATGCAGGTGGATATTCAATAAAAATGCAATGTTGTTTATATATATATATATATATATATATATATATATATTTTCAATGTTTATATATATATATATATATATATATATATATATATATATATATATATATATTAGAATATTAACTTTCTAAGTGAGCGTTTTTATTTTGAATTCGATATGGCTACATTGCTGCAATATTCACCGGAAGATAAACAGACAATATTGGATACATATACAAGCGTAGGGGTTCAAACATTCGTTCTCAACAGATATTCAAAAAAATAAGAAATTACAGTTATTCGCCCATTTCATTCATAACATAAAGAAAAAAGAAAGGGGGAGAAAGAAAAAAAAAGAGGAAAAAAATAAGAAAAAAAATTAACCACACAAAAAAAACTTAAGCACGTACATTTCTGATATTCACCTATGAAGATAAAGTTTCTACTTTGAAATCGATAAGACAAAAATAAAATCTTGTTTTATTATTTTTTATACGCATTGTAATTGCCTCAAATCATTAAAATATTATAACATACTTAACAATGCTTCATGCAAATTATCAATTACTTTTATATATATATATATATATATATATATATATATATATGTATATATATATATATATATATATATATATATATATTGATATAAATATGATATATCAAAATATATATTGTGATATATAAGTAAATATTAATAAATATGTTAATATATATATTAAAATATATTGATATATATCTAAATTACTGGCCCTTGTCACCTTGTATAAGTAGGGCAGAGATATGCGTGGTAAAGTGAGGAGCTGATGGTAGGTGTGCCTTTTCACCTCACAAGCCACAAACCATATCCTTGGTCTGGCGCTAGTGAAAAGGGTATAGACTTCATCGCTGTCTGACTGATACCGACATTAGGCCACCCGACGACTTAATATCCATTATATATATATATATATATATATATATATATATATATATATATGACCTAATTAAAAATCTAGAAGTCACGCGCACAGTACCGTGATACAGACACACACTCACATTCACACACGTATATGTAAACACACACATACATTTATATGTATACACATTTAGTCATACACACAACTCCCATGAACCCCCCCTCACATATATAAGAGCACCAAAAAAATAACCTACCTCATAGAGGTTCTACACGGAACAAATGGACATGCTACTATCAACATACTCGTCTACCCGGATTTTAATAGCATGTCTATAATGCTCCCTTTCTAATAATCTATCAACAATTTCTTCAAATAAAAAATTTTCTCCTGACGATGACCTAAGGTCGAAATTAGTTGAGAATAAACAACATACAAGAAATATTCCTGATTGTCTTAATACTTTTTGTTCACACTATATATATATATATATATATTATATATATATATATATGTGTGTGTGTGTGTGTGTGTGTGTGTGTATTGATATTTATATATATTACTATATATACATATAATATATATATATATATATATATATATATATATATATATATATATATGATGGACTCTCCCGTCGATCGACGTTGAGTTTTCATACAATGAACATCCACACAGTGATTTTGTTTATAGTGGTGAAGGCTTGTGTTGGACCATCCACACTTTTTGTCACAGTCGATAGGAAAGAATTGGTGCATCAAGGGTTGCCACAAACCCAATCAACGACGACCTCAGGAATTTTGAATTCAGAGTTATCCCTCTCCTAGACTGGTTACCTACCCAAGGCTGAAGGGCCCAGTCTGCCCTACTATTTAACCCATAGCTGAAGGGAGAATATATGGATTCATACCTTTCCTAAGGGTATTAGGGCTATGTGAAATGCCAACAGCTTCGTCTAGGAATTGAACTCGAATCGACGAGTCCATTTTCCACGACTCTAACCACTAGCCCACGCGCCTCCATTCTAACCACTAGCCCACGCTCCTCCAATATATATATATATTAATATATGTACATTATAATATATACATATTGATATTATGTATATACATTATGATATATATGTATATATATATTTATATATGAATATATATATACATTCATCATATATATACATTATGATATATATATATATGTATTTATGTTTATGTATATATATATACATTATGATATATATATATACATTACGATATATATATATATATATATATATATATATATAATATATATATGTTGACAATCAAGCCTTAGGCATGACTCCTTATCTGCACGTTTTCCTTGTCGCTTATGAGACTGTGCGATAAGAATGAAATATTCTCGTTGCCTATTGGTATAAATCATCGATAAAATCAAAGGAACAGAAACTTCCTCTGTCTTATCTTGAAACGGCTGCTGTGAGACGAACATCACAGGAACTTTTTTTATTAACCTAATGACCCTTTAAAAAAGAACAAATGCCAGAAACAAAAGCACAACTTTTGCAAAAATGGGCGACTTATTTATTTATTTATTTATTTTGTTCATCTATTAACTTATTTATTGATTTCATTTAGAGACTGGTTAAGCTCAGTTGGTAGAGCACCTGCCAAGAAACCGTAAGGTTCCGGCATCGATATCGCTCCCTGTCTACTCAGTGTATGAGTTCACAGATTGTGTAATCTTATCTGTGCAGTAAAGTGGAGGACTGATGGTGGGTGTTGCGCCACACATCAGCAAAAACAAACACACTGGAACAGCGCTAGCGAAAAGAGATAGACTCCCTCACTATTTGTTTATTTAATCATTTAATCTATTTTTTATTCTATTTATATATTTATTTATTTTATTTCATTATTTTTATTCGTTTTATTTATGTTTCTGTTTAATTTTTTTATTTATTTTTATTTGTTTATTTATTTTATTTATTATCTAATTTTACTTCTGTATTCTATTTTTTTTTGTTTGTTGTATTTTTATTTATTGATATCTTTAATTATTTTATTAAAATATTTTACTTAGATATTTATTTTATTTATCTATTTGTTTTATATATTTATCCATCTATTTTGTTTATTCAATTATTTTGTTTATTTATTTGTTAATTTTGTTTATTTTTCATTATCTTTATATTTTATTCATATTTATTTATTTATTATTTATAATATTTATATTATTATTTATAAAATATATTTATTCAAATTATTTATTTGTTCATTTAATTTTTTCATTTATTTGTTTTATTCTTTATTAATTTTATTTATTTATCTATTTTCCCAATTTTATTTATTTATTTATTATTTGTTCATTTTGTCCATTTATTTGGTTAATGATTCATCTAGTTTTTTGTTTATTCTCTCTCTCTCTCTCTCTCTCTCTATATATATATATATATATATATATATATATATATATATATGCGTGTGTGTGTGTGTGCGTGTGTGTGCGTGTGTGTTATTTATTTAGTCTATTTATTCATATTATGATTTGTTTATTTCTTAATCATTTTTAATATGATTTATTTATTTATTTATTCAATTTATTTCCCTGTTTGTTTTATTTATTTTTTCCATTAGCCTTTTCCCATTTCTTTGTTAAGAGATGATGATTTTTTTCATTTTTAAGCTAGCTTTTAAAATTTATTTCAATAACTGAGTTATCTCCCCCTGTCAAAAAGATTCGGGCACATATTTCATCGATATTAATGATTCGTGACATTTGGCCAAGTCACTTTCTACCAAATCACCGGAGTTAATCAATGATAAATGTGTTTATTATTGATTGATTTTAAGGCCGCTTAACGTTGCTGATCCATCGAGAACCGGTGATTTCAGTGTAACTTAACCGTAATTGTTTTGTTAAAGTCCAAGTGGTCTATCTATAAATTAATACCCGTGTTCCTAAATATTCCGTCCGTTATCATCCCACAACCCCCATTTGTTAAAAATGAGACCCTCCAAATCGTCTAAGATGAAATGATAAAATGTAAATCAAGATTATCTGGAATTGCTTATCCGTCGAACTTTTATTTCTTAGGAGTATCATCAACTCAGCATGGACCAATCCGTTTTTAGTATAAAGAAAGAAAGGAAAGAAAAAGGAAATGCCACACAGTAAAAAATATAAGAAAGAAAGTAAAAAATATAACAGGGGAAAGATAGAGTGAGATGGGGGAGTGAGCGCGTGGAAGCGATAACACCAATTTGTTTCAATTGAACATAATGAGAATATGACAATAAGGAAAGAAAGAAAAAAGAGTGAGGGTGTGAGATAGACAGTTAAATCAAGTTTATTATGCTTTTTACGTACTGAACTATATCGCAATAGCTCTTTGGTAAATTATCAAATGTTGTAATAATTGAATTATTATACTGTGGTATATCCATAGGTCTTGCTTGTACATACATTAATGTATGTTTCTTTCTGTTTTGTGATTTTGAAAATCTTTACAAGTCTTTAATGAGAAAGAACATATAATCTTTTATTTTGTTTTAGCCGTCGGCATTCGAAAAACTGGCGCTAATTTTGAAACCCCGACTTCCCCATTCAGGAAATAAAAGGTCGTATGACCCGTGTTAATTTTGACCCCCCACGACTTTCACTGGACATTTTTTGAGGCAACGCAGCTGCTAGTTTTGAAAAAAACAAAAAAAAAAACAGAATTAAAAAGAATTGAGAGGGGGGGGGGAGAGAAAACCCCCCAAAAAAAACTTGGTGAAAATAAAGAAGAAAAAATCCAATTATTTATAATACAAAGAACGAGAGAAAACTATTTGTTTTTATTTCCGATAAATCTCCCAGGGGGTGAGAAGTCTCCGTAGTAGTAACCAATCTTCACAAGGACATCGTAGTAAGCGGGTTCGATCTCCAGTCAAGCTATAACCTTCACTTTCGGACATACGCTTCAGAAAGGTATTAACCCTCTCCTAACACTACTGTTCTAGAAGTACAGCTTTATTTTGTTGGATTTTCCGGCATGTCAACCCTTGTTGTGTTATTCTGTCTCAGACATTTTGTTTTATTCATTCTTAATGGGTATTCTATTTTTAAGTTCATATTTAAAACACCTTTTTAGTACTACTTTTTCTATTTAACCCACAGATGGGACCCTATAATATAAAGAAAGAGAGAAAAACTATTTGCTTTTATTTCCGATAAATTTCTCAGGGTGTGAGGAGTTACCATGCTGGCCAAAGACGCGTAGTAAACGAGTTCGATCAATTACGCTATAATGTTTACTTTAGGGCTAATACCCTTGGGAAAGTTATGAACTCTCTCAGACCCCCCCCCGGCAATGGCTTAAATATTTCTGCTGTTTTTCAAGACGGTTTTGGCATTAAGTAATCCAGGTTGGTTGGTATGCCATTAAATAAAGAAAGCAAACCAAATCTAAATCTCTCGATAAATTCCCTTGTGAACTTATACCAACTTCCTTTTTAGGATGTTTAGGATACTGCATACAGGTAGCTCCCCACCCTGTCGGTTGGGGCTGTAGAATATGCTGACTACACTCCTTGACCCGAGATGCTTAAGGATGGAACGCTGGTAGCCAAGCAGTCCATGACATACAAACTTCCACTTTACCAAGACCGTGGTCGAAGAGGCCCCTCTGATCAATCGGCTGGTCACATCAAGCCCTAGCACCTATATGATTGTCCCAACTCTATTGCCCTTATGGCAAATTCCCAAATTAGAAGTCGATGGCTGAGCTCTAGAACTGGAACTTCAACATCAGTTTAACGTCATTCCCAGGATATGAAGACCCTCAGCTACCGGAAGAGGAAAGGCAACTTCCCCAATTGACATGTTGGTGAGAGATTGTCATGGACATCCGTACTAGTAGCACGACATGATGATGATGATTTCATACAGGTTTGAACTCTGGTATCCGGGTTCATTTTCTCTGGTGATAACCATTACGAAACGGGCGCCTTGAAGCAAGACCTAAAAGCAAAGGTCGCCTTGAAAAAGCGTTTAATCTGCTGCGGCTTTTAATGAAAAGCTAATGCCCTCCCCGACCAGAAGAAGAAAGACGACTTTCCCGATTGACATGTCGTGTCCTTATTGCTCTGGTCGAAAAACGAGACTCGTTGTTGTTGGCAATGGAGAGGTCACAAGATGGCGCCAATGTAAATCTACCATTTATCACGTTGACTTGACATTTTCATCTTTCAATTTGATTAGACTTAAACGAAGAAAGGATGTCCACTGGCTTCCCGCCAAATTTTCGATTATATCTCTTAAGAATTTCAGCAGATTTGTCCGATAGTTTCAAATTTGCTATGCATATCGATCACTTTAAAATGATGGTCGATATTTGGCGGTTAAATTCTATGGCT
Source organism: Doryteuthis pealeii (assembly GCA_023376005.1). Lineage (NCBI taxonomy): Eukaryota > Metazoa > Mollusca > Cephalopoda > Myopsida > Loliginidae > Doryteuthis > Doryteuthis pealeii. Next base: position 100,722,283 of record CM042152.1, read on the forward strand.
ACTGATTATTTCTGAAATGAGCAATGAATAGAGAATGATATAATAGAAAATTAGAAAAATGTTATGATATATATATAGTCATCCACAGACACCGTGTTTCGACGTATATATATATATATATATATATATATATATATATATATATATACCTATAACTTGACAAGTTCATTTTCTATAAGAAAAAGTATAGAATTTTATGTGATACATGCAATGTAAGTGCCTTCAAGTAAAAATATAATATATACTTTATCAACAATGCTTCTAAATAAACAAACATCCAAAAATCACACACACACACACATATATATATATATATATAAAGATAAATCTAATGAGTCAGACGAACCTACTAAAAGTTTCGCTCATTGCTCTTCAAGGCTACGATCTGACTCAAATCTCAGCCCTGAAAAGCATTAAGCGAAACTTTTATTATGTTCGTCTGACTCATTAGATTTATCATTATTATTTGCTCTACTTAGGTATTGAGCACTTTTTACTTATTAGTTTTAGTCTCCTGGCGGTTTTATATGATATATATATATATATATATATATGTGTGTGTGTGTGGGTGTGTGTGTGTGCATATAAATTGTTTTTTATTTTGGCCAAAATATTGTACCAATAGATTATTTTTTGTTGGTACGATTATCTTAGTCTTTTCTTTTTTCCAAAAATTTTTTTCTCCACGGTTGATGTTTGGTAGTATATTTTTACAATCAAACTATTTGCTGGGTTTTTTCTCACCGCGAGGATTTACCAATAAGTTTGGTATATTAAATTATATATATATATATATATATATATATATATATATATATATATAATGTGATCTACAGAGAGCGTGTTTCGTCGTTTCACACCTCTTTAGTGCGGCTATACACAACAACTACCTATGGCCAGGATCGAAATCCGACTGACTTTTTTGTCTGTCCGACTTCTTAACCCCTCAGCCATCTGGCCGCTGCCGTAACGGGGGTGGTGTTTAAACTATTAAATACATAGGTTCGTTTATATATTTTATGATCACCAGAGAGATCCAGTCTGTTTACAGACGATCATTGCTTTATATATGCTGAGAGGGAAAGTTAATTTAAGTCACCCCTAAAGAGCTCTACCAAGTTTGGGAGCATATAATAATAAGTCATCCACAAACACCGTGTTTCGGCGTTTCACGCCTCTTCAATGTGGCTTAGACACAACAACTACCTATAATGCCCAGGATGTTTAGGATATAAATTTATTTCGACATATTGTCTCTTCTGTCCTATTTTTGTTGTTTTTTTTAAACAAAAAATACATAAAAATAGGACTGATGAGACACTAAGTACCTAATTATGGTCAAAGGTCATAGTCTCTCCTACTATATACCCATAGCTGGAAGGGGGAGATTTGATATCCTAAGGGTATTAGTCCTATCAATCCTTTAATGTATGTTCCTTAATGGAAATTAAATCTGTGTTGTTTTTTTCTCTCTTCAATTTAATTATTTTTTTAAAATTCGAAGCCCCATAAATTCGAAGCTCTATAAAGATGGATGGGTAGACGTGGTCCGCATGGGCAGCCGGTCAGAAGTCCTGATTTAACACCATACGACTTTTTTCTTTCGAGTTGGTTAAAAAAGCAAGTCTACCCTACGAAAGTAAACTTGTTACTTCTATTTATACTTGTTACATTCCGCTAAAGATTTGACCTTGTGTCTCACCCTGCTCGTGCGGAATGGTTTGTAAATTGGTAAATACATAATGCCCAGTAGTTGAGCACTTACTCGACTTAAGAAAAGTTTTTTAAACGATTTATTCGAATATATATATGCATATCGATCACTAAAATTATAATTTCTCCCTCTCTCTCTCTCTCTCTCTCTCTATATATATATATATATATATATATATATATATATATATATATAATCTTATTTTATAATTCTGCAAGTTCTTGGCAAGGTATGGTTTTTTCATTTCTAATTTATACAAAACTTAAATCTCTTCAGATCTTACAAGTTCTTTAAATTGGAAACCCCACAAACAAAATTAGATACAATATATTTGAATCACTTCTAAATAGGATCTCAAAGAGGAGGGTAAGCAAAACCGTTAACCTTGGGTTATTTGAATTTTAATTCTTAATTTTTATATTCCTTTGTCCCATGCTTCGAAAAAACCCAGGAAAAAATTCTTTAAAAATATTTTCTTGACCAACTTTATATATATATATATATATATATATATATATATGTATATATATATATAGAGAGAGAGAGACAGAGGGAGAGGGAGAGAGGAGATAGATAGAGAGAGAGAGAACATGAATGAAAGAATAAGATCAATAAATTTGATCGTTTTATAATAAAGGATAAAAGTACTCAATATCAGAATAAAGTGGCTAAAAGTGTTTTTTGCTTTCGATATTATACTAAAAAATTGATATCGATTCACGTGGAACGTGATCTTCAAGGAATCTTCATACAGGAATCAATATGTTCAAATTATATACTGTTATGAAAGACAGGCAAATTAATATCATCAAGCAATGTCACGGATCTATGTTATTCTTTAATGATAATGTCTGTATTAAAAAAGAAAACGTCCGATGTATCCATGGGGATCCTTGAAGGTGCGTAAATAGGTAAACTCATGGGTACATACTAACTCTCTAGTCTAAAGAACATCATTAATAAACTACACGATCAATCGGCTGGTTACATCAAGCCTCTATTGCCCTTATGGCAAGCCCCAACCCTTTTATCATATGGGTGCTAGAAGGCGGTGGCTGAGGGTCTACATGTCCTGAGAAGGACGTTAAACTCTATCTGATGGTGACAGTTTTGGAGGTTTGGGGAATGTGGACTGAAGATAGTAACAAAAATGAGAAAACCCACTGAGGTTGATATTACACTACAGTTGCTAAAGAACATTGATCACATGGAGATTTACAGAGACGATGGCCTTTACTAACCTGAGATGTTCTTTTTTTGGATGTAACACTATATCTCAAAACCAGAGAATACCACCCCTTAAATAACTTACATTATCTACATTAATACATAAATATATTTATGTTGTTATGGCTATCATCGTTGGAATGGACACAGCAAACCGAGTTCAATTCCTGGACGTAGCTGTTTGCATTTAACATAGCGCTAATAGCTTCGGGAAATGTATACATCCAATTATCCTCCCTTCGGTTATAATTCTGGTCACTATTTTAAGCGTTTAGTTGGTAAATTCCAGTCGGTCTTGATCGCGGAAAGTTCAATTTGCAATTTAGTCAGGACAGTTACCAACGACCTTAAATGCATTCTATATTGTTTCTCATTGGCCAATTTTTACCGGAAATATCTGCTGCTGATGTTGGGAAAGTTCATAAACATAAGTGGGAATTAGGCGTACATCGTATACACAGATAATGATGATGATGATGAGAATGATGATTTTATCGATATTAATGTTTTATTGTGCTTTCATTCACGGTAAAAATGGAGGAATTACAGGAAAAATACATCGAATTTTTCACCAACTAAACATTTAAGTTCAACCTATGCTGTTATTGAATAATAATTGTACGCGTTTATTTGTATAAACTTTATCTAAATTCTTCAACTGTAGGAGAATTATGAAAGACAAACATATAATTTCATAATAATTTCGCGAGCAATTCATAGTCAAATTATATACAATGCATTTCTATAGTACAACTATTTGCAATAATTCAATAATAAAACCAAAAACAATTTGGTTGAAGGATAAACATATGAAAGTTCTATTCTATCGATAATACTTGATTTAATACATGATCACTTCTCAAGTAAAGCAAAATACAATATAAATACAGAGAGAGGAAACCCTTTCGGTTGGATCTTTAGAATAGACCGACTGCACCTCTGCATATGGGTAAAACCATCCCCAATGTGGTTACCTGTTGATCATGAGTGGCGACCCGTGATGCTTAAGGATGGGACCCTGGTGGCTGAGCAGTCCATGACATGCAACATTCCACTTTGGCCCTTACTTAGGCTAGATCAATCAGCTGGTCACGTCAAGCCCTAGCACCTATATGATTGCCTCAACCCTATTAACCTTATAGCAAGTCCAAACCCTTTTATCATATATGCGCTAGAAGGGGTGGATGAGGATCAATATCCCGGGTATGACGTCTCTATCTGATGGTGATGTTTAAATTCGGGAATGGGGAATCTAGAGTACCGATTCATCACCATTACTCCCATGTCCACTTTGATCTTGAGTGGTAGTACCTATTATGATCCCTTTTAAAAAATGAGATTGAAAAAAAAAAGTTGAATATCCATCAAGAATGAATTAAACCAAAACGTTTTCGGTATAAAATAATCCAACAATGACTGATAGACCGTAACCAACCAACAAACCAACAGTGGTTTACGATCAAGTTACGCTCAAATCCCCGGTTCCCGTTAGATCATGGAAATTAAGCAGTGATATACCAGTTCAGTACTTGGATGGGTGACCATTTAAGCAACAGCTGGTACGGTAAGACACCGAATAACAAAAATGATTTGATTCGGCATTAAATGACCCAGAATGCGTTGATATGGCGTAAAAATAAACGAACAAATAAACAGAGACATACGAACATGATTCAAGAGAAAATTTGAATTTTTTGAAAATGTCATTGAGTTGATTGGTTGGTTGTTTAGTTTTAACCTTTGAAATTCTTTCGAAAAATTTTGCATAGAACATATTACTTTATTTTCTCATCTATTTTTTTTTTCAATAAAAAACATCGATAAGAAATCGATTCTCAGGTCGTATTTATTTATTTTTAAAAATTTAATTCACTTTGCAAACTAATTTTTCCCTAATCCGAATTATCTACCTAGACCTCAATGACCCAACAGTTTACGTTTTTTCTTGTATATATATATATATATATATATAGGGTGGCATGGACATGAATTCAACGTTGCTTGGTTACTGACAGTTTCTCGCCGATGCGATTTTCAAACCTTGGTTTGAAAATCGCATAGGCGTAGCATGATTGGAGTTCGAATACGCTTACTACGATGTCAGAGTCCAGCGCAACAGCCGCCACGCCACACTTTAAGTAGGAAAGAAAGAAACAGACGTTTTTATTACTTTCGAATGCTATTAAAATGTTATTTTTTTTACTGTGTATTCTTTTTTGTTTTTGTTTGTTTTAATGATTGTAACAAAAACTATTTTCGTGCAGTTTCTATGAATGGAAGTTTAAATGTAAATATCGAAAAACGTTGAAATCCATATAATAAAGCGAATGCTTTTAGGTTTGTCGATAGCAGATGGGCGATCGGTTTGATTGCAGACATGAAATTCATCCAATTATTGAAATTGATGCCTTATTCATATTTATTGCACGCCAAACTGCAATTAAATCTCCCAAAATATTTCATAGAAAAATGATTTATGAATTTAAGTAATTAAGTTTTATTTTTTGTTTTAAAATCCTCATCTCTGTTTTGATACAAATAATGGCGCCGAAATAAACATATTCGTTTACATAGACATTAACGTATCGGTATATATCTAAGATATGTATGAACAGCCAAATATCAATTCAGACAATCTGAGATAGATATATCGATAGGAACATACTGAGATAGATAGATAGATAGATAGATAGATAAGAACACGTTAAGATAGATAGATAGATAGATAGATAGATAGATAGATAGATAGATAGGGAGAGACTGAGATAGATAGATGGATAGATAGATTGATAGATAGGAACGAGCTGAAATAGATAGATAGATAGATAGATAGGAACAGAATAATATGAATAGATAAATGGATAGTTTAATAGAAAGAAGAAAAGAAAGAACGAAAAATGAATGAATGTTGCCACCATGAACATATTATTTTGTACATACTTAACGTATATATCTTAGATAGATATTAGCAAACAGATTTTCATTCAGACAGTATGAGATAAATAGATAGATAAATAGATAAGTTGATAGCATCTTCTGCAGAGGAGTAATATCCTTCCCCAAAAGATTGTGTACTGGATATCACACTATACAAAATGTATCGAGATTAGCATCTCTTTTTTAAACTCGCATTGACCAATCTAGACGTCCATACGTCTAGACATCATCAATGAATTATATATTACCCATCTAATCCGATGACTTACTTTAAATTCAAAATTGTGAAATTTAAGAAAATTGAAGCTTTAATTTTGATATTTCACATTTAGACTTCTTACATGGGAACTCCTAGCGACCTCTGTAGTGCAAGTGAATTTAGGCAACTTTAAGGACAGATACGAGAATTTATTTCTGACATTCTACAATAGTTCATGGGAAGATAAGTTGATGCGATTCCCGAGCGGCTTAAGAGTCTGGAGGCGAATTCTGGTGTCTATATAGAATTTTGAATAAAACTCCATATCATGTGTGTTCTTCTCATATTCATTTTTTTTTAAGATAATGATTCCGGAATAAATTATAAGATTTTAAAATTAAGGGAGGGAGTTTCTTTACAATTACCCTGTAGATGGAGCTATCATTGCCACTTGCACTATACAAATGTTAATATAAGATATACATACATATTTACTAACACATCTACACGAGCAAGATGTGACACAAGGTCAATTTCTTAAGCGGAGTTTAACAGGTTTGAATTCAGAGTGTTCCTTCTCCAAGACTGGTTACCTAGCCCAGGTTAATAGCCCAGTCTGCCCTGCTATTTATTCATATCTGGAGGGAGAGTAGTTGGATGCATATCTTTCCCAAGAATATTAACGACCTGTGAAATTTAAACATCTTTGTCCATTTCCCGCGACTCTAACCATTACACAACGCACCTCTATATAAGCTATAAGATATAACCTGTAGGAAGTGCGTGGTGTAATGGTTAAAGTCATGGGAAATGGACACGTCACCCCGAGTTCAAATCCTGGACGTGGTAATTGCATTTCACTTAGCGCTAATACCCTTGGGAAAGGTACGAATCCTACTCTCCCTCCAACTATGGGTAAATAGTAGGGCAGACCGGGCTCTTTAACTTTGGTTAGGCAACCGGTCTAGGAGAAGGAAAACTCTGAATTCAAACCTGTTAAACTCCGCTTAAGAAATTGACTTTGTGTCGCATCCTGCTCGTGTGGAGGGGTTGGTAAATATGTATAAGACATAACCTGCCAGAGGTAGAAATGACGCACCCTGTATTTGTGTTTTTGTCATCTGCTGTTGATAATTTTGAAACATAAAAAAGAAAATAATCTTCGTTTTCAGAACAAAGGGATTAAGTCTGTATTGTACGTCCAGTTGCGACGGTGTCTGAGTTGATTTGGTGTGTACTCAGTCGCACTCTGTAGCTTTATGCCGGACATGTTGGCCAGTATTTGTGGGTTTATGACCGATTGGTGTTTGCATCCCTGGTAGAATGATCTTTTCTCAACGTAAGTCGTTCTGTATGAAAGACCGAAAGAATAATAAGAAACAAAAATAAATCGATATAATCAGGACAAACTGTCCCAGCGTCTCAGCAACGCCAAATCGATTGTCTGTCTGTGGTGATTCCGTAATTCTTGTGTTGTTTCCATTTGATGGAATATCTATCTATCTATCTATCTATCTATCTATCGACTTACCTCAGTCTGTTCCTATCCATATCTCTCTCTCTCTCTCTCTCTCTCTCTATATATATATATATATATATATATATATATATATAATATATATATATATATATTATTATTATTATACTAAAGCTGAGTTAATCAGATTTTGCTTCCTATAGGCTTTTTTTACTGTTTAGTTTAATGACACGAACATTATACTAATTATATCTTTATTTTTAGAATTGACTTATCTTTGAAAAATTCTGTTTTAATTGGTTCGAATTAGTTGTAATTTGTAATTTAAGTCAAAAACAGACCAATCTCTAACTTTACTTCTGTCTATCACTTTCTTCCCTCTATGTATCTCTTGACTACCTCCTCGTTATATGATGTTAGTTTACTATGGAGAGTAGAGAAGAAATGAGAGAGAGAGAGAGAGAGAGAGAGAGAGAGAGAAGCCGGGAGGATTTGAAATGTAATTCTATGATAAATTTAACAACGAGCAACCTGTAGTTTAAACGAGGACAAACATTCCACTCTTTTAGAAACGTAACAAAATGAGTTTAAGGTTTCGCCCGGCCGTATTTATTAAAAAAAAAAATTATTCGTTAATCCTTTTCCCTACTCTCAATTATCTATCCAGATCTAAATGTGTGACATAACGGGTCACGTTTTTAGTATATATATATATATATATATATATATATATATATATATATATAGGTGGATGTTATCATGTGTTTTCTAGATAGGATTCAAGCAAAATTGAGAACTCAAACGTACGTATAAACATTTGCGAATATATTTTTACATATACGGAATATTATGAATAAATGAATATTCATTAGAAACAAATTTATTTCGGCACTTTTGCCTTTTCAAATGGATAATTATTACAGGTGGGAAAATCATATAAAATAGACATGATATGTAATCATTATCCTTCTGAAAATCAGACTTGAAGAGGTAAAAATGCCGTAATAAACTTATTCTATCAAAAGGATGTTTTGGCATGAATCTACACTTGACATCATCGGATAATTTCCAGAACAAAACACGTGCTGTACATAATATTAAGCTTTGCGACATCGCTGTCATATTGCTACAAGATGTTGATGCGTGTAAGAAAATGACAACTGCCTTGTCATCTGTCACGTGACTCGATCATCGAGCAGTTGTAAACATCTAATATTTCCTAAAAAATCTGGGATTATCAGAGTCAATATCTAAAATATTTTTTTCCTTCGAACTATTTTTGGAAACTGTATATGTATTTTGTACACTCTGTGTACACATTTAATTGCTGCCTGTGTATTTCAAAACACCTGCTCAAGCAGTGTCCAGAATGTCTTTTTTGTTTTACTTAAGAGGTTTGTGAGATGGGAGGTGAATGGCCATACATACCATTCTTTAAATCTCTTTGATATGATACTGCCGTAATAAGATCTAAAAGACTAGTGGATGAAATAATTGAATACTAGCAGGATCTGTAGATATACCTCAGTTGGATAATCTAATTATTACATCGTTTGATATGTTTACTTAAGAGAAATTGCAAATAGTTCAATAGTAAAAAGTATAATAATCTTGATTTAACTCTCTCTCTCTCTCTCTCTCTCTCTCTCTCTCTCTCTCTTCATATTTTCATTATATTCGATCTTTCTCATACTCTCTTTTTTCTTTCTTTCTTAATATATTTTTATGTGTAGCATGACCTTTTTCTTCCTTTTCTTTCTTTATAATAAAAATGGAATGGTTCATTATTTAGCTCAGGTGACTGATAACAAATAAGAATTCCGTAGATAAGCGACACCAGAAAATCAGGATTTACAATTTACATTTCATCTTCGACGATTTGGACGATCTCATTTCTAACCAGACGGTGTTGCAAGATATAACGCTCGTACTTTTAAGGAATACGGGTATTAATATATAGATTTCGCCTCGCTGCCAAGATTTGAAACCGTGGAGAAAAGTAGTTCGTTCCACTTAAAAGATTAACAGAACAAGATGATTATAAGCTAATTTCCCAAGCAGCCAACTGCTTATAAATGACCTTGTGCCATACTAATATTTATAAATATCAAAAGCTTAATAGATATTTGCTTTTATATTCCATTTCGAAATTTTTTCCCGATCGAATTTGTTCACCTTCTTTCTTGCATGACTTATCGTCGGGCCTTTCGGATCAGCAAATCCTGCAGTTCCCTCTGCAAGGACCAGAACCCTTAATAAATAAAGATAATGCATTGTAATCCTTATGTGCCGAGCGAGTCATAACTTTGATATCTGATCGTGATTTTTACCTTGATCTTGACATGATACCATCAATCCCGAAAAATGAGGGGGGGGGTAAAAGAAAAAACTGTTAATATATTTATCTGCATTCGAGTGTTATTGTCTGTCAACCAATCTGCCAGTCTGTCGAGATTCTGAATTCGTCCTATGCATAAATGCGATCTTCTATTAAATTGCTCGCAAATCGTAACGTGTACACATACGACCGACGTCCCTCTTCGTTCTGCTGCTTTGCGTCGACCGGGATCGCGTTTTGTGGAATTGAATTCAGAAGTTCGCCATAGTTTTGATGGCATTGCCTTCCATATATTTCGACATGGATGTATGCATCTACCAAATCCCCCGACACGGCCACGATGAAACCCAAGATCAATTTTGTTTTTTAAGCCGAGTATTTCCGCTTTGCATTCAGAGTTTCCCTTCTCCTATTATATTACTGGACTCGGCGATTCGAGTTCAAACCTTTTAAAATCCGCTTCAAAAAATTAACCTTGTGTCACATCCTTCTCTTTGTGGAATGGATGATAATTACGTATACGCTACGCTTAGATACTTATATATATGTGTGTTTGTGTGTGTGTGTGTGTGTATGCGCGTGCGTGTGTTTTTTTTGTGTGTGTATGTATAAAGGATTTTTGGTCTTGTCAATGACAATGTATTCCAAGTACATATATATATATATATATATATATATATATATATATATATATATATAGGTAAAGACCGTTACAGAGAGCTCAATCCGTTATATAGGAGAGCCTTGGATTTAAGCGTTATCGGCAGCCCTCAGCAACTCCCCAAAGAGCTCAAACTACCAGATGGGGTGCATATAAACCCAAAATACTATTTAAAATAAAAATAAAACCTTATTTTAATACTGGTGAAGAACGAAGCTGATAAATTTACATATTTAAAACTTACCACTTTTATACAGTTGTTTCTTGATTATTTAGTCTGACCTTTCTTGGTAAACTTACGGTCAGGTCACACTGAGAGCACCGGTTCCCGATAGACCACTGAAGTTAAGCAGCAATGATAATGTTCAATGATTAGATGGTGACCATTTAGGCAAAGAGCAGGTACTGTAAGCAGCCTGATATAAAAGCGACTAGATGCAGCATTAAATGATCCGAAAAGGGTTGATATGCCGTAAAACAAAACAACCAAAAACTTTGTAAGGTTTATAATTTGATACAATCATAGGTAGAGAAGAAAAGTTCCCTAGCTTTAGTATAGTAACCCAGCGGGCTAAGAAAGGTCTAACACTCCAATCCTCTGAAATGCCTCTTTTCTTCTGTATCTCTCAACTTACTTCCCCCAAATCAAAAAGAGGGGAATCCCTATCACTAACATGCTGAACTGTGACATCTTAGCAAGCGAGTTCGGAATCCAGTCGCGCTATTACGTTCACTTTCAGACTAATACCCTTGGGAAAGGTATGAACTCCCCCCCCCCCAGTTATGGGTTAAATAGTAACACTACTGTTATTCTATAAGGATAGATTTGTCATTAAATTACCCACGAAGCATTTGCCATTACAAAAACCAAACCAAACCAATCCAAAAATCAAAAAGTAACTTCAAAACCCAGACAAAGCTCAAGACCGAGTTAAAAAGCATGCTCAGATATCAAAATTATGACTCACAAGGCGCATAAGGATCACAATGCATTATCTTTATTTTATTAAAGTATCTGTTCCTTGCAGAACTGCAGATTTGCTGATCCGAAAGACTCGACAATGGGTCATGCACGAAAGAAAGAGAACAACTTCGATCGGAAAAAAATCGAAATAGAATATAAAAACAAATATATATTATGCTTTTAATATTTATAAATATTAGTATGACACAAGGCCATTTATAGGAAGTTTTCTGGTTGGGAAATTAGCTTTTAATTATGTTGTTCTATTAATCTTTTTAGTGAAACAAACTACTTTTCTGCCCGGTTTTGAATTTTGGCAACGCGGCCAAATATACAATAATTTAGTCCACTAGTCTTTTAGATCTTATTACGGTGACATCATATCAAAGAGAGTTAAAGAATGGTATGTATGGCCATCTTCATCCCATCTCACAAACCTGCAAAGTAAGATAAAAATGACATGTTGGACACTGCTTGAGCAAGTGTTTTGAAATATACAAACACCTACTGAATTTACAGAGTTTCAAAGAATTATAGTTTTGCCCTCCGACAAATCTAGGCCTTAATAGAGGCATTGTTAATAAATAAGATGCTAATTAAGATTAAATAATGATTATTTAATAACCGTTGAGAATACAACGCAAATAACTAAGAGAAAATTGGTGGTGACGTACTTTCGGTTAAAGACAGACGCACAATCTACATTATAATAAGATATCTAAAAGACTAGTGCATGAAATAATTGAGTATTTGGCGTAGCTATCAAGATTCGAACGCGGGAAAATGTGGTTTGTTCCAATTAAAAAATTAACACAACAGGCTAATTATAGGCTAATTTCCTAAGCATCCAACTCTTTATAAATGGCCTTGTGCCGTACTAATATTTGTAATTATCAACAGCTTAATAGATACTTGTTATTATAAACTTCAAATATTTCCTCATAAAACTGGGTATATCTTAAATAATTTTGTGGTTTTTATTTCTCAGAATATCTGTATATTTATTTTGTAGACACGCGGTGAGAAAGAATTACATTTTTGCATTCCAGCTTGGACGATTTTGACGTTTTCATTTTTTATCCATAGGGTGTTGCAAGATGATAACGGTCGTACTTAAAAGGAACACAAGTATTAATATATAGATTTGGCCTCGCTGTTAAGACTCGAAACCGGGGACCAAAGTAGTTCGTTCCATTTAACAAAACAAGATAATTATGGTAATTTCCAAAGCAGCCAACTGTTTATAAATGGCCTTGTGTCGTACTAATATTTGTAAATACCAACATCTTGTTTTGATAAACAAAAAAAAATAATTATATGCTAATTTACAATTCAGCCAACTAATTATAAATGCATATCACCAATTAGTGACGCCCACTCATTATTCTAATTGTAATTTTCTGCGCCTCTAACCTTTTAACTTGTCACTCATATGGGAGGTATTTGATCTTGGAGTCAAACCCCGTTACCAGTCTCTGTATTTGATGACGTATTTACATACCATATTGTCAACAAAATGTAGAACAATTAAAATTTCATAATACGTTGATCTAATACAGATATCCTCTCACCAATTTGCATATAGAGAGGTCATTTAATTGCCAGATATGAAATAATATAAACACAACATTCAGAGCCGATGGCATAAGTTTTATCACAGTAAGCTTTGCTGTTATTGACGTCCGCACCCTGTTTATAAGCGTAGGCGAAAGACAGTGTTTGTTCACTCTTAAAATGGACTGTCCCACCGTCAATGTCGATACATTTTGTATTGTCATGCCTTAGGTAAACTAGTTTTACTCTTGTCTTTCTCAAGCTTTGTATTTATTTGTATTTTCCTTTCATTATGTAAACTGTAATTTCCCATGTAAATTCCCCTACAACATGTTATCATTTGTAACTAGCAGGACCTGTGGATATGCCGCAGTATAATAATTTAGAACAATGTCTGATGTGTCTACTGAAGATCTAATACAAAATAGTTCAAATCTTTCGAACGATTTTTCATCCCGAAATCTAAAGAAATAAAACAAAGGTAAATGAACAACATTCTAGTTACCTCATTATTCTTTACACTTGCATTGTGATAGCCTTCAGAACCAACAACCAATATACACACAATGGTTCAAGCAAATAATAAAACTCTCTCTCTCTCTCTCTCTCTCTCTCTCTCTCTTATATATATATATATATATATTATATATATATATATATATATATATATATATATAATATAAAAGTAATTGGTAATTTGCTTGAAGCATTGTTAAAATCTCTTTTCTAAAGACCACTGTTCCAGTGATCTTTTGAAAAAGAGATATTATCTCGAAAATTCAAGAATTAAATACAGGTTCACACACAACACCATTGTTACCGTATTATTATTTTTCTTTACACCTGCATTGTGATAGCCTTCTAAATCAACCTCCTAACCAATATATATATATATATATATATTATATATATATATAATATGTATGTGTGTGTGTGTGTGTGTGTGTGTGTGTGTAGTTGAATGAAGTTTTTAGCTTTTATTCATTTGTTTTGGAACGATATTACTACCAATGGTTTCCTGCTAAAAGCATTCATCAGGTAAACGAAATAAATGAATAAAAGCTAAAACTTTTATTTGTCACTTCATTCAACTATCAACGCTCTATCACAGATATTGAGCACTCTTCTAATAACACTGTACGTTGGATTACTACTACTTTTTCTAGTATACTAGTACCCATACACATAATAATATATATAATATATATATATATATATATATATATATATATATTGGGGTAAAGGGTATCAAATTCAAGCTAGTGACCGTATGTTAAATCTTTGACGTTGTATTGTAATTTTATTTTATTATTTTATTTTTGATAACGTTGCGCATGATTTTCACGATCATAGTTCAAATTGAAATTCGAACAATCAAATGCTGTGATCAATTTTGGCTGAGACACGTCACACGATTTCGAAACAAAAGTAATAGCTAAACAACACCAAATCCTTTCTCATTGATTTTTCTCGTTTGTTTTATTTTATTTTCCTATTTAGTTAAATTTATTTGTCAAAAATACATTGACAAAGGGTGGATGCCACTCGAAATACTGGAAAAAATAAAGCGAACCAAGGGCAAAACGACGGTTATATATTAGAACTCTGTTTTGTGTTTTGTTTGTTCACTCTTTATAAATTTCCTATGCTTCCAAAAACGTTCACAAGGACAATATATTGAACACGATAATATATATATATATATATATATATATATATATATATATAGTACTCAGATGAACATCTCACGGTAAGAAGCAAACATATACCATGTCTTCTTAACAGCTGTTAGGCTCTAGGGCAATGGGTGATAGATTTCCAAATCAATGGTTTTTCAATAACACTTGCATTTTCTTTACTCTATACTTGACGTCATCGGGGTAATTTCCAGATCAACACACTTGCTGTACATCATATTACGCTTTGCGACATCGCTGTCATATTGCTACAAGATGTTGATGCGTGTAAGAAAATGACATTTGCCTTGATATCTGCAATGTAACTTTTCTTTCACACATCGAGAAGTTATAAACTTCAAATACTTCCTCTCAAAACTGAGTATTATCAGAGTCAATAGTTTTTTTTTTTTTTGCTTAGAATTATTTTTCGAAACTTATATTTATTTTGTAGACACCGTGTACACATTTAGTTAGTGCACGTGTATTTCAAAACACCTACTCATGTAATGCCTAGAATTTTGGTCTTACTTAGAAGGTTTGTGAGATGGGAGGCAAATGGCCATACAGACCATCGTTTATCTCTCTTTTATATAATAATAATAACTAAATAATAATAATAATAATAATAATAATAATAATAATGGACACTCCGGCCAAGTACTAAGTTTTGATATAATAAGTATTATATCTAATAAGAAGAACTAATGAAATTAAATATGAACATAAAAAAGATTACACATATTTTTACTCTATTCTAATTGATTTGAACATAAAATTATACATATAATTGCTTTTAATACATTTGAGAATAAAAAAATAATATTAGAAATAAATAACACAGCAATCATTTATTACAACGATTATGCTAAAACCCATATGCAAATTATTCACACCATACATTATGTAAACATTTATTTCTTAATGATATAAAACACACATTGCAATATTTTAAACATTGATAGCACGGGCCTTTCGAGGCCTGTGTTGTTAATGAAATTAACAGTGTCGATCCCGGGGGCTATCCCCCCAGGCAGTATCCCCCCTTGATTTAAAGGGGAAGGGCTGGGTTTATTGCCCAGTGCCTGAGGCACTCCACCCCCTTGACAGGGAATGCCGACGGGATAAACGCATTTGAGATGTCTACCACCCATGAGCTTCGGCTTGTGGGTGGGCCCATATAAAAATGTCCTTGTGTCACTCCCTCATAAAAGGAATGAGAGGCAAATACTTAATAACATGGGCCTTTCGGGGCTGTGTCTATTAATGTAATTAACGGCGTTGATCTCAGGGGGGGGTTATCCCCCAGCAACACCTGTCCCCCCCCCCGATTTAAAGGGCAGTGCTGGGTTTATTGCCCAGTGCCTGAGGCACCCCCTTGAGGGGAAATGCCGGCGAGATCCACGCAGTTTTTGCACCCGCCACCCATGATCTTCGGTTCGTGGGTGGTCCCACATTAATATGGCCTTGTGCCTAAACCGTACACGTGAGGTACGTGGTAAATACAAATGATATAGGCTGTTTATAGACAAATTTATCTCAGCTAGGCCTTAATAGAGACATTGTTAATAAATAAGATACTAATTAAGATTAAATAATGACTATTTAATTACCATTGAGAATACAACGTAAATAACTAATGGATTTTTGATGTTGGTGGTGACGTAGTTTTGATTACAGTTAGACACATAATGTCCATTATAATAAGATATCTAAAAGACTCGTGCATTAAATAATTTTATATTTGGCCTAGGTGTCAAGATTCGAAACCGGGGAAAAGGTAGTTTGTTCCACTTAAAAGATGGACGGAGTGGCCTATTGTCGGTATCAGTCGACAGCGATGAAGTCTATCCCCTGGCGCTAGACCAGGGAAATTGTTTATACTGAGGTGGAGCGCCACACCTGTCATCAGCTCTCCACTTTACCGCACAGATCAGATTACCCAATCTGTGCTACTCATACGCTGAGTTGGTGGGGACTGGTATCGATCCAGAACCTTGCGATTCTTAGTCGGGTGCTCTACCGATTGAGATAAACCGGTCCCTAAAAAAAGATTAACAGAACAAGATAATTATATACTAATTTCCTAAGCAGCCAACTCTTTATAAATGGCCTTGTGTCGTACTAGTCTCCGTAAATATCAACAGCTTAACAGATGTTATTATGAATTTCAAATATTTCCTCACAAAATTCGGTATTATCAGTGTAAATATCTTAAATATTGTTTTATGATTTTTATTTCTAGGAATTATTTTTTGAAACTGTATATTTATTGTGTAACACAGTGTACATATTTAGTTGGTATGTGTGTGCGTGTGAGTGCCGTGTGTTTGTGTGTGTGTGTGTGTGTGTGTGTGTCTTTTGTTGAGTACTCGAGATAACACTTAGCGTAGTGCGTACTGAAATACCTTTATTTGCTAATATATGCACTTGTATTTGAAAAAAAAGAAAGAGAAATGAAAAGCAAAAGTGTGAGTGTCGTCAAATGTAGATCTTTGTCTTTGGATTAGTGCATGTAGATGTAAAGATGAAATGGAAATCGAGGTGAGGGTTGATGGTGAAGGGCAAAACGCCGAAGTTGTAAGAACGAGAGGGAAAAAAAATGAAATAAAAAATATTTCATCGTTGGATCTTTGAAAGAAAATCAGAAATGTCAGGCAAATCGTTGACTTACCGAAAAGAAATTGATTGTTTTGGTTTTGTTTTTTTTTTTTTTTTTTTGTTTTTGTTGGCGAAGAAAAAAATCGATGCTATTGCGTGGAAAGAAAGATACTAAGAAAGAAATAAAGAGAAAAAAAGAAACACAAGAAGAAAGGGAAAAAACACAAGAAGAAAGAAAAAAGGAAAGAAAAACAAGAAGAAAGAAAAAAGAAACAAACAAACACAACAAGAAAGAAAGAAAGAAAGAAAGAAAGAAAGAAAAAGAAATAAAAATCTAAAGAAAAACGAGGAGAAATAATTAAAGATACAAAGAAAGAAAAAGATAAAAGAGAAAGAACGAAACAAACGATGAAACAAAGAAAGAACTATACGAATAAAATAATAAAGAAAAAAAAGAAGGAAAAGACGAAATGAATAAAGAAAGAAAGAAAGATGATAAGAAAGAAAGAAAGAATGAAAGACGGAGAAGAAAGAAAGAAAGAAAGAAAGAAAAATAGATGAAGAGAGGGAAAAAAGAAAGATAAACTAAGAAGAGAGAAATAATGATTAGAATTGAGGAGGAACAAAAGCGAAAGTGAAAAAGAAAGAAGAAAGAAAGAAAGAAAGAAAGAACGACATGAATATAGCGTGGTAGTACCTGTTAAGGTCCCATCTATAGGTTAAATAGAAAAATGTATTTATAAAAACATTGTATTATCCATTAAGAATTGATTTATTTCAAAACTTTATCGGCATTAAATGACCCACTGAGGTTGATATGCCGTAAAACAAAACCAAACCAAATCTTTAATGACGCTAGTTTTAAAAGAAAAGCATGAACATGTGTAGAAACCCTTAAAACTAGTAAAATAACATTGCAAATAATGTTTTACCAGTTTTATTTTACGATTATATACGTAATAGCCTGTCACAACAACAATACTACTTTATTGTTGCGGTCCAGCACGTCAAGCAATGAAATGCTCGTTGATGCATATCTTTACAACACATGCATATTCATTCCAGTTTAAGAGTCGCGCGCCACACAATTACTCATATATTTGCCGACCGTGCCTCAATCCACAACTGCAATATTTCATTTGTGTTCGTCTCTGTTATTTGTTTCCATCTTATAAATAAATGTTGATCTCTGGACAAAGAGGATTTATCACGTTCAACTTGTTCGCCAGTAAATATTTACGTTAACTTAATGATGCAAAAACTGGATATATGGACAGTACCGACTATAAATAAGTGCACTCCCAACAACTACCACAGGCAGTGAGTTCGATCTTCATTGTGGGCTGTATTATTTTCACACATACACACACACACACATACAACACACACACACACACACATATATATATATATATATATATATATATATATATATATATATACATAGGGTGGACTGTGCACTTTAACCTTGGCTAGGTAACCAGTTTAGGAGAAGGAAAACTCTGAATTCAAACCTGTTAAACTCCGCGTAAGTAATTGATCTTGCATCATATTCTTCCGGAAGGGTTTGTATATATATATATATATATATATATATATATATATATATATCATGTCGCACTTTCAGCGCGATATCCATGACAATCTCTCTCCATCCGTCCCTATCGCTCATAATTCTCGGGAGGTCCTATATGCAACATCCCGCATCCGCACAGAGCTGATATTATATATATATATATATATATATATATATATATATATATATATATATATATATATATATATATATAAACACTAAAAAAAATTAAACATAATATAGTGCATAAATTAACAAATCAATATAGTATAACCCTGCAAATAAACTAGATCACCCTTACCATCATTCCCCACACCACTGTATATATAGGGGTAACCATCATGTGTTAGCCACAGGGTCTGATGATCGCTAAGGCGGCAAACTGACATGTCATCAAGTGCTGTTGGCTCTGTGTCCACGTTAGTCAAACCTAAATCTATACACAAACACACACACACACCACACACACACACAACACACACACACACACACACACACATATATATATATATATATATATATATATATATATATATATATATCTTAGTCTAGCGCTAGACTCCCTCGTTTTCCGGCTGATATTACAACAGGCCACTCTGCCAACTTTATTTATACAATTATATGTTTTTAAATAACTATTCATATTTAATAATACTTATTATTTATTTACTTATCTACAAGAGCATGTTAATCATAATCTTAGTACACGTTATCAATATATTGATACTTGTTAAACATGTTTACTATTTTATAGGATGGCATTAAATAACCCATAAAGAATGATATGCAATAAAACATAAAAAACAAACAAACTAAACCTAAAGTTGGAGTATCATCAAGATGGAAACACGTGGTTCTTAGAGAAATCGAGGATGGAAGAAATTTGAATTGGTTTGGTTTAATGGCATATAAACCCTGTGGGTTATTTAATACCAATTCTATAATAATTATGAAATAAACATAATACAATCTTTATTATTATAATGGAGATTGTGAGTTTTTCTGTCTGTAACAGAAACTACGTTATTACTCAAGTCACAATTCCCTTAGTTAGGATAATTTTATTTTATTTAAACTTCAATTATTAATAAAATTGTTTTACATTATCAATACTGTTGACCATATCTACATGATATTTACCGCGTACCCCACTTGTACGGGTCAGGCACAAAGTCCCTATTAACGTGGGACCACCCACAAGCCGAAGCTCATGGAGTGGCAGGTGAAAAATTGCGTCGATCCGTCGGCATTCCCCCTCAAGAGGGGCGCCTCAGGCACTGGGCAATAAACCCAGCCCTGCCCCTTTAAATCAAGGGGGCAGGTGTTGCCTGGGGGGATGGCCCCCTGGGATCGACGCTATTAACTTGTAAAGATCCAGGGCCGAAGCCACTGGACCCCCGGCGTTGGCCAGGTCTACATACTAATGACATGCAATTATATTTATATATACAACAAAATAGTGGTTTACAGTGTGAACAGGAAGACTAATTTGCATATTGATTTTAAAAATTTGATTTTAATAAATATGTGCTTCGTATTATTGATTTCTAATTGTTTAGATTTATCTTAATGAATATGAGCAAAAATCTCAGGGATAAATCTTAAAAGAAATCCATTAACAAAGAAGAAATAAATGTAATTTTATTCTTTACTTTCTATTTTAACTAAATAATTAAATTAGGAAAATTTAGCAATTTTAAAATTACGGGAATGATGGCAGAGTAAGTGTCAGTTGTTCTATTTTTCGATTATACCCACCTCTGTTTCAAATGCTTTTATCTGCATTGTTATTTAGCTTCATTAGCCTTTTTAATTTAATATATTTTATTACATTAAAACTTGAATACTCGCACCCAGAGGGTGCATATATTTGCTTGTATATATAATATAACAATGAATAATATAACAAGTAATATAACAACAAATATTATAACAATATCTTGCATAACACAATATATACATATTTATAAATACATATGTTTTGTAAGGGATTATTTTGTGGTAAATTATTTTCTGAAAACAAATTGTTCGGGTGCGAGGTTACAGTAATCTATTTTAGGATGTGAAGAAATTGGGATTGGTTTGGTTTGGTTTGATTTGGTTTGGTTTAATGACATGAGGGTTATTTAATGCCATCTCTATAATATTTATAAAATAAACATATCATATAATGTATATGATATTTCCCATTTGACACATACTTTTATTTTATTTACGGGGACCAGCTGGACCTCGGAAGCCTCTCATTGATGGAATAGGCTGTGTCAATTGAAGATCTTCTAAGTTGCCAAAATCCAAAGCTTTCAACATTTCTTTGGTGTCAGAATCAACTTCAATGATACCATTCTGTTCAATAGCAGAAACTCCAGATACATAGTTATCTATATAATATAATAATGAATAATATAACAACAAATATAACAATATCTAGCATAACACAATATATATATATATGAGAATTAATTAGTTGATAATTAATGAATTAGGCGAATATATCTGTTCAAATGCAAGGCGTAAACAAATCGAGAAAAAGTCAATCTCTGTATGTACATTTCAGCATATTATGCCTCATCAGCAGAGTTATAGACAGGAAGCCGCTTTGTATATGATTCGAGTCTTAACTGCCAGGCTGGGATTCTAACCATTACACAAGCTGGTTTTCCCAGATTTCTCGTTTGTTTTTAAACTGATATATCCTACATTTTTGGGGGACTTACTGTCCCCCAAAAGATTGTCGGCTGTCGCCATCTCAAAGAAACTGTTTGTGTACTCTCATACTGTCGTGCAGTATGTGTGTGTGTGTGTGTGTGTGTGTGTTATTTGTATGCGTGTGTGTGTGTTTGTTGGGTGTGTGTGTTCTGTTTGTGTGCGTGCATTGTTCATATACATTTGTATGTGTGTATGTGTGTGTTGCATTCAGAAGCTTAGAAGGAAACTAATTTTATCAAAAATTGTAATTATAGAGTCTGCTAAGTTTTATTTTATTCTATTTTATTTTATTACATTTCATAAAACCCTTTTATATATATATTATATATTTTATTAAATTTTATAAAACCCTTACATATAATATATATATATATATATATATATATATATATATATATATGTTTTGTAAGGGATTATTTTGTGGTAAAAAAAATTCTGAAAACAAATTGTCAGGGTGCGAGTTTACAGTTATCTATCTTACCTTACAGTTGCGTACTCATAAATGATATTGTGGACGTGTTTTATATCAGATTCATAATTTTCGATATATTTTTATTTTTCGCAAGAAGGAAAAAAATGATATTTATCTTTTATATTGTTGGTTGGATTGCTTTCTTTGGGTCATGGAATATCAATCTTCGTGGGTTATTTAAAGCCCAAGTCATCTTTGTTGTAGTGTAGTGGTACTATTTAACGCGTAGCTTGGAAGAAACTTGAACTTTAAATCTTCTGAAAATCGACGATCAATGAGTTCCATCTGAAGTTGAATGGTACTTCATCAGAGTCAACATCAAAAGCCGAAAAGAAAATTTGGAAAGTTGAATAAAGGGTCACACGGATGAGCCTCGAGAGCCGTGGCTTACGGACAGCGAGTTGAGGACCCTTTTTCTAGATCAAAGATTTAAGGGTTTTATAATTTCAATGAGACATTTACACAGTCGAAAGGAATATTATGGCGTCTTATTTCTTAGCAAACTCTGCAGTATTGAAATTATGTTACCAAAAATAAAATTCTACGGATATATATGTGAATTTATTTCTGGACTGTTACTTATTCATATATTTATTGAGTTTCAATCTATATATTAATACGCTTGTTCTTAAATCGTCCGTCCGTTGTCATCCTGCAACACTATCTTGTTAATAATGAGACCGTCCAGGAGGCAATATCTAGATCCAGATTATCTGGTGTCGCTTAATCTCATATTACTTATTTGTTCCATTTTATTTCACCCAATATTTTAAAATGAAATATTCTAAATCGTCTTGCGTCACTCAAATGCCCAACGTAAAATTAAAATGAATTGAAAAAAACAGAAGTTACATGTTTTTTTTATTTGTAATATTGAAATTGTGAATCACGGAAGATATTTTGGTAACATTGATCTTACGCCACTTGTCCTAATTTATGCTACAGCTATTTCCTTGTGGGGTGCTCTTTCCACGATTTGTTTCAAGACTGCACGCCGCATTCTTGTGCAGCTCCCATCTAGCTTCCAGTCATTATTAACGGAATGAGAACAGTCTACCCTCATGGATTGAATAAATGGTTAGGTTCGAAGTTCGGTGAAGGCTCCCGAATTCAAAGAGAATGTTCCCATACTCGAGGAGGGGGTTCCGGAGTTCAATAAGCTTCTCGAGTCTGACAAAAATACCGAAAAAAGACAGGAGGGCACATTGGCCGAAACGTTGTGCAGATAACAACACAGATGAGGACAACAGTCCGAATAATTCAGATAATAAAATTCATCTCTCCCTCTACATTTTTGGACGACTATTCCATGGCGAATCTGTTGTTAGCACGAACCAGCATTCGTCGGTCTTTCTTGGTCGATAAAATTATTCCTTGCTTCAAGGTTTTGCTGGCTTTTTATTTTCTCTCCTGTCTTTTCTTCTCTACGCAATAGAAATTTAAAGATATTTACAAGAGGAGAAAATTGTCAAAATTTATTGACTTATTTTTTTTATTCCATTCATCTACAATTCTTTTGTTAATTTTTCTAAGTGACTCAATGTTTTTACTTTTATTTTATTCAATCTAAAAAAGAAAAAAAAAGAAGTTTCTTCTTGTTCGCACGTGAATTCATCCAGTGAGAGTTGAACGTACCAATTGAAACATGGGTTACGTACGAATCGGAATTTTCTTTCCGTGTTTTTTTTTTTTTCTTTCTTCTTTAATTCTTAAACAGCTTCGAAGCTAGACCAGAAAATAGCGGTGGAAACTGAAACGTAATTCAATTTTGTAAAATGTTCATACGCATGCTCTTACGCATGCGCAGCAATAGAACGCGAGTGTACAGACCGGCGTTTCAATTTGGGGTTACACTGTCGCTGCTTAAATGATAATCCGAACAAATGAGATAGATAATCCGGCAGATTCTTCATTGATCTTTCATCATCCTTCATCTTTAATACGCAGTAAATCCACATATATCAAATACAATGTGCACCCTTGACGATATACAATAAGAATCCCTGATATTCCATTTTTCGAACACATACAAGTGATAAAAAAATTAAAAGTCCAGGTTCTTCGTTCGTTTTTCCTTTCGAAATGGTCGAATGGAGTTTTAGCAAAGGTCAATGAAGAAACACATAATATACACAGAGGAACATGATATCATACTGTTACATAATCTATGCGGATGACCCTTTTCATACCATGGCCGGGTCCTTCCATGGAAAATTACTGAAGCCCGCCAAAATACGTGAAGTCACGTGGGACCTGTTCGGTCGCCAGTTTGCAGTTGGACGTCAGGCAGTGAAGATGTACTGCTGAACTGTGACTCACTCTGCATACGCGCACTATGTTAGTTAGCAGATGTCTGGTGGGGATTTAACAATAAAATAAGATCAAAAGTAAATCGAAGTCTTGTGTTTATTACCTAAAAACTAACAATGACACAGCGCTTCTGATAAGGAGAAATCCCTAACATAAAACCAGACCCGAAGTCCCCAAGAAAGTCCAGACCTTAGAAGATTCCAGACCAAGTCAAGATGA
>CM042152.1:100751916-100807511 GCA_023376005.1 Doryteuthis pealeii
GCCTATTGTAATTTATATACTTCCTCCGAATTATAAATATATTTACTTGCATAGAACAATAGGAAAATCGCACAATGATGTGAAGAAAAAATCGGGGATTTTTTTCATTCTCTCTTTTGTTGTAGACAAAAGTCTCTGCTCAGTATTTCATTGTGAAAATAGATACCATTTACTTCATTCTGTTTATAACTGTTTCTTTAATGATTCTTCTCTATTGTCGACTGAGGCGGTAGAATACACTGACTGTACACCTGCAGAAGGGTAAGACCACTCTGTCGGCTGAGGCGGTAGAATACACTGACTGTACACCTGCAGAAGGGTAAGACTACTCTGTCGGCTGAGGCGGTAGAATACACTTACACCTGCAGAAGGGTAAGACTACTTTGTCGGCTGAGGCGGTAGAATACACTGACTGTACACCTCCAGAAGGGTAAGACTACTCTGTCGGCTGAGGCGGTAGAATACACTTACACCTGCAGAAGGGTATGACTACTTTGTCGGCTGAGGCGGTAGAATACACTGACTGTACACCTGCAGAAGGGTAAGACTACTCTGTCGGCTGAGGCGGTAGAATACACTTACACCTGCAGAAGGGTAAGACTACTTTGTCGGCTGAGGCGGTAGAATACACTGACTGTACACCTCCAGAAGGGTAAGACTACTCTGTCGGCTGAGGCGGTAGAATACACTGACTGTACACCTGCAGAGGGGTATGACTACCCTGTTGGCTAGGGCTGTAGAATACGCTGACTCCACCCCTGCAGAGGGTAAGACTGTCCAGTTCGCTAGGGCTATAGAATACACCGACTGCACCTCTGCAGAGGCGTAAGACTGTCCTATTGTCTGGCTTCAGCTTTGCTGAGTGGTAAGACTGTCTTATCGGCAGGAGCCGTAGAGGTTGCACCTCTGCAGAGAGGTAAGACTCCCCGCCGCCAATGATGCCACATGTTGAACGTGGGTGGAGACCCGTAATTTCTGAGGATAGGATTGTGGTGGCTAATACATATGAACATAATTAGAATTATGTCAACCTATTTATTAATACACATAAAGTTAATGAAAATTATTTCTTCTAATTATTTCTACCAATTCATTAATTTATTAATACTCATTAAATTATACAAATTATATATATATATATATATATATATATATATATATATATATAGTCCACAGACACCGTATTTCGACGTATCACCTCTCTTCAGTGTGGCTAGACATTAGCAGGCTACCCGATGTATTCATCAACTGTCAGGCTTCTTAATCACTCGGCCATCAGAAGCTACAGCCTGGATCGTGGATTTTAACTGATAAATTCATATATATGTATATATGTAAAGGCCATTAAAGAGTGCTCCAACCATTTTATAGGAGAGTGCTGTCTTGTTTATATATATATATATATATATATATATATATATATATAATATATAAAACAGAGATTTTGGTATGTACGTGTCGACGTAAAACAAAAAAACGGGAGGTCACTCAGATTCAAAATCTTGCATACACATTGATATCGTTCTAACTAAGAAAAATTCCAAATTTGGTTATTGATTTTTATTGATTAAGGGATTTAATCGATTAATTAATCCAAAATCACCCAATTTGTGGAACTGTCCATATATCAGCCCCTCCTGATAATAAAATATTGTCTCTGCCTGCTTATTGTTAAAGCGATAACAGCAGCGAAGTTTTGATTTTAATGAATTAATTTTGCAGTCTAAGCCGTTCAGTTCCGAATTTATGGCCTATTTATGGTCCAGTCTTTAATATTTTTTATATCGTTAGAAAGATAAGAAAATACTCTTTCAAAATATGTAATTTGTGTGAGTTTTTATTAATTGAATCATTTTTTACAGCGAGTTAAAAAATTAAAAAATGGCTTCGGATAGCCACGCTGCCTATGATTATTGCGATACAAGCAGTGCAGTCTATAACAGTCAGATCGGAATCTCTTACCTATTTAGGATTTTAATCTTTAAAATATTATATCTTTAGTAATAAGATGAAATAGTCTTTCTGAATATGTAATTTGTATGTGTTTTTATAGATTTATTTTTTTTTACAGCGAGTTAAAAAAAAAAATACTACGTATAGGCGATAATACGAATACGGCAGTTCGGAATCTCTTAGTCTTTCTGAATATGTAATTTGTATGTGTTTTTATAGATTAAATTATTTTTTACAGCGAGTTTGTCCATATTCTTAAATTGTACAGTACACTCATTTTAATTTTAATTTTTGTAATGCATAAGAATTGTAGAAAATCAAAATGCACGCTTTACGGTTACATTATTAAAAAAATATTTTAATCCGTAAATAACAGTATCATGAAAATCAGTTTACGTCGTAAGTACGGTTACATATTTGTATAAATTAAACTAAGATTTTAATTCGAATAAAATGACTTTTAATTCTTTAATTATTTATTTAATTTTTATTGTTAGAGTTTTAAAGGGTTAAAAATAACAATAAGATTGACGAATTTCCTTAGAAACTGTTTTTCTTTTGGTTCGTTAACTAATTATTTTCTCAAACCACGATAAAAAAAACAAAAAAACAAAGGTTACTAATATGGACAAAATCCGGTGTTTTATCTTTAGTCGAAGGCCCGACTGGAGATAAGTAGTCAATTATTTGTAAGACGAAATTTATTTCAAGTTTATCTGACAATATCCAGTTATTGGAACATTTAAAAAAAAAATTATATGTAAGTACGAAAAATTGTAAGCGCTTTGTTTATCAAAATGACATGATTCGTTAGTAAATTACCCGAAAAGTTGATAAAACAAAACAACTAACAACCAACATTTAAATTATTATTCAAAATACAATTTAAAATATTCCTCAGAATTTGCCTTACAAATTAAATTTTAAGTTTTATGATTTTACTCTTTATTGTGAAGTCAATAAACATTCCTGAGTTTATAGTGCAACTTTTCAGTTCTGAAAAATTGGCATGTTTAAATAGAGATTTCATAGGTGACATTTGAACTTTTATGAAAATTGATGTTTTGTAATTAATATAAATTTTGTAATAAAACTTAATTTTAACTAGGGGGGGGTTAGGGTTGGGGGGGTAGTTTAATGGGAAAATAAATAAATAATTTGGGTTCCGTTCAAGCGGTTCCGATATGGGGGATCAATTTACTATAAACTTATACGAGGAAATGAGCACCCGTGAATACTCAAATAATAAAGAACTTTTAAGAATTTTTTTTCTTTCAATCTGATAGATTGGTGTGTAATCGATAATAATCAACTGAAGGGAAAAAAAATAGATGGGGGGGGGGGAGTCCAGATAATCAGGTCCACCAAAACGTTTTTAAACAATGTTTTTAAAATACTAGGTACCACCAATTTTATCCTGTGAAATTTACCCCCTTCCCCTATATTTAACACTATGAAACTTGCAGAAAAATTAATATTTTCTTGAAAAAATGTTTTCCATTTGAAAGAAAAAAACATTAAATAAACTCCTGATGATTCTTTAACTTTTTTTCAGCTTACGGAAATAATGAAAATTATGATTGAAAAACAATGTTTTCATTTTTGCACTGTTAAATCAACTGAAAATTAACGTAGCTAAAAACAAGTTACGATAAGAGTTTTTTAAAATTCTATGAAAAATCAATTAATTATAAATAATAACAAAATATTTCCGTTTTATTCAAGATGGCCTAAACTGATCAATTGGTGGTCCCTATAATACTATCTTAGGTTTTAGCAAAAATAGATATTGCAATACGAAGAATTTAAATTTTCGATTCTCAGCTTCTTTTTAAACTCAACATGCAATTAAGAACTAAATGTGAATTGTTGTCATGTACAAAAAATTTAAAACAATAACAAACAAATATACAAATGAATACTTTCAATGTGTTGTATAATAATATGAAATAATTTTAAACTATAAAACAGAAAATACAAATCCTGAAATATACAAATTCTCAATGATTTTAGTTTCAAGAATTATTTTCCTCTTACCCCCTCTCTAACTACTGTCTTCCACTTTCTCTCTCACTCCCTGGTGATCCAAATTTCATTTTAGTCCGGTCATGGACCGGGTACTTTAGCTAGTATATATATAAACAAGACTTCATATCGAATGACCTACAGCGGACCTGCAAGGCTTAATATGCGTTAAACACCAACTAACTAAGAAAACAAACTGATTTAATGAATATGTAAATACCTTGGTACCCCCTCACTATAATCTCATTGGACAGTGTCGTGTATAAATAGTCGACACTGTGTTGGTACAAGTACCTGCGACCTACACTTACTCGATAGCCGACAACCTTATACCTGACCAGCTAACTTATTCGCTAGAAGACAGCACGCCGACGGATGTACTACTGCGATAATATACCAAATATGAACTTCAGAATATATCCCTTAACCCGGATATATCTCAAACAAACAAAAACATTTAACCAATATTCTGACGGGTGAGATTCTTCTCTCGGTCGCTGCTCTACCGATCGAGCTAAACCGGCACTGTTAAATTATTTGTCCACAATTTTAACCCTCGAGCAGAAAAAACAGTAGTTGATATTTATTTTAACGCCATTACAACTTCTTGCCTCGAGGGCTTGGTTGTTTGAAATCCTTTTTCTTTTCAAAGTTGATGCCAGCAGCAACAAAGATAATCCACTAGAACGTTAGTCGTACTAACGAGATTGTCGAATAAAGCTTCAAGGTTTCTTTTCTCTTGGCCTTCAGTAATACACAGCACAGGATATGATTGTAAGGGCATATGATATATACAAGGTCGGTCTGTTAAGTTATATGACTGATTATGTGAAATGTTTGCTGAATTAAAATAAACTTTGTATCGCTTGAAAATAATTTCGTTGGAAAGCCACACGCCAAAAAAAAAGACGTTATATAGCATTATAACCTAGCAAGACCAGTGGATATACCACAGTATGATAATTCAATTATTATAAAATTTATAGAATTTTATAAAAATCTATCTATATAATGTTGTTTAGTTTATTAAAGAATCATCTAGATATTCAAATATATCCACGAATTATTTTCGTGCTAATAATTACAGCAGCAGCTTCACTTACATATGAGTTTTCATAATTATGAGCTGTTATACGGTCGATTTTTTGCTTTTTCTTGAGAAGTAAAGTTTGATATAAGAGCGGTTTTTAAATAAACTTTTATTAATAAGTTTAATAAAAATCATTTATGTTTGCGAATTTATTATAACAAAAATTATTATTGATATGAAGATAAACATTAAAATATATTTCAGCACATAATTCATTACATTCGATTTTATTATGTTTTTATGCAATAATGCGCTATTTTTTATTATTTGGATTATTCGGACTATTGTCCTCATCTTTATTGTTATCTGTACAACGTTTCGACCGATGTGCCCCCCGACCTTCACCAGGTATTTCTTGTCGGACTCGGGAACCATCTCGAACTCGGGAACCTACTTTTCGAACTAAGGAACATTCTTGATCTTTTTCTAATTTAAAAAAAAGTAATAAAAAATTGGTTGTTTTGCAGGTAGATGGGACGGATTAATGTCATTTCAGTTTATTTCAATGGGAAAATTGATTTGATATACGAGGAATTAAGTTACGAGCAGAAAAATTTAAACTCGTAAGTCAAGCGACAATTGTATTTGCCAGTTCATAGCCATGAGGTACCGACTGAGGTTCGAACTCGCTACTAATCTGTCCGCAAGACTAGTTTGCCAACAATTACACCATGATGAAGCGCCTACGGATAATGATTAGTAATTAAATAATTAATGGTAATAAAATTCTCCAACAAAATGTCATTTATCTCAATTTTCTTCTTTGCACAAGGTCGTTAATGTTTTTCTTGCAATTGAAACGAATTATGTTCGCCCAAAATATCCGGCATGCGCAGTAGCCCGATATCGTTAAATGGCTGAGTCGACATTTTACACAAAGCGTCCATGTTCATTCTGTCATTTCTTTCACGAAAATGTTCACATTTTTAGAGAATTTTATTCTGGGTAACCTATTGTATTACGATGGGTCACGAAAATTGCTCTGGAAAACGCAATATTAAAGGTCTTCGCAAATTTTATATTCTTTCGTTTTTTTTTTTTTGGGGGGGGGGGCATTTTTGGAGTTTTTTGTTAGGGTAACCCAAAAGCTTTCCCCTAACATAAAACATTTTAATGGAAAGTTGTCTTACTATGAAATGTTTAATAAAATTATTTAATAATCTATAAACAACTTTTAAAAGCATTTTCTTTTCCATTAACTTTGACAAAATTATATTGAAAATTTTATTCTATACCACCTCTATTAGCGTTTTTATATTAAATAAAACACGACCAGCACCGCCCCCCCCCCAAAAAAAAAAGATATGCGTACATGCAAAATTTGGAGGCACCCGTGCGTAATCGTCATTGTCGTAGGAAATGGATTCGGTGACTCGAGTTCAAATCCTAGACGAAATAATATGTTTTATAACAATATTAGCAGAACATATGGATATACCACAATATGATAATTTAATTGTTACAATGTTTTATATGTTCAACTTTAGAGCTATTGCAGTTAGTTCAATCTGTAAAAAGTATGATAATCTTGATTTAACTCTTAATCTTTTTCTTTCTTTCTTTCTTTTCATCTTTTTATTATGTTCGATTGAAAAGGATTAGTGTTATCGCTTCCGCGGGCTCACTCACACTCTTTATCTTTCTACTACTCTCTTTCTTTCTTTCTTTTTTCATTCATTCTTTTTTTCTTCTGTCTTATTATTGTTTTCTGTTTAGCCTGTCTTCTTTCTTCCCTTTCTTTATAATAAAAACAGAATGGTCCATTATTTAGCTGGGGTGATGAAACTCATAAAAAATAAGAATTCGGTGAATAAGTAACACGAGATAATCATGATTTACATTTTTTCATTTTATCTTGTACGATTTGGATAGTCTCATTTTTAATTAGAGGGATGTTGGAAGATGCTAACGGTCGTATAATCAAGGAACACGAGTATTAAAACAAAGCACATTAGGTGGGTATGTATCTTTTTAAATAGCACAATAAGGCACATGTATTGGTATTGATTTTTACGCGGGAAATGTTACGATTCAGATAACTACACAAGGTTAATCAACCGTTAAATCATACAGACTAGCTGGTGTCCGATTGAAATACCCATAGATTTTTTCTTTCTTTTTTTCATGAATTTACGGTGCAAATGAGAAAAATATTTATAGTTTCTTTTATGCTTAGTTACCCTCAAAATCGAAATGTTGTAATCGTCGAAAAACAACAGAAAGAAAAAACAAAACAGTTTTGTATTTAAGATTCAATCAGGTGTATAATAAGTTATAGGTTTTCTCTAAAATACTGACACCACAGATTCACTTCCTTCTATCCACCAAATATACGAAGCACGACAATTATAACAGATAAATATATAAATCAACGGCTTGATAAATATATAAATCATATTGTGGGGAGGGGGTAGGTGTATCCCTCGCACTCAGCAATAATAAATTCATCACAAATATTAAAATCACTCATGGATCTTAGAAGAAACCATTTTTCTCTCCCCTGTTATAAAATATTTCTGGTGTGTGGTGTAATTGTTACGGTTATGGGAAATGGACACATTGACCCAGGTTCAAATCCTGGACGAGGTAATTTTCAATTCACATAGCGCTACTATCTTTGGGAAAGGTATGAATCCAACTACTCTCTCTTCAGCTATAGGTAAATACAGCTATGAGTAAATAGTAGGGTAGACTGGACTCTTTAACCTTGGCTAGATAACCAGTCTAGGAGAACGAACCCTCTGAATTCAAACCTGTTAAACTTTACTTAAGAAATTGAAATTGTGTCACACCATACTTATGCGGAGGGGTTGGTAAATAAATATAAAATTCAATTATTTTCAAACTCAATTTTTAAATACATTTTTTGTAAACTAATTTTTTACCTATTTGCCCATAGATGGGGCCCTAACAGGCAATACCACTTAGGGTCAAGTTGGACCTGGGAGTAATGATAATGAAGGGACAATCCACATTCCCCTAGGCTCCAAATTGAAACTTCATCATTAGATGCAGTTTAACGTCATACACAGGACAAGTGGTAGTATGGACAAAGAGTGATTGAACCATTCAAATATACGAAAATAGAAAATTTGTTTACAAAAAAAAATCGAGTTAAAAAACATTCTTACAAACTATCGCTACAAATCTTTCAAAACTTTCACAACTTATGCAGAGAGGTTGGTAAATACATATAAAATATTATTGCCTGTTGTGAAAGTTTTGAAAGATTTGTAGCGATAGTTTGTAAGAATGTTTTTAACTCAATGTTTTGTTGCAAACAAATTTTCTATTTAACCATAGATGGAACCCTAATAGTTACCACTACTCCGGGAGCAATGGTGATGAAGGATGCTCTACTTTCCCCAGACCCCCAGAACTGAAACCTAACCATCAGTTAGAGTTTAACATCATACTCAGGACCCTCAGTCACTGCCTTCTAGTACATATAAAAAGGTTGGAGCCTGACATAAGGACAATAGATCAGGACAATCATATAAGTACTAGGGCTTGACGTGACCAGCCGATTGATAGAGGGGGGCCTCTCCGACCATCCTTCTAGACTACCGCTGTAACGTAGTCACAGATGACTGCTGTGTTAGTGATAGATAGTAGTCTTATGGGGAGGAGGAGAAACAGAGCTCGCTGCACGTGTTAGAATATCTGTTGCTTTATTACTTCGGTTAAATTTTCAGAAGGTAGAAATATGCGGACATGGATAAGGGACACTATGTTTAGAATAGATTCTTCATTCTAATAAGAACCAGCTCTTTTCGTATATTTGAATGGTTCAATCACTCTTTGTCCATACTACCACTTGTCCTGGGTATGTCGTTAAACTGCATCTAATGATGAAGTTTCAATTTGGAGCCTAGGGGAATGTGGATTGTCCCTTCATTATCATTACTCCCATGTCCAACTTGACCCTAAGTGGTATTGCCTGTTAGGGCCCCATCTATGGGCAAATAGGTAAAAAATTAGTTTACAAAAAATGTATTTAAAAATTGAGTTTGACAATAATTGAATATCCATCAAGAATGAATAAAACAAAACGTCTTCGGCATAAAATAACCCAAGAGTTGACATGCCGTAAAATCGAAGTAGCCAACCACATTACAACTAGTCTACTATTGTTTCTAGTCACAAAAAGAGAGAGAACGAACGACCCAGCTTCTTTTATTGGGGTTTTACAGAATATCGACCATCTTGCGAACACTTCCGCATTGTGTTGGCCACATCATTCGAAGTGAAGATCACTTTGATATCCGATTTCTGACATCCAGCAACACTTTACTTTATTTCTCAAAGGTATTCTGAAAAAGGACCCTACAATATTTCCGGCAAAGGCACCATCGTCTCAAGAAGAGCCTAGCATCACAAGGGAAGAATTTCCAATGTGTTAGAATCCAATAGGAAGCAGTCGAGCAAAATGTACTTTTACCAGAGCATTCTGGAAATAACATTGTACTCCTCTTATTCCTGTCTAATACAAATAATTTTCACACAGTTATATAATTTGAAGTATTCGTATATATTACAAATAATTTGCACTTAGTTGTATGGTTTCAAGCATTTCTATCTAATGCAAAGAATTTTATGGTCTCAAGTATTCCTATCCAATTCAAATAATTCGCACATCTCAAGTATTCCTATCAATTCAAATAATTCGCACTTATTCCTATCTAATACACATTTGTAGTTGTATGGTTTTACGTATTCCTATCTAATACAAATAATTTGCACTACGTTGCACATAGTTGTATGGTTTTACGTATTCCTATCTAATACAAATAATTTGCACATAGTTGTATGGTTTCAAGTATTCCAATCTAATACTAATTTTATACACGATTCTATATATTCACACGATCATACATAAAATGAGTATTGTAATTTCATATTCAACTTTTAAACAAATTCTTTTTTTTTAATAAGTTTCGAAATATCTTTCTTCATTTAATATTTTAAATAAGGGACATTAATTTCCCTTTCTTTTATACATAGATAGATATATGTGTATATTTTTCTTGTATACATACAGATAGATATATGGGTATATTTTTGGCACCTACTATAGTTCAGTAGCTTAGCTAGTTTATATTAAGCTTCCTAATTCTTGTTAATTCAAACTCGGTTCGCTTTGAGCCAGACGAGTATGAACTCGACAGATACGTACGTTTAAAGTTATATCATCAATGTCTATTCAAGAATCTATCTTTGACCCAAGTTTTTTTTTTATTTCTTCTGATTTGACTCTTCTTTGTGCCATGTGACCCGCCTCGAGGCAATTCCTCGAATAAAACCTCAACTATTAAAATTTGATTCAAATGTATAATTCAAACTTACCGATATTTTTTCACCATCGATTCATAGTGGCTAAAATTCATGTTTGCTTAATGGTATGGTTTGGTTGTTATTAATGTGGTATAGGTGAAGTCATCGGAGTGGTATAATGTCCATACAGTGAGGGAATTTATCCCCTTTTCACTAGCGCTAGACCAAGGAGATTATTTTAGCGTCTGAGGTGGAGCTCCACACCTACTATCAGCTCCTCACTTACCTGCACAGATCCCTGTGCTGCTCATACGCTGATTTGGCGAGGGTCGGTATCGAACCAGAAACCTTGTGAGTGCCTAGCCGGACGCTCTACCGACTGAGATAAACATACCCTTTTTATGTTGTATATTCATACATTATATCTTGGGTATTTTGCATCTTAGCTAGGGCTGGATCAGTCTATCTCTTGTCTGAGCTGGTCTGGTCTGGTCTGGTGGTGGCTGAATTTCTCAGTCTGTTCTGGCAGATGTTATCTTAGCTGGATCATCTGTTAATCTGGATCTGATCTGTGTCTTGTGTTGTTTCTTTGTTTTTAACAACACAAAATTTATTTTTGTTTCAGCTCATATTTTATATTGTGAATCTCAGAACAACAGACATACGCGCGGGGATTTTGGCTATTGGGGCGAGAGACACCATTTGTCCCAGCACTCAGCAAAATCTAACTTTTCTAGCTACTTTCCCACAGCTCGCGTTGGTGAACCGGAAGAATAGATAAACACAGAGTTAAAAAGTGTCAATCACATTTCCTCTGTTTCCCCACTAAACTGTTAGTTTTGAATCTATGCTACGCTTACTGTAAATAATTAATAGGCTGACTATCGATTATGTAACATCTACCCAACCCGTTAGCACTCTTAAAATGTGACTTAAACTCGCTATTCACTAATAATGGATCTGCGAGACAACTTTGCTAACTATTACACTACTGTGGAACAGTCTTAGATGGTTAATGGCATATCAACCTCCGTGGGTTATCTAATACTAAAAAGTAGTTGTACTATTTAAGCCATATCTGGTTTGGTTTGGTTTCTTCGTTTAATGGCATACCAAACTTCATGGGTTTCTTAATGCCAGAGAAACCCTTCTTGAAGTAGTTGTACTATTGAATGAGGGAGTTCATACCTTTTCCAAGGGTATTAGTCAGAAAATAGATGTTATAGTGCAACTGGATTAATAATTATAATAAGAGGGAAATGTGAACATCATTGGTACTATTTAACCCATAGATGGGGGATAAGGAGTCCTATATGTTTCCCTAAAGTATTAGTCTGAAAATGAACGTAATAGAGCGACAGGAGTTCGAACTCGCTTACTATGATGTCGCAGTCAAACAAGTTAGCCACTACACCACGGGAATCTTTCAATAATAATAAATGGAGTAAATTAGTTTGGTTTGGTTTTGTTTATTGGCATGTCAAGCATGTGGGCTTCAAAACAGAAATTTCAAAACAAGTAAGTAATAGCGTTCTTTACGACATTTTTAAATTTCTGTTTTAAAATAAGTAATTTTCTTCCATTCTCTCTCTCCTCTCTCTCTCTATATATATATATATATATATATATATATATATATAATCACTTTTCTGTCGATAAGTATGGTACCATCTATCTATTTGGAGTCCTCTTGAACTAGTAGTAACGATTTCGGCTACAAAACTACGTTTTAATTCAGAATAATCGTCTGAAAATGACTTATTTTAAAGTAATCAAAAAACAACTGAAGAAAACCGAGCTTACAGTGGCCAAAACATAGTGTTCATACACAATAAAGATGAGGACAATTGTCCGAAATATCAACATTATTCATATCAAGGTTCATCATAAATATAGACAAGTATGGAAATGTTTATCAAATAACTTGATACCGTTCTTGTCCCACTAATATTTATGAGTAAAAATGTCTCTGGTTTTTTTTAATGATTGC
The DNA here is from genome assembly GCA_023376005.1 of Doryteuthis pealeii. Lineage (NCBI taxonomy): Eukaryota > Metazoa > Mollusca > Cephalopoda > Myopsida > Loliginidae > Doryteuthis > Doryteuthis pealeii. The sequence goes on from CM042152.1 coordinate 100,764,249, forward strand.
ATAAATCTTTGATTAAACTTTCCCACTGACGCCGCCATTTTTATTTCAAATCTAAATGATTGTAGCCATGAAAAATGCATTAACAATCTCCGTTATTTTATTTTATTTTATTTCATTTTTGCAAGAGTCTATTTTTGAAGCATGATAAAGGCGTCTAAAATGTCGATTTTGTCTTCTTTCTACCAGAAATACTATAATAAAATAATCACTAAAATAAATCAGATTCAAATTATCATAAATCCAATATAACTGGCATCTAATTACGATATCAAAAATATAACCTTCCACCGCAAAATAATTGGTTATATATATATATATATATATATATAATTTACGGATTGATTTCAAAAGCGTATGCATATTAATATATATTAAGATATTCTAAAAAAGAGACCCTCCTTTTCAATCACGTCTCATCATAGCAGAATTCTGTGACAGAAAAGAAGTAATACAAGAGATAGTACTGTTTTTTTCCTCCTCCTCCTCCTCGTCAACCGCCCTTGTCGGCTGGGGCGTTAGAATGCACCGACTGCACCTCTGCAGTGGGGTAAGACTCCCCCAATGAGGCCACCTGTTGGCTGTGGGTGGCGACCCGTGATGCTTAAGGATAGAGCCCAGGTATATGAGCAGTTCATAACATGCAATACACCACTTTGGCCCTATCTTGGGCTAGACGGGCGGTCGAAGAGGCCCCATCCAATCAATCGGCTGGTCACGTCAAGCCCTAGCACCTATATGATTTTCCCAATCCTATTGCCCTTATGGCAAGTCCCAACCCCTTTTTATCATATGGTTGTAGAAGGCGGTGGCTGTGGGTCTACATGTCCTGGGAATGACGTTAAACTCTATCTGATGGTGAGGTTCCAGTTCTGGAGGTTTGGGGAATGTGGAGCACCCCTTCATCACCATTGTTTCCTGGTCCACTCTGACCCGGAGTGGTAGTATCTGTTAGGGTCCCATCTATGGGTTAAATAGAAAAATGTATTTATAAAAAAAATTGTATTATCCATTAAGAATTGATTTATTTCAAAACTTTATCGGCATTAAATGACCCACTGAGGCTGATATGCCGTAAACCCCCCCCCCCCAAAAAAAAAAAAAAAACAAACCAAAATCCTCCTCATCAAGCTTTTCGGCAATCAGTACTATTTCCTCTTTTATTATTTGTCTGTCACGGGAGATTCTTCGATGATGAGACGTGACCGAAAAAATGGTCGCTTTTTTAGAATATCTTAATATATTTTAAAATTCATACGCTTTTTAAAGTACTCCTTAAATTCTGTACACACCACAAACTCTTCATATATATATATATATATATATATATATATATATGGGAGTACAATAGGGAATAAGTCTGATGTTATGTAGAAAATAGTAAAACAAGGTATTCCATAGAGATGAATTCATTCTTCATGGTGAAGTTGATGTTATAAGGTTTCGGTTTTTGCAACCTTCATCGGGACTTGAATTGTGTAGAAGGACTAGATGACTTACGAAAAAAAGTCTTCCAGACATTCGTTTTCCTATGAACTCCTACTTACGTACACACCGACTAGCTTTGGTCGACCAGCAAAAACATACATACATCAGCTCTGAGCAGTCACTGGATGCTGTAGTCGACAGGGATGGATGATGAGAGAAAGAGAGAATCAAAAGAATATATGCTGTCCGCCCATCTAGATGAGGATGATGACGATGATGTCGATTTATTCGAACCATTTTCTTCATCTTTGATGTTTTTATCAAACTTTTTTGGACGCTACATCGTCTTCCCTTCTATTGGACTCGAGATTTCTCCAGAATAGCCCATTAAATAGTAATTGTCTCGGCCCCTTGAAGCTGAGCGAGATAATTTATCCCCAGCCACGGATGACTTGATAACCCCGTGACAGGGAAATATTGAGAGAGAAAAAATTCACCAAGACATTTAAACGTACAACAGTTAACTGACAGCGCACGCAATTTGCAGCTTAGTGAACTTCAAGACACTTCTAAGATACCATTAATATTGATGAGAGATTTGAATCAAACCTTTTGAATCAATTTATCTTGGTCAGGATGTTTCAACTTTGTTGTCCTTATCACAGGGTAAAGGCAACTCTATTCAGACTGTCTTATTTAAGTGTGTATATCAAATTTGCTAACATTTCAGCATATTTTATTGAAAGCAAAAATAGTATCTTCTTATTCTTTTATCAGTCGAGTCCAGAACCGTTTGATGGAAATTTTAGAAGTTAAATGTTGTTCTTTTTGACGCCGACTTTTCTTTCCCCGGGTTAGCTCAGTAGGTAGAGCGTTCGGCTAGAAACCACAAGGTTCCTAGTTCAATACCGGTCCTCGACAACTCAGCGTATGAGTAGCACAGGGATCTGTGCGGTAAAGTAAGGAGCTGATGGTAGTTGTGGCGCTCCACCTCAAAACAATCGATTTGGTCTAGCGCTATTGAAAAGGGGATAGACTCCCGCGCTGACTGGCTGATACTGACTTTAGGCTGCCCCGAAGACTTTACTTTTTAATGATATATATATATATATATATATATATATATATATATATATATATATATATATATTAGAGGATATGTGCTTAATTGAAGTCATACCTAATTTTGAAAATTAATTAGTTAATAATTAATGAATTTAGGCGGGCATATATGTTCAAATGTAAGGCTAAACAAATCGAGAAACATATATGTTCAAATGTAAGGCTAAACAAATCGAGAAAATTTTACGTTACAGAGGTTCCTCTGTAACGTAAAATTTTATTCAATGAACATACGTGTGATCAGCTGCAATTAATCGGTAACTCGATTAATTCAGTGGATTTAACCCTGATGATTCTAGCGATGAAACTCGAGTAGGTTTCTATTGTATCCATTTCTTATATATATATATATATATATATATATATATATAATATATATATAATCATGTCCGTGTATTATATCAAATTATTATCTGGAATGTACAATACTTTTTTTTAAAAATCCGGATGTTACAATATAACTTTTTTTACTCTTTTTATCAAATTGAATATATTGTCCGTTTTAAATTAACACCAATAATTAGACTTCCAATTTAATGTTTCCCTCTGATTATTATAAGTGTATTTTTATCGTAAGTTTACTTAAATAACAGTATAGATTTTATAATATTGATGTGTGCTACATTTAATAGCAATCCCTGCATACTATCCTTTCTTGCTACAATTCCTCTAATGTCAGTTATACAACTGACATCGCCACATTTTACAAAGAGCTATTTCCCTAGCCGACACATTACCAATCACAATGTCCTGATGAATGCTCAAATAGGCAAAGACGTAAATAACACATTTTCTATTCACCACACCCCATACTAAAACGATGAACATCTAACCAAGTTTTTCTTGATAAGAATACCTAAACACATATACCTAAACACAATATATCGGAAAAAGAAGTGTAAACTGGGGATTTATAACCTAGCCAAATAACTCGAAAGCACAGCTAGATTATATATTAAGTAGTGGAACTCGGGGATATATCACAGTATGAAAAGTTTTATTTAAGAGCTATTGCAAAACAGTTATATATGTAAAAAAGTATAATAATAATAATTTAACTTTCTAATATTTCTTTCTCTCCTTCTTTTCATCTTTTGATTACGTTCGATTGAAACAGATTAGTGTTATCGCTTCCGCGGCTCCTCCCTTTTTATCTTTCCCCCACTCTCTTTCTTTCTAATTATATTTTTATGTGTAGCATGTCCTTTTTTTACCTTTATTTCTTTATAATAAAAATGGAATGGTCCATTATTTAGCTGAGGTGACAACACACAAGAAATTAGAATTCGGTATAAAAGCAACACCAGATAATCAGGATGTATATATATATATTATATTTATTATATATATATATATATATATATATATATATATATATATATATATATATTATATTATATATATATATATATATATATATATATATAATATTATATATTATATTTATTTATATATATATTTGAGTAATTTGAACGGTCTCATTTTAAACCAAAGGGTATTGCAAGATGATAACGGTCAGAAGATTTAGATATAAGCGTATTAATATGTAGATAAAAAATAAGAGGATAACAGTGCAATAAACTGCAAGGCATACTCCTATTTTGAAAGAGTATCTACCGATCACAGAATTGTCTCAGTAAAGATACGTCCGAGTCTACATAGAAATAAGAAGAAAACCGTAAAATATTCGATATGACTGCTCCCCATTTACCAATAGGAATATATGCAATCACTATTCAGTAACTGTTAGAAACAAGTTTGATACCTTTCTGGAAAGTCAGAAGTATGGGGCACCGAGTGAGAATCGAACTCACTAGCAATTAGCTTGTTACGATTTCGCATTGCAGTAAATCGAGTGTTGGAGTATCTTGAGTATAAGGAGTGCTGAAGATTGCAACTTGTATTTGTAGACTGTTCCAAAACAGCTGAATCGGCCAGTCAGCTGAATCGACCAATCAAAACGCCCAAACATGTATTTGATTTACTATTTAAAGGCGTTGATAAATTGTCGCACAATTGCTCGCTGGATGTACAACGTACGGACAAGGATAACATAGCTCTCTAAACACTGACCAACTGACAAGGATTAACAACTTAACAGGGATCAGCTGACAGGGATTAAAATTGATGCTATATCTTTCTACTTCAAGAAAGGATAAGACTTTATGCCACAAGGGATCTCCACTGTGAAACTGCTTTTACCTACAGTTCTAGAATGGCCACACAAATCGTAACATGTAGACTACGTTTTTAAGACGTAGGATTCATTATTTCATTTAAAGCAAAAATGTTATTGCTATTATTTTTCCTTTTCTTCCATATCCCTATTACCTCTTCCGGTTTCCTCACTTCCGGCGTAACCCAATCAACACCCGATAGTGTGTGTCTTTTCAATATAACAAATCAATTCATTTCATATTGAAATCTTTTTCGTTAGTTAACTGTATCTAAACCATCCATGGTAATGGCGAATTTTCATAAACTTATTCAGTTAAGATAGATTTCCTTTAACTTTTTTCTATTAGCGTCTTTCTTTTAATATGATTAAACATTTTTGTTTATTATTGTATCGCAAAATTTCTGTCTTTTTTTTCTTTATTTCTTGCATTTGAAAGTTCATGTGTTTGATTTCTTTCCATGATTTTTAGAGTGTTTTGTTGGCAATAGTTTTAACTTTCATTATTTCTTATTTTAATTTTTTATTGCTTACAAAAACACACACACACACACACACACACACACACATATATATATATATATATATATATATATATATATATACAAACACATACACACGTGCAAAGACACTCACATACTCACACACACACACATATATATATATATACATACACTTACAAACACACTCACGCACACATATATATATATATATATATATATATATATATATATATATATATATACAAAGACACACGCGTGCAAACACTATCTCAAACACATACATACATATGTGTGTGTGTGTGTGAGTGTGTGTGTGTGTGTGTGTGTGTGTTTGCATGCATGTGTGTTTGTGTGTATTTAATATAGAATGCATTCGACTTTAGAATATATAGTTATTATGTATAGATATATGTGTGTATGTTTGGAATTCTTTGACGTATTTCTAAGATACTTTGTAGTTTTGTATACTAATGAATATATATATATATATATATATATGTATATATATATATATATATGTGTGTGTGTGTGTGTGTGTGTGTGTGTGTGTGTGTTTCGTATTCTTTTCTAATATAAGACGTATTTTTAAAGCATTGTGTAATATTACAGAAATTGTAGATTTTTTTATAATAAGCAAAAAGATAAATCTATGTATATGTTAACGTTCGTGTATAGTTTTACAAACGCACACGACTATTTATACACATTCACACACTCTCACACACGCATATATACACACGCAGACATACATTTCCTTCCAATCAGTTGTTCAACACATATATGTATGTAATGTGTTTGTGTTTGTGTGTGTTTGTTTGTATGTGTGTGTGTGTGTGTGTGTGTGTGTGTGTGTAGTTGTAAGCCTATATCCACACGTACGGATACATGCATTTACCTTTTTGCTCAATATACAAAACTGCAATTTGTGCAAAGTATATATATATATATATATATATATATATATATATATATATATATATATATGTAGAATATTTTCACTATCAATATTTTTCTGATTTTTTAGGATAGCCGATGCGAATTCATACTTATCTTTATTTACATTGTTATTAACTCTCTAATTCGACTAGTCTATATCCAATTAACATATTTAGACAATGAAAAAAGCATTTATTATTATTATTATTATTATTATTATTATTATTATTATTTCGAAGTGCGTATATCTAATTTTGTTCTAAAAAGACAAGTGTAAAAATATAGGAAAAGAAGAAAATGAGTATTTTTTCCACATAGGAATTTAAACAACAACAAAAAATGATAATTACCTTCTGACAGAAGAAGTATTGAGATAATTATCATTGGTATTGTTTCCGAATTAAATTATGTTTACATCATGGATTTTCCTGTTGGCAGTTTTTCTACTTTTGGTTGTTGTTTTATTTTTAAATTCTAATTTGAAAATCATTTCAAATCTTTTGAAATCTTTTTCCCTGTACATCCACCGAGTCTCTCACGCACAAGCCCCTCCCTCTCCGTGCCTGTCCCTCACTCATTGTGACTTTGAAACAAATATTTTTGAATGATTCCATTCAAAAACATTCGGTAATTGTTCTAATTATGTGCATTATAACATTATAGAAAAATAAGGATTGCCCACACAGTGAGAGTTTTAATATCTAACTCACGATTTTGAAAAAAAATCAAAAACACAATGGAGATGATAGTACACACACCCCCCTACAAACACACACACACACACACACACACACATATATATAATATATATATATATATATATATATATATATATAAGAAGAAGGTCCGCAAAATGTATTATGTTCTCAGAAAAATGTTTTATTCTTTTTATCTTACATACGCGACACGTGTTTCTGATCTGTTATCTTCTTCAGGCATTGAGTTATTAATTTGGCAGAATATGTCCGATATTTGATAGGTTGTTGTGTTTCTGCAATTTTTCTAATTGCAGTAATCAATGCCAAGATAACATTTTTTCTGAGAACATAATACATTTTGCGGACCTTCTTTTTTTTATAAAATATTTAATATATATTATATATATATATATATATATATATATATATATATATATATATAAGTAAGTAAGTAAGTAAAGTCGTTGGGGCGGCCTAATGTCGGTATCAGCTAATCAGCGAGGGAGTCTATCCCCTATTTACTAGCGCTAGACCAAGGAGATTGTTTTTGCATGAGGTGGAGCGCCACACCTATCACCAGCTTCTTACTTTACCGCACATATCCCTGTGCTACTCATAGGGCTGAGTTGGCGAGGACCGGAATCGAACTAGGAACCTTGTAGTTTCTTTCCGAACGCTCTACCGACTGAGCTAACCCAGCCCATTACACATATATATATATACGTATGTATGTATGTATTTGTATGTATGTATGCATGGACATAAGTAGATATCTAGGTAGTGGATAGATAGATGGATAGATAGATAGATAGATAGATACTGGTTTTTTTAATAATGAAAAATAATAAAATAAAAATTGAAATAAGGAACATTCAAAGGTACTCCAAACCTTTTTGGTTCGGATTATTTGTTTGAATGTCACTCGTTTAAAGCATTTTTATAGTATTTTGTACCAACTGTTATTCGTCCAGTTCCTGTTTGTATAGAAAATGTTTAATGTTTTTTATATATTTTTTTGTGATTTAAAATATTACACATATTAAATTGATATTTCTTGTTAATTTGATTATTATTAGAAATATTTTTTGTTGTTGTTTTTTTTTTAAACTTTAAGGGTCTCTCTTCTCTGTTAGTTAAACTACTTAGAGAGCTCCACCTAACAAATGTAATATACTAATTTTCATGAATGTAATTACACTACCTTTTCGTGAATGTAATATACAAATTTTTCATGAATGTAATACTAATTTTTATGGATGTAATATACTAATATTCATGAATTTGGTTGTAATTCTATCTGTAAATAAATATTTCTATATTTCCAAAAAAAAAAAAAAGTTAAAATAGATTTGAATTAAAAAGTGATTTAAATATTAACTCACACGCACACACAAACACACACGCATATATATATATATATATATATATATATATATATATATATATATATATATATATATATATATATAGGGTCATCCACAGACACGTGTTTCGACTTATCAAGTCTCTTCAGTGTGGCTAGACATTTTGTAAGCTACCTATATATATATATATATATATATATATATATATATATATGTGTGTGTGTGTGTGTGTGTGTGTGTGTCTGTCAGTCTGTCTGTCAGTGTTTGTTTATACATCCCTCTGCCCCGGGAAGGTAGTTACACAAGGTCAATTTTTAAGCGAGGTAAATCTGGTATGACTTCTTCTAATCTTGTTGTCTAACCAAAACTAAAGAACCTAATCGGCTGAGTGAGGGGAGAATAGATGTTCATGCCTTTCACAAGAGTCCAGCATTATATATATATATATATATATATATATATATATATATATGTGTGTGTGTGTGTGTGTGTGTGTGTGTGTGTGTGTGTGTGTGTGTATTTGGGCAGCATTTTTTCATTTATGTATGTTGAATTAAACACAAGACACATCATCTGTTTAACAATTTTATTTGTTATTTTTTAAGTTTTCTGTCCAACTTTTTAATATTTGCGTGGAATTCGGGGATTAGTCCACCAAAGTTCATGTCCCGAGTACTTTCGGCACTTCGAAGTGCCATCATCAAGAGTGATGTGTTCCAGTTTTTCAAATTATATTAATGGATGTGGAGGCTGGAAGGAAAAGAATTGACAGGAATTAAAATTACATTCATGCCCACACTCTAATTACCGAAATATCTTAACGGAAAATATACACATTCTGCACAATAGAAACAAAGAAACAAAAACTCCAAATACTAGAAGCTTTATACATAAAACAATATAAACCATCCTTAAATAAAATAAATTTCCAATGCAGTACACACATTTTAAGATGCCTATAACAATTTTCCTATCAATTCTCTTCCTTCCAGCCTCCACATCCATTAATACAATTTGAAAAACTTGAACACATCACCCCTGATGATGGCACTTCGAAGTGCCGAAAGTACTCGGGACATAAACTTTGGTGGACTAATCCACGAATTCCACCCAAATATTAAAAAGTTGGCCAGAAAACTTGAAAAAATCACAAATAAAATTGTTAAAAAGGAGATGTGTCTTTTGTTTAATTCAACATGCATGTATATATATATATATATATATATATATATATATATATATATATATATATATATATATATATATATATAACTTTGAAATTAATACAATTACTGTTCGTTTAAAAACTAAGATTTAAACGGTAGTACAAGTCGTAGCAAATGATATAGTACTCAATAGAAACAGTCAATATAACAACAATATTAGTGACAAAAGAGAAAAATCCCTAAAACTCACAAAACTCACAACATTAAATTTAACAATGTCTTCGTCAATATCTCAGTGCTGACAGATTGGGTCTCATGGGCCCACCGTGAATCTATGATACGCTCCCTCCAATCTATGATAAGGGGCCCCACTTCTACTACATGCCAATTTTCATAAAGGTATATTTAAATGAAATACATGAACCCCCACTCTACTCAGCATAGAAATGCATAAAGTAGTAGCCATAGAAAAAAACCTGCCCTTCCGGATCTCTCACAAAGCCCCCCCCCCACCTCACATACTAAGTTCGGCAAAGGTCAGGTTAGTACGCACCGGTCCAGATTGTTAATGATTAAACACCCTGATGATGGTAACCTAATTTATATTACCTTCCTCAATTATTAAATATCCATAGTCACGTGATTACATCTCGTGACTTAAAGTTTATCTGGCGCCAATGGACAGAGTAAGGATTTTTCTTGGCGATATTTTGATACTGGTTCTGATAATTTATTTAACGGTATTTATTTCCTATAGGAATCTCATAGACAGGATTTCTTCTACTCGGAATGGATTACAGCTTTTTGGAACCTCTTTGTATGTACAAGGGGGAATCAAAAAGTAATGCCATTTTACTTAGGACAGGTATTATATAATTACCAACACAGAAACATGTATCATACATCAAATTCAAGCTGGTCTTCTGTGAATCACATCTCACTTCGCCAAATAGTCACCGTTTCTCTCAATAGCAATGTTCCACCTTCAAATGAGAGCATGTATCCCTGCCCCGTAAAATTCTGCTGACTGTTCTTTGAGCCACTTCTTCACTACATATTTCGCTTCCTCGTTACTGGAATAATGTTTGCCTGTCAAACCCTTTTTCATGGGACCGAAGAAATGATAGTCTGAAGGCGCAAAATCTGGAGAGTATGGAAGATGCGGTAAAGTTGTCTACCCGAATTAGGTCATTTTCTACCTTGTCCTGATGCTTGTGTTGTTGGTTGTCTTACTCGTCGGATTCTTGCTCAGAGCCTCGTTCGGGTCTCAATGTAGGCCTTAGTTTCATTAAAATCACGAAATAAAAACACACTATCATCCTCACACACACACACACACACACACACACACACCATACATATATATATATTATATATATATATATATATAGTAATAATAGAGTTGTGGTGTACCATAGTTTCGATCTATACGATCTCATCAGGATCCTACCTTATACTTACTTACTTAGTTAAACTGAGATAAAGTAATTTATCCAAGAGTGCTCAATATATCATATAGCTATGATAATAGTAATATTAAAAAAAGAGATAAGGGTTTACTCCGGTTTCTAACTATATGATCTCATCAATGATGAATGCCGAAGATGTTTTTGTTTATCCATTCTTGTTGGGTATTCAATATTTAAACTCATTTTTATCCATTTAATCCATAGATGGTACCCTAAAAGTTGGCTCAGAGTCCTGGAGTAATGGCAATGAAGGTGTACTCCACAAAGCTCCAATATTGGAACCTCTCTCTCTCTCTCTCTCTCTCTCTCTCTCTCTCTCTCTCTCTCTCTCTCTCTCTCTCTTTCTCTTTCTCCACCTATATCTATTAATAATGGAGATGCGGTGACTATCTGTCTATAACAGAAAATACGTCACTGCTTACGTCACAATACCCAAAATCATTTATACACAGAATAAAGATCAACCCTGTATTATATATCTTTTTATTTATCGTTTTTAGATATTCAATATTAATAAATAAAAAAAAAACTGTTCGTCATAATTCAACATTTGAATCCTTTCCATTGTAATAATGACAATTTGAATAAATGAAAAATGAAATTAATTACTAAGTTGTATTATTACTTTAAATGGAAAAAAATATTAGCGAAATCTATAATCAATTTTGAAAATTATTTTCTTTTACTCTTGTCGCTTAACAAGAAGTTAACTAAAAAGTTTTAGAATAAATGAATATCTATGATTTTGTGTAAAATTTATGTGTGAAATATTCAAAATAATTTTCCAATTGATAATTGATATATGCACGTAACATTTTATTCGAGGGGGACAGAACTAAGTTTACATTTCAAATTGATTTATCTTCTTAGACCTTTAATAAATTTTATGATTTTACTTACCTATGATACAAACCTTTTGACACTGAATTTTTAACCCGCACCCCCTTAGGCAATTTCTTTCAAAAATTAACTCTTACACCATCCGGAGGGAGTTTTTCTCCTTTTCTTTTTCACTTTGTTTTTTTATATATATATATATATAGTATGTATATTCATCTTATACGTTTGTCATATGTATGTGTGTTTTTCACGTTTTTCTGTCCCTGACATTTTATTTCTAGCGTACACAGATGTTTAATATTCATTTTTTAAAGCGTCTTAGTTTTAATATGCGCATGCGTGCAACTAATTACGTCACTAAGTGTGTCGATGAATCACCTAAAAAATACTAATGAATGACATTACTACGAACGGAATAACTAAGTTTATATATTCGACTTGTATCTTTGCTAACGAATGTGAACTTGCGTCTGTGTGATTCTATTTTTAATGAACGAAGTAAACGAAGGAAAAATCCCATAAAATTCCAAGCGGATCTAATTGCAAACGAAGTCCAAAGGCTCTTACTCATCTTCCTTATCTATCGGGGAATTTTAAAAGAAAGACATTTACGTGGTAAAACATATTCGTCAGGTGGATTTTAAATTATTCTCTCTCTCTCTCTCTCTCTCTCTCTCTCTCTCTCTCTCTCTCTCTCTCTCTCTCTCTCTCTCTCTCTCTCTTCTTCCAGGAAACAGGGAGTCATATTTTTGTGTATTCATTTTTATTCAATTCCCCGATACATTCTTGATCAACACACCCGCGTGGAGGGAGAAAAGCATCAGCAGAGACGGAATATACGTCTGCCCGTGTCTCTAAAATCTAATCTACTCTCCCAAACTAATCAGTTAACGTGACTAAGCCAATGAGAGTCCCGTTTTTAGATCAATCTGAGGTGAAACTTTGACAATCAAACAGTTACCGTTAATTTCAAAATCTATATACGTCCTTACAAAAATGAGATATCCATTATATAACATTCGAAAACAGATGTTTTGGCGCACAGTCTTATCAAATACTAATAATTTTAAAACAGACCTAGTTGACCCGTAGAAGGGACCCTAGCAAATATTACCACTCTAGGTCAGAACATCAAAATAAAAAATTATAGACTGGTGACAAAACTTTGGTGTATTTTGGTGCTTACCCATGCATACACACGTGGGACCCTTAAATTGAACCTGTGCTACCCAAAGGAACAATATCGGTATCATGAAAATCGAAATAACTACTGGATGATTGTAAAGTAAGTCCCTTCCCAATTTAAAAGATCTTATAATTTATTTCTGAATCATTTTTTTAAGAATTGAATATGGGAAGAACACACATAATATGAAGTTTTATTTCAAATTCTCTATGGGCACAAGCATTCGCCTACTTTCTCTCAAGCAACTCGGGAATCGTGTCAATTTATTTTCATAGGAACCCTTGTAGAATGGCAGAAATAAATCCTCGTATTCGTCCTTCAAATTCTTCCAAAGTCATTGGTTTTGTAGAGTAGACCTGCTCCTTCAACAAACCCCAAATTATTAAATCAGGGCTTCAGGCCAGCCATTTATGCGGACCCCATCAATCCAGGAAAATGGCGATTCCGCCCTTCACGAACAACAATGGCAAAATGCACCCTGTCTATTAAGGAACATACATTAGATAATTGAGAAAGGGAGTTACTTTTTAATCACCCGGTATATTAAAAGATAAGTTAAATTGAATTAAGAGAATTGATTTAATAATTTTTGGAGGGTATTGTAATAATGATAATTCCTCATATCAGAGTTTCAGAAACAAGTTATTTCAAATTGAACATTTCTTTTTTGGCCATTTACATTGAAAATTTAATATCCGCAGCGCAGAAATTTATTCTGAATGTTCCGATCGTTTGTCTCGACTACTTGCAATTGATTTTCTCATTATCCCATCGTACAGTCAAAAAGTATGTATAGGCTCGAAAGAAAGAGATCTACAGGCTGATTGAGAAGTAAATCCCTTAAACTATCCTGCAAGATGAAATCTAGCCAGTTGTCAATACTAGGGGAAATATTGAAGACTTAATTTTAAGGCAAGATGGTGCTCCTCCACATTTTACTGTTGTTGTTTGGTAGATAAGCAACACCAGATAATCAGGATTTACATTTTTACATTTCGTCTTGGACGATTTGGACGGTCTCATTTTTAAGCAGAGGATGTTGCAAGAGGATAACGGTCGTACGATTAAGGAACACGAGTATTGATATATAGGGCTGGTTTAGCTCAGTCGGTAAAGCGTCTGACTAGGAACTGCAAAGTTCTGGTTCGATACCGGCCCTCGCCAACTCAGCGTATGAGTAGCATAGGGATATGTGCTGTAAAGTGAGGAGCTTATGATAAGTGCGACGCCCCACCTCAGATGCTAAAACAATCTCCTTAGTCTAGCGCTAGTGGAAATGGGATAGACTCCCTTACTTTCTGACTGATACTGACCTTAAGCCACCGATTTATTTCTGACTAGTGATCTAATTTTGTGAATTCGCGTAATTGTAAGTCGGGTTTACAATGGGCGCCTTGTCACGATTATTAGTATAGAGATAAGATCAATATGGAAAGTGAGAAAATGTAATAAGGTGGGAGAGAAAACTAAATCTGACAAGAAAATTGCAAGAGGAACTTTTTTATTCGAGTTAATGAATTGGAGAAACCGAAAAATGTGACCTGTTAGGTGAAATAACTTTTATGCCGTTCAGCCTTCCATATGTATAAAAAGAAATTTCCGAAAGTCCCTTCTGTTATTTCAAATCAACTAACAGCTGACCCTGTCACCAACCATCGACTGCATAAAGAGCAAATCATCATCATCATCATCATCATCATCATCATCATCGTCGTCGTCGTCGTGCTTCGCCCTATCGGCTGGGGCAGTAGAATACGCTGACTCCACCCCTGTAAAGGGGTAAGGTGTTGGAGTTTTCTTTTTATATATAAGGTGTACACCACTTAAACTTTATAGATTTTGTGTGGGCACGTGGATTAAAGCCAGCCAATCAACACGCTCGAATACGTGGTTAGTTAACTACTTAATCGCTGATCTTGAAAGCCGTTCTTTTGCACGTATTCAACACGGACGAGCGGATCAGCCTCTGCTTAACACAAGAATTCTTCACTAAGGAACAACCAAAAGATTCTACCTAACACTAATGAACAACTAAAGGATCCTTCACTAAGGAACACAAAGGATCTCCATCGTAAAGTTATCACACTTGAAGCCTAAAACATGGCACAAAAATCGTAACATGGGACCACCTGTTGGCCGTGGGTTGTGACCCGAGATGCTTAAGAATGGAACCCGGACGGCTGAGCAGTCCATGAAATACAACACTCTACTTTGGCCCTTATTTTGACTAGACGGTGGTCGGAGAGGCCCCCTCCGATCAATCGACTAGTCACGTCAAACCTTAGCCCATATATGATTGTCCAAACCCAACTGCACTAATAGCAAGCACCCAACCCTTTTTATCATATATATACAAGAAGGCAGTGGCTGAAGGTCTTAATGTCCTGGGCATGACATTAAACTTTAGCTAATGAAGTTAAAATTCTGGAATGTTAGGAAATGTGGGATACCCCTTGATCACTATTACTCACAGGCCCACTCTGATCTGGAGTGGTAGTACCTGTTAAATAGAAAAAAATGAGTAAATATGTTTTTAAAAATTCAATTAAAATAATTGAATACTCATAAAACAAAGTGTCTTCGGCATAAAATAACCTAACAAGGGTTGACATGCTGTAAATCCAACCAACCAACCAACCAACCAAAATGAAATGAATCAATGTGTAAATTAGTCGATTCAAAAATCAACGAGAAAAACACCGATTCTTTTATTTTTATATCGCCAAAGAATTCTAAAGACCTTTTGAATTATAAATGTCTCTAAAAGCTTTTTTCTTGGACATCTCACCAAAATGGTGATTTATTTTAGTTGAAGTGTTGGTTTAATAACGTGCGTTTTAATGTGAAGACATTAAGTACGAAAGGTCGACAGCAAAGTTCATAGGCGGACCAAGATATTCTTATGGAATGTGATCAAATAAAGTACACTCCACTTGGGTATTTACTTAGGTTAGACGGGCGATCGGAGATGCTCCCTCCGATCACTCAGCTGGTTACATCAAGCCCTAGTACCTATATGATTATCCCAACCTTATTGCCCTTATGGCAAGCCCCGACCCTTTTTTATATATGTGCTAGTAGGCGGTGGCTGAGGGTCTTAATATCCTGGGGATGATGTAAAACTCTATCTGATGGTGAGGTTCCAATTCTGGAGTTCTGGGAAATGTGGAGCACCCCTTTATCATCCTTGCTTTTAGTTCTACTCTGGCTCAGAGTGGTAGTACCTGTTAGGGTACCGTTTATCGGTTAAATAGAAAAAATGTGTTTTAAAAAAATTGAGTTTTTAAGAAAGGAAATACCCATCAAGAATGAATAAAATAAAAACGTCATCGGCAAAAAATAACCCAACAAGGGTTGACATGCCGTATAACCCAAACAACTAACCAAACCAAATTAAGTTTATTTTTTAACAAAGACTCCCCACCCATCCTTGCGATTAACACACTTCTTACCTTGGGTGATTTACTTATTGGGTTGCATACTGGCTTTGGTCAAGTTAGCACATTTTGGTCTGTGCAGTAAAGTGGAGAGCTGAAGGCAGGCTTGGCGTTCCACTTCAGACACAATAACAATCTCTCTATTCTAGCGCGATTGAAAAGGAGATAGACTCCCTCGCTGTACGACTGATACCAACAATAGCTCGCTCCACCGACTTTCCTTTTCTTTTTAATACATTTACAAGTTAATAAAAATTATTTCTACCAATTCATTAATACACACGGAGTTAATGAAAATTATTTATTAAAGAAATCACACATATATATATATATATATATATATATGTGTGTGTGTGTGTGTGTGCGCGTGTGCGCGCGTGTAACCCTGAAGATCCTTATGGTGAAACTCGAGTAGGTTATTACCGTGTACCTTTATGTTAATAAATTGGTTCTACTAACGTATTGAGCACTTTATATTTGTTATATCGCTGTCTTATCATTGTGAAACTTGAATCAACTAACCACTGTGACCATTTTCAGCGGTAAGTCACTTTTTTCCACAAATACCATATATATATATATATATATATATATATATATATATATATATATGAGTGTGTATGTGTGTACACATAAAATGAATATGTGTGCGTAGGGGCAGACAACGTACTACTTTGTGCCATAGTTGAACGCCATGAGAGGGAAATTTGCGTTAATGAATACAACAAGAATGGCTGAACGCAAAATATATTCCTATATAGATGAATAAAGATTCTCAGTCATGTTTTTATAGGGAGTTTTATCTATAGGATAAGTGACTAATACACTGCTTTGAAAATAACAGACGCCTTTCAATTATATAGTATACCATAACAAATACACACACACACACATACACATATATATATGTATATATATACATATATACATACATGCGTGGTGTAATGGTTAGTCGTAGGAAATGGACTAGTTGACCCGAGTTGAAATCCTGGATGAGACTAATTGCATTTCACATTGCACTAATACCATTGGGAAAGGTATGCATCCAACTACTCTCCCTCCAGCTATGCGTAAATAGTAGGGCAGATTGGGCTCTTCAACCTTTGCTAGGTAACCAGTCTTGGAGAAGAAGACTCTGAATTCAAACCTGTTAAACCACGCTTCACAAATTGACCTTGTGTCATATCCTTCTCCTGCGGTAGGATTGGTATATATATATATATATATATATATATATATATATATATATATATCTTATTATAATGGAGATTGTGGGTTTTCTGTCTGTAACCGAAACAATATTACTATACAAGTCACAATTCCCTTTAGTTATTTAAATCACATTCTCCATGATTTTATTTTTATTTAAACCTCAATTATTTATAAAATTGTTTCATATCATTAAGACTGTTGACCATATCTACATACTAATAACATGCAATTATATTTATATATACAACAAAATAGCGGATTACAGTGTGAATGGGAAGGCTAATTTGTATATTGATCTTAAAAAACTGATTTTGGTAAAATTGTTTGGTTTTATCTTAATGAATATGAGCAACAATCTCGGGGATAAATCTTAAAAGAAATCTATTACCAAGAAGAAATAACTGTAATTTTATTCCTTACTTCCTATTTTAACTAAATAGTTAAATTAGGAAAATTTACCAATGAAAGACGGGAGTAATGGAAAATGATGGAAGAGTTAGTTTCAAAGTTGTTCTATTTTTCAATCATACCCCCTCCGTTCCAAATCTTTTTATCTGCATTCTTATTCAGTTTCATTAGCCTTTCTAATTCAATATGATATTTTATTATATTAAAACTTAAATACTTGCACCCGGAGGGTGCATATATTTGCTAGTATATATAAAGAAGATTTGGTATTAAATAACCCACAGGGGTTGATATGCTATTGAACAAAACAACCAATCAACCAACCTACTAACTCTTGTATTGATACAGAATACAAAAGTAGATAATACACTCAGGGAATTTATATAGATGTATTCATCAACGCATGAGTAAATGTTTCTAAGTTCTGTATTCACAGACAAAGATGCTCGCATTTAGAATAATATGTATTAACCCTTGTTAAGTGGTTGACATTGGCGTCTGATCCTGATCTTCTTTCGAAGAAGAAAGACTCTGACTCGAGAAAGAAAATCGCTTCTATCTTGCATCGTGGGTGTTCTGACAAGAAGTCATCATGCCTGGTTGATACTGACAATCCGATCCCCTGGTACTCTAGCCGATGCTCCCGACGGGATAGTAATCTCCGGCTACCAAGATCAGAATTAAGTCGCAATATCTGCAAGCCTGTCTGCGTATATTCTTCGCTTCTCTGCATTGCTCTTATCCATCTTTACGCAGATAAGCAAATTACCTGAGCAAGAAGATATCTACTACACATGGATTCCCATCTGGCAGCCTGGAAATACACACAAACATATATTTTCATGGACGATGGGCCGGTTTAGCTCTGTCGGTAGAGCTTCCGCCTAGGAATCACAAGGTTCCGGGTTCGATGCCGGCCCTGTCAACTCAGCGTATAAGTAGCGCAGGGATCTGTGCGATAAAGTGAGGATATGATGGTAGATGTGGCGCTCCACCTCAACGGTAAATAATCGCCTTGTTCTAGTGCTAGTGAAAAGAAGATTGACTCCCTCGCTGTTTGGCTGTTAGGCGCCACCCACCGACTTTACTTTACTTTATTTGAATGTATACAAGGCGTTTCAATTTTTTAGCAAGGTTATGCTTTTCATCCTATCAAAAAACTGGTTAGAATTTAACGAAATTATCAGGGAATGATGACATATATATATATATATATATATATATATATATATATATATATATATATATATATTTATATATATTTATATATATATATATGATAACATTATTAGCATATATATTATATATATATATATATATATATATATATATATATATATATGTGTGTGTGTGTTTATATATATATATATATATATTATATATATATATATATATATGTTTGGGATTTAGTGTGAAGTATTAGGAATGGAATATCAGAAACTCGGTTTTGAAGTGATAAGTTTCATTTTATTTCGTTTAATTTTCGAGAGCGCTTGCTTCTCTTCTACCGAACATTAGTTTTGACCTGGCTGCTTTTATAGTGTGTTATATATATATATATATATATATATATATATATATATATATATATATATATATTATATATTTCTAAACTCCGACAGTATTTTAAAAAACCTACCCGCTTTATAGTTTGTAATTACACAATACAAACCTGAAGAAAAATATATAATATATAAACAAAGAAAAGACCAAATCATCTGCACCTCTTGAAAATAATCAGATGGTACTATAAAAATTGCCAAAAAGAAAAAAAGATACTGTAATAGTTGCCTAAGTTAAATATAGTAATGTGCTCAATACGAAAAGTAGAGCTAATAAATAATGATAATGTAAGCCTAATGAGTCAGTGAATATCTACGTAGTTTTCTCCTATCGGATAATCAGAATTATCATGATGATCCGTTAGGAGAAACCTAGGTAGATATATACATCAGGGGTAGATGCAATTGAGTTAGTTCTTGGTTCTATTTAATGTTGTCACCTAAACGTGGACGTACCAGTGTAGGCCGATCAGCAAAAATCTTTAGTAATCAGCCCTGTGCGGATTCTGGATGCTACGATGAGGAGCTGGCAGGATTGATGCCGATAGGGACGGTTGGAGAAAGAGATAAAGTCATAGATATCCGTACTCTGTGCATCCTGTTGATGATGATGATCATCATGATAGATAGAACATGCCGAAACATTTATTTTGCACATGAGATATATTTTCTCTCCCTTCACTCTTCAAAGCTATATTTATCATCAAAGTAATTTCACTTAGCGCTAATACCATTGGGAAAGGTCTGAAACTATTCCCTCTCTAGCTATGGGTAAATAATAAGACAGACTGAACTCTTTAACCTTGGTAAGGCAACCGGTCTATGAGAAGGAAAACTGAATTCAACCCCTTTAAACTCCGCTAAAACATTGAACTAGTGTCGCATTCTGCTTGTATGGAAGAGTTTGGTAAATACAATGAAGATGAGGACATCTGTCCGAAATATCAAAATTATTCATATTTTTTAATTATTTCAATCGCATCAAATCGTTGTGTTAAAAAACGGCATCAATAGTGTCGTGGACCGTAAGTAACCTAGACGATCCGTCAATCTGTTAGGTTCACCTTGCAATAGGGGTCCATGATGATATTTATATTTAGAACGGATGGTTTGCATTGCTTTGGTTAGGTTTATTCACCGGCATATCAACTCCTCATGGGTTATTTAACGCTTTAAAATTTTATTCATTTGTAAATGTTTTGTCACAATCGTAACTATTTCTATTTTCAACGCAATCATTAATTGTTCATTATTTTTTTTATTGGGTAGTAATATCTCATCCACAGAAAGCCCTGTTAATATGCACATAGGAAAGGCATGGACTACTATAGACAGACAATCAATCATATGGAAGTTTGATGTCACTGATAGGTTAAAGCGACAATTCTTCCAAGCCATAGTTGTATCAGTGCTACTGTACGGCTGTACCACTTGGACCCGAAAAAAGTGTCTAGAGAATAAGACAGATGGTAGTTGCACAATAATGCTATGTGCTGTCTTAGTCAAATCGTGGAAAAAAAAACATTCCACACGAAAGCAACAATTAACCCCTATCACACAAATCATTCAAGTAAGACGAACAAACTATGCTGGATACCGATGGATAAGCCAGAACGAACTCATTAGTGACGTTCTCCAGTGATCACCCACACATGGACACACCAGTGGAAGACCGACCAGCAAAAACATACAATCAGCTGTATGGTGATACTGGTGATTCCGTGCGGAAAATCTACCAGAGACGATGACCAATAAAGACGGGTGGCGGCGAGAGAGGGAATCATGGGAATCCGTGCTCTGTGTGTGTGTGTGTGTGTGTGTGTGTCTGTCTGTCTGTCTGTCTGTGTGTGTGTGTGTGTTACAGTGTCTTACCCGTCTGTGGGAGATGTAGTCAGCGTATTCTAATCCTTGCTGACAGTGTCTTATTAATGGGAGGGTGAGTTAAGTTTGAAATACTGTGCTGTCGTTGCCAGAATAAAATTAGAATGAAAAAAAAAATAACATGAAAATAAGAATTTAAAAAAAGACAAATCATTGAAAATAAAGAAGAAAAAACAAAAAGAAAAAAAGAAAAAAAGTAAAGATAAGTCAACCTTCTTCTATTTTAATCGGCGAATTGAATTGTAGAATTCTTTTATTTTTTACACCCCCCCCCCCCAGCAATCTGTGTATACTTTCTCAGATTTCCGACATTTTGTTTCTCGGTCCTTCTAATAGGGCAGAACGTAGAGAACAGAGAAAGAATTAGCGCATTACTTAACATGTGATTATTATTTTCTTTTCTTTGAGTTTTAATTTATTTGGTCCGTATTTCCTTTAGGAAACACGTCACTTCTCTCCCGAGTCGAGGCAGAGGCATCCATTAGCCACTGATTACAGTTTTGTTCGCTGCTCGACAGGCTTTTTTGTTCTCCAATGCCGACAACCCGCCACACCTTATTTCCTTCTCGTTTTGTATTCGGTCTTGAAATACCATTCGATAAATACTTCACGAATTAAAACATCAGACGACGTCTGGAATTAAAGAGAGAATTTTTTCTTTTTTCTTTTTTTAAAGCGATTTCTAAAGGAATAAATAAAAAATCTCTAAGCAGTAACCATATAAGAAAATATAAACTGTTTCTCAATAGAATCATGGACTCAAAAACATGATTACAAAATTGAAGTTCTGATATTATTGTGATTAGAATTCAATTCAAATGTAAGGCTAGGTATCTTTGTGATTCTTACAGAGATGCTAGGAAAGTATTTCCTCCTGTTTATTTCCAAGAAAGCTATAACAGCCTCAGGGAGCACAATAATACTGTTGAATAGAACAATTTTTTAGCCATTATTTTCCACGTAAAAAACTCATTATCCAGGTACCCTCGCACACACACACACACACACACACATATATATCTTATTATAATGGAGATTGTGTGTTTTTCTGTCTGTAACCGAAACTATATTACTACTCAAGTCACAATTCCCTTAATTATTTACGTCAAATTCTCCCATGATTTCATTTTTTAAACCTGTCAGCATTAATAAAATTTACATATTGAATACTGGCCCTGGACCATTCACATACTAATAACATGCAACATGTATTTATATATACAACAAAATAGCGGTTTACAGTGTGAACAAGAAGGTTAATTTGCATATTGATATTTAAAATTTTATTTTAATAAATATGTGCTTGGTATTATTGATTTCTAATTGATTGGTTTTATCTTAAGAAATATAAACAAAAATCTCGTGGATAAATCTTAAAAGAAATTTATTTACAAGAAGAAATAACTGTAATATTATCCTTTACTTCCTATTTTAACTAAATAGTTAAATTAGGAAAATTTACCAATGAAAGAGGGGAGTAATGGAAAATGATGGAATAGTTAGTTTCAAAGTTGTTCTATTTTTCGATTATACCCCCTCTGTTGCAGATCTTTTTATCTTTATTATTAGTCAGTTTCATTAGCCTTTCTAATTTAATATGATATTTTATTATATTAAAACTTAAATACTTGCACCCGGAGGGTGCATATATTTGCTAGTATATATATATATATATATATATATATATATATATTGCGTTCAGTACGGTTATTTACAAGAAGATTATAACAGACACAAGGAACACACTAATAGTTTTGAATAGAGCAAGATGTCAGCTATTATTTTCCACTTAGTTACCTCAATTAGCTATGAATCTTCGTTAGCGGTAAACATCAGCCTGTATACGATGCTCGTAAAAATCTGTAAAAAATATAAATAGTTATGAAAATGATCAAACATTTACAAATTTCGGCATTAGATAACTCATACGGAGTTGATTTGCCGTTAAACTAATAAACCAAGTCAAACAGTCCAGTAAATAAGTTACATTTTCCTTCTGAATTTTAATCTGTGGTAAATTTTAAAGGTCTTCTTGTGAAGTTTGTGAATCAGTTGGTTGATTTTAGGTGCTTGTAGCATAGATTGTTCTTAATATTATTTAGGGTTGATATGCTATAAAACAACCAACTTAATATTATAAGGCAGATTTCAAAAGGTCTAATAACCAATTGAATTTTTTGCTAATCTATCTATCTATCTATCTATCTATCTATCTATCTATTTTACTAAAGCTTGGTGAATCAATGATTGTTTCCTAAAGGCTTTTTCCCATATAGTTTGATGACCCAAAATAAATACCAAAATATTCCTTAGTTCTGGGATTGAGTTATGTTTGAAAAAAAAATATAATTGGTTTTAATTAGTCGTAATTTGCAATTAAGTCGAAAACTTATCCGTCTTTTACTTTACATTCTGCTCGTCTCTCTCTCTCCCTCTCTCTCTCTCTCTCTCTCTCTCTCTCTCTCTCTCTCTCTCTCTCTCTCTCTCTCTCTCTCTCTCTCTCTCTGTATCTCTCTCTCTCTCTCTATATATATATATATATATACATATATATATTAATTAACTACTACTTATATACGTTAGGCAGTAGGGCCGGGTTAGCTCAGTCGGTAGAGCGTTCGGCTAGAAACCACAACGTTCCTAGTTCGATACCGGCCCTCGGCAACTCCAGGTGTGGCGCTCCACCTCAGACGCAAAAAAACAATCTCCTTGGTCTAGCGCTATTGAAAAGGGGATGGACTCCCTCGCTGATTGGCTGATACCGACATTAGGCCGCCCCGACGACTTTACTTATATATGTTAGTTTCTCTGTGAGATTAAAGAGCGTGATTTGAGAGTGTGAGAGGAAGATTGAATTTCCCGCTTTATTTGTATGTCAATTTTCATCATCAGCAGACTGAAGGGCTGGATTATAAATAATGACTTTTAGCAAAATGATTCTAATGTTGTTTTCTTTTAATTCTTTGGCCGTATCAATTTGTTAATTTGTTTCGCTTTGCAAACTCACTTTTCCCTGATCCAAGTTATTTATCCATAGCTCAATGGGGGACCAACGGGCCACGTTTTTTTTCTAGTAGAGTAATATATTTTTTAACAAATTGCATAATCAGATCAAAAAACAGAAATAGCGTAAAAAAAAATAAGAATAATTTGTATGATTTCAGACAAAATGGTAAGAGTATATCCTCTTAAATTTTAAGATGAGAGATTGGATGAATGACAACAAAAGTTGATCAATAGATATATATTTTATCTACAGTGTATATATTCTGCTCAAAGATTCTTCTTTTTGTTTTGTTTGTTTTGTTCGTGTTTTGTTTGTGTTTTGTCCACGGTTGATGTGAGAATATTGAAAAGGAGGAGGGAGAGGTAATGCCAAGAAGGCCTAACAAATAAATGAATAAATAAAAAAGATCTCTTAACATCTCAATATATTCACATAACGTCCCACACTTTTACATATAAACAGAAAAATGGTATCAGTTTATTTTTCAGAGTTTCAAAACACTTGGTGTTTGGAAATATCCGTTGTTGGATGAAGAGCGAAAAGATATATAGGATATAAAATAATTGTAAAGCAACTTAAGGTTTCACGTACTATTGCGTACAACAGAAATACACACACACACACACACACACACACACAACACCACCACACATGCACACACACTCGTATATATTGTATTGGTTTTGACTTAATTATTAGTTCTTTCATTTTTTTAAGGGTGGAAAGGTGTTTATGTTATGACTTTTAGGATCGCATTATTCCTTTGGTATTAATTAATTTGGAAATGGAGATATGTTATGAAGAAGTGGGATGCCAAATGAGGCGATGAAGCATAGGAGACAGTGGAATTTACGAATCTCATATCCACAAATAACGGTCAGGATTTTACGATGTATCTCTTTTCCACACCAAATTAACACTCAAAGAATATAAGATACTAAAACAACAAAAATCAAAGACACTTTGAAAAATAACCATGCTAACTAATGTTAATAACTAAAAAGAATGTTTTTGAAAAAATAAAATTTGCTAACAATTAAAGGCCGTTTGAAATGAAACATCTGAAAAAAAGACGCGCTGTGTTGTATGTGGCGTGTTGCTGTGTGTATGTGTGTGTGTGGTGCGTGTGTGTGAGTATGTTAATTAGCAGACTCCACACCTTGTTTTTTACGCCGTTTTTCTAAATTGTATATCCTTTATCGCTTTTTCTCTTCTTTCTCATCAATCTATATATCTCTCTATCTTAGTATGTTTCATATCTATAATATATCTCTGTCTGTCTGTCTGTCTGTCTGTCTGCCTCTTCTCTTCTGTCTCTCTCTCTCTCTCTCTCTCTGCTCTCTGTATGTGTGATGTATGTACGTGTTTTTTTGTATCAGCAAGATATCGGGTTAATTTACATCTGTTCTATCTGTTAGTCTATCTTAATCGGTTCTTATCTGTGGTCTGTAACACTTGTCTCCCTCTACACATGCACACACACACACACACACACTATATATATATATATATATATATATTATATTTATATTTATAAATATATTAAAAAGGGTTCTTGTAATGTTGCATTGAAGCATTGTGTATATATTCGCGTTGTTGCGTTAGGTTTGAAGGCATGTCACTCAATGCGAGTGTAAAGAAAAAAGAAGGTCACTATTTGATGTTTTGTTGTTAACCTGTCATTTATTTCTTTCAATATTTCGGGGAGAAAATTTCCCATGCCTCAGAAAGAATACTGAACTGAATTGTCCTAGCGCGCTGCTAGATTCGTTCTGTCTTGGTCTCCAAATTTCAAATATGTGTGTGTATGATGTATGAGTATGGGGTGCTTGTTATTGTGTGTTTGGATGTATAAGTGTAGTGTGTGGCCGAGTGCTCTGCTGTGGTTAAATTGTAAACGCGTATGTGGTGTGCTGCACACCCCGCACCCATGAAACAAATCAAGCAAATATCTGTATGTCAGTCTGCAGACACCGATAGCAAATAAAAAAAGAATGATCAGATGATCCTGTGGTAATACAGCAACAAACAAAAAAAAATAAAACTACAAATCAAATCTTAAACATAAACACTTGCTTAGAACGGCGAATCAAACTCATGGGGAAAATAATATTTAAACATAAAATTAAAACCAAGGAAATTGTTGATCAGACACAGACATTAAGCACCTACGACAACCAACACGACATGACGCCTTACATTACACACACGGAAGACACCGGCCAGCACACACACACTTATTACACGACAAAACTACATACATAAGCACCCAGCACCCCACCAATTGAACACATTAACACACACAGAAAGCTTGGGCAGAAGAACCAAGGACAGAAACGACTTCTAGCCAGCCGCTAACCTGGAACACACTCCATGCATTCCCAGTATTCTTTCTGAGGAGGGAATTTTCTATTCCCCGAAATATTGAGAAATAAATGACAGGTATAACAAGAAACACCATCCATAGCTTACCTTCCTTTTTTCTTACACTCGATTGTGGACAGCCTATCAAACCCAACCAACAAACAATTATACTGATATTAAATATTATGTGAACTGATGCAGTCATAGTCAACCGGAAGCTAGATAAACACACACACATACGCACAAATGGTACACACACACACACACACATGATTATATATATACTATATGATATATGTGTGTGTGGTGTGTGTTGTGTGATGTGTGTTGTACATTTGTGTGTGTGTGTGTTTGTTATCTAGCTTCCCTGGTTACCTCAGTCTGCATGCAGGATCACATATATCTATGTCATCTATCTTATATAGTGTCCCATCTATTGAATGTGGCCTAGGTTGTCCGTTCTTCCTGCTTCCTGCCATGTCTGTTGCCCCCCACCTCTCTCTCTTCTCTCTCTCTCTCTCTCTCTCTCTCATCTTGCTCTGCTCTCTCTCTCTTCTTATCATGGTGTCTGATTTTATTCTAAGCTGTACTATCTGATTAATCTATCGTTTCATATCAGTCTCTCTATCTTATCCTACTCTACACTTAGGTATATGATTGCCCATGCTATCTAATACTGTATGAAGAAACTGTATCGCCATTTAATTGAAACTCCAATTGGTATACGTATGACTGATTGAGGCAACATTCGGGCATCGAAATATTGCCAATTATGGTTCTGACAGGGAACAGAAGCGAAGGTAGAAGCTAAGCAGCAAGATCACCTCACTTCTATTCAACTCAGAGTCTTGTTTAACGATCTAATCGTCAGAAGAAGCAACAAAAAAAATTGCCCACTACTATAAAAACTACGCAATTAGAAAAAAAACCTTTATACAAAAACACATCTACTTTCAGCTTAGCGCACAATTTGTCACACTTTTCGCATCAGCAGCACAAAATGGCCGCAGATACCGGACACCATAATAAAAACTACATATGAAACTGATGCAATTTACGTAAAATTATAGGATAGGTGTGTATCTCATAATGCAAGATATTTTAGAATTGTTTTGTGTTTCTATATTAGAAAAAAGTAGGAATAATTGTTCGATATTTTTACAGACAGATGGTCCTTTCATCCTCATTGTGTAAAATGCACAACTGTTTGCAGGCCACTGTGACCTCGGACTGCGTTTGGTGGGTATTCTTTTTTAAGTGTTCCTTAAATAAGTAATCATTCCAGATGATTATCTGAACACAACAGTTTGGGGGCTAAATGCATAACTTGTGCAAAAGTTAGTATATTAGTACATTAAATTAGTTTAAAAGGGGCTGCTCCGAGAGCATAACTGGTATACAAATGTTTAGGTGCATCTACAAAAGATAAGAGAACCAGTAATAGAATATAAAAAAAGAAGTTCACCAATGATTTTGATATTTCGGACTGTTGGTCATCATCTTGTATTATGTGATGTTTAAACCACATGGTTGCATTGCCTATGGTAACCGCGAGGGCTCTGTTTAGGTGTCTTTTAACTTAACTTAAAATGAGTCAATCTTCAGCACGATTAACCTGAATTGTAACGTGGTTTTCGGAAAAGCTGAAAGAATTCGTTACCCACTAGTTCCAAGAGGGCTCCAAGACAGACATGAATGGCCGCACAAACTTATTTGACCAAAAATCGATTAGATATAGAACTAGTTTAGTTACAATTCAGCTCCGAAAACTGCGTTTGAATTCATTATCGTCTCAATGACTAGTGATTAAAGCTAATCAAAAACAACCTAAACAGCAGACCAAGGTTACATGACCTGAACGTTTGTATTTGATACACAATAAAAGAATGAGAGACAACACAGAAATATCAAAATGTATCATAGTAAGCCTTATTCTCATGAAATCAGGACAATATAGGAAAATATACTATCACCCTCACATATTACACAGATATATCATAGGAGGCATGTCAAGATGTGACAAAAGGTGTTGGTTTTCTCATTTGTTTAAATGCACATTAACTATGTTTAGATTTATTCTAGTTATTGAGTGGTGCTGTAGAAGATCAAAACTTGTATTTTTAAAAACTGTTTCCAAAACAGCTGAACTGCCCACCAAAAACGCTCAAATATTAATTTGATTTATTTATAGGCATATTGATAAAATTTGTCGCACAATGTGCTTCTCTCAATCGTTGCACAATCTTAGGGCTTCCAATCTTTGCCATTTGTTAATATTCCATCCACAGGCCTTACCAAGCACAGTCTTATGTGTGTCATATCCCATTAAGTGGGATAAGAGGGCAAATCTACCATTAGAGGAGGCCGAGATTACGGAACTCAATTACGGCGAACTGTCTTACCTTTGATGTTTTAAGCATTCTGTTTCAGATTTACTCTACGTGCTAGCGCAAACTGTAATTGAATTCTACTAGATATACAGAATTATTGTTGATCCAAGTTATAGTAAACATTGGGCTTGGATATTAAAATTCTATGATTTACTATTTCTTGTTTAATAAATTAATTAAAGATTGTGTTAAACATGTTGACATAAAATAACCAGCGAAGAACGGTTTACAATCTATAGAGATTGTTACCACGGTTAAATATTAGGGGTGGGCGCGTTCTGTCTCTTATTACGATCTGGCTGGTTTCACGATACACCTTTGAGCTGACACCGGTCCCCGTGATCAGCGAAGTTAAGCAGCGATGCGAGACTGTTCAAGTACTTGAATTGGGGGACCACTTAACAACAGCAGGTCCTGCTAAAAACCTATATCCTTTTGAATATCAAAATGACTTGATTCGACTCAAAATGACAAAAGGATTATATTTTTTGCGTAAAACAAACAATAACCAACCACGAACCCTGTGAGTTTGAAACGTTGGGAACCCCATGATCTAGGGTTTCAAAGGTTCTAGAGTTGGATGTAGATAAAGATAATTAAAATCATTGTTGATATTTTGTTTCAAATAATTTTATTGCTCATGCGGTTACATGGATCTGTGCGTGTACGAAGAGAACAGAGAGTGAGAGCAACAAAAGAGAGAGTAAAAGAGAGAGAGAGAGCGAAGAGAGAGGGTGTGATTAATATTAAAAAACCTACTGACAAGTATGTTTTGTACCCACGTAAATTTCTCTTCTTTTAAAAATTCCCCGAATAGACAGGAATGAATGCGTAAGAGCCTTTGGACTGTCGTTGGCAATTCACGATCCTGTTGTGGAATTTAGGGATTTTGTCCCTTACGTTTATTCGATGCATTAAAAAAAAAAGCAAGTATCACATTCGTCTAAAAGATACGAAGTTCGCAATGATAAAACACTTAGTTATTCCGTTGACGAGTGAATGGTCATTCATTTAGTTATTTTTTATTGGTGATTCATCGACACACTTAGGACGTAATTGAGTTGCACGCATGCGACATATAGAGACCGAACGCTGTTTTTAAAACTGTGAATATCGAACAGCTGCTGTTGTGCATAGAAATAAATGGCAGGGATAGAAAAACTGTGAATAAATACACATACAATGACAGGCGAATATGATAGATACTGCAATTGATGTGGGTGTACGAGTGAAAAATCCTCTGCGCATACTGGCACAATGACACCATCATATGTTTGCACAGATCGAAAACAGTGTGTGCACAACAGAGGGATGTAAAAACTCTCACTCGTTCTTGCCTGTTCGTAGAGAAATAGAAAAGTTGCGAAAAAAAAAAAAGGATTTTTTGATCATGGCATAAACTATGTCAATACAAGTGACCGCACGAAAAAACGGTCAGAAAGCAAAGGGAAAAAAACGCGAAGACAAGAAAGAAAGAAAGAAAGACAAAGCCACGCCAACAAGGTTATATACAACCAAGCGGAAAAAAGATAGCAACAAGAATAAAAGAATGGCAATAAATAAAGGAGGAAGGGAAAAAAGGGAAGGAATGAAGAAAGCGTCAATAAAATGGATGCCGTCAATACAAAGAAGGTTGTCAGAATGAAAGTGAAAGAAAGAAAAAAAAACGGTAGAAATGAAAGGAAGAATAGTAAATGTTTGAAAGAAAGAGAAAAGCAATAAAGGAAGGAAGGAAGGTAACGAAGAAAGAAAAAGAAGATAAATGGAAGACAAAAGAAGGTAGGAGAAAGGAAGAATATGATGGACGGCGGCTTCAAATGGACGCGCACGAAGAGCATGTAAAAAAAAAAGAAGAAAGGACAAGAGAAAAAAAGAAAGAAATAGAAAAGGGATCATAAAAGAATTTAAAAGAAGATATATAGGAAGAAGAAAAAAGAAACAAAAAAAGAAGAAAAAAAGGAAAGATCGCGCGCGTGTCGCGACGCGCAATGCACAAAGCTAAAAACGAATGAAAATCAAACGCGCAGGAGCAGAGAAGAGAATAAATAGAAAGAATACGTTAACAAAAAGGACTCGCTAATACGGAGTGGCAACAACAACTGAAAAGCAAAATTAAAGAAGGAAGATTAAAGAGTGATTCGAACCGAAGAAAAGGAAAGTGACAACCGAAGAAACTAAGAAAGAAAAATGATATAAAAACGAACAGAACGAGGCCGCGAAACGTAAGGATGTAGAAGAAATAAAAAAGCGATGAAAATAGAAAAAAATAAAAAAGGTAAAAACGAAGAAGAAAGAAAGAGGAGAAAGAATTAATTGTAAAAAAAGAAAAAAAAGTGAAAGGAAAAGTATGGAATTATGGTGTTGGTGAGAAAAAAGATAGAAAATGAGAGAAGAAGGAAGAGAAAGAAAGGAAGGAAGGAAGAATTGAGAAGACAGTGAAAGGAAGACTGAAGAGTTGATGAAGGAAGAGAAGAAGAAAAAAAAAAAGGAAGATGGACGAGAACCCATGGAATGTGATTGAAATAAGGAAATTAATCTGAGGAAAAAGAAAAAAATGAAGAGAAATTGGTATTTATTTGTCTTTGATTACCATCGATAAAATGATTACCCCTTTCAAGGTGGACATTGCTACAATATATGATATCCACACAAGAGCGCAATTGACATTGTAAAAATGCATTTCATTTATATTCTTATTTCCAAATAAAACGTCCTTCCAGCGGCTGAGTAGATTCAAAGGTCATAGAGCCGCTGCGACTGGCTTTAAAACAGCAGAGAGCTTGATCCATGGAACTACTATAACCTTGAAGACCAACAGGAAGACAGTGAGATCATGTCAATTTCTTTTAGATATTCTGTCCTACTTGCTGGCCGAAAAAGTATTTTGACGCGCTGTTGCTCGCATACAATATAATTTAAACGGAGTTGGCTTTTGCTTGATGTTCTGTTGGTTTAATGGCTTTGTTACGATTCTTATGACTGGGTTATTGTATCCCAACAGCCATCTTCTGCAGAAAAAAAGAAAAACAGTATTGAATCAAATAGATGGAGGCATACCGGTGATGGTTCAGACCTCTTCCCAAATTGGTATTGAGTCTGAAATGAACCTGGTGGCACGAGTACGAGAAGTTCAAACATCGCCAGCCAATTGACGACCACTGGGACTACTGGGATACACACCCCTAAACGAATTTTGATAAATTATGTGGTTATTATGGCAACCTTTACTATATATATTATATATACTTATATATATATATAATATTATACTATATATATATATATGATATATTGGGGGTTGTAAATAAAGAGAGTAACAGATTAGGAAAAATTCGATAGAGTGTCATGATACCAGTGGCACGTCATGATAGAGAGCATGGTGACTGACAGTGTTCTCGCTATGGGCGATCTCAGACCAGTAAGAGAAAATGAAATTGTTCACTCCACCAGAGGTGCTGCGTCCATTGGCCTACCTAAACAGTAAATATCATAATACTGCTATCAATTATATTTGAGATTTTGTTTACTTATAAATAGAGCACCCAATGTATGCGCATGTGCTCTCCCTCAAAATATATTCCACACCACACACACACACCACACACAACTAATATGTCATACTCTCTTAAAATCCTTGCTTTTACACTCATAGTAAAATATCTTCACTGAGTAACTAATATAACACACACACACACATCACAACACACTAACATTTATAGTTAATATAATATAATAATATAGATATTCAGTAAAGCCGATTCCGTATACTTCGTAATTGTGGTACATGATAATATCTTACGAATATGTCATTTTGAATGTATGGTGTTCAACTGAGAACTTAAACAAAATATTGGCTAAGAAACAATTTGGGTTAGAAAAAATAATGTTATAAACGTCGGTAGGAAACGAATAGAGAGGCTTACCACACACAACACAATACACCACATTGATACAATACAAACAGCATATCACACACACACACTAGACACACGGGAACACACACACAACACATTCCCAGCACACACCACACAATATCCCTCCCCCTCCTCAAATGATATATTAATTATATACTTATTGCTCGCTATTGTCATCTGAGAATAAAGACTGAATGACACACAACACATACACACACAACACACCATACCATATATATATCATAATATATCATATGTATATGATATAATATTTATATATTCATATAACTTAGTCAGCAAGTTCACAATAAAATTCACGCTCGCACATTTTATTTAAGAGAAGATAAGGAGTAAAGATTGTTTAGAAAAAATACATGATCTCTCTATAAAGAAATAGATGGTAGTGAATATTTATTCTTAACGATGATCAGCTCACCCCCCAGACACACACAGATCTACTCAAAACACACAACACATTATATTATTATAAATATTATATATATATTATGTGATGTTAAGTATATGAAGAAAGATTGTCAGAAATACATCATGTTATAAACCGAATATAACCGATATCTCCATAAATATACCGCTTAGTCACCAAATCACAAGCTAACAAAACCACACACACAACTATTACATCATCTAATCACGCTCAATCATTGTTGCTGTGTAAGAGTCACTGCAACTATATACTCGTGATATATCTATATATAGTATACTATTATATTCATTATATCATATAATAATATATACTCTCTCTCTCTACAATTACTTCCAGTCATCCTATATGAGATTCTGATTATATATATCATATACTGACTATTTCTGATATATATTGTATTCAGGACATCTCACCATGAAATGTACTGTGACAGTAAATCACCTTGACACCTTGCTTGAGGCAAGGCCAGGAGTACAGTCTGCTTGCGCATGCTGACCAGCCATTGTTGACTTGTGTTGAAATTCAATTACCTGCCCTGTAAACACCCGCCAATTAAACATCGTCGCGGAGAGCAGAAAAAAGGCAAGCAATCGGTGCCCACAGACCAACACTCGGAAAACAATCGGAGACTGTATGCTGTAAAACCGCGCGGTTCGCTGTTCTAGACATCATGTGACAAATAAAAGGATTATACGAGCAAAAAAAACAAACAAAAACAACACAGGTAAATGCTAGGAGTGTATATGCACAAGAATTTAGTTTGTTTGGTTTTTTAATCAATTTATATATGTATCTTTTTTTAACGTGACTGTGATGTAATGATCTGATCTCTAAAGATAAAAGATCCAGCCCCTGACAAAAAACTCATCGATGCAATTGATGTGGGATTCACTTTTTACCGTTCGTATTTTAAAGCCATCATAAATCAACGCTTAGTTTGGTTTTACATTCGTACGCCCATAAGAGACTGACAATTTAGCGTCTCTTATAAGCCAACGATCTGTGTAGGGGCCACTATCACGATGAGGCTGCGTAAACCACCTGCATGCTTGAGTTACCCGCCTGTCTGGGGACTTGTGGGACCCTCTAAGAGCTGACAGTACGTTACTTATCCCTGTTTAGTATGGTGTACATGCTCTCCAAGAGTCTTATTATATATTAGCTATTATTTGTACCAACGTGTTATCAAAATCTTCCCACACCCCCGTGGTTAAAACATTTTGAGAGAACGTCCACAAGCATCGCTCAAGATGTGTAATCGTAAAAATGTAAATCCTGCTCTCTCTCGCTCGCTCTCGCTATCATGCCTCCCAAATAATCATGTGATTTTCTTACCCGATTCTCACTGTGATAATTTTTCGAACTATTGTCGTCAATTCTATCAATAATTAATGGGAGCTCCGTGTGTTCACTCGCATTACAACTCTGCTCATCGCACCCGTCTGAGTTCATCTAACCATTACCTCTGATTTGAATGAGACCTTAAATGCATCAATATAGATACCAAAAAATGTAAATCCCCTGATTATTTAGGTATTGCTGTATCCGACGATTCCCTAGTGGAGTTGCGTTAGCTTCAGCTAAATAATGGACCATCTCCGTCTGTTTTACTCATGAAAAGACAGGAAAGGAGAAAAAGCCCATGGACTCCACACGAAATACTCATAATAAGAAAGAACAGCAAAAACTGACAGACAAGAAAGAGCGCAGGGGCAATATGACGAGCGCGCTCGCTCGCGCTTGTGAAATCGATAATTGCTAATCTGTTGTCACTGCCGAACATAATGAACCGATGAAAGGAAGGAAAGAAAGACAATGCGACGGAGACAGAGGAGAAGCTCAAATCGAGATTGATTCTGTGTTTACTATGGAAACTGATTCTCTTTAAATAGCTGCTTAACGCTCTCCACACCGTTCTATATTAGTTCTCCTTAAAGAAGGGTGCTCCTCTCGCGCACTCGCAACCATTTGTGCTCTCGCAAGCCAAACTGTTTCTACGCCCCATTTGCCTTAGTATAATATACTAATGACTCGTCTCTAATATATAACACGCCCCGCTATATCTATATATACCTGATATGTGTGCTCTGCTCGCCCTCAATAAAACATTTGTGTGCTAGTAGTGTGTGTGTAGTGTGTGTGTGCTGGATTGTGTCGTGTTGATTAGAATAGACTAGATATAGTAATTCCACAGATAGTGTCCAATAATTAATTGGACTATTTTTTTTAACCACAAGGGAAATTCTTGTAAAAGAGGCATTTTTTGAAATGTAACTATGAGATAAAAAAACAACCCTTGCGCACAAAACCCGCTTCACTCCACTCAAGCTCCGCTATCCATCAGTTCCGCACCGCTCGCTGAGCTACAGTACTATCGCAGTAAAAGCGCTTACCACTCCACGATTCATATGCGGAGGGGTAGTCTCGGTTGTATCCTATTCGAGGGGCGTCAGCTACTCCGATTCCAAAATAACAGTTAACCTAAAATGACGACCGATAAATCCCCAGATGAGTTTAGAGATCAGTGCTGCTCACATTGACTAATTCTACAAGTACCCTGTCATGTAACATCATGACCCTGAATGCACACCGCTCTCAATCCCTCTCCCTCCGCTCTCGCTCAATTCTCGCTCCTTATTGAATTAACGTGGACTCTCCTTCTGGATGACCGCGAACGAAGAACCATACTCCCTCGGGGGGCGTTCCGTCGCATCGCACATCTAGGTGCATTGTCGCGCAGAAGACGTCGCGGGAGATGTAATGGTTATCATCTCAGCTGGGTGGATGCGCTGATCCAAAGGGACAGTTCTTTGGGACCAGTAAATTACACGGAGCTGATATAGCCTACCAGTACGACCCTCGAATGGATGTATGATGATGATCACATGATGTATGATTGATGATGATGATGCTACTTACTCTCGGCGCAGATGTAAACCGATTGGGGGCAAATAGAATTGGACAAAGGAGCAGATCTAAACATAGAGTTAATGGATTGCAAAATGGGCACAGCGTTGTCTAAGAAATTGAATCGTTCGATGCGCAATGGGACGATGAGACAAAGACCCGCGCTGTGAATGATCGCAGAAGGAGCAAGAAAATCTATTTTACGAGTGAAATCAAATAACTTGTACCTTTTGATCAGTGTGCTCCAATCTCTTTGATAATGAGGGACACATCGACTGATTAATCGGATTGATGAGAGAAATAAACGCTCAAGTATTATATTGAATGTTACCTCATCCTTTAATGTACATCCGTACAGTCTTACTGTTAATCTTGAAACATCTGTTGTTACGGTGTTTGTTTTTTAATTATGTTTAATAGGACGACTTTTGTGCATAAGTTTGGTGGGACATTTTAATGTTGCATTAGAACCTCATCTGATTACAAGTAACAATTAAGATCCGAAAAACTCCGCTTTGAATTCAATGAATATGTAGTCTGAAGTTGACTATATTTAAACGGTTGACTTAAAATATCAAATAAAAAATCACTAAACAGGTACCAGAAGTTGACAGTAGCGCTGAACGTTCAGGGACAATAAAGATCGAAGGCACAACAGTCCGAAACTATCATAACTTTTCATATCTTACAGTCTCACTCTCCTCAAACTACACATCAAACAATATGGTATTGGATGGCGATAGGCGTCTTGGGTACTAATGATCTACGAGCGTCGTCAGTACACATGGGATCGCGGTGACAGGGTTCAAACTTCTGGATGGTGGGCCTATGTTGTTATTGCTCATTGTTGATAATTTACCCATGGGAAGGGAGATGACATCAAACTGTTCTCCTACTGTCATAGTTAATGTAGGCTAAGACCTGAGATATTAACATGGTTATAGGGCAACAGTCTAGCGAGAAGGAGATCTCTGGAACTTCAAACCTGGTTAAAAACTCCCGACCTATAGAAATTGACCTTGACCTGAAGAATTAGTTAAACACAACAACTCACGGCTACCACACCATATATGTACCAATACAACAATCTGACCTACTGATAATATATATATGATATACAACACACACACACACACATATTATAAATATAATGATATAATATATGATATATGATTATAAATATGATATATATCATATATATATGACTATATACATGCATACATATGATATATATTATTGGCAATTGTGATTTTTTTGGATTTCTAACTCCAACAAGAAAATACGTGTTATCTTGGATACAAGGGACATTGATGCGCATGTGATATTATCAGAGTATTTTGTATAGTTTCCCAGCTGCGTTACACTATCTGCCACTAAGCCTGAATCAGAAATGTACCTTCAAGCTACAGATATCGGCCACAAGGCCCATGATTGAGGCACTCAGACACACGAATAATACATGATCGGCTTAACCATTCACTTAACTATGATACCTCACTATATACTATATACTAATACTAATACTGACAGTAGTCACAACAGTCGCTCGTTTGACGAACAATGGAAGTCGTGAATGCCGCGCATTTGTGTGGCGAGAGGCATTATGTAGCTAATTTAAAGTCATACCTCAATTGTAACTTCAATTTGATTATAACTAAAATGAATGAGCGCGTGCTAATTCGTCCTAAATGTTGAAGCAGTAAATAAATCGAAGAAAATTCAATCATCTGTTGGCTGAAACTGGTCCCCACAGAGATACTTTTTCATCGCTTGTTTCCGCTTCTACCATTTTAAACAGATATCGCACGCCTAATGTCCATGTTAGTGTCATCTATATAATTGTATTAACACATTAGTCATGACCTTTACACTACAACACCATAATCATCACACACACACCACACACACACACATATAAATATATAATATATCAATGTTTGTATTTAAAAACATATGGTCCAATTCGTAAATGAAGACTTTTTACCAAAATAGGAAGCCGGAGCAAGAAAAGGAGAAAATTCAAACACGAAAAAACAAACCACAAAGAAAAAAAGGTTGGAAAGAAGCAAATCTACCGATCAGTCAATGATGAGTAAAAAAAAATGCGTTCAATACAGTCTAATAGCTTGAGCAAAATATTGAAGCAACACTGAGTCAGATAACCTGTTACCCTATCTAACGTATCTCCTAAAAGATCTTCAGGATAAAATCGGCAGTTTGCTGTTTTAGGAAGAGAAAGGAAAAGAACCATAATGTTATATTTTGTCAGTTGCGTAAATATATCTCTTCATGCAAGCATTTTTGTTAAATTATCTGCCAGGTTGAATGCTTTTGAGACAACCGGTTCGTTTTTGCTTGCTTTAGTGTCTCCAAATATTGTCAGCTTTGTGCTCTGAACTCTTGCACCCAATCGTATTCTATTGTATGATTAGTTCATCGTTTAAATACTTGCCACGATTACGAATTAGTCCAAATCTGCACTGACTGACCAAACCATTGGAGAGTTGTCGGATACATTAATCAACGCGCCGGTTAGTCAATTGACAGCTTTCCTCGTCTATAGGATTCTTCAAGCAAACGTGGAACTTATTCTTCGTTCTGTGATTGTTCACTTAATTTTAGTTGTGTGGTCGCATTATGGGAAAGCGTAAATCAGTTTTCAGTCTGGTGCGATTCTAGTTTCGTCTCAGGTGCTATGTGGAGGAGTTAGCTTGTGTCTTTGGTGGGAATTGAAGGAGGGGCGTTCAGATGTTGGCGGACTATTTTCTATTTTATTTGTACTTCTGTATACTGTCATTAATTTGGTTTTTCATCGCTTGATACTTGTATTGGGGTTTAATGTCTGATTTTTGAATTTTTCTTCTTCTGTTTTGTTTGTGCTTTTTTATCATATATCTTATGTCTATTATTGTCAATACTTTATTTGAATATTTCACTCCAGCTGTCTTCTGGTGGTCCTTTCCCTGGACTCCTGATGACAACAAGTCTCATCACGCTCCCAGGACTGCTTCTGGTACTCGAGCCATTCAGCAAGGCAGCTGTCTGGATGATTTTTGTGATCTTCCTAGTTTATTATTTGATTTATGTGTATTATTTTTTTATTATTATAGTATCAGTAGTAGTAGTAGTAGAGTAGTTAGTCCTGGTGTATTTGACGCTAAATTGCATCTGTGGTGAGTCCAATTGGAGTTCTTGGGGAGTGATTGTGTGACCCTCATCAACTTACTCACTCCAGTGTCCACCTTCTGATCCCCGAAGGCCCGAGTAGGGTCCAGTTCGCTCGTTAGTGGATGACATGGATTTGAAATAGAAAAAATGGATTTTAACTGTTGTGTTTTTAAAAAAAAATTACTTCAAAACATGAAACCATGAGAATAATTGAAGCTAAAACGTCTTCGGCATAAATATAATGTACTTTGGTTGCTCCATGTGCTGAGTAATACTTATGGCTCACACAGATACCGTTGTTAGCGTATCCCGTTCTCGCTGCTCAGTGGTGACTAGGACTTAGCAGACACCCCCACACCGGACTGATTTTTTGCCAGAGTCAGGTCTCCAACCCCCTACTGGCAACCTACCAGTAAGAGAAGTTCTAATTTAATCAATACCATCATAGGTATATATGTCATAGTACTAGAGAGGCTCACAATTCTAGTTAAAACAGAAGCCTTGCTGTTAAGCGAATGGCGTTGACGTCAGGTAAATTCCCGTCCAAAGATTCCTCACAGGTTTCGAGAGCATATATCATCAGTAAAAGCGCACTCACGGTCAGTGTAATGGTTTGCAAGCCAGCCAACAAATATTAAAGCAACCTCGTAGAGTTTGATTCCTGAGAGATCGCATGCGCGACTCGCCTGCCGATCCATAAGCTAACGTTTAGATACATCAACTACTATCATAGTTCATTTACCCACACACACACAACACACATACATATTATATAATATGATATATATTGATACTATACTATTATATTATATAATTATGACTGATACTATATAGACGAGCAGCGCCCCGAACGAGAGAGATAGAAGGAGGAGAGAGAATTAAACCACAAGGCACATCTGCTTTAACAATATTTTTTTATTTATTCACAAAGAAAAAAACTAAACAAAAGCTCACAAACTAACTAGAAGACTTTAATACAAATAAAAAACAATACAAAAACCATCCTTATCATAAACAAATTAATTTCCAAATCCAGTACACACATCTGCTAAAATGCCTATACACACTGTTCATCACTAACTTCTTCTCCTTCCAGGCCCCACATTGATAAATTTTTTAAAAAAACCAACAAAAAAAAACCTGGCATACTCACCCCTGGATTGATGGCCACTTCCGAAGTGCCGCGAAAGTACTCCGGGAACCGACACTTTGGCTGGCTCTCCTCAAATCACCAATTCCCACCATACCACTATAACAACACGTTGCGCCAGAAAACTCAAAAAGATCAACAAACACCTCCTCTCGCTGAAACACAGGAAATGACCTTGTGCCCTTTTGTTTGAAAACACTTTCCTACATGAATAATATCAAAGAATGCTCGCGCCCCAAAACACCACACACACTCCATCACACGCACCACGCACCCACCATCAACAAATAACTATAAATATTAATATCACTGTTGATCAACTATAATTGAACTATAACCTCTCACTCGCGCGGCAGACATGTGAACAAGTATATATAGAGATCATATCTGATCGAAGGATGCTTCAATGCTAAAATAGCAAGAGAGTTTAAAATCAGAGATTAAATATTGTGGTGCTTTGAATATGTCTCTCTCGCGCTCTCAAACTGCTAGGTTTATGAAGAAAAATATTTTTTCAACAAACCCCAAACCCCACACCCCCCAAAATATATACTTCTCATTCTTTATGCATATTATACAATATTAGCGGTCAAAAATATTAAAAATATTAAATTATTCTTAAACGTGGCTTGATTATCAGTTGACGAACATATTGAACACATAACCTACTCCTATCTCTGTTTATATACTATGATATAATTATTATATATATATATACTATATATATATATACTACTTAATATGATAATTAATATATGATATCATGTAGATCAAAATTGCATGTTTTAGTGGGTTGTTGTTCTTCAAAAAGTAACTTTTCAATTCAAGAAATTGCTCTTAAAAGACTTGAGTACAAAATTGGAAAAACGAGGCCATGGAATGCTAATGTCCCATTATATTTCCTTGAATGCGGCCTATTTTTAGAGATAGCTGGTCTTGCAAAATTATGTGCACTTTTATGTGCATTGATACCATTGCTCCGGTGTGGCTTTTTGTTGGCGATCTTCAAATGACTCTTCACCAGTTATGCTTAAGAAAAAGAGATTCTCCAAACGTGCTTCGAGGCAAGATCCCACTTATGTCGCTAATGCTCAATGAATTCTTGCATTTACGAGCTACACATCTCTTAGCTTTTTGGTACTCTTTTGTGCATGACCGTATCACACGCGTTGCATTGCGATGATCTATCTATCTATGCATTATATTTACCACTAAAGCTGAGTGAAATCACATGATGCGTTCTAAAGGATTTTTCCTCTAATGTTAGTTTAGCTGACACAAATTACCTGCCAAAATATCCTTAGTGTCTGAGATTTAGTTGTATAATTCATAATTTAACTGTACCGACGTTTCGAAGACTCGTCCGTTTTTGCAAAGAGTATGTGATATATTTAAACCTTAAAGGTATGACTGA
Organism: Doryteuthis pealeii; assembly: GCA_023376005.1. Lineage (NCBI taxonomy): Eukaryota > Metazoa > Mollusca > Cephalopoda > Myopsida > Loliginidae > Doryteuthis > Doryteuthis pealeii. The sequence goes on from CM042152.1 coordinate 100,806,393, forward strand.
AATATATAAATTATTCTGTCATCTTGTAAAGAAAGATACATGCTGTATCATTCAATCTAGCGTATGCGTACTATTAATTCCGGCGTTTTATCGATTGTTTATCTGGCTAATAATTTACCGAAATTATAGCCGACTTAGTGGATGGGCGCTCGGGAACCCGGTGTGGAATGATAATTGCGATTGAAAAGGAAATGAATAACTGAAAAGAAGCCCGCCCGTGCAGAAAAAACAAAGTGAGAGAGAGTTAAATTCAAGAATTATCATACATATTAACATATTTGAAATACTATTGCAATAGCTGTCTTAAGTAAACATGATCAACGTGTGGGTTAAAAAAATAAGATTATCATGCTGTGGTATATAACACAGGTCTTGCTAGTGATTTGATGTAATCGTTCATTTCTCCTTCATGTTAAAATGAACTATTGACGAGTGTTTATTGGCCACAGCTGAGCTGACGCACTCGTACAGAAATAGAATTTGGACGTATATGGCAACACAGATAATCGGGGATATTACATCTTTGCAGATTTCATCTTGGACGATTTGGCATGGTCTCATTTGTTAACCAAAGAGTGTTGGCAAGATCATAACTGTCGTACTTTAAAGGAACATGCTTTTTAATGTATAATACCATAAATGATGCTATAAAATACTTATTCAAATCCTTACCCAGTACGGTGGAACGGGGTTGGGTAAATCCTACCATTATAATGAGCTGACCATGACAAATGGTAAGCAACATTCGCCTTTGAAGATTCTGGAATGCTTGTAAAAAGAGAAGTTTCAAGTTTACACATTGCTCTCTCTCTCTCCCCTGCGCCGAATAGTGGTGCGACGTTTAGCAATACAGCGACATGTACCTCTGCAGAGGGGTAGACTCCCTGATGGGTCACCTGTGACCGGTGAGGTGGCGACCCGTGATGTTTAGGGATGCAACCCAGGTGGCTGAGCGAGTCCAGTGACAATAGCAACACTAACTTTGGCAGCTTACTTAGTCTAGACGTCGGTCAGAGAGGCCCCCTCTCCAATTCAAGCCCTAGCAATTATTATGTGTCCCCGGCCCTATTGCCCAAATCTTTTGTATATGGGTGGCATCTCTGCTTGCTGCTTGTTTTG
>CM042152.1:100807611-100827611 GCA_023376005.1 Doryteuthis pealeii
TTATTATAGCATTTGCGGACTCTGTTTCTTTTTGTATAAAGTATGGTTGAGATATTTTCTCCCTGTTGACCAAACGGCATTTGAGGGATATAGTTAATATTTCTCCTTTTATCCTCCCTACTATATATATATACCTCTAGTACGTAAAATTTTCGTTTAGTCGAGGCGGCCTCTATGTCGGTATCAGCCAATAAGCGAGGGAGTCTATTCCTCCCTATTTACTAATGTCGCTAGACTAAGTGAGATTTGTTTTTTTGGGCATGAGGTTGTGAGCGCCACACCTACCACCGCTCCTTACTTTTACCTGGCATCTAGATCCTGTGCGCTACGCTATTTAGCAGCTTGTTGTTGGCTGGAGTGACCGGAATCTTGTGAACTAGAACCTTTTTAGTTTTCTTTCCGAGCGCTCTAACCGGACTGAGCTAACCCAGCCCATTACACGTTATAGTGGGTTAGGAGTTTTGGTTCCTTTGGGCTTTAGTTTTGCGTTTGTGTACGTAATGTTATCGTTATTGGTTTATTTGTTTGTATTTTGTCTATGCTATTGGACATCCAAGTTAGATTATCTAGGTAAGTAGCATTATGAGTTAGATAGATTAGATTAATAGAATACGTATATCTGAGTTTTTTTATAATTTGCATAGAATATTATAACATAATAAATAATTGAATATAAGGAACATCAATCTAGGTACTCCAAATCCTTTTTGTTCGGATTATTTTGTTTGAATGTCACTCGTTTAAAGTATTTTTTTTTATAGTATTTGTGATTTCCATGTGTTTTCGTGCGTTGTTTCCAGGTACTTTTTTTGTTTCTTATATTATTGACAGAGTTATTGTTTATGTTTTTTGTGTATATATTTGGTTCTTTTGTGATTTTAAAATATTACAGCATCATTTTGAAATTGGGACTTTTTTCTTTCGTTATATTGTTTTTCGGATTTAAAGTGGAGAAATTAGTTTTTGTTTTGGTGTGTTTGTTGATTTTTTTTCAAACACTTTACGGGAGTCTCTCTTTCTCGTTACATGTATAACCTTCTTCGCGGAGCTCCACTAACAAATGTATATATATCCTTAAGGATGTTTTCATGATAGTGTAATTACAGCTGATTCCCTGGTTCTTAGTTGCCGTGGTTTTTTGCTGCTTTTCGTTTGTTGTTTTTCGTGAGATGTAAATACACAGTTGTCTCTAGTGAATGTCATCATTCGTGTATATGCTTTTTGATGGAGGGTTATATATACTAAGATTTCATGAGTTGGTGTGTTAATTCATGTACATACTTAAATCATTCTCTTGTTTGTTCATTAAAAAAAAAGTTAAAGTAGCATTTGTTGAATTATAATTGATGTTTAAATATGGGTAGCTTACACGACGAGACGACAATAAGCACACACGCAGTATATATGTTATTTTTGGTTTGGTGGTATGAGAGGTATAGGTATGAATGTAGGCCTTTCGCGTTGGCGGTGCCGCTATTTATCATCTGTTAGTATTATGCTGAGGTGGGGTATTATTGAGTAGGGGTCTTTGGACTAGCAGACACTGTGTTCGTACTTAGTCATGGTCTCTTCAGTGTGGCCGAGACATTTGTTGGTTTGTTATAGCTACGTATATAGATTATGTTAGTCATGTTTATGATATGGTAGTATGTGGTAGATACTATATTAGTGGTATACATTGGACACCTGTGTGGTGTCTTGTCTGTCGTCTGTCTTCAGTGTGTGTGTTTTTATACTAGTTGCCCAGGGGCTTGTCTCCTCCAGGTGAATATGGGTTAAGTGTTACACTATCTATAGGTCGAGATTTTCTAAGTGGTGGGCGGAAGTTAGAGAGTTCTGGGTATGATCTCTCTTCTAATCTGTTGTGTAGATGTCTTCAAAAACTGTATAAGAACCTTAATCTGTCTGGGTGTTGGATTTGGTGGGGAGGGATGGAGATATTCCGTGGGTTTCATGTTTGTTTGTTTCTACCAGGAGTTCGCAGTCAGATATTATATATTTAGGTTACTCATGGATTTTATTGGTAGTAGTATGTATGTACGGTATATAATATTTTATGTTGCTGTTTGGTGTGTTTTGTTGTTGTGTTTGTGTTGTGGGTGGTGTGTGTGTGTGTGTTGTGTTGTGTGTAGTTTGGCGCAGCATTGTTTCTAATTGTGCTCATGTGGAATTAACACAGACATACAGTCATTTGTTTGAGACAATTATTTGGGTTATTTGTTTTAGTTTTCTGTCCAAGTTGTCTTTTAGTTGAGATATTTTAGCGTGAAATGGGGATTCGGTGGGGATGTATGAGTGCGGCCACTTCAATTAGTTCCATGCGCTGATGTACTTTTGGCACTCTGGCGATAGTGCCCATTATCATCAGTAGTGACGTGTTTTCTAGTTTTTCGAGGAATTTATTATTTTAATGGCATTGTGGAGGTTTCTGCTATGATATTATAATTGTATTATTATTATAAATTAATTCATGCCCACACCTATTTTACCTTTGTTCTTGAACTTATATTTCTTATACGTGTGTTATATTTATATACAGCGCGAGGTGGGTTCTACAATTTAGAAACAAAGAAATCATATTAGACTTGACTCATACTAGAAGCTTTATTTTAGTAATTGAGATATATTTATATTGCAGCTATTTCTAAGTACATAATTTATAAATTCGTCCATTGCTAGTGTTCTTTCGAGAGGTTTTAGATTTGGTCCTGATGACGACTTTTTCTCTATTCGAGATTGTCTCTGTTCTCCATTGCCTCCTAGCATCTCATTATTATAGCAATTTTAAGAGAGAGCTTGACACGAGTACCCCTGATGATGGCCTCGATTATGTGCTTGCGGAAAGTTACTCCGTACATTAATACTTTGGTGGACTCCTTCCACGTAATTCCTTCTACCTATCTATTTTTATTTTTATTAAAAAGTTGGCAGAAAACTTGAAAAAAATCACAAATAAAATTGTTAAAAAGGAGATGTGTCTTTTGTTTAATTTTCAACATGCATGTATGTATATATATAATATATATATTTATCATATAATATTTATCCTATTTTGATATACTGATTATATATATATATTATATTTTAGTTAAGAGTTTTATAAACTTGAAATTAATCATTACTGTTTCGTTTAAAAACTAAGATTTAAACGTAGTCAAGTCCGTAGCAAATTTGATTTATTAGTCTTTTCAATAGTATACACAGTGCAATATATACTAAGCAATAATATTTTGTGACCCAAGAGAAAATCCTAAACTCACAAACTCCCAACAATTTAAATTTTACAATGTCGTCGTTAGATATTCTATGTGCTGGACAGCGGTGGTGCTTGGGTCTCATGGGCCCACCGTGAATCTATAGGACGCTCCTCCAATGCATGTATAAGGGCTTCGGCTGACGTGCTCATCTAGCATTGGTTCCCAATTTTTCATAAATGGTTATTATTAGAGAGTTAAGTATGTTGAACCCGCCGCCAGGCTGGTGATCCTGTTCAGCTTAATATGAATTGCGCGCGAGATTTAAGGTAGTTAGTCCATTGAGAAAAAAACTGTCCCTTGTGGTTTATCTGCGTTTTTTTCTTGTCTTTTCTGGTCGCGTCTCTCACAGAGCCCCCCCACCTCACATACTAAGTTCGGGACAAAGGTCAGGTTAGTACGCACCGGTCCAGATTGTTAATGATTAAACACCCTTTTATGTAGGTTATATATTCTTAATTTATATTCTTTTCTCAATTATTAAATAATCCATAGTCATCGTGATTACATCTCCGTGAAACTAAAAGTTTTTATCTGGCGCCAATTGGACAGAGTAAGGATTTTTCTTGGCGATATTTGATACTTGGTTCTGATAATTTATATTCAACGGTATTTATATTCCTATAGGAATCTCCATAGACAGGATTTCTTCTACTCGGAATGGATTAGCTAGCTTTTTGGAACTCTTTGTATGTACAAGGGGGAATCAAAAAGTAATGCCATTTTACTTAGGACAGGTATTTCATATAATTACCAACACAGAAACATTGTTTTTCATACATCAAATTCAAGCTGGTCTTTTGGTTTTGCTGATCATCACATCGGTTCACTTTTCGCCAAACTTTCTGGTGTGTACCGTTTCTCTCAAATAGCAATGTTCAACCACCTTCAAATGAGAGCATGTATCCCTGCCCCGTAAAATTCTGCTGACTGTTCTTTGAGCACTTCTTCACTACATATTTTCGCTTCCTCGTTACTGGAATATATGTTTGCCTGTCAAACCCCATTTTCATGGACGAAAGAAATGATAGTCTGAAGGCGCAAAATCTGAGAGTATGGAAGAGCGGTAAAGTTGTCTAACCCGAATTAGTCATTTTCTACCTTGTCCTGATGCTTGTGTTATGGTGTGCAGAAGGAGGACATTGTCGATTGGCAAATTGGGTCTTACTCGTCGGATTCTTGCTCAGAGCCTCGTTCGGGTCTCAATGTAGGCCTTAGTTTCATTAAAAATTCACATGAAATAAAAGAAATGGCATTACGTTTTACTCATCCTCACACACACACATACACACACAACACACACACACACACACATATATATAAATTTATATTATATATATATTATATAATATATAATAGTAATAATCGAGTTGTGGGTGTACCATAGTTTCGATCTATACGATCTCATCAGGATCCTACCTTATACTTACTTAGTTAAACTGAGATAAAGTAATTTATCCAAGAGTGCTCATAATATCATAGAGCTATGATAATAGTAATAGTAATAGTAAAACGGAGATAAGGGTTTACTCCGGTTTTCTAACTATGGATTTCATCAATGATGAATGCGAAGAATGTTTTTGTTTTTCCATTCTTGTTGGTATTCAATATTTAAACTCATTTTTTATCCATTTAATCCTATACGATGGTACTTTGCTTGGTTCTTTCATTTTTTTTTTTTTGCGTAAAAGTTTTCTGTGCTTCAGAGGACTTGAGTATTTGGCAATTGATAGAGGTTTTACTTGGTTTCGATCATAAGCTTTCATATATTGGTGGTAACCTTGCTCTCTCGTTGTCGGCGCTTCGTCTTTCTTCTTAGGCGCTTCGAGTGTGTCAGTCTGTCCTCTTCTCTCTTTCGCTGGTTTCGCTCTTCTCTCCTCCTCCCTTCTTCTCGGTTTCTTGCCATTGTTCTATATTTTTTTATGACATGCGTTGTTGGATGCTGGTGTATCGTATCTGCTCTATTGTCTGTGCAAGAATTTATCGTCATCTTGCTTTAGCGTTTCACATAATCGTGTCTGTCAATAATATGTTGTGAGTACGAGTGTTTGTGGTCATGATGGCTTTTTGTTGTTGGGTGTGTTATTTCTCCGTTTAGATAAAGATCAACCTGTATTATAATATATCTTCTTATTTTTGCGTCTTTTTTAGATATTCAATATTAAAATAAAATAAGCTAATTAAGAAAAACTGTTCGTCATAATTCTAACATTTGAATCCTTTCATTGTAATGAGTATTGAACAAATTGAATAAATTGTAAATTGAATATTACTAGTGGTGTACGTTTATTTTCTTTTCTTATTATGAAGGAGAAGTACTTATTAGCGAAAATCTATAATCGAGATTTTGTGAGGAAATTATTTTCTCTCTCTGTCGCTCCGTACAAGCATAGTGTCAACTAGATAAATAGTTGCTTTAGTAATGTTATGACATTTCTATTTGTCGTTTTGTGTACAGGAAGTTATGTGTGTAAAAGTAATAATATCAATATTTTCATATTGAGGTAAGTTGTTTATTATGGTGTTCCGTCTCACGTAAAGTTTTTATTCGAGGGGCCCGGACAAACTAATTTTTTAGGTTTTTCTGCATTCTATAATTGATTTTATCTTCCTGCGTTATGATGGACCTTTATTTTTTTGATCCTTATACCTTCCTATGTCACAGAATCTTCTGTTTGACACTGTTTGATGTTTCACTGTGAATTTTTTGTTCTCTGCGGGTCGCCCTGTGAGGCAATTTGTGTGTGTTCAAAAATTGACTCTCTTACATTTGGTGTGTCCATCTCGGAGGTGGTGAGTTTGTTTGCTCTTTCTTTGCTTTTTCATCTTTGTTTTTTTTTTTATATTAGGGTTACTTTATATGTTCGGCTAGTATCGTTATGTCGTATAATTTGGTCGTCTTATAGGTCGTGTTGTCTAGGAGGTGTAGGGTTGTTTCATCGTTTTTCCTGTCCTGAACGTTGTTATTTCTAGCGTTACTAGCAGCAGTGTTTATCTTCTAATTTTTAAAGCTGTTCTTTAGTTTAATATGCCATGCGTGCAACTAATTACGTCACTAGTGGTGTCGATGAAATCTACACTATATATCTAATGAATGAATGACTGACGAGAGCGTGATATTAACTAAGTTCGGTATAGTAGGTTTAGAGGTTTTGTTAGCGTTTGGTTCTTAAGGGAAACTGTGAACTTGCGTCGGGTGTTGGAGGTGCTATTTTTTGTAGATGGAAGAAGTACGAAGTTTAAGAGAATTTCGATAGATTTCCTAAGCGATCTAATTTGCTAAACGGACGTCCAACTCTGCTGGAGGCTTTCTCATTTCTTGCCGTTTAGTCTAGTTCGGGTTGATGGCAAGTTTAGTTTAAAGAAATATGTACATTTACGTGGTAATTCTAGTATTTCGTCCAGGTGGATTTTTTAAGATTATTGTCTCGGTTTTCTCTGTTCCTCTTCCTCTTTGCTGTTTGCTGATCTTTCCTTTTTGTCTTGCTGTTGTTATGTCTCTCTGGTCTTATATTGCGTTCTCTGGGCTTTTTCTCTCTCGTTGCGTTCTTTTGTCTCGTGCGTGTCTTTCTTGTCTCTTTCTATGTTCATGGAATTTAGGGAGTGCATATTTGGTGTATTCTTTCATCTTGTAGGTGTGCTAACTTCCCCGATACATTTCTTTGAATCACACGCGCGCGCGTTGGGAGGGAGAAATAGCATTGAGAGAGATCTGAAGAGTTTGGTGTTATTCGGCCTGCGCCGCTGCTCTCTTAAATTATCTATCTGGGTTATTCTCTTCCCATATATTACATCAGTTAACGTTTGGAGCTTATATCCGCTGCAATGTAGAGTCGCCGTTTGTAGGTATCGAATCTGTAGGTTTGAACTTTGTACAAGTGCTAAACTATGTTTCTTGGCTTTTTGGTTTGTTGGTGTTACCATTTGTCATTAAATTGCTTATTAGTACTGTCCTTACCATTTACTTAGATAGGTCCATTAGGTCATTTGTACTACTTGCGGATAATTTACAGTATGTTTGGCGGCAAGTCTTATCAATACTATAAGTTTTACATAACAGACTTAGTTTGACTCCGTAGATAGTGGACCTCTATGCAAATATTTGTGTTGTTCTTACCACTGCTATGGTAGTTATCGATATCAAATAATGAAATTATAGACTGGTGTACGAGTAAGGTTTGGTGTTGATTTTGGTGCGTGTTTCTTGTGCGTACACGATCTTGTTGGGTATTCCGTGTGCGTTATCATTGAAACCTAGTGTGCTTTATCTCTCCGCTTTTCGGTTTTTCAAGTGAACAATTTATCGGTTTATTATTCATTGATATTATCGAAATATACTAACTGGATTTGATTGTAAAAGTAAGTTCTCCTTCCCAATTTATAATAGATCTTATATATTTATTTTCCTGAATTCCATATTTTTTTTGTGTAGCAGAGATTTGAATATGGGAAATGAATACACTATTAGTCTTGGGAAGTTTTTCTGTTTCAAATATTTCTGCTTATGGGGACAAGGGAATTTGGTTTTGTTTTTTCGGTGTGCGTCTTTTTGCTCTACTTTCTCTCACTGCTCAGTCTTGTCTGGGTCTGAAGTGTTTTTCGCGTCATATTTCTACTTTTTCAAGTAGGTTAATCCTCTTGGTTCAGATATGTCTATGAAGAGTTAAGATTGCTTTCTGTGCTTATTCGTTATCCCTTCTAAATCTTCCATAAGTATCATTGGTTTTTTGTAGAGTTAAGACCTGCTCTTCACAAACTCCTTGAATTTTCAATAGGGCTTCAGGCAAGCCATCTTTATGCAAACTCCTCTAAACCCGCTAGGATAGCTATGGCTGATTCGCCTTGGGCAGGAGACATCTAATTGTTGAAAGCTTTATGCAGGCCTGTCTATTAAGCGAACGTCATTTTAGGATATTGTGAGGATATTTTTGTTTTTCACGGAGTTAGCTTTGTATATGCGAGGCTCTGGCTGGTTAATGGGTGTTAGTTGGTTTAGAGAGATTAAGTTAAATTGAATTTGAAGATGAAGGTATTCTAATAATTTTTTGGAGGGTAATTGTATTATTATTATGATAATTTCCTCATTTATCAGTAGTGTTCAGACAACAAGTTTTTCAAATTGAAACATTTCTTTTTTTGGTCATGTTATCCATTGAACTTTAATTTGTATAGAATTCCGTCAGTCGCAGAAGATTTTTCTGAATTGTTTTCGTATCGTTTGTCTCGACTACTTGCAATTGATTTTTCTTCATTTTAATCTTCTCTTCCATTTTGTATCGTATTTACAGTGCAGAGAATAGTATTTGTATTAGGCGTGCGATTGAAGGAAAGAGGATTTGCTTTTCTAGGCTTTGTGAGTCTGATAGGTTAAGTTAACTTCGCTCTTCAAACTACCGTTGTTCTAAGATGAAATCTAGCTCAGGTGTTCAATGACTAGAGTGGGGGGAACTATTTTTGAACCGACTTGAAGTTTATGGGGCAGATGGTGCTTGTTTTTGTCCTTTCTGGCGTACATTGGTTATGTTGCTTGGTGGGTGGTAGTAAGCATACACCTTATTGTTAATGCAATTCAGGGGATTTACATTTTTGTATATTTCGCTTCTGGAACGATTTTGACAGTCTCGAATTGGATATTTTTTAATCAGTGAGGAGGATGTTCAAGAGAGTTAACGGGTCGCTTTATTCTATTTATTAGGGAACACGATCGTGATTGATATTATTTAGGTGGGTGGTTTAGCTCTTCTAGTTCGGGTTGGTTTAATGCGTCTGTACTTAGGGAATATGCTGTGGCAGGTAGGTTTGGTCGTATTACCGGCCTCAGCGCAGAGACTCTAGTCGGTTCAGTTGAGTTAGCATATATGGATTTGAGTGTGCTGTAAGGAGGCTGCTTCTGTAATGTGTGCGTGGAATTCCCGCTCTAGATGCCTTAAAACTATTCTCCTGAGTTCTTAGGGCGATCTAGTGGAGAGATTTTGGATATTGACTTGCTGTGCTGTCTTTGATTTCTGTACTGATACTGACTGCTTAAATCCTACTGATTTTTACTTTACTGACATAGTTGAGTTCTTATATTTTGTGAATTCGCTAATTGTTAAGTTCGGTTTTTAAATCAATGGTCGCCTTGGTACGATATTTAGTTATAGAAGATATAAGCTCTCATATTGATGGAAAGTGAGAATGGAAGTGTTAAGGGTAGGGAGATGGAAACTAAATCTGACAAGGAAATTGCAAGAAGGTGAACTTTTTTTTTTTATTCGAGTTAATTTGTATAATTGGAGAAACCTGTAAAATGTGACCTGTTATGGTTGATAATTTGTGGAGTGCGGTTCAGCTTTGGCATAATTTATAATTAAAGAAATCCTCTCCGATGAGAGTCCTTCTGTGTTTTCAAGTCACTATACAGCTGACTTGTTCTGTCACGGTTGGTGCAACGTCATCTGATTGCTATACAGGAAATTTCATCACTACAACTTCATCATCATCAATCATCGTGTCTTTCTGCCCCTATCGGTCTGGGGCATTGTTATAGAATAATTCGACTGACATTTCCAACCCCTGTATAGGGGTAGGATGGGTTGTGGGAGTTTTTCTTCTGTGAGTGTGTATATCTAGCTTGAGTTGTTGTTGAGCGCCACTTATGATTACTTTTGAGTATTTTGGTCGATTTTGTGTTGTGCACGTTGGTATTAAAGCCAGCCTAATACATCTAGGGCTTCGGAATACTTGGTCTTTAGTAACTTCTCTTTAATCGCTGATTCTTTGAAAGCGTTTTCTTTTTGCACGTATTCAATCACTGGACTGAGCGGTCATGTCTCTCTGCTTTTTATCACAAGAATTTCTCACTAAGGACAACCAATAAGATTCTATCTCTTATAACCACTATGAACAACTAAAGGATCCTTTACTAAGAATCACTAAACGGATCTCTCATCGTATAAGTGATCACTACTGATAGCCTAAATACAATGGACCTTTATGTGTGTGCTTTTCTCCACCTGTTTGTCCCGTGGGTATGGTATCCGGAGATGCTTATAATGGATTACTCTTTGTACCGGAGGCGGCGGAGCAGGTCTCATTGTATGAATACATAAGTTTCTGGTATTTTGGCGCCTGGGGAGGTGTTTGATTGAGGTGGTCGAGAGGTCCTCCTCTGATCATCGGACTTAGTCACGTCAAACCTTAGCCATATTTATTGATTGTCCAACCCCCAAGCGTGCACTAATATCAGGAGCCATCGCCAGTCTGTTTTTATTGGTATTAATAGTTATGGTGGCTCACGGGTAGAAGCAGGCTTTTTGAGGGTCTTATTATGTCGCTTGGCATTCTGCGACATTAAACTTTATTCTATATGGAATTTGTTTAAGATTTTCTGGATATTGTGAGGGGTAATGTGGTGGTGGATTATGGGTCGCCCCTTTCATCTACTTACTCGACAGGCTTCCACTTGTGCTTGATTCTGGAGTGGTTTATGTGAGCCTGTTTAATTGAGGAGAGAAAAATGAGTAAATATTGTTTTTAGAAATGCAATATTTAAAATTAAGTTGAATACTTCTAACAAGTTTAGTTTTGCGCATAGAAATATACCTAGACAAGGTGTGTATGCTTGTATATATTCACATACCAACCGAGAGCTCATAGGATCAACCAAAATGAAATGAATCACTGTGTTAATATTTGATTTTTTCGATTCGAAATTTAGCGAGAAAAACATGGCCCGAATCTTTTAGTTTTTATATTCGCCGAACGACATTCTTATAAGTACTCTTTTGAATTATAGTAATGTCTCTATAATTGTGTAAGCCTTTTTTCTTGGACATACCTCACCAAAATGGTGATTCTTTTTAGTTGAAGTCCTGTTGGTTTAATAATGCTCGCGCTTTCAATTGTGATATGCATCTAAGGTTTTACCAATAGAGTCGACAGCAAAGTTCATAGGCCGGATCCTAAGATTTTTCTGATCGGGGTGATGTAGATTCAATTCCGATAACGTTACTCAGCACTTGGTATTCTTTACTATTTGTTAGGAGCGGGTTGGTGTATTGGGTTAGATTGCTCCTATCCTATGTAATCACGTCTTAGCGGGGTTACAATCAAGTCCTATGTACCTTTATACTGGATAATTCCCACCTATTGCCTTCTATGTGCAATGCTCCCGACTTTTATATTGTGTGCTAGTAGGTCTCGGTGGCTGAGGTCTTAATATCCTGGGGATGAGTAAACTCTATCTGATGGTTGAGTCTATTTTCCGCTATTTTTCTGGAGGGTTCTTGGGCAAATGGGGTGGAGCTTAGCTTGGGTCCGCTTTATCCATCCTGTGGCTTTTAGTTGGAGCTTTGGTCGAGTGGTAGTTACCTGTTGGTGTATCGGTGTGGTTATGCTGGTTAATTAGAAAAAATGTGGTTTGTGAAATATAAGAGTGGTGGTAGTGTTTAATAGTAGAGGAATACCCATTCTAAGAATGATATATTAAGGATTAATAATGAGTCATCGCTAAGAGATATGAGTACAACAAGGTTGACAGTCCGCGGTAATCTCCAACTAATCTAATGTCGTCAGATTCCTAATATGAGGTTATGTTTATACAGAGAGACTGCCGCACGCCTAGTGCCTGTCTTTTCTCTTTGTCGATTATACATCACTTCTTACCTTGTGGTGATTTACTTATGGTTTGCCATATCTGGCTTTTTTTGGTCAATGTTAGCACTTTTGTGGGTCTGGTTGCAGTATAGGTGTGTCGAGCTGATAGGTAGGCGGTGGGCGTTCACTTCAGGACACAAAACGATATCTCGCTATTTCTAGCTGTTGGGTTGAGGCGATTGAAAAAGGTATGATTGACTCCCTTCGCTGGAGGGCGTACTGATATCCCTGGGGTAACAATTGAGCTCGCTCCATACCGCTGGCTTTTTCTTTTTTAATACCATTTTAACAAGTTATATGAAAAATTGGGTCTACCTTAATTCATTATATTACATGGCCACGGAGGTCTAATGAGGAATTTTATTTTCTTCTAAAGATATTAAGTCACCACTTATTTATTATTGTTATGGTTGTGGGTTTATATATGTCAATATGTTCTTATTTTGTGTTGTGTGTGTGTGTGTGTGTCTGTGATGGTCGCGCGGTGTAACTCTCTCTGGAGATTCCTTATTGGTGAGATTATCTCGAGTGGTTATTACCTTTGGTTTCCTTGGTTACTTTATGTTATATCAATTTGTTCTATTCGTCTAACGTATTGAGATGTTTCACTATATTAGGTTTGTTATTAGGTCGGTAGTCTTATTTTCATTGTTGAGACTTTGAATTTCAACTTAATTTCAGCGTGGTGTAATTTTTCAGTCGGTTTTAGTACTTTTTGATTTTCTCTTGCTGTAAACTTAGCCTTAATATATATTTATTATGTCTAGTTAGATTATGTAATTTAGTTTTGTATGTTGTGGTTTTTTTTAGGATTATTATAATATTGAGGGTTGTAGTTCCGTTTTGTTTACTTCTGGGTGTTGGAGGTCTTCATATGTGTAAGTCGGTGAGTGTGATATTGGTTGGTTTGTGTTTGCCTGTGTGGGTAGGGTGGCAGACTTACGGTTTATTGAACTTTACTTTGTGTTGTGGTCCAGAGTTGTGATACGTTGCGCATTGATGGTGTGGGAAAGTTTGGCGGTGGTAGATCTGAATATCACTGTTACAAGAACTTGCCTTGCTGAATGTCGCGGAGAAATTAGGTTCGGCTTCTGAGAGGTTTACGATGTATATAAGTTGTCGTTCAGTTTTCATGTTTTTTTATATGGATTGTATGTTTTTTTATTCTTAGTGTATATATAGTGACTACACTACATCTGCTTTGATAAAATAACAGAACGCCTTTCAATTATATCGTATAATGTTTTTTTTCATCATACACATATTACAATCACACACTCATCTAATACACATAATATATATTTCTGGTGGGTTGATGTTTGATTTTTCTACTTATACATTATATATTTCATTACTCTGTGTGGGTTGTATATTAGTTTAGTCGATTAGGAATTGGACTAGTTGACTCCTGAGTTGAAAAATCCCTGGTATGTAGACTAATTGTGGATCGAGCATTTGCACTATCCCCATTCGCGAAACCGCTATGCATCCACCTATCAGCTTTTTCTCCCGTCCTCAGCGTGTAGCGTATGAAAATATTGTTGGTCGGATTGTGATTGGGCTCTGCGAGAGCCTTTTGTCTTCAGGTATATCTTTCGGAGTTCTAGAGACTGAGACTCGAATTCAAACCCTTTTTGTAAATCTTCCACGCTTTTTCACAACATTGACCTTTGTGTCATTATTTCTTGGCTCTCTTGCGTACGGATTGTATATTAGTATTTTATTTATTTGGTAGTATAGTATTATTTTGGGTTTATTTTTTTATTATTTATTTATTATTTACTGGTTATGTTAGTTATGGTATCTTTATTTTACCTTGTGGCTTTTTTATTTATTAGGGGGTATGGAGGATGGTTTGTTTTTGGTTTTGTCTTGTCTGTATCAACCGAAATCATTATTTACTTATTATTATCAGTCACTTATAATTTCCTCTTTAGTTATTTATAAGCATTCACACGTTCTCCATTGAATTTTTATTTTATATTTAAACCTTTCAATTATTTACATAAAATTTGTTTTCAAATATATTAAGACTGTTGACTTCATATCAAATACATACTAATACATGACAATTAATATTTTTATTTTATGGGGGTATTTATCTATGGACAAGATATAGGGTCTTTGCGGAAATTTTATCATGTGCTGAATGGGAAGTGCTAATTTTTGTCATAACTTGGATCTAAAAAATCTATTTTTGGTAAAATTGTTTGGTTTTTATCTTAATGTAATATTTTGAACAACAATCTCGGGATAAATCTTAAAAGAAATCTATTACCAATATCATGATAACAATTTAATATGTTACAAATTTTTATCCTTTACTTCTATTTAAGGACTAGGTTTTTTGTTTTAATATTCAGGAATAATTTACCAATTGAATAGACGGGGTAAATGGAAAATGTATGGAAGAGTTAGTTTCCTAACGTATGTTCTTTTTTTCAATCATACTCCCCTATTCCGTTCTCTAAATCTTTTTATTGTTGTCGTTGGGTTCTTGAGTCTATTTGTTCTGGCGCTGTTTTCCGTTCATTAGCGCTCTATAGGGTCAATTCTTATGATATTGTTATTTGAGTACTTTTTAAACTTTGTGTACTATAGATACGTGCTACTGGAGGGGGTGCAGTAGAGTTTGCTTGGACGTGATACTTTTATTTTGACAGAGAGTGACTTGTATTTTTACATTAAGTCTCATAGTGGTGATTCATTGTGCTATGACACAAAACAATCTCAATTTCACTTGCCATCCGCTATCCTACTCTTGTACTTGACTAAGAACATTCCAACAGTAGATATATCACGGCATTCTCAGTGGAATTTCTATAGATTGATTCATCAACGCACTTGAGTATATATGTTTCTAAGTCATTCTGTATTCACAGACAAGATGCATCGCATTTAGAATAATATGTATTAACCCTTGTTAAGTGGTATGACATTGGGTCTGATCCTGATCTCTTTCGAAGAAGAAAGACTCTGACTCCGAGAAAGAAAATCGCTTTCTATCCTTGCATCGTGGTGTTCTGACAAGAACGTCATCATCCTGGGGTTGATACTGAACATCGATCCCACTGGTACTCTACGCCGATGTTCTCCAGAGGGATATAATCCCGCTACCAAAGATCAGAAATTCAGTCGCAAATATCTGCAATCCTGTCTGCGTATATTCTCGCTCTCTGCATTGCTCTTATCCATCTTTACGCAAGATAAAGCAAATTAACCTGAGGCAAGAAAATATCTAACTACAACATGGATTCCATCTGGGCAAGCCTGGAAATACACACAAACATATATTTCATGGACGATGGGCCGTTTAGCTCTTCGTAGAGCTTCCGCCTAGGAATCACAGAGGTTTCCGGGTTCGATACTCGGCCCTCGTCAACTCAGCGTATAAAGTCAGCGCAGGGAAACTCTGTGCGATAAAGTGAGGATATGATGGTAGATGTGGGCTCCACCCTAAGCGGTAAAATAATCGCCTTTGTTCTAAAAGCCGGCCCCCTTTTTTTTCAGTGGGGGGGGGGAAAAAAGGGAAGGATTAGACCCCCCTTTCCCTCGCTGTTTGGCTGATAACCGGCAATAGGCACCCACCGACTTTACTTTACTTTACTTTATATGTATGTATACAAGCCGTTTTCCAATTTTTTTTAGCAAGGTTATTACCTCTTTCATCCTATCAAAAAACTGGTTAGAATTTAATCGAACATATCAGGGAATTGATGACATCATAATTATATATATATATATATATATATATATATATATATATATATAGTATAATAGATACATAATATATATATATAAACACATAAACACAACACATATATATATAAACCACACACACACAACACACATCACACACATATATATTTATATATATATATATATATAATATATATATATATATATAGTTAGTATAGAAAGTAAGAAATAACCCAAAGACTTAAAGAGATTTAGGCGTTATAGTCTATTTCGGGAGTTAGACAAAGATGAAATCTGATGAGTCGGGAGAGTTAGACACTTCCCTTAAATAGACTATAACGCTCAATCTCTAAGTCTTTCTTATTTCTTTACTTTATATATTTGCTCTGTGATCTAAATTTAAGAGCACACATTGAGCTCTTTCAAAGCTGCGAAACATAGGGTTTTTTTTTAAATAACCTCTTGTGTCGTAAGGAAAGATTTCTTCTCTGGACCTTTTGGATTCAATATTAATATATATATATATATATAGTTAATAATATACGTGTGTGTGTGTTTATATATATATATATATATATATATATTATAGATATATATATATATATATATATAATATTCATTTATAGTATTATATATTATTTGGGATTAGTGTGAAGTATTAGGAATGGAATATCAGAAACGCGGTTTTTGAAAGTGGTAATAAGTTTCATATTTTATTTCGTTAATTTTCGAAGAGCGCTGCTCTCTTCTACCGAACATTAGTTTGCCTGCTGCTTTTATAGTGTTGGGCGCGTCGCTGCTTGTGACCCCTTTATATATATAAATATATATATATATATATATATATATATATATTATATATATATATGATATATTATTTTCTACTCCGACAGTATAAAAAAAACGCTCCCCTTTTTAAATAGTTTGTAATTCACAAACACCATACAAACCCGAAGAAAAAAAATATATAAACAAAGAAAAGACCAAATCATCTACACTCCTTAAAAATAATCAGCATGGTACATAAAATGGCCAATAGAAAAATCACTGTAAATAGTGCCTAAGTTAAATATAGTAATGTGCTCAAATACGAAAAGTAGGCTACATAAATATGATAAGTAAGCCTAATGAGTCAGGGAAACTATCTGCCTATTTCCCTATCGGATCTCAGAATATCATGAATGATCCATTAGGCAAGAAATAGTCCGATATATCATCAGGGGTAGATGCAATTGAGTTAGTTCTGGTTTCTATTTAATGTTGTCACCTAAACGTGGACGTACCAGTGTAAGGCTGATCAACAAAAATTTTTATAATCAGCCCTGTGCGGATTCTGGATGCTACGATGAGGACTGGAGATTGACGCGATGGGACGGTTTGAGGAGAGAATAAATTTCATTAGATATCCGTACTCTCCTGCCGCATCCTGTGATGATGATCCCTCATCATGATAGATAGAACATGCGAAAATTTATTTGGCACACGAGATATATTCTCTCCCTTCACTCATCAAAGCTATATTTATCACAAATAATTTCCACTTAGCGCTAATACCATTGAGAAAGTTATGAAACTATTTCCCTCTCTAGCTATGGGTAAATAATAAGACAGTAACTGGACTCATTACGCTTGGTAAGGCAACCGGTCTATGAGAAGGAAACTGAATTCAACCCCTTTAAACTCCGCTAAAACATTAACTAGGTGTCGCATTCTGCTTGTATGGAGAGTTTGGTCAAATCCAATGAAGATGAGGACATTGTCGAAATAATCAAAATTATTCCTTTTTTTTTTTAAATATTTCAATCGCATCAAATCGTTTGTGTTAATAAAAACGGCATCAATATGTGTCGTGGACCGTAAGTAACCTAGACGATCCGTCAATCTGTTGGGTTTACTTGCAATAGGGGTCCATGATGATATTTATTTTAGAACGGATGGTTTGCACTTGCTTTGGTTTGGTTTTATTCACCGGCATATCAACTCCTCAAATTGGGTTATTTAAACGCTTAAAATTTGATTCATTTGTAAATGTTTTTGTCACAATCGTAACGTAATTTCTAATTTCAACGCAATCATAATTGTTCATTATTTTTTTTATGGGTATGTAATATCTCATCACAGAAAGCCCTGTTTTAATATGCACATAGGACAAGGCATGGACTATCTATAACGACAGAACAATCAATCATATGGAAGGTTTGATGTCACTGATAGGTAAAGCGGCAATTCTTCCAAGCTATAGTTGTATCAGTGCTACGTACGGCTGTACCTCTTGGACCGAAAAAGTGCTAGAGATAAGATGCTGGTGTTGCAACAATAAATGCTATTGTGCTGTCTTTAGTCAAATCGTGGAAAAAAAACATCCATCACGAAGCAACAATTAACCCTATCACACAAATATTCAAGTAAGACGAACAAACTATGCTGGATACCGTGGCTAAGCCAGAACGAACTCATTATGACGTTCTCCAGTGATCACCCACACATAGACACACCAGTGAAGACCGACGCAGCAAAAATACAAATTCAGCTGTATGGTGATACTGGTGATTCGTGCGGAAAATCTACCAGAGACGATGACCAATAAGACGGTGGCGCGAGAGGAGGGAATCATGCGAAATCGTGTTCTGTGTGTGTGTCCTGTCTCTTCTCTCTCTCTCTCTCTTCTCTCTCTCTCATCTCTCTTCTCTCTCTCTCTCTCTCTCTCTGTGTGTGGTGTGTGTGTGTGTGTGTGTGTGTGTGTCGTGTGATGTAGTCAGCGGTTTCTAATCCTTGCTGACAGTGTCTTATTAATGGGAGGGTGGAGTTAAGTTTGAAATTTCTGTGCTCTGTCCGTTGCCAGATATAAATTAGAAATGAAAAAAAAAATAACATGAAAATAAGAATTTAAAAAAGACAAACATTGAAAATAAAGAAGAAAAAACAAAAAGAAAAAAGAAAAAAGTAAAGATAAGTCAACCTTCTTCTATTTAATCGGCGAATTAATTGTAGAATTCTTTTATTTTTTACACCCCCCCCCCCGCAATCTATGTATGTTACTTTCACAGATTTCCGACATTTTGTTCTCGTCCTTCTAATAGGGCAACGTAGAGAACTTTAGAAAGAATTAGCGCATTACTTAACATGTGATTATTTTTTCTTTCTTTGAGTTTTAATTTATTTGGTCCGTATTTCCTTTAGGAAACACGTCACTTCTCTCCGAGTCGAGGCAGAGGCATCCATTAGCCACTGATACAGTTTTGTTTCGCTGCTCGACAGGCTTTTTTGTTTCTCCAATGCCGACAACCCGCCACAACCTTATTTCCTTCTCGTTTTGTATTCGGTCTTGAAATACCATTCGATAAATAATTCACGAATTAAAACATTCAGACGACGTCTGGAATTAAAGCGAGGAGTTTTTTTTCCTTTTTTTTAAAGCGATTTCTAAAGGAATAATAAATAAATTCTCTAAGCAGTTACCATATAAGAAAATATAAACTGTTTCTCAATAGAATCATGGACTAAAAACATGATTACAAAATTGAAGTTCTGATATTCTTGTGATTAAATTCAATTCAAATGTAAGGCTAGGTATTTTGTGATCTACAGAGATGCTAGGAAAGTATTTCCTCCTGTTATTTCCAAGAAAGCTATAACAGCCTCAGGGAACACAAAAACTGTTGAATAGAACAATTTTTAGCCATTATTTTCCACGTAAAAAACTCATTATCCAGGTACCTCGCACACACACACCAACACACACATATATCTTATTATAATGGAGATTGTGTGTTTTTCTGTCTGTAACCGAAACTATATTACTACTCAAGTCACAATTCCCTTAATTATTTACGTCAAATTCTCCATGATTTCATTTTTTAAACCTTCAGTTATTATAAAAATTGTTTTACATTATATACTGTTGACCATATCTACGTACTAATAAATGCAATTGTATTTAATATATACACAAAATAGCAGGTTTTACAGTGTGAACAAGAAGGCTAATTTGCATATTGATATTTAAAAATTTTATTTTAATAAATATGTGCTTGGTATTATTGATTTCTAATTGATTGGTTTTATCTTAAGAAATATAAACAAAAATCTCGTGGATAAATCTTAAAAGAAATTTTATTTACAAGAAGAAATAACTGTAATATTATCCTTTACTTCCTATTTTAACTAAATAGTTAAATTAGGAAAATTTACCAATGAAAGAGGGGAGTAATGGAAAATGATGGAATGTTTAGTTTCAAAGTTGTTCTATTTTCGATTATACCCCTCTGTTGCAGATCTTTTTATCTTTATTATTAGTCAGTTTCATTAGCCTTTCTAATTTAATATGATATTTTATTATATTAAAACTTAAATACTTGCACCGGAGGGTGCATATATTTGCTAGTATATATATATATATATATATATATA
>CM042152.1:100832611-100835111 GCA_023376005.1 Doryteuthis pealeii
GCTCAAATATTAATTTGATTTACTATTTATAGGCATTGATAAATTGTCACACAATTGCTCTCTCAATCGCTTGCCACATCTTAGGGCTTCCAATCTTGTATTTTTAATATCATCCCACAGCTTACCAAGCAAGTTTGTGTGTCATGTCCCATAAGTGGGATAAGAGACAAATACCATGAGACTGCGAAGATTACGGAACCATTACGCGAACTGTCTACCTTGATGTTTTAGCATTCTGTTTCGATTTACTCTACGTCTAGCGCAAACTGTAATTGAATGTACTAGTATATAGAATATTGTATGATCCAGTATAGTACATGGGCTTGATATAACATTATATTTACTATTTTTGTTTATAATTAATTAAAGTGTGTAAACATTTGAATAAAATAACCAGGAGAACGGTTTTACAATATAGGGATTGTTACCCGGTTAATTTAGGGGTGGGGTTCTGTCCCTTTACAATTGCGTCCTCGAACCCTTGAGCTGACACCGGTCCCCGTTAGATCAGCGAAGTTAAGCAGCGATGAGACTGCTCAGTACTTAATTGGGGGACCAGCAGGTACTGTAAACAACCTATATCCTTTGATTATCAAAATGACTTGATTCGACATCAAATGACCAAAAAATTATTTTGCCGTAAAACAAACCAACTAACCAACCCACGAACCCTTGAGTTGAAAACGTTGGGAACCCCTGAGCTAAGGGTTCAAAGGTTTAAGAGTTGGATGATGATAAAGATAATTAAACTCATGTTCTGATATTTTGTTTCCAAATATTTTATTGCTCATGCGTATGTCTGTGTGTACGAGAGAAAGAGAGAGAGAAAGAGAGAGAGAGAAAGAAGAGAGAGAGAGAGAAAAGAGAGAGAGAGAGAGAGAGAGAGAGAGAGAGAGATAATTTTAAAACCACCTGACAAATATGTTTTACCACGTAAATTTTTTCTTTTAAAATTCCCCTATAGACAAGGAAGATGCGTAAGAGCCTTTGGACTTCGTTTGCAATTAGATCCGTTTGGAATTTTATGGGATTTTTCCTGCGTTTACTTCGTTCATTAAAAATAGAATCACACAGACGCAAGTTCACATTCGTTAGCAAAGATACAAGTCGAATATATAAACTTAGTTATTCCGTTCGTAGTAATGTCATTCATTAGTATTTTTTTAGATGATTCATCGACACACTTAGTGACGTAATTAGTTGCACGCATGCGCATATAGAGACTGAAACGCTTTTTTTAAAAACTGAATATCAAACAGCTGTGTGCGCTAGAAATAAAATGGCAGGGATAGAAAAATGTGAAAAATACACATACATATGACAGGCGAATATGATACGAGTGAAAAATCGATACCACACATACACATATAAAAGATCGAAACAGTGAATAAAAAGATAGAGAAATAGAAAAAAAAAAAAGAAAAAAAAAAGAAAAAAAAAAAAAAGGAAGGAAACAAAATGAAGGAATAAATAAAGGAAGGAAGGGAAAAAGGGAAGGAATGAAGAAAGGCAGATACAAAAAATGTGTATGCATATGTCAATACAAAGAAAGGTAGTCAGAATGAAAGAAAGAAAGAAAGAAAGAACGGTAGAAATGAAAGGAAGAATAGTACATTTGAAAGAAAGAGAAAAGCAAATGAAAGGAAGGAAGGAAGGTAACGAGAAAGAAAGAAGAAATAAAGGAAGAAAAGAAGGTAGGGAGAAAGGAAGATATGAATGGAAAGAAAGAAGAAAAAGATAAAAATGGAGAGAAGAAAGACATGTAAAAAAAAATAAAGAAAGGAAAGAAGAAAAGAAAGAAAGAAATATGAAAGGGAATAATAAAAGAATGACTTTTAAAAAGAATGATTGGAAAGAAGGAAAAAAAGAAAAAAAAAAGAATGAAAAAAAGAAGATCGAAAGGAAGGTGGAGTATGAAATGCACAAAGATAAAAACGAATGAAAAACTAAGAAAAGAAAGAAAGAAGGAAAGAAAGAGATAAATAAAAAGAAAGGTAACAAAAAGAAAGTCAAGAAGGAGGGCAAAAGCGAAAAGAAAATGAAAATGATGGAAAGAAGGAAATAAAGAGGAAGAAATGAACGAACGAAGAAAAGGAAGTGAAACCGAAGAAACTAAAGAAGGAAAAAGGATATAAAAACGAAAAGAACGAGGGAAGGAACGAAGGATGTAGAAAAGAAAAAAGGAAGAAAATATAGAAAAAATAAAAAAAGGTAAAAACGAAAGAAGAAAGAAAGAGAGAAAGAAATAAATTATCAAAAAAGAAAAAAAGGAAGGAAAAGTATGGAATTATGGTGTTGTAAGAAAAAAGAAAATGAGAAGAAGGAAGGAAGGAATGAAGGAAGGAAGGAAGATTGAAAGAGTGGAAGGAAGACTGAAGAAAGTTATGAAGGAAGCGAAAGAAGAAGAAAAAAAGGAAGATGGAGAGAAATGAATGTGATAAACAAGGAAAATTAATCTGAGGAAAGAAAAAAATGGAATGTATTTATTTTCTTTGATATA
>CM042152.1:100840111-100845124 GCA_023376005.1 Doryteuthis pealeii
CTTTATTCTATAGGTTAATAGTAGGGTAGACTGAGATTTTTAACATTGGTTAGGCAACCAGTCTAGGAGAAGGAAATCTCTGAATTCAAACCTGTTAAACTCCGCTTAAGAAATTGACCTTGACTGAAGGAATTAGTAAACACACACACACACGCACACACACATATATGTATATATATATATATATATATATATATATATATATACACATATATATAATATATATATATATATATATATATACATATATATATATATATATATATATATACATGCATACATATATATATATATTATTGGAATTTGGTTGATTTTTTGGAATTTCTATCAACAAGAAAAATACGTTATCTTGGAATACAAGACATGTGCTTGATATCAATGTTTTGTTAGTTTTAGCTCGTTAACTATTGCACTAAGCCTGAAATAGTAATTTACTAAGCTAAGTATGGCACAAGGCCAGAATTCTGAGGCACTCAGAAACGAACTAATAATGATCGGTTAACCATTACTATATATATATATATATATATATATATATATATATATATATGAAGTAGTCAAACAGTGTGTTTGAAAATGGCGAATGCCGACGATTTGTGGGAGATTATGTGCTTAATTAAAGTCATACCTAATTTTGTTAATTAATTAATTATAACTAAATGAATTAGGCGTGCATATCGGTTTAAATGTAAAGCGTAAATAAATCGAGAAAAGTCATCTCTGTTGGGCTGAAATGTACACACAGAGATTACTTTTTTCTCGATTTGTTTACGCTTTACATTTAAACCGATATGCACGCCTAATTCATTTAGTTATTATTAATTAATTAACAAAATTAGGTATGACTTTAACTAAACACATAATCTCACACACACACACACACACACACACACATATATATATATATATATATAATTTTATTTTAAAACAGATGGTCCAATTCGTAAATGAAGAACTTTTACAAAATAGGAAGCCGGAGAAGAAAAGGAGAAAATTTCAAACAGAAAAAAACAAAAAGAAAAAAGGTTGGAAAGAAGAAAATCTACCGAAATAGTCAATATGTAAAAAAAAATGTGTTCAATACACTAAGTTGAGCAAAATATAGCAAACTGAGTCAGATACTTACCTATCTACGTTTTACCTAAAAGATCTTCAGGATAAATCGGACAGTTTTGCTGTTTTAGGAAGGAGAAAACCATATATTTATATTTCAGTTGGTTAAAATTTTAGTTATCAAGCATTTTTTTAAAATATCCCGTTATCTTTTAGAACCGTTTCGTTTTCTATTTTAGTCTTCTCAAATATTTCAGCTTTGCTGAACTTTGACCCATGTATTTATTTAATGTTAGTTCATGTTTAAATACTTGCCAGTTACGATTAGTCAAATTGACTGATGACCAAACATTGGGAGTTGTGGATACATTAAGTCAACGGCGTTAGTCAATTGACAGCTTCTCGTCTATAGGATTTTCAAAGCAAGTGAATATTTTTGTTTGTGTTTTTCATTATATTTTGTTGTGTGGTGCATTATGGGAAAGGTAAATCAGTTTAGTCTGGTGGATTCTAGTTTAGTCTCAGGTGCATGGTGGGGAGTTAGTTTTCTTTGTGTGGGAATTAGAGGAGGGCGTTCAATTTGGCGATATTTTATTTTATTTTATTTTATATTCATTAATTTGGTATTTTATTTTAACTTTATTGGGTTTAATTTATTTTGATTTTCTTTTTGTTTTGTTTTGTTTTTATCATATATCATTATTGTTATTATTGTCATATTTATTTGAATATTTCACTCCAGCTTTTAACTGGTGGTCTTTCCCTGGACTCTGGATGACAACAAGTCTCATCAGATCTCCAGGACTCTTCTGAGTACTCGAGCCAATCTCAGCAATGCAGCTGTCTGGATGATTTTGTGATCGTTCCTAGTTTTATTATTTATTTATTTTATTATTATTATTATTATTATTAGTAGTAGTAGTAGTAGTAGTAGTAGTAGTCCTGTGTATGACGCTAAATTGCATCTAGTGGTGAGGTTCCAATTCTGGAGTTCTGGGGAGTGTGGTGTACCCCTTCATCACCATTACACCCAGGTCCACCTTGACCCGAAGTGGTAGTAGCTGTTATGGATCCATCAATGGGTTAAATAGAAAAAATGATTTTAAATTTGTGTTTTAAAAAAAATTAGTTAAAAACATTGAATACCCATTGAGAATAAATTAAGTAAAACGTCTTCGGCATAAAATAATTGACTTTGTTGTCCATGTTGATATATTATGGTCATCCACAGATACCGTGTTCCAGCGTATCCCGTCTCCTCAGTGTGACTAGACTTAGCAGACTACCCCCAACCGACTGATTTTTCCAAGAGTCAGAGTCTCCAACCCCTCTGCACCTACCAGTAAGAAGAATTCTAATTTATCAATACATCCATAGGTATATATGTCATAGTCACTAGAGAGCTCAAATCAGTTAATAACAGAGAGCCTTGCTTTAAGCGAATGCGTTGACCGTCAGGTAAATTCCCGTCCAAAGATCTCCACAGGCTTTGAGAGCATATATCATAGTAAAAGGCACCTCAGGTAGTGTAATGGTTAGCAAGCCAGATTAGCAAACCATCGTTAGTGAGTTTGATTCTCCCTGGGTGCCCCATTCCTCTGGACTTGTGCCGCATCTAAGCTACGTTTAGTAAATAACTATATCATAGTCATACACACACACACACACACACATACATATATATATATATATATATATATATATATATATATATATATATATATATATATATAGAGAGAGAGAGAGAGAGAGATAGAGAGAGAGAGAGAATTAAACAAAAGGCACATCTGTTTAACAATTTTTTTTTTTTTTTTTCACAAAGAAAAAACTAAACAAAAAACTCCAAATACTAGAAGCTTTATACATAAAACAATACAAACCATCCTTAAACAAAATTAATTTCCAATACAGTACACACATTCTAAAATGCCTATAACACCTTTCTCACTAATTCTTCTCCTTCCAGCCTCCACATTGATATAATTTTTTAAAAAAACAAACAAAAAAAAAACTGGAATACATCACCCCTGATGATGGCACTTCGAAGTGCCGAAAGTACTCGGGAACTGAACTTTGCTGGTCTTATCCACCAATTCCACCCAACCATTAAAAAAGTTGGCCAGAAAACTCAAAAAGATAAAAAATAAAATTGTAAAACAGGAGATGTGCCTTTTTTAAAAATTCTACATGTATAAATGAAAGAATGCTGCCCAAACACACACACACACTCACACACGCACACACGCACACACACACATATATATATAATATAATATAATATAATATAATATAATATAATGGAGAATGAATGTGAAAAGTTTTGGCATATGAAGGTGCTCAATGCTAAAATAGCAGAGCAGTTTTAAAATCAGAGATTAAATATTGTGGTGTTGATATTCTATAACTGCAGTATCAAACTGCAGTTATAGAATATCAACACCACAATATTTATGCATATTATACAATATTCAGACGGTCAAAAATATTAAAATATTAAAATATTAAAACGTTGGCTTGTTCAGTTACGAAATATTAACACCATAATATTCTATCTCTGTTTTATATATATATATATATATATATATATATATATATATATATATATATATATATATATATATATATATATTATACATTAGATCAAAATGCATGTTTTAGGTGGTTGTGTGTTCTTCAAAAGTAACTTTTCAATCAGAAATGCTCTTAAAAAGACTTGGTAAAAAATTGGAAAAAACGAGAGCTGAATGCTAATTTTCCCATATATATTTCCTTGATGCGGTATTTTAGGCCTCCAGCTGTCTTGCAAAATTTATTGCATTTTATGTCATTTACCATCTGCTCGTGTGGCTTTTTTTTGGCAATCTCAAATGATTTACCAGTTCTGCCTTAGAAAAAGAGATTCTCCAACGTCTTGGAGGCAAGATCCACTTTATTCGCTATCTCAATAATTTTACATTTACGAGCTACACATTTTAGTTTTTGGTACTCTTTTGTGCATATACACACGCGTGCATGCGTGCATCTATCTATCTATCTATTTATTACACTAAAGCTGAGTGAATCAATGATCGTTTCCTAAAGGATTTTTCCTATTTAGTTTAATGACACAAACTACCTGCCAAAATATTCCTTAGTTCTGAGATTTAGTTATAATTCAATTTAAGTCGTTTTGACGTACGTTTCGAAGACTCGTCGTTTTTCAAAAATATTGATATATTAAAACCTTAAAAGTTATATGAAATATTATAATATTTCTGTCATCTGTAAAAAAAGTAGCTGTATCATTCATAGCGTATGGTACTATTAATTCCGGGTTTTATCGATTGTTTATGCTAATAATTTACCGAAATATACCGATTAGTGGATGGGGTGGGGGTGTGAATGTTTGCGATGAAAAAGGAAATGAAATAATGAAAAGAAGAAAAGAAGGAAAGAAAAAAAGAGTGAGAGAGAGTTAAATCAAGATTATCATACATTTAACATATTGAAATATATTGCAATAGCTCTTAAGTAAACATATCAAACGTTGTAAAAAATAAGATTATCATGCTGTGGTATATACACAGGTCTTGCTAGTATTTATTAATCGTTCATTTTCTCATTTAAAATGAACTTATTGTACGAGTGTTTATTGGCACAGCTGAGCTGACGACACTCGTAAGAAATGAGAATTTGGCGTATATGCAACACCAGATAATCGGGATTTACATTTTGAGATTTCATCTTGGACGATTTGGATGGTCTCATTTTTAACCAAAGAGTGTTGCAAGATCATAACTGTCGTACTTTTAAGGAACATGATTATTAATATATACATACCATAAATGCATGCTATAAAAATACTTATTCAAATCCTTTTACCCAGTACGGTGAACGGGTTGGGTAAATACCTACCAATTATAATGAGCATATGAAACATGTAAGCAACATTCGCCTTTGAAATTCTGAATCTTTAAAAAG
>CM042152.1:100845324-100866135 GCA_023376005.1 Doryteuthis pealeii
TTACCAGGATGTTCGGATGTATTTGTTATAAGACTACAATAATGAATGAGCAAGGACACGCGCATAATCATATATACACAAACACATGTATATATATTTACTTGATCAATCTCAATATATGTATATACACACACAAACAGCCTCCATATTATATATATATATATATATATATATATATATATATATTAGATAGATACATGCGTATTTTTCACCTTCTCATTTGTCATCTGATATGGATTTGTTACACAAATAAATGACACATTGTATCTGTGCATCTGTAAACTTCATGTGTACCTTTTTATACGGTCATTTACTTATAGGAGAGCAGGTGCGTGTATTTGTGTACGTATACGTGTGTGTATGTTAAACTTTAGTTGTATATATGTGTGTGCGTGCAAGAGTCTGTGTGTAGTTGTGTATTAGTCTCTGTGTGTTTGTGTGCTAAACATTAGATTTATATGTTTCTGTTCGTGCAAGTCTGTGTGTGTGTGTCTGTTAAGAATTTGTTGTATATATTTGCGTGCGTGCGAGTATGTGTGCGTTTAAGTGTAATTCGATGTTTGTGTGTGTGTGTTAAGAATTAGTTGTATATGTTTCTGTGCGTGCAATTGTGTGTATGTGTAGTTGTGTGTGTGTGGTGTGTGCGCGCGCGCCAATCATCAGTTATATACATTTGTGTGCGTGCAAGTGTCTGTGTGTATGTGTAGTTGGGTGTTTGTGTGTGTGTGTGTGTGTGTGTGTGTTAAACATTAGTTGTATATGTTTCTGTTCATGCAAGTGTGCGTGAGTGTGTGTGTATATGTATGTGGGTCTTTGCGTGTGTGTGTGTGTGTGTGTGTGCGAGCGCACGTTAACCTGTTAGTGTGTTGTAGCGAGGCACCGCGTCTGGCATTATTTGTCAGCTGTACTCCTGTCGTTTATGTGACTTATTGTTAGAATCGTAGTATATAAAGTTACTCACCTGAGTGTGGGTGTCGATTTGATTCACTATCAACCGGTGATATCACCAAGTAAACTGCAAATCTACTCCATCCTACGACAGTGATACCACATCCATTTTCAGTAATTCTTTGAGGCCTGAAACACGAACGGGGTGGGGTCGTGTGTTCGACAGGGTGGTTTTTAATCAGACGCCTTGCTCTCCGCAGACCCCGGTGCAGGGAGCCTGCCACCGATGTAGGTACTCCGTGTGAACTCGTCCAATTGGTGACACAGACCCGCACACTATTCGTCACTGACACACGCGCACGCCGCACGGTGCAGAGTGCACAGGCAGGATAGAATTTATGATGTTTGTTTTTTCTCTCTTTTGTTTGTTTGTTTTTGTTTTGTTCCCTTTTATGCTTGAATTATTTTTGCCTGATGATCTGATGAGGATGAAGGAACTGCGCTAAGATATTTTCTCTCTTCTGAATTCTTTCAAATTAGTGAGTAATTATTAGTAAGTATTTAGTAATTCCCCGCTCAAATATAGATATGTTATTATCAACAAAAACAAACTAAAATATATATCTATCTATATATATGTGCGTGTATGTGTTTCCTTATAGAAATAACCAAGTTTAATGCCTTTCAAAAACAATATAAAAAATTACGTATATAAAGCTATGTATTGTATAATTGAGCGTATATTTATCAATAAAAAAAAGTTCTGGTATATAAAGCTATTTACTGTATAGGTGTGCGTATATTTGTCAATTAAAAAAAAAGTTACGGTATATAAAGCTAAGAACTGTATAAGTGAATATATATTTATCAATTAAAAAAAGTTACGGTATATAAAGTTATGTACTGTATAAATGAGTGTATATTTATCAATTTAAAAAGTTACGGTTTCGCGTGTGAAGATACTAAGGTCTGAATTAAAGTCAGATATTCTCTCGATGTAAACAAGTCATTGCGTACATGCCTATATTTGACTGATTCTAAACGGGGTTAGTTTGCTAAATACATCTGTGTTTGCTAACGTTAGTTTTATGTGTGTATATATCTCTTTATTCAATTATATGTATTTATCTACAAAAGACAGTCGTGTAAATATATATTGTGTGAGCCAATATGTGTGAGCGCTCAATTGTTTTGAGTCACGGTAAAAACTATTGATATTATGTAAAGCGAAATCAATAGGCGCCCATTTGTTTATATTTTGAATGGATTTCTGGTGTGATTTACTTACTAGAAAGTAAACTAACGGTATTATTATTATTATTATTATTATTATTATTATTATTTATATTATTATTATTATTATTATTATTATTATTATTATTATTATTATTATTAATAGTAGTAGTCGTAGTCGTAGTAGTAGTAGTAGTAGTAGTAGTAGTTAAATACTCATTTAATCGCTCAGCCCTGTGTGGTAGCTGACAATATATTTCTAATATTTAAATTTTTACTATTCAATTTCCTGTGAAGTTTCGACAATTTAAAGAAAAATGACTAAATCGTCGATTCTGTAAAAATGTCTATCAGTCTGTCTATCTATCTATCTAATTTAAAGAGTTGTTTTACTTTTAGGCAATTTTATTGTTTTTAGACCAAGAGGAAACAGTTTGAAATAGAAAATTGAAATCCAATTTGGTTCAATAAGTCTATTAAGTCAACCCCTAATGAAGGTCACTTAACAGAACAAAGATCGAAGATATTCAATAAAAGTAATAAGAATGAAATAATAAAATAATTGAAAAAAAAAAAGTCAGTCTACAAAACAAACTAAAAACACAAAGCTTGAAAAAAAAATCAATCGATCAAAATACCGAATATAAAACTGCGAAATATAACATGATGATTGAATTAATAACAGTATCAATACCAGTAACGTAGATCTTGTAACTATATATGCATGTACGTCTCTAAATGTTGATTTATATATGTGTATTTAAGCGTTGACGAAGAATTCTAATCATATTTATTTTGCTTTGTCAATCAATTGTTCTTGTAATTTAGTTTGCTGGTAGAAGTACATTTTAATAAAGTACTAGCCCTTTTCCCTTTTGTTTTTATATAACTTCCCTTGTTTTAGATTTCCAAGTGCGTGTGTGCGTGTGCGCGCCTTCTTATTTTTGTGTTTGTCGAAAATAAAATTTCAATAGGTTTGTTTTAGGTTTAAATAGATATTTAGCTACGGTCTAGTGGTGATATGTTTGTGTTTTTATTTTGAGTGGGGGTGTAGTTGTATTTAAAAAAAAATTCTTAAGTAGAACAGGCGTGCTGTCACAAAAGTTTAATGTTTCAATTTCTCGTCTATAGATTCGCACGTGTATATAGGATTTCTTTTTCTTTCTTTCCTTTATGTTTTACGATGGATTAAATTCGATACTTGGAGTTATTTTTTTATTTTAAAATTGGCTGATTTCTCAAAAAAAAAAAAAGAAAAAAAAAAATATCGAAATCTAGAATTAAAAATAAACAAACAAAACAAAACAAAAACAACTTAAAAGAAATGTTGCAACTGAATGTTTGAGTATGTATACGTTATATATAAAAATTGTGCGCGTGTGTGAAAATTCATAGTGGGAGTGCGCGTAAAAATGTTATATGTATATATATACATATATTTAGATCCACTAGGGTATACTTATCATTGCATTTTTTTTACTACTGGTGGGTAGTATTGGGCCGTAAAACGGACTGAAGAAAGCGTAATATTTTTTTTTCCGTCTAGTCTTCGATTTGTTTTTTTTCTTGTTTTATTTTTATTTTTTGTTGCTTTTGTTTTTAAATTATTAAGCAATCCCTTTGTGTATTTCCTGTTAGTTTTCTTTTAACAAGTTGGTGGCCTCAGGTTTGTGTTTTTAGGGCCAGCGTTGAAATAACTTCATCCGGCATTTATTATTTGAAATGGGAGGGTTACTTCAGGGTAAAAACTCGTCCAGATGACAGTGTTGTCTGGTTCTCTTTAAATATTTTTTTTCAAACGAAGTTCCTGGTAGTAATTTTGACCAAATTCTTCTTATATCCCCAGATGCACTCCGTATCTGATAGTATCTTTTTCTTTTTCTTTTCTTTTTCTTTTTATCTTTTCCTTTCTTTTTTTCTTTCTCTTTTTGTTTTCTCCTCCTAAACACACTCCACCCAATGCTCCTTTCACTCACTCTCTCCTTCACTCTCTCTTTCTTTCTCTTTTTTCTAGCTTTCTTTTTTTTTCTTTCGTCGGCACCTCCCTTTGTTCCGTCGGAGTTCTGCACTTCTCCTCTCTTGTCACCTTCCTTCGCCAGTCTTGTTTAATAACGCCCACCTTGAAATTTCGCTCTCCTCTCCGCCGTAGAAGTGGAAACGACGCGGCTCTGATGTACGGCTGTATTGCAACGCTGCTGCCTAACCATCTGAGTGATCCTCACCCCGCCTACCGCCGCCGTTCGCAAACAGCATTGATACCGCCGTTAACATACAAGCTTTCAATCCTCGACTCCTTTATCTTTCTCTTTCTCTTTTCATTGGCGCTACACCTCTTCTTTTTTCTTTCTCTTTGTCTAACCTTTTTCTTTTCATACACTTGCACTCCAGTCCTGTCGGCTGCGGCTTTAGAATATATCAACTGCACATCTGTAGAGGGGTACCCCCCCCCAATGGGATCACCTGTTGGTCGTGGGTATCGATCCATGATGCTTCAATATGGAACCCTTGGAGCTGAACAGTCCATGAAATGCGATACTCCTCTTTGGCACTTACTTTGCCAGACGGGCTGTCGGAGAGACTCCCTCCGATCAATCGGCTGGTCACGTCAAGCCCTAGCACCTATATGATTCTCCAAACTCTATTGTCCTTATGGTAAGTCCCAACCATTTTAATGATATATGTGCTAGAGGGTTGTGACTGGGGGTCATTGTCCTGTGTATGACAATTAATTCTATCTGATGAGGTTCCAGTTCTGGAGGTCTGGGGAATGTGGAGTACCCCTTCATCTCCATTACTCCCAGGTTCACTCTAACCCGGAGTGGTGGTACCTGTTAGGATCTCGTCTCTGGGTTAAATAGAAAAAAATGTATTTAAAGAAAATGTGTTCAAAATGAATTTAAAAAAAGAAAAATTGAGTACCAATCAAGAATGTATAAAAACATCTTCGGCATAAAATGACCCAAGAAGGGTTAACATGCCGTAAAACCCAACCAACACTCGCACTAATTTACACCAGATGTATAATATATGTCGAGAAGCATTTGTCAATTACACAACTTTTGTTCTTTTTCTTTATCATTTTAATCCTTTCGAGTTTTTCACACCAGTTATAACAGGTGATTTTTCCGTCTAGACTAAGTGACAGCAAGTCTTTTCAGATATCTTCTAAGTATTATATCCGATTTTAGAAGTCGTGTGGTCTGGATGGTTTCGATTCTAGTCATTAATTTCCCGCTCAGCTACTCTATTTTTCAGGTTCCGGGATACAATTGGTATCACCATCACCTTCATGTTCTATAATGTTTTGAGCTCTCTAGCAAGGTCCAGGTATTTGTCTATCTCTTCGTCTTCATTTTCTTTCACTCAAAATGCATTAGATGAAAAGCTCTTTTTTCTAGGTAATTGAAACTAGGTCTGTTCTTCTGACCGAGATTAGTTGACCAATTTGTATATCAAAGTCCCAGAGAATTTCATGCGCCTAATTTTCTAGGAATGATTCTGGTTTGTGCATATACCATTTGATAGTATGGTCAAATTTTAATTTCTTTCACAATTCTCTGTGGTTTACAGTTTTCACCAAGCCGTATCTAGTTTTGTATTTCTTTTGTGCCAGTTTGCTGCATTCGCTTATTAACCGTGATTTATCTCTGTCCCTAGTTTACCTAAACTTGTTATTCTTTTGTGTATTTTGCTTTAATATAATTGATCCTTATGGTTTTCGCTGATGGTCCCTTATTTTGTGCAGCTGTTAAAAGAGATCCAGTTTCTCTCTTGAGGTTTCCCTTCTTATAATCCAAGTATATAACACCGTAATGGTAGTACGTGTTGGGACCGATCCATGAATCAAATATGTATTTACCCAACACCTCCACACGAGTTGGATATGACACAAGATCAATTTTCAAGTGGAGTGTAACGGGTTTCAATATAGCTTTCCTTCTTCTAGACCGGTTGCTGTACCGAGGTTAAAGAGCCCAGTTTTCCATACTATTTATCCATCACTGGAGGGGGGAATATTTGGATTCATACCTTCTCCAAGGGTATTAGCACTATGTGAAATGCAAACAGCCTCGCCCAAGATTTGTCACCATATCCATTTTCAATGATGTTAACCATTACCTGACAAGCGTTTCCTACTCTAAATAAGACGATTTGAAACATTGACATTGTAACTATAAGCCCTCCCCACACCACCCCAAAGGGTGGATGTCCTAGGTATGACATAATAGTGTCCGGCGATGAGGTCCCAGTTATGGAGATCTTGGGAGTGTGAAATACCCCTTCATTACAATTATTCCCAGTTTTACTCTTACTTGAAGTGATAGTACATGTTAAGGTCTCAGCTAATAAATCTTTGAGAATTACTAGTAGTGAGTAGGAATTCCTCGAACCTGTCTTGCATTGTGTGCAAACAAATGATTATTATTATTAAATATAATTATAAAAGTTAGATAAACATTCTTGGCCATACAATACTTACACACTCTTTAATACTCAAGAAGGGACATAAACCATATTGAGGGACATGCCAAATACCTTACACTTTCAAACATTTCCTCATGGAGTGTGGAGTTTTCACTTCAATCAAAAATAAATATTTCAATGCAAATAATATGAGGGATCTGTTTGAGAATTCTTACATGGATGACATTATGTCTTTCTTGAGAGAAATAAAAATATATATAAAAAATTATACACTCTTTTATGCTCAAGTAGAAGGATCAACCATGGCACAGGACAAACACCTTACACTTTCAAACATTTCCTCGTGGAGTGCGGAGTTTTTGCTCCAATCAAAAAGAAATATTTCAATGCAAATAATATGAGGGATCTTTTTGAGAATACTAACATGGATAACATTTTGTCTTTCTTGAGAGAAATAAAGATATATTGAAATTTATGAATCAGATAAAAAATTAATCCACGAAATACATCTACAAAAATTACACCAGTAAAGGAAACTTGAGTACCAACTTTTATCTCACAATCTAATAAGTTTTTGATATTAAATAACACGCAAGGTTATCATACAATTAAAAAAAACAAAAAAACAAAAAACAAAACGAACCAAACCAAACCAAATGAAGTTAATGAAAATTATTTATACCAATTTGAAGGCATTAAACACTTGAAACATAGACATATTTATCAAAATATTTTCGACATTAAATGACCGAAAAGGTTGATATGCCATAAAACAAACAAACCAGACCAACTGTCTATAAGATCTCCATTACTTTGACCGAATGTTGAATGTTCACCTGGCATAACAGCTCAGTTACAGAAGGTCTTCCCTATCTAAGTATCATATTCTCCTTGTCTAAAGGAGGGAAAGTTCGCGTTTATTTCACGGTGCCTGAGGCACCCATGAAGTGGAATGCAGATGGGACATGTGCAATTTTAATGATCACCCATCGAGAGGCATGCTTCCTACAGGGTTGACATTTTATCCTTCTTTAGAGAAATAAAAGTATATCGAAAATTATGAGTCAGATATAAAATACATTCACGAAATACATCTATAAAAATACATCTGGAAAGGAAACTTGAGTACCAACTTTTATCTCACAATCTAAGAGTTTTGGCATTAAATTAACCACAGGGGTTATTATACCATTAGACAAACCAATCCAAAACAGACCAAACCAAATGAAGTTAAGGAAAACTATGTATACCGATTTGAAGATATTAAGAAATTATAACATAGAAACTTTTATGTTGACCTCGGGGGTCATATTTGTTTGTATACTTTCAGCATCAGTGTCAAATTCTTTTACGTGTGTTTTAGCTGGAGAGGAGCTGGGCACCGCTAAACTCCCGCTGAAACCATACAACTGTACACAAACAATTATTATTAAATTATAATAGTTCTTTGAAGGGCCACATAATTGGGTAGTAATTGTTTGTGTTAAAAAATGAATGAAATTTCATCATTAAATAACCCATTGGGATTTGAGTTACCGTTAAAGAAATGAATCAAACGAAACTACTTTTTACAACTTTCATTTTTAGGCCCTTGATAGGAGTGATTTTTTCAGTTTAATTTTTCTCTCTCTCTTCTCTCTCTCTCTCTTCTCTCTCTCTCTCTTCTCTCTCTCTCTCTCTCTTCTCTCTTTCTCTCTCTCTCTCTCTCTCTCTCTCTTCTCTTTCTCTCTCTCTCTTTCTCTCTCTCTCTCTCTCTCTCTCTTTCTCTCTTCTCTATCTCTATCTCTTTCTCTCTCTCTTTTCTCTCTCTCTCCCCTGTCTCTCTAAAAAGAACAACAACAAACAGACATAAAAAGAAATTGCTATGCTAAGTGCATTTTCTCACTCTTTTTTGCGAATCCAAGTTTTTCCATTTTTTCCTTCAATTTCGTTATTTTAATTGAAAACCTCGCGACACCCCCTAACTACGCTTTGAGACACACCTGGGTGTCATGACACCCCAGCTAAAAAGCATTACTCTAAGAGATTCTATGAATGGAAATATTCATCATGATACACAGATAAATTAATAGGTTGTAGAACACTAATTAAATGAGACACTTTCCTCTCCGGTCCAACACCGAAAAGTGGGAACACCTGTCCACAGAGAACAAATTCTCGTCAAACACCGAAGACCACTTACAAACACAACTTTTCCCGTATTTGTACCCACTCGATCAGCTCATTATGGGAAGTGTGAAAAAACCCCGCCCATCCTAAAAAATTTCCCCAAGACTTTTATTTCGGCAAGCCATGTACAACTAGCCAATCAATGCACGTGGCTTCCTTTAAAAATAAAAATCTAATTATTTTGCCTTTCTTTGACAAAAAATGATGCTTCTGAGAGTCATATATTTGGAGGTACAAAGCTGTTATTTTACACCAGGTACAAGCCACTGACTCGTTTAAGACCCTTAGGTTGATCAGTTGGATTGTTACTACCACCCAGGTTCAAAGTGGACTAGGCCCTAATGGTGATGGTGAAGTACTCCCAGAGCTCCAGAATTGAAACTTCACCATAGAGTTTAATGCCATACTCAGGACACCAAGGCCCTCAACCACCACATTCTTGCACATATATGATAAAAAGGGTTGTGGCAGGTCTTAAGGGCAATAGGTTTGGGATAACCATATAGGCGCTAGGGATTGACGTGACCAACCGATTGATCTGAGGGGGCCTCTTCGACCGACAGTCTAGCCTAAGTAACAGCCTAAGTGGAATGTTGCATGTCAGGGACTACTCAGCCACCAAGGTTCCCTATTTAAACATCAAGAGTTGCTATCAACGGTCAACAATTGACTCCTTGTGTATGCGAGTGTGTGTGTGTGTGTGTGGAGGTGGTTACCCCTCTGCAGAGGTGAAGTCGGTGTGTTCTAACGCCACAGCTGACAGAGCTGAAGGCTCTTAGGCAATTCTTCACTACACAGACATCCAGTCATCCATTTTTTTTCGGTGTTGGACCAGGGAATATTCCTTGCTAGTCGCACCATATAACACAGTAAAACCTTTCCTATATTGTTGAGAGAGGAGATGGGCATTGCCATGTAACCGCCATTTCCCAGAGAGGAGTGATGCAGGGAAATACTCAGCAAAGCAGCCCGACGTTACACGCATAATCTGAATAAGTTACAAGTATTTGCATCAATATATCATGCTTATAGCACGGATATCCATGATATCCCTATCATTCATTACCCTCTGGAGGTCCTCTGCGTAGCATCCACTATCCGCGCAGAGCTGTTCAATATAGGTATTTTTGGGGAGGCCCATGTGCTAGTTTCCACACGAGAACGTCATTTATGAGTTCATCTCCGCTTCTCCAGCAGTGCTCAGCATGTCTTGTTCGTCTCACTCGGATGATATGTGTAACAGGGGGCAAGTGGTATGGTATTGTTTCCACAATTTGTTTAATATCAAACGCAGCAATTTTTGTGCAGCTGGCATCTAGCTTATTCTCTAGACAATTCGTTACGGTCCAAGTGGTGCAGCCCAAGCCCTAGTTCTATCAGTGCTACTGCTGGGTCACAAGAAACATACATAAATACATACATTCAATGGAGACTCGGCTATTTAGCCATAGTAAGGCAACCAATCTTGGAGAAAGAAGACACCGAATTTAAGCTAGCTGTAAAAATGTATCTTGCGTCACATCCCTTTTCGTGACGGAGGTGTTGGTTGCATGTTGTTCGCAAAGTCTTGTCAGACGAATGCCACTTCTTCATTCATTGTCCATTCGTGAGCTCGTTGATGACTTTTCAGCCCTGCCAGCGACTTGCATTTATTAGAACAAATTTTGCACTCATGACGATCGGTGTTGATTGAGACAACAAGGACGGTATACGCATCACTGTGGACTCTCATGTGCCGCATGAGACCACCAGTTGCAGTCGGATTGCTTTCATGTGACTTCATGTGATTAACCAGATCTGTCTTTT
Organism: Doryteuthis pealeii; assembly: GCA_023376005.1. Classification (NCBI taxonomy): domain Eukaryota; kingdom Metazoa; phylum Mollusca; class Cephalopoda; order Myopsida; family Loliginidae; genus Doryteuthis; species Doryteuthis pealeii. Next base: position 100,855,846 of record CM042152.1, read on the forward strand.
GACGACATGGCCCGGCCACACATCTCACAAATCTACACATCGCCAAAATTTTCTGGAAGAGTTTCACGTTTTCTGCATGCTCTTTTGAGTTTTGCTACATACATACATACATACGTACGCACATGGAGGCGCGCTTAGCGTAACGGTACTCATCGTAGAAAGTGGAATCGGTGACCAGAGTTCAAATTCTGGAGGAGGGTGCTTGTGTTTCACTTCGGGCTCATGCTCATGGGAAAGGTATGAATCCATCTGATCTCCCAACCATGGGGAAATAGTAGGGGAGATTGGGTTCTTTAGACTTGGCTAGGAAAAGGAGACTCCGACTGTTCTCACTATCCCCCAACTATGGGTAAAATAGTAGAGTAGACTAAGTTCTTTAGTCTTGGTAACATAACTCGTCCAGGAATAGAAAAAATTGAATTCAAACAAACTTTACCCCGCTTAAAAATTGACTTTGTGTCACATCCTGCTTATAGCGAGAGGTCGGTAAATTCTTACCTATTTCTATCTATTAACCATTATTACTGAATAGCGTGTTCGATCCTCGCTGGATACCACATACTTGCTACTTTATGTCACATCCTACCCATGGCAAATAGGTTAGGCAAATACCCAGGTATTTATAAAACTAAAGTCCCCACAAACAAGGGAAGAAAAAGTGCTATTTCTTATCTTCCTCGACCATCTCCAGAGAAGCACCCGCCTTGTCGGTGGGGCTGTACAATACGCCGACTGCATATCTGCAAAGGGATAACCCCACCACAGGTGTCACCTGTTGTCCGTGAGTGGTGACCCGTGATGCTTAAGAACGGATTCCTGGTGGCTGAGGAGTCCATGACATACAACACTCCACTTTAGCCCTTACTTAAGCTAGATGGACGGTCGTAGAGGCCCTCTCCGATCAATCGGTTGGCCACTTCAAACCCTAGCACCTATATGATTGTCCCTACCCTATTGTTCTTATAGCAAACCCTCAACCCTTTTTATCATATATGTGCTAGAAGGCGTTGACTGAGGGTCTTACTGTCCTGGGTATGACGTTAAACTGCATCTAATGGTGAAGTTTCAATTCTATAACTCTGGAGAATTTGGAGTACTCCTTTATCATCATTACTCCCAGGTCCACTCTGTTAGGGTGCCATGTATTGGTTAAATAGATATAAATGACTATTAAAATGTATTTTTAGATTGAGTTTTAAAAAAAATTGAGAACCCAACAAGAATGAATAAAACCAAACGGTTTCGACATAAAATAATCTAATAAGGCCTGATTTGGTTTGGTTTGTTTTGTTTTACGGCATATCAACCTCAGTGGGTCATTTAATGCCGATAAAGTTTTGAAATAAATCAATTCTTAATGGATAATACAATTTTTTTTATTAACACATTTTTCTATTTAACCCATAGATGGGACCCTAACAGGTACTACCACTCCGGGTCAGAGTGGACCAGGGAGCAATGGTGATGAAGGGGGGCTCCACATTCCCCAAACCTCCAAAACTGGAACATCACCATCAGATAGAGTTTAACGTCATTCCCAGGACATGTAGACCTGCAGCCACCGCCTTCTAGCACCCATATGATAAAAAGGGTTGGAGCTTGCCATAAGGGCAATAGGGTTGGGGCAATCATATAGGTGCTATGGCTTGACGTAACCAGCCGATTGATCAGAGGGGGCCTCTCCGACCGCCCGTCTAGCCCAAGATAGGGCCAAAGTGGAGTATTGCAGGTCATGAACTGCTCATCCACCTGGGCTCTATCCTTAAGCATCACGGGTCGCCACCCGCAGCCAACAGGTGGCCCCACTGGGGGAGTCTTACCCCTCTGCAGAGGTGCAGTCGGTGCATTCTTACGCCCCAGTCGACAGGGCGGAAAATGTATTTTTAGATTGAGTTTTTAAAAATTTGATTACCCAAAAAGAATGAAAACGGTTTCGACATAAAATAATCTAATAAGGTAAACGTCTTACCCTCGGCAGCAACTTTATTCTTACAATTAGAACTATTTCTGAACTAAGTGGAGAGTTGTTATGATTGTTATAAAGTGAAAGAATTCTCCTCATGCTCGTGGGGGATATCAGTTCTATAAATAAGTAGGTATTTACGCAACCCGTTCGTCACGGGTAGTATGTGACACACATTCGCAAGTATGGGGCATCCAGCGAAAATCGAACTCGCTATTCAGTAGTCATTATCAGGTCGCGCTGTTAGCACGGATCACCATGACTCTTTTCGGTCTTGGTAGGCCCTCCTCTTGGCATCCAGAATCCACACAGAGAGTAGGTCTTTGTGTATCCATGTGTAGGTATCCACAAGAGAACGTCGCTTCTCCAGCAGTGTCCGGCATGTATTGTTCGCGTCCGTCCGATATTAAAAAGGGACCTGTGGATTTATATTGACTTAAAACATAGAAAACCTTAAAATCCTTCTGCATCAATGAATTCTACGCATCTGAATCTATAAGAAAAGACAATAAAATCGAGAACTTAAATTCTCACGAAAATAGGTAGACTTATAATGCCTGTTTTAGGGGGCCGGGTTAGCTCAGTCGGTAGAGCATTCGGCTAGAAACCACAAGGTTCCTAGTTCGATACCGGTCCTCGCCAACTCACCGTATGAGTAGCACAGGGATCTGTGCGGTAAAGTAAGGAACTGATGGTAGGTGTGGCGCTCCATCTCAGACGCTAAAACAATCTCCTTGGTCTAGCGCTATTGAAAAGGGGATAGACTCCCTCGCTGACTGGCTGATACCGACTTTAGGCCGTCCCGACGACTTTACTTTTTTTTTTATAATGCCTGAAAAAGGGCATTTGGGGGATGTTTGAAGCCTCATATTTCCGTCAATTTTGATTTTTTCATACTTCATACCCACATTATACATTCCATTTAAATATGTAGCACCAGAAACCATGGGTAACAGCATGGTGGACGTAAAGAAAGGCGGATGAACCCTAAATGGACCAACGGCGTGCTTCACAAGATACTGGTGGATGAACTTCATATTTCAATATGCCAGGGGCAAACAGTTCAGTCAGGAAACTACTGCTACTCATCGCTAAGCCTAAAGTCTATTGATGAGTTTACAACCCCCCCTAAGAAAACGCAACATTCCCATGACCATGAACCAATCTAATTCAGTTGTAATAGATATATAAACAAGTGTTTATCGTATTTAAATGTATTTACCTAATCCCACCGTCACGATCAGGATGTGAAACTGTGCCAATTTTTAAGCAGTGTACAGATGGTTTGAACTCAGATTTTTTTCTTCGATACTAATTACCTTACTAAAGCTAAAGAAAAAGACTACCCTACTATTTTGCCCATACCTGAGGGCTAGGGAAAACAGACGCATTTATGCCTTTCCAGAGGTATTAGCTCGAAGTGAAACGCAAATAATCTCTTTGTTGGACTATCTGCAGTTATAAGATGTACGTAAAATCTCCACTTCTATTTATAAACTTGCCGGACAACATCAAGCACTTCCGGTAAAAATTGGCCAATGTGGGACGAGGACAGAAAACATTTAAGATCGAATGCCATCAAATCAATTGCTCGTTGAAATTTCGTCGAGTAACACATATCTTTGGGATTAACACCAGAAGAAACCTACAGATTAGGACTAACGAATTCTTTAAACACCAACTCAATACAGAGTTGGATTTGTGAAATTTACAGACTAGAATTACCAACTGGATTCTGTTAACAACATGGAAACAAGTAATTAAAGACTTTTTCAGCCTCGTTTGTATAGAGTGTCTCCTTATAAGATCACAAATAAAAGAGATTTTTATTTTAAAACTTGAATTTGTTTTCGGTGTAAAAAAAACCTGCTAAATAAATAATATGCATTAACCTAAATTGAAAAAAATAGTAATTATAAAGAAAATAATTTTTGACTGTGGAAGACATGTTGCTGCAAGACATATATCATAACATTTAATGCTCCTGATTTTTCAAGACTTTATATTTACGCTGACAGAGAGAATTGTTCAGTTGTGTTGTCTGCAAGAAGGTGAGGCTGAGAATTGTTGATTTTTCTGTTGCTAGTTAATATTTCTACCAGGAAGACCTATCTTTTGGATTAACACCAAAGAAAACCAATCAGACTAGGATTATCATATATGTGCTAGAAGGCGTTGACTGAGGGTCTTAGTGTCATGGGTATGACGTTAAACTGTATCTAATGGTGAAGTTTCAATTCTATAACTCTGGAGAATTTGGAGTACTCCTTTATCATCATTACTCCCATGTCCACTCTGTTAGGGTGCCATGTATTGGTTAAATAGATAAAAATGACTATTAAAATGTATTTTTAGATTGAGCCGGAGTCCCTAAGGTGGTGTGATGCTGAAATCCAGTGCAACCCAGCAACCCCTGCGACACTACCACTGCCAAACTGCATTGTATTCTTACCTTTCCTTTGGATCACAACGGCAGTCTGGAGAGGGGGGATTAACTGGCTGTGCAACAGATTATCCTCCATACCAAACCGCTCAGGCTACGTAGTTCCACCAAAAAATGGACTCTACGTCATCGTCTCTCGTAGACGGATAGATGCCAACAACAATCCCCCGATTGATGCTGTTTTTTTTATTACTGCAATTATATAGATACGTATAAGTTTATAGCAACAACAAAAAGAAATAAATATAAAATAAACAACATAAATGAAGCGCTGAATAGTATTTGTTTACTATTTCTCTGAATGTTTGAAATGAGGCTTGATGATTAGTATTATCTGCATTATTCGGACTATTGTCCTCATCTTCATTGTTATTTGTACAACGTTTCGGTCGATATGCCCTCCGGCCTTCTTCGGGTATTTCTTGTCGGACTCGGGAACCTATTCAGACTCTGCAACCTTCTTTTTGGACTTGGGAACATTCTTGTCGTAATCGGGAGCCATCACGGAACTTCGAACTTAACCCAGATGCAGTAACACAGAAAAAAAAATTAACACAACTCCTACTTCAGCTATGGTTAGCGGAATGAGAACAGGATACCCCCGTGGACTAAATAAAGGGTTAAGATAATACTAGTATTAGCTTGTTTGTTTGTGTGTTTGTTTGTTTTACGGCATATCAAACCTTTTCGGGACATTTAATGCCGAAACAAGATAAAGATTTCTATGCTTCAAGTTCTTAATAACCTCAAATTGGTATAGATAATTTCCATTAACTTCATTTAATTTGGTTTGGTTCAGATTGGTTTGTTTAATGGTGTAATAACCCTGTGGGTTATTTAATGCCAAAAACTGAATAGAAGCTAAGGGAGATAACTCAGTATACAAAATTGATTTTTAGGGTGGGATTAAACATTGTACTAGGAAGATGTTAAGGTAATAAATAATGTAACGTTAAGCAAATTGATCTCACACGTTCCGTAGATAAACAGAGTGTATTGTGTTTTGTCATGAATGTCCTAATCAATAACCCATCAACACTAATCGATCATCTATTTTGTGGGTGAGAAAAGTATCCAATTATTTATCTCCATTGAAATTGTATGACCGTTTTTATTAGAACTTTACACTTTATCAAATCGTTATAGTTAAGTCGATGCTTATGGATTTTGGAAAACAGAGGTTATGTTGAACTTTCCCGATTTTTAAAATCTTTTAAAAGATTCTTTGATGGTTGGTTGGTTGGATTTTAGGGCATAAAAAAAACTCTTGCGTTACTTTGTGTCAAAGATGTTTTAGTTTTATTTCTCTGATTTTTTAGATGATGCTTTGATATTAGTATTATCTGCATTATTCGGGAACATTCTTGTCGTAATCGGGAGCCATGACATCCACCTGGGACAAATAACCTAGTGGATAAAGGAGTTTAGGTTAAGACAGTTCTAAGTGACAGTTAATTCTCTAGACTGCAGTTCAATCCTGGTCAAGGGCAGCAGTAACATAGAATAAATAATTAACACAGCTTAACGCTCTACCCCAGCTATGGTTAGCGGAATGAGAACAGGATAACCCGTGAACTGAATAAAGGGTTAGGTTCAAAGTTCCGTGATGGTTCCCGAGTCCGACAAGAAATACCTGACGACGGCCGGAGGGCACATCGGCCGAAACGTTGTACAGATAACAATGTAGATGAGGCCAATAGTCCGAATAATGCAGATAATGCTAATGTTTAGTTTTATTCATTCTTATTGGGTATTCAATTTTTTTCCCAATCTCAATTTTTTAGAATATATATTTGAAAACTCATTATGATCCATAGATGGTATTCTAACAGGTACTTTCTCTCTGGGCCAGGGTGAAACTGGCAGTAATAGCAATGAAGGGATACTCTACACTATACAGAACTCTAGAATTGGAACCTCAGCTGCAGATGCAGTTTAACGAAATACCAAAGACACTAAGACCCTCAGTCACCGCCTTCTAGCGCATATGGTAAAAAGGGTTGGGGGCTTGCCATAAGGGCTATAGGGTTGGAGCAATCATATAGGTGATAGGGCTTGACATTACTAGCCGATTGACCGGAGGGGAAATCCTACGTATGATGTTAAAATGCATCCAATGAAGAAGTTCTAATTTTGGAGCCCTGTGGAGTGTGGAGCACCCCTTCGTCGCCATTCCTCCCAGGTCCACTTTGACCCGGAGTGGGAGTAATTGTTACGGTCCCATCTATGGGTTAAATAGAAAAATTAGTTAAAAATTGTTTTTTAAAAATTGAGTTTAAAAAATAAATTTAGTTAAAAAAACCCATCAAGAATGAATAAAACAAAATGCCTTCGGTATAAAATAACCCAAGAAGGATTGACATGACGTAAAATTTAACCAACCAACCAACCAATACAGGATATTCGCGAAGATATTGTCTTGAATAGCACGGTATCAAATGAATTCCATTCATGGCACGGAATTTTACTTTGCAAAGACTCCAGCTGTCTTTCCCAAGGTTTGTGGGGTCTGTGGAGTCGTTGGAGACGTCAAAAGGGTGTATCAATGGTTCACAACTGCATGGTGAGGGGGCATTGTAGGCCCACCAACCCTCGGTTAGAATGCGGGTACCTGGACGCACCTTTTACATACTTATGTATATCTTATATACTTATAATATGTACATGCTAGCAAGACCTGTGGATATACCACAGTATGATATTTTAAAATGAAATATTACAATGAATATTACAACCAATCTTTGATATGTTCACCTAAGAACTATTGCAAAATACTTAATTTTTAAGGATGAATCAGCACTAGGCAACATGTTATTTTTCTATTGTACGAGATGTGATACGTGGCGAAGTGAGAGAGAGGAAGAGTCAGAGGTGGGAATGTTGAGTTTGGAACTATGCGTGCACTGAGTGAGACGTGGCTTTCTAAAAACTATAAATAGCACAATGCAAGATTTCCCCCAGTATCCTAAGCTGGTTTCCAGACTCCCAACAGAATTGCTAGTCAACTCAACATCAGCCCAGCAACCGGATTCGAGCCTCTCCACGTAGCACAGAAGATGAGATAAGTATACAACCATTATTTTATTATCAATAGGTCATCACTCCATTCCGACATAAGAGTGATAACGACACAGTGGAATTTAACTAGAATTAAGGATGACGTATGAATGGCTGACCTGTTGGTTTTGATTGGTTGAAGAGTGTCAAGAATGAAAGAGAGGGTGAAAAGTTTGGTCAGTCTGGGCTTTTTGAGAAGGACAAACAGAAGACGCAGTCTACCTTCCCATGCTTGAACTTGGATTATTGAAAAAAAAATGTTGTAAAAAAACCCAAGATTTTCTTGTGTTTCTTATTAAAAAGTATCAATGGCACAAGACAAGTTCATGCCAAGAAGATCCTAAGTAATTTCCAGACTCAAAGAACAGAGAAAATGCTAGCCCAACAACCGATTCAGACTACCGGACACAGACAGACCTCTCTACTCCGCTCCAGAATAGGAGAGACCCAACCAGAAACAGTCCATAGATAAGTAGAACAGTATAAGATAAGTATAGAAATGAAATGTTCTTCCATTAGACGCCACGTGACATATAGAAATAGTAATTGACCTTACATAACATACTCCAAATAGATCCGGCCACGTGACATATAAAGGTTTCCCTACAACTTCGTTTCTTTTTATCGAACCGGCAAACAGTTAAAGGAAATTGATTCACAAGATTGTTCATTTTCGGATTATCACTTCATGCAATATTTCATTATCTGGACAGACGATTCGAACAAGATGAAGATACGAAATTCTGCTAGAAAGATTAATACATCTAAACTGGAATCGTATTTTTGGCAAAGATCCATTTAGGTAAATTCACCGTTTTCCATAGAAAAACACTTTCACTAATTTTTGGTGACTTCGATCGATAAAACATTGCCAATCCTCAGAGAAAATTGTTAGTTCGGAAAAATATCACTATTTTAGGTTTAAAACAAGAGGATTAATTTTGCAGTATAAATCATATAGTAAATTGAATCCTTTTTTCTGTGTTCAATTATAATGTAATTGCTAAAGTAAAATGAACCTCTTACTTTATGTCCATTCATTTAAATGTTAACTGATATAGTAAAGTGAACCCTTACTTTTCGCCGTGCAATTTATAATATATCTAATACAGTAACTGATCCTTTTTTTCTGTCCGTTCAATTTTATTATGAAACTGATTAGTAAAGAAAATCGTTACATTTTGTTCCGTTAACTATGCAATGTACCTACTACAGTAAAGTGAACCATTACTGTTTGTACATTCCGTTTGTAATATATCCTACTAAGTAAAAGTGAAACCTTTTTTTCATTCACTTCATAATATAAACTGAATGTAAAGTTAACCCTCTTTGTACGTTCAGATTATAATGTAAATTATATACTAAAGCAAACTCTTACTTTTTGTAAGCTCAGTTTGTAATGCCACCTGTTATATGTAAATTGAAACCTCACTTTTTGTCCGGCTTAACAATATTGAAGTTGAAAAATTAGAATTCTCATGTTTCTCTGCTATTGTTTTGATATATTTGTTTCTAACCTTTTCAATATATATATATATATACTAATATATTATATATATATAATTATATATAAAACCTCTCTAGGAAATTTCAAAAACTTGCTGTTCAGCTTTCGAGGATAAATAAGTCTGATCTAAGATTTAAATAGTGTTATCAAAAAAGATTTAAAATTAAATCTTGTTATAATGAATATCGGTATGTCTGTATGACTTTTACCAAAACTACGTTCACAGATTGTATTCAGGAATTACAAAGTTTAACAATGAGTATTTAATTCATTTAGTCCAAATCCGTAATACATACAATCAAAAATTATGTTTTTATGAAAAATCTGAGTTAGATTTGCCCCCAAACAGGCCATTCATTAGGGCATTAAATGTGTATTATATAGCACTAAGAAATAAAGTTTAAATAACTATACGGGAGTGGTTTAATTTGCATACCCGTTTTAACAAACCCTGGTTTAACAAATAATTACTTGTTTATTTAGTCTCTAATATTATTGTTTTGTTTTGTTTTTTTTGTTTTACGGCATATCAACCTCAGTGCGGTCAGTTTAAGCAATAAGCTTTAATGAAAATAAAGTCATTCTTAATGGATACTCAATATTTTTTTCTATTAAATCACATTTTCTATAGTGTAACCATTATTGTTTTATTCTCCAGCACTATAAAAATTAATCCTATCAATAATTTGTTATTGCATACCAATCTGTGAATCAATACTATATTATAATACAATAAATGTTATATCTGGGCTGTCATTTTTATTTAATACCCATAGTTTCTTATTTAATTTTGTTTCTTTCTAATTTTAATCTATTTCATTATCAAAACTAATACTTACGCTCGGAGCGCCATTCTTGCTAGTAAGGAGTAAAACTATTAAGAATTAATTAACAGATTTATTCTATGATTAACCCTAAAGTTAACCCCAAACAAACCGTTAAAAACCAGTAATATAATGTGTTTCCCCCCAAAATAAAATTTACCAGTAAAAAAACCTAGCGGTATTTTCCTGGATGATTTTGATATAACCCTCCCTTGAAATAGGGCCTAGTTGGAGCAGCGACAGACAGACCCGAAAAGAAATAAGCATTTTCTTGCACAAACACCATTCATGCGCGACGCCAAACACTCGAGCATTACCATAAATTTAGCCCTAGTTGTGTATATTCCCGGAAATTTTTAATAATGATTATATTAATCCTGTCTATATGTTGATAGCAGGAGATGAAAAGTGATGGAAGAGTAAGTGTTCAGTTTGGTGCCATATTAACTATCACTATACTCGCCTCTGTTTTCAAATCTGTTTATTCTGTATTCTT
>CM042152.1:100866235-100893735 GCA_023376005.1 Doryteuthis pealeii
CGAGAGAGATGCAAACGACTTGGCAATGAAATGGACAAAGGAGCAATCTTTAAACATATAGTAAGATTGCAAATGGCTGAAGCCGTTTCTAGAAATTGAATGTTCTGATGCGAAATGAGATGAAACAAAGACCCGATGTGAATACCGCAGAAGACAAAGAAAATCTAATTACGGATGAAATCAACTCAAATAACTTTTGTGCTTTTGATCAGCTGTGCTCATCTCTTTGATGAGACACATTGGACTATTATCGGATTGATTGAGAAAGTAACCTCAAGTATTATATTGAATGTTATCCTCATCCTTATTATGTACATCCGTACAGGTTACTGTAATCTGGGACTCTTGTTTTAGGTGGGTTTTTTAATATTTAATAGAGACTTTTGTCATAAAAGTTTGGTGGCATTTATGTTGCTTAGAACGCCATTGAGTAAACAGTAACAATTAAGATCCGAACTCCGTTTGAATTCATGAATAATAGTCTGAAGTTGACTTATTTTAAGGTATTAAAATATCAAATAAAATCACCTAAAACGGTACCCGAAGTTACAGTAGCCTGAACGTTGGGCACAATAAAGATGAGGACAACAGTCCGAAATATAATAATTCTTCATATTAAGCCTCATCTCATAAATACACATAAATATGTATTAGATAGACGATAGGCGTTTGTGGTATATGATTAGAGTCGTAGTAAATGGATGTGGTGAAACATGAGTTCAATTCTGGATGAGGCTATTTTTATTTCTCCATGGTGATAACCCATCGGGAAGGGCATACATTCAACTGTTCTCCTTTATTCTATAGGTTAATAGTAGGGTAGACTGAGATTTTTAAACATTGGTTAGGCAACGTCTAGGAGAAGGAAATCTCTGAATTCAAACCTGTTAAACTCCGCTTAAGAAATTGACCTTGACTGAAGGAATTAGTAACACACCACCCACCAACACACACATACTATGTATATATATATATATATATTATATATATATATACACATATATATATATATTATACACACACACACACACACATATATATTTATTATATATATATATATATATATATATATACATAACATATATATACATATTATTGGAATTTGGTTGATTTTTTGGAATTTCTATCAACAAGAAAAATACGTTGGCTTGGAATACAAGAAATGTGCTTGATATCAATGTTTTGTTAGTTTTAGCTCGTTAACTATTACACTAAACCTGAAATAGTAATTTATTAAGCTAAGTATGGCACAAGGCCAGAATTCTGAGGCCCTCAGAAACGAACTAATAATGATCTGTTAACCATTACACTATATATATATATATATATATATATATATATGAAGTAGTCAAACAGTGTGTTTGAAAATGGCGAATGCTGACGATTTGTGGGAGATTATGTGCTTAATTAACGTCATACCTAATTTTGTTAATTAATTAATTATAACTAAATGAATTAGGCGTGCATATCGGTTTAAATGTAAAGCGTAAACAAATCGAGAAAAGTCATCTCTGTTGGGCTGAAATGTACACACAGAGATGACTTTTTCTCGATTTGTTTACGCTTTACATTTAAACCGATATGCACGCCTAATTCATTTAATTATAATTAATTAATTAACAAAATTAGGTATGACTTTAACTAAACACATAATCTCACACACACACACACACACACACACACACATATTATATATATATATAATTTTATTTTAAAACAGATGGTCCAATTCGTAAATGAAGACTTTTACAAAATGGAAGCCGGAGAAGAAAAGGAGAAAATTTCAAACAGAAAAAAAAAAATGCTGGAAAGAAGAAAATCTACCGAAATAGTCAATATGTAAAAAAAATGTGTTCAATACACTAAGTTGAGCAAAATATAGCAAACTGAGTCAGATATTACCTATCTACGTGTTACCTAAAAGATCTTCAGGATAAATCGGACAGTTTTGCTGTTTTAGGAAGGAGAAAACCATATATTTATATTTCAGTTGGTTAAAATTTTAGTTATCAAGCATTTTTAAAAAATATCCCGTTATCTTTTAGAACCGCTTCGTTTTCTATTTTAGTCTTCTCAAATATTTCAGCTTAGCTGAACTTTGACCCATGTATTTATTTAATGTTAGTTCATGTTTATATACTTGCCAATTACGATTTGTCAAATTGACTGATAACCAAACATTGGGGGTTGTGGATACATTAAGTCAACGGCGTTAGTCAATTGACAGTTTCTCGTCAATAGGATTTTCAAAGCAAGTGAATATTTTTGTTTGTGTTTTTCATTATATTTTGTTGTGTGGTGCATTATGGGAAATGTAAACCAGTTTAGTCTGGTGGATTCTAGTTTAGTTTCTGGTGCATGGTGGGGAGTTGGTTTTCTTTATGTGGGATTTAGAGGATATTTTATTTTATTTTATATTCATTAATTTGTTATTCTAATTTACCTTTATAGGGTTTAATTTATTTTTATTTTTTGTTTTGTTTTTATCATATATCATTATTGTTATTATTGTCATATTTATTGGAATATTTCACTCCAGCTTTTAACTGGTGGTCTTTTCATGGACTCTGGATAACAACAAGTCTCATCAGATCTCCAGGACTCTTCTGAGTACTCGAGCCAATCTCAGCAATGCAGCTGTCTGGATAATTTTGTGATCGTTCCTAGTTTTATCATTTTTTTAAATTTTTATTTATTATTATTATTATTATTATTATTATTATTATTATTATTATTATTATTATTATTATTAGTCCAGTGTATGACGCTAAACTGCATCTAGTGGTGGGGTTCCAATTCTGGAGTTCTGGGGAGTGTGGAGTACCCCTTCATCACCATTACACCCAGGTCCACCTTGACCCGAAGTGGTAGTAGCTGTTATGGATCCATCAATGGGTTAAATAGAAAAATGATTTTAAACATGTGCTTTAAAAAAAATAGTTAAAAAATTGAATACCCATTAAGAATATATTAATTTAAAACGTCTTCGGCATAAAATAATTGACGTTGTCGTCCATGTTGATATATTATGGTCATCCACAGCGTATTCCGTCTCCTCAGTGTGACTAGACTTAGCAGACTACCCCCAACCGACTGATTTTTCCAAGAGTCAGAGTATATAACCCCTCTGCACCTACCAGTAAGAAGAATTCTAATTTATCAATATATCCATAGGTATATATGTCATAGTCACTAGAGAGCTCAAATTAGTTAATAACAGAGAGCCTTGCTTAAGCGAATGCGTTGACCGTCTGGTAAATTCCCTTCCAAAGATCTCCACAGGCTTTGAGAGAATATATCATAGTCAAAGGCACCTCAGGTAGTGTAATGGTTAGCAAGCCAGATTAGCAAACCATCGTTAGTGAGTTTGATTCTCCCTGGGTGCCCCATTCCTCTGGACTTGTACCGCATCAAAGCTACGTTTAGTAAATGATTATATCACAGTCATACACACACACACAACACACACACACACACACACACACACACATATATATATATATATATATATATGTGTGTGTGTGTGTGTGTGTGTGTGTGTAGAATTAAACAAAAGGCCCCTGTTTAACAATTTTATTTTTTATCTTTTCACAAAGAAAAAATAAACAAAAACTCCAAATACTAGAAGCTTTATACATAAAACAATACAAACCATCCTTAAACAAAATCAATTTCCAATACAGTACACACATTCTAAAATGCCTATAACACCTTTCTCACCAATTCTTCTCCTTCCAGCCTCCACATAAATATAATTAAAAAAAAAAAATTTAAAAAATGGAATACATCACTTCTGATGATGGCACTTCGAAGTGCCGAAAGTACTCGGGAACTGAACTTTGGTGGACTTATCTACCAATTCCACCCAAACATTAAAAATTTGGCCAGAAAATTAGAAAAGATAAAAAATAAAATTGTTAAACAGGAGATGTGCCTTTTGTTTAATTCTACATGTATAAATGAAAGAATGCTGCCCAAATACACACACACAACACACACACACACACACACACCACACATATATATATATATATATATATATATATATATATAATATAATATATATATGATATAATATAATATAATGGAAAATAAATGTGAAAAGTTTTAGCATATGAAGGTGCTCAATGCTAAAATAGCAGAGCAGTTTTTAAATCAGAGATTAAATATTGTGGTGTTGATATTCCATAACTGCAGTTTGATGCATATTATACAATATTCAGACGGTCAAAAATATTAAAATATTAGAATATTAAAACGTTGGCTTGTTCAGTTACGAAATATTAACACCATAATATTCAATCTCTGGTTTTATATATATATATATATATATATATATATATATATATATATATATATATATATATATATATTATATATATATATTAGATCAAAATTCCATGTTTTAGGTGGTTGTGTGTTCTTCAAAAGTAACTTTTCAATTCAGAAATGCTCTTAAAAAGACTTGGTAAAAATTGGAAAAACGAGAGCTGAATGCTAATTTTCCCATATATATTTCCTTGATGCGGTATTTTAGGCCTCCAGCTGTCTTGCAAAATTTATTGCATTTTATGTCATTTACCATCTGCTCGTGTGGATTTTTTGGCAATCTCAAATGATTTACCAGTTCTGCCTTAGAAAAAGAGATTCTCCAACGTCTTGGAGGCAAGATCCACTTTATTCGCTATCTCAATAATTTTACATTTACGAGCTACACATTTTAGTTTTTGGTACTCTTTTGTGCATATACACACGCGTGCATGCGTGCATCTATCTATCTATCTATTTATTACACTAAAGCTGAGTGAATCAATGATCGTTTCCTAAAGGATTTTTCCTATTTAGTTTAATGACACAAACTACCTGCCAAAATATTCCTTAGTTCTGGGATTTAGTTATAACTCAATTTAAGTCGTTTTGACTTATGTCATTTTCGAAGACGCGTCGCTTTTCAAAAATATTGATATATTAAAACCTTAAAAGTTATATGAAATATTATAATATTTCTGTCATCTGTAAAAAAAGTAGCTGTATCATTCATAGCGTATGGTACTATTAATTCCGGGTTTTATCGATTGTTTATGCTAATAATTTACCGAAATATACCGATTAGTGGATGGGGTGGGGATGTGAATGTTTGCGATGAAAAAGGAAATGAAATAATGAAAAGAAGAAAAGAAGGAAAGAAAAAAAGAGTGAGAGAGAGTTAAATCAAGATTATCATACATTTTACATATTGAAATATATCGCAATAGCTCTTATGTGGAGAAAAGTAGACAAACACGGGATGTTATGGAAACTGGATGTTTATTGTCGACGATACAACGTTTCGGCCATTTGGACCATCATCAGGACCAGAAGCCTAGTTCTAGCTTCAATGAAAGACATTTTGGTCCTGATGATGGTCTAAATGGCCGAAACGTTGCATCGTCGACAATAAACATCCAGTTTCCATAACATCCCGTGTTTGTCTACTTTTCTCCATATATTGTCGGATTAACCTCCTCACATTTCTCCCAATAGCTCTTGTAAACATATCAAACTTTGTAAAAAAAATAAGATTATCATACTGTGGTATATACACAGGTCTTGCTAGTATTTATTAATCGTTCATTTAAAATGAACTTATTGTACGAGTATTTATTGGCACAGCTGAGCTGACGACTCTCATAAGAAAGGAGAATTTGACGTATATGCAACACCAGATAATCGGGATTTACATTTTGAGATTTCATCTTGGACGATTTGGACGGTCTCATTTTTAACCAAAGAGTGTTGCAAGATCATAACTGTCGTACTTTTAAAGAACACGATTATTAATATATACATACCATAAATGCATGCTATAAAAATACTTATTCAAATCCTTTTACCCAGTAAGGTGAACGGGTTGGGTAAATACCTACCAATTATAATGAGCATATGAAACATGTAAGCAACATTTGCTTTTGAAAATCTGAATCTTTGAAAAGAAAAGTTCAATTTACACATTATATATTTTTACCCACCCCCTCCGCACGAATATGGTGCGACGTTAGAATACAGCGACTGTACCTCTGCAGAGGGGTAAGACTCCCCTAATGGGGCCACCTGTTGACCGTGGGTGGCGACCCGTGATGTTTAAGGATGCAACCCAGGTGGCTGAGCAGTCCATGACATGCAACACTACACTTTGGCACTTACTTAGGCTAGACGGTCGGTCAGAGAGGCCCCCTCCAATCAAGCCCGAGCAACTATATGTCCCCGGCCCTATTGCCCCAAATCTTTTTATCATATTGGTGCTAGAAGGTGGTGGCTGAGGGTCTTCATGTCTCAGGTATGACGTTAAACTCTATCTAATGGTGAGGTTCCAGTTCTGGAGGTTTGGGGATAGTAGAGCACCCCTTCATTACTATTGCTCGCAGGTTCACTCTGACCCGGAGTGGTAATACCTGTTAGGGTCCCACCTATGGGTTATAAAGAAAAATGTGTTCATAAAAAAACTGAGTATCCATTAAGAATGAATTTATTTCAATACTCGGCATTAAATGACCCATTGAGGTTGATATGCCGTAAAACAAAACAAACCAAACTTTCCGTTCGGCTCTCTGCCCGTTCCAGTCGACCCATAAACCGACTCGCATTTCACTTCAGGAAACGAAAAACCTGGAATCTCTTTTTTCCATGTCCGTTCACTGTGAATTGTCTATGTTTTTATGTCTACCAAACTGAAACGTCCAATCCTTCTTCTATTTTTTTTAACTATACACTTCCTTCGATAATATTATCAGAGGCTGTAAAAGCGGCGGTCGTTGAAATCAGCCAGTCAACAGCCGAGATTAATCCCCTCACGATTCAAAAGGTCAGCTTGCCGGGCGCCATTCTTCTGTGTGCTAAGGCTAACCTCTTGCTTTCGCCAGATCACACAGGCCATCGATGTATATAGTGTGCTCTAAGGCACTAGTCGCACGCAGGATTTGCTGAGTTTGGTTAGAGGTTGGCGGGTAGAGTTGTGTTATTGTTGTCTGGAAAGTAAAATTGGAACGAAATTTTATGAATAAGAAATAATTCTCCTGGCCTCCGGGTGTTTAATTCCACTTAGACTTAAGTCAAATATATATATATATATATATATATAATATATATATATATATATATATATATAAACAAGTTTTTGGTACAGCTAAATTTGTATACAAGTTTAAACAATATCATACTTTTAATATATATATATATATATATATATATATATATATATATATATATATATATATATATATACGTTTGCACATAAATCAATCGAATGGATAACTATATAAGTAAACACAAAAACCATGTTTATGAGATACTTAGATAGGTTGCTTATAAAGTGTTATTTCTTTTTATCATGCACACACACATATATGCATATTTCTTACACACAATCATATATATATATATATATATATATATATATATATATATATATATACTGTAGTGTGGGATTGTCACTGTTTCAGCTTCTACTGGAACGGTGTGCCAAATGCAGTATTATTGGTAGAGTGCTCAAAATAAAATAGAGCAGTTATATAATATAATAAAATAAATATATAAAGATTTTACATATCTATTTATTTGGTGACAAAAGAACATCCACGACCATTTTGGTTTCATGCGATAGCAATCGTCAGGTGAAGATGTTACAAATGCAAGGAAAATTGAAAAATTTCAAAAAAATTTCAGAAAATTCAATAGACATAGGATGTGTATGATTGGATGAAATGTTATACGTACGTATGTGGCGGTATTATGAATGTATGTGAGTGTTTATGGGCAGTATAAAGGTTATGTATACGGGATAACTTGTCACAATATGGTGAATGTTCATTTGTCACCAAATAAATAGATATGTAAAACCTTTATATATTTATTTCATTATATTATATTCTTATATATATATATATATATATATATATATATATATATATGTGTGTGTGTGTGTGTGTGTGTGTGTGTGTGTATTATGGTCTCTTCCGTTTTTATTAAAAAGAAAGAAAGGGAGGAAAAAAGACATGCAACACAGAAAAATATAATAAAAAAGAAAAGGGGTTGGAGAAAGATAGAGAGAGAGGATGAGCGCACGCGAAAGTTATAACGCTAAACTGTTTCAATCAAACATAAGGATAGGTGAAAAGAAGGAAAGAAATGAAGAGAGAGAGTTGAATAAAAATTATTATACACTTTACATATTGAAATATTTATCAATAGCGCTTAAGTAAACATATCACACATAGTAATAATTAAATTATCATACTGTGGTATATCCACTGGTCCTGCTTGGGTTTATTATTAGTAAATACAAATAGTTCCTTGTCACTTTATTCCAGAGCAACTTAATTATTTCCGGTACAAATTTTGCCGCGATATATACAAATTCTTCAGGAGGTGAATATCACCACAGCAAATTATTCAAGAAGCGACACGTTGAAATAATCTCTGTAATTTCATTGGACAATTTATTTGCATCCGTTTCTAACATGATGCCAAGTTTTTCCTGAAGGCATGTAATGAAATATCTCTCATCTTTTTTTAGGCTGGGGTCTTTTTTATTATTATTATCATTATTTGCCATTTTGATTATTGGTGACTTACATATATTGAATTGTACGTGGCCTATCGGTTATACTGATATAAAATAGATACAGTGTTCCAGGTTCAAATCCTGGACGAAGCTATTTGATTTTCTTTTTGCGCAAGTTTCCTTGGGTTAAGCATGACTATCTATTGGGTAATTCTATGTCAAATCATCCAGAAAAAAGTAAAATTGTCGCTCAACCATTGAATTTTTTTTCCAGGTGTAGATTATTTTAATGTTAGATAATCGCCAAAATTTGAGCTTCGAATTCTAAAAATATGTCAATTTTTAGTTCTCCAAATTTGGTGGGGTTCACAGAAAATGGCGACTTTTTGTAATCTATTTTTGTCAGAACAAAAGTTCTAGAGCTTCCCTACTACTAAAAATTTGTTTTGCCCGAGGAGGCCAAAAATGCTATCAAAAAAATTTCAAAGTCAACCAATTGTAAATTATTGATAATTTTTCATTTTTTCCTAGCAAGATCAATATCCCAATGTGGCATGCATCTATGACAAAAGTTTTTTTCTATTATTATTTCACATATATTGAACATTATTTGTACCAAAAGGATAGTTTGGTTTTTGCTCAGAACTGCGTTCTTTGGCTTTGGTGCGGCATTCGGTATAAATGAAGGAAAACTCTTATTTCAAAGCAATTGTACAAATTATCATGTCTCGCATCCTGCCCATGGCGGTCGGAGAGGGGAATATATATATTTATCGCCTTTAAGTAGGAGGCACGTGGTGTAATGGTTAGAGTTGTAGGAAATTGACTCATCGACCTGAGTTCAAATCCTAGACGAGGCTATCTACATTTCATATAGCATTAATACCCTTGAGAAATGTAAGCTTCTAACTACTTTCCATCCAGTTATGGGTAAATATTATGGCAGACTAGGATCTTTAACATTTTCTAGGAAACTAGTCTAGGAGAAGGAAAGTTCTGAATTCAAACCTTTTAAACTCCTCTTAAGAAATTGGCCTTGTATTGCATCCAGCTCGTGCGGAGGGGTTGGTATATATATATATATATATATATATATATATATATATATATATATATATATATATCACACACACACATATATATATATATATATATGTGTGTGTGTGTGTGTGTGTGTGTGTATTTGGGCAGCATTTTTTCATTTATGCATGTTGAATTAAACAAAAGACACATCTCCTCTTTAACAATTTTATTTGTGATTTTTTCAAGTTTTCTGGCCAACTTTTTAATATTTGGGTGGATTTCGTGGATTAGTCCACCAAAGTTCATGTCCTGAGTACTTTCGGCACTTCAAAGTGCCATCATCAGGGGTGATGTGTTCCAGTTTTTCAAATTATATTAATGGATGTGGAGGCTGGAAGGAGGAGAATTGATGGGAAATGTGTATAAAATGTGTGTACTGCATTGGAAATTAATTTTGTTTAAGGATGGTTTTTATTGTTTTATGAATAAAGCTTCTAATATTTGGAGTTTTTGTTTATTTTTTTCTTTGTGCAGAATATGTGTATTTTCCGTTAGAATATTTCGGTAATTACAGTGGGGCATGAATGTAATTTTAGGTGTTGTGAAATGGAGCTATTATCTGTTAAATGGAGGGTTAGAAGACGTGACAATATCGTTGAAGTAAAACCGATGTATGTATTTTCATTTTCTGGGATACTGCAATCTCCTAAGGGACATTTAAATCTGTATACAACATTGGTCTCATTAAGCCGACTTGTCTGGGGAGAAGGAACATGAACTTTGGTGGACTAATCCACGAAATCCACCCAAATATTAAAAAGTTGTCCAGAAAACTTGAAAAAATCACAAATAAAATTATAAACTGGAGATGTGTATTGTGTTTAATTCAACACACACACACACACACACACACACATATATATATATATATATATATATATATATATATATATATATATCAGGCTTGCCTGGTGAGTCATCTGAGAAAACACAATGATACAGTGTCAAATGATACTGCACTCAATTATTTAAAAAAAAAACAGGAAATGGTCATACTCGGGCACATGTTGACAGACAGCACACACAGAGACACACACATGCACACACATGCACACACACACACACACACACATATATATATATATATATATATATATATATATATACATGACTGTCAAAGAAAGAAAAACTCAACAAACTGTCATTTGGCTATAATAAATTTATTTCGACGACAGATTTAATATGAGTCTAGTCTTTCTTTTATGAATCCAATGGAAATTCACTCGTCTAATACGGCCACATAAAAACCTTATTTATGATAATAATAACAACAATTAAATACATTATATATATATATATATATATATATATATATATATATATATATATATTCTCATCTTATCACCCCGAACAAATTTCAATCTTTTCATCTTTCCCTCTCCGCTTTCCACGATAGATGTCCTCTAGCCAACCAAATCCTCACAAACTATTCCCTTCCTCCTGAATTCACCACCAAACTCTCCCCCACCCTCTCACTTTCTCTTCTATAAATACAAATGTATGTACTATGCTTTAATAAACCGAGTGATGAAGTCCCGCTTAACGCGGAACGAAATATATCTCCTAAATCTACTTGTTTGAGTTATTCCTTTTTGTCCATTTTTCCTTTATTCTTACCACATTCTGTTGGATTTACTCCAACCCTCCTATATATATATATATATATATATATATATATATATATATATATATATATATATTGTCATCCACACGAGTTTCGGCAGTGTAGTATTATTGCGATATTATCTGGTTTACAAGGTGGTTTAATTTTGGAAACCTTTTCTGCAATCCAATTACGAGGTTCGGATACAGATCTTTTCACTATCATCATCCCCATCTTCATCACGAGTCACTACAACTTTGTAAATTACAAATATAACCAGTACACATGTAAAAATAGAATTGTAGAAAATTTTTGATATTTTAGATATTAAATCTGCTCTCTTCCTTGTTGTATTGAGTACTTATTTACCTTTTTATACGATTGGATAAATAACCAAATCGTTTGATATTTTAATATTTAATATTTTAATATTTAATGATATATCACCTATATTATATCTGTTTAAAAGTATTACCATAAATGATATTTTATCCTTTTTGAGAGAAATTAAAATATATCGAAAATATTGAATCTGATATAAAATACATCCACGAAATACATCTACAAAAACATATATGTAAAGGAAACTTAAGAACCAATCTTTATCTCACACTCTAAAAGTGTTTGACATTAAATAACCCACAGGTAATTATACCATTAAATAAACCAAACCAAACCAAACCAAACCAAATGAAGTTAACGATAATTATTTATACAAATTTGAAGATATTCAGAACTTAAAACATAGAAATCTTTCTCAAAATGACTTGTTTCGGTATTAAATGACCCGAAAAGGTTGATATGCCGTAAAAAATACAAACCAAAATCAAACCTAATTATGAAGTTGAGCACTTTTAAAAGAAAAAAATACGAAAAGCCCACAAAAAACCTGGTAGGATTTAAATATTCTATGAGGAATATACCGATACCAACCAAATATCTGTTGGTATTTACTTAACCCGTTCATCACAAGTGGATGGGACAGAAGGTCGCAACTATGGGACACCCAACGAAGATCAAAATCGCTATTCAATACTAATAATTTCTGCGAGCCTAGATTGTTAACCATCACACCACGTTGGGACGCCTTACCAACCAAATACCAGTACGAGATTCTGTTGATGAAAAGTTTCGAAAGTCTTTTTAAAAAAGAATCCAGTGGAAAATATTTCACCGAAAGTACTGAAACACAAGATAAATATGGCTTTAAAACAAAAATAGATATCCTCTTCTAAACAAAGATGTGTTTTATGTCGAAAAAGACACGTTTAAAATCGTAAAAATGATCAGATTCATTCTCCAGATGACTAGACATTAATAGGTAAGGTGTAAGAAGGCAACATTAAACGGAATATTATATGGTTTAATGCCCAATACAACGTAAACATAAAAACAAATGTATCAAAATTATTCCTTAAGCTCATCGACAAGCATTTCTCAAAATCAGAAATTCTGTACAAATTATTTAAGAAAAACAATTTTAAAATAAACTATTGTTGCACAAACAACACAGGAAAATATCGATAAACACAATATAAAAAATATCTAGATGAGAAAACTGATAATCCGAACAAAAGTTACAAATGCAGAAATTCTGAAAGATTCCCACGTAAGGCAATTGCCTGGCAAAAACTGTAATTGTCAATATGTGTTAAATACTATTTTTATGAAAACTTAATATTCTTTTTCTTTTTATTTTATTTGTGATCCGATTGTATCTGAAAGTGATATGCATTCCATTCTTTAATACGGATTCTGATTTGTACAAATACTATTTGGTAGTATGATAAAATTTTAATCTCTTGTACAAATCGCAGTCAATCAGCTACCCCATCCTGTCATACGGAATATTGCACTCTTTTTATGCTAGTTTGCTACATTCGCTTATTATGTGATTAATCGTTTTATCTCCCAAAACGCTACATTTGCTATTCAATTGCGTCTTATCTATTTTCAATTTGATATGATTAGTCCTCATAGCATTATTCTATGCTGCTATTAAAAGAGATTCAATTATTATTATTATTATTATTATTATTATTATTATTATTATTATTATTATTAACCAGAATTGATGATGAGAGTCCGGGCAATTTGCCGCTCTCAGCATATATATGAAGAAAAATACATCAAAGACACTTTTAGATTAAGTCAGTTTCCTATTTTCCATAGGAAATGCTATAAAAAAAAGGGCACATAAAAGATATTAAAAAAGAAAACAAAATATAAATAAAATTCATATGAGTAGACATTCAATATTACCTGAAAAAAAACAACAACAACAAACGAACTTAAACGAAATTTACAGAAGCTCAGCATTCACATCTCCAAGACGATAAATAAACAAAATAATAAAACTCTCCCCGAAAGCAGGTGTATATGAAATACTCAGCAAAATGTGCCACAAAAAATATAGAGAAAAATAATCAGATTACTTAAAAAGGGAATATATGAATACGCATAGGAATAAAGACATATGATTTTTATGCTCATTCAAACCCACAAAAATATAATTCTTCATCTTATAATAATGGCGATTGTGTGTTTGTCTGTCTGTAACCGAAACTCCGTCGCCACCAACGTCACAATTCCCATAATAATCATTATTTAATTTTGATTAGCATCTTAATTAATAACAATGTCTCTGGCTGAGGTAGATTTGCCTCAAAACAGCCCATATTATTAATGTGCTTAAAATCCTTTGATGTGTGTTATATATAAAATAAAAATAAGTGTAATCTTGTTTTGTGTTCGTATTTAATTTCATTAGTCTTTCTAATTCAATATAATATCTAATTGTATTAAATATTAATACCTGTGCCCGGAGTATACTTTTTTTCGCTAGTATATATAGGGGCCACATAATAATAAAAAGTACAAATGCAAACGTGAATATCTAGAATCCGTTTTAATCTTACAGTATATGCTATAAATCAGCGAACCTTCTTTAATTGTTTTTATATATCTCCATTTGTTAAATGGATAACGCCCCTTAGCTTTCCAATAGATTCCTAGCCTCTCTCCATATATACGTGCCAATACACAATATTTCTTCTGTTTTTGTTTTTTGATTTTGTATGCTTCACATTGAAAACAACAATATTAAGCCCAAAGATGTATTTCCCAAATAAAACCTAAATTTATTAAACCAATTTATTTAGTAGTTTTTTTCTGTAACATCAATATGGAAGGGTAAATCAACATCTCACCAGTTACCATAGTAACATAGTCCATTGTCTTTAGTTATTGTTAATGGGATGGATGTGCTTGATGCAGGGATATCAACTTCTTAACATCATCACTAAAAAGTTTAATCCCAATATTCAGTAATCAATGGCATGTGTAACTGGTGTACAGGCGTCATGTAATCGTTCAGACTTTTGACTCTGCTGATTTGACTACATAACAAAACTAGCATTGTTTTATTAATTCTTGTTAAAAGCAGGATCATGAAAAATAACCAGTAATAATCAATGCAGGAGTTCAGGTTAGTATGAGGGACAAGGTTTCAGCTTTAGCGGACCTTTTTTTAGCTTTGCATTATTTGTATTTTTCGGACTGTTATCCTCATCTTTATTTTTATATAGACAACGTTTCGGTCGATGTGCCCTACGGCCTTCTTCAGGTGTTTCATTATGAGTCAAGGTAACAAATCATACATAAGTATAAAGGTAGATGTTCTAGGTAAAAAGAACACGGACACACATTATATATATATATATATATATATATATATATATATAATGTCTGTGCGGACCCTGTATGCCGTGTAGAGGACCATCCAAGAGCTATGGACAAAAAGGTTGAAAGAGAGAGAAAGTCATGGGTATCATCAACATGAAAATGAAGATGAAATCTCAATAATTATTTATTAATACAAATTTACATTGTAATTATTTCTATCATACAGCGACATGTTTTCATAACAGACAGAGACTTCCTCTCGATCAGCGCCCATTCCTCTCCATGAGGAAATGAGTTATGATAAAAGATTCACCTGGGTTCAATAAGTGGAGATGTACATCAAACACACACTCAGCTAAATCATTATCGCCTTGTCGGCTAGAACAGAAAAATACACCGACTGTCCATCTGCTGAGGGGTAAAATTCACCCCAAAACCGGTTGGCCGGGGTTAGCGACCCATGATCCTTAACGATGGAACCCTGATAACTGAGCAGTCCGTGACATGTAACACTTCAGTTTGGCACTTTAGGTAGATGGCTAAACGGAGAGTCCCAACTCCGATCAATCGGCTGGTCAGGCCAGGAGCTACCACTTATATGATTATCCCAACACTATTGTCCTCAGAGGATCCTTTTTTATCATATACATGCTAGAAGATGATGAATGGGGTTTTAGTTTCCTGGGTATGGGGTTAAACTGCATCTGGTTAAACTACATCTGAGGTTCCAGTTTGGAGCTCTGGTCAGTGTGAAGTATTACTTCATTACCATTACTCCTTGGTTCACTCTGACTTGGAGTTTATTTTGCTACAGTCCCATCTGTATGTTAAAAATTGAGTTTTAAAAAAATTGAATTCAATTTTTTTTTTAATATCCATCTAGCATGAATAGATCAAAACGTCTCCGGTATAAAATAACCTAACAAGGGTTGATATGCCGTAAAATCCAACGAACCAACCATTTCATATCTGAACAGACACTGGATGCCGTGTAGATGACCTGTCGAAACCGATGGACAATGAGGCGGGTGGCGTGATAAAGTCAAGGGTATATCTGCCTATCAGCACAACAATGAAGATTAAATGTCTATGATTATTAATTAAGACAAATTTACATTATAATTATTCATGTGTCTTGCAGCAACATATCTACCATAAAGGGCAGTTAACTCCTCTCGATCCTTCCCCCATGAAGGAAATGATTGATAATAAAAGATCCATCGGGGTTCAATAAGTGTAACTCTACATTAAACCTTTAGGCTGTATTTTGAAAACACACAAACAAACTCTTCCTAATTATTGATATTTGAAAAACATTTTGAATTACTTCTTAAAGAAGTTAATCAATTTTTAATTCATTTTTTTTCGTATTTCTTTGGTTATGTTCGCACCCGCAACATTTCAAAATAACACTTTTGAAAAATAAAAATCGGATCCTCATCGTGGCTTGAAACTTATGGCAGATTTTTTTTTAAATATTAATCTTTTAAAAAATTAAACATTTTTCTTGAAGTTTATATATACGTTTCAAAAATACTTTATTTTAACTATCAAAAATTAATTAGAAATAAAAAAAATAATGATATATATATATATATATATATATATATATATATATATATATATATATATATAATAGAGAAATAAAAAATGAATGAAATGTAAAATTTATAAATAAATAATGAATATATATATATTATAAATAGATAATAACTATAAGTATTATAAATAAATAAATATAAAAGCTATATAAAAGCTTTAAAGCTATATAAAAGTAATATAAGAAGTATGAATAAATATGTAAATAAATACATATAAATAAATAAAAATTAATGAAT
The DNA here is from genome assembly GCA_023376005.1 of Doryteuthis pealeii. Classification (NCBI taxonomy): domain Eukaryota; kingdom Metazoa; phylum Mollusca; class Cephalopoda; order Myopsida; family Loliginidae; genus Doryteuthis; species Doryteuthis pealeii. Next base: position 100,882,983 of record CM042152.1, read on the forward strand.
ATATTATAAATGAATATATGATAAACATATATTAAATAATAAATATATAAATAATGAATATATAGATAAATATATATGACTTATGAATAATACGTTTCCAAAAATATTCTACTTTAACTCACAAAAATATGTGACCTCTGGGCACAAGTATTTAAGTTTTAATATAATTAGATTATTAGAAAGACTAATGAAATTAAATAAGAACACAAAAAAGATAAGACTTACTTTTACTTGATTCTACTTTAAGACTTACTTTTACTTTATTTTAATTGATTTCAATATAATATTATACATAGGATTGCTTTTATTATGTTTCAGATTAAAACAATAACACTAAGTAATTATTTATTAAACACGGTTTTGCTAAAACCGGTAAGCAAATTATTCACACCAATACTATGTAAATATTTATTTTGTTAATGATATATGACACACATAGCAGGGTTTTAAAGACATTAATAATGGGACTGTTCTGGGGTAAATCTATCTCACCTAGGCCTTAATGGATATATTGTCAATAAATAAGATGCTAATTAAGATTAAATTATGATTATTTAATAACCATTGAGAATATAACAAAAATAACTAAGGGAATTGTGGCGTTATTGGTGACGTAGTTTAGACAGACACATAATTTCTCTTATAATAAGATAAGTAAAACAACTTTCAGTTAGACATTAATCACACGAGTATCTCCAGCATGGCTGATTTAATCCCATCTCGACCGGAATGTTTGTCGGCCTTCCGTAAGTTGATCAAATTGTTTTGTTTTTTTTTTTTGTTTTTTTGGGGGGGGTTAATCCTTTAATTTTTTAATCTTTTAATTTTTAAATTCTTTAATTCTATTTTATAGAATTCATTTTTTATTTATTCATTTATTTATTTTTTGCTTTTTAACAAGTTTACATAATCGAGTGTCAAAGTCTCGCACTGATGCGATAACATTCACACGAGACTTGGAAAACACGTCTATTTTTATCTATGAAATCGGTTTTATGTAAACTCCTGATATGAAAGGAAATGGTAAAGATAGTTAAGTTTGGTGTTAAAATCGATTGACGGTTTGCTGATAGATTCTTGACTTTTGCTATTTTTATAGAGTTTTTTCTATCCCTCTTATTTTTATTTCGTTTTATTTATTTAATTTGAAAATTAATATCTGTAGTTGTTTTGTTTTTTTTATTTCTAACATAAAGAGTATTTATAATTTTACTACAGGTTAATAAAGAAATCAACCGTAAAGATAACATGATAGAATTTACGCACAAATGAATTTTATCATACAATTTCACTCACATCGTAATTCCGTATTCAAAATTAACAGTATATTATATATATATATATATATATATATATATATATATATATATATATACCATTCAAATGAGCAGGATGAGAGATAAGATAGATTAAGAGCCCAGGAGGTAGAGTAGTTGGATGATGTACACCTTTCCAAGGTATTAGCGCTATGTAAAAGACAAACAGCCTCGTCCAGGGTTTGAACTCGGGTCGACGCGCCTCAAGAATCAACAAGTATATAGAAATTGAAAGGATTATATCATGCGCTTGTCTCATTTGAACATCCACTCCTTTACATGCTATCAGGACGAATGTATTCATCCTTAAAATTTATTTCGTAGATAGTTTTAATCCTTTAAACCTGGGAATTCTCATAGTGTGCACTCTTTCTCTTTTGATATGCGCTTTTTTTTCTTGAAAATAATTCACCTATTTTCTTTTTAATTTTATACCTAATATCCTTGGGAAAAGTATGTATCCAATTATTCTCCTTCCAGCTATGGATAAATAGAGGGCAGACTGGGCCCTTTAACTTGGTTGGGTAACTAGTCTAAGAGAGAAAAAAAATTGAATTCTAACCTGTTCAAACTCCGCATCAAATGTTCTTGTGTGTTCGTGCGCGGTGGAAAGGGGTTAAATATATATACTTACATATTTGTATAACACTAAAAGTGGAGGAATTATATGTAATTTGGGTGAATATTTTGTTAAGGAATGAAATATAAAATAAATGGGGGGGTTACACGAAGGCCTTTTCAACCGGTACTTTTCAAGTGATACACCGGTGACGAATAAAAGTCAGATTGTACAAGAATTTTGTAAGAAACGAATGGGGGTGAGCTAGAGGGGGACAAATAAGAAAAAGTGGGAAAGAGGGGGGTATGTATGAACCCTAGGTAGAAACAGAGTTGGAAGTGTCTCCCAATAAATAGAGGGAGTGCTTTGGATTTTGTTTGCACAGAGTAGGCCGGAAAAAAGAAATATAAATAGTTTCAAGGATGGTTAAATGCTATTTTGACCTAGCTCTGTGCACAAGGGAGAAGCACTCACCTGAATAATTTTTTCTACAAGCATTTATAGATAGATGCTCGGCTATAGACGAGTCGAATGCTTGGGAAAGCCCGGATGTATTATTATTCGTAATGGCATTACGAAGTGTGCGGGGGACGTGTTGTTTTATTCTGATTTCAAGCCTCTGGGATGCATATTGTTACATATGCATATTGTTGCCTTGACATGAGACAATAATAAGCAAATTAGTCTTACAGACCATTATTACTAAGTAGCAAAACTCTTATACTTACATTCATACATTCATACATAGATACATGCATGCGTATAAGCATATACTTACATTTACATAGATACATGCATGCGTACATATGGATATTGTCACTTCGAAATGAGACAATGGTAAGCAAACTAATTTTACAGATCATTATTACTGAAAAGTGAAGTTCATCAGACTGGGTGGTCTGTCTATGCAGCCTTGTCTTAACGCTTAGCCTTCCAAATTTCTCATACAAATTGACGCTAATGCTCGGTTATTCCCTGTATCAGTGTCCCTATTGCAAAAGGATCAAATGCCAATCTCAGGGTTGGTTCATAGACAAAACAAAAGATGGCAGGGGTGTTCAGTGTAAACAAGTGATACGCGTAAGTCACAGCCAGAATTTTGCATTTGGATAGCAGTGGTGGTAGAGCTGCTGTGAGCTGTTTAAAGTAGACAAAGAGTTAAATCTCTAAGTTAAGTTTAGTCAATGAGTGATTTCTTTTCGAAAAAGTTACTAATCTGCTTTTGAATGCCGTGTGGTGTCGTCTTGTTTGTTTTTAACGAGAATTGATGAAGACCACACAAAATCTCATCTTTGTGCGAATAAATTTTTCAACAACACTAAGATATATATGTAATCTACAATCACAACATGTTATTCTGTACATTCAGTTAATAATCCAAAGATTTATCAATGACAAAAAAGAGACAGAAAAAGAACAAACAAAAAAAACTTTAAAAAATATGATGTACCGCTGATTTCGTCTGCGTTGGGTAATTGTTATAAGATAAGATGGAAGTCATCTTACATACAGACTTTTTAAAATCTGATAAATGACCCTAATGTAAAATTGAGAACCGTATAATATACAGCGGGCTATGATAAGTTTTTAGCCACCCTTGATTACAGCAATTTTTGATTGTGTAATATCGTCTGATTCTTGTTGACGGTTGAATGATTCCCAAACACTGTTAAATATTAGAGAAAGGAATACTCCCACTATTTGAAATTAATCTTATTGACAAGAAGGTCCACCTTTTTCAACAAGATGGAGCACCATGTGATACCAGCAAAGTAACAAAGGCATGGAAGGAATCGCAAGGAATCAAGTCCATGCCATGGGTTGCCCAAAGTCCTTACATGAACCCAATAGAGCACGTTTGGGAGCACCTTGACCAAAAACATTTAGAGCGTGCAGCTAAAATCACGTCGTTGGCAATCCTTAAAGAAACATTGCTAAAGGAGTGGCAAATATGGATCAAATGATTGTTGATAATTTGATCAAATCCATGAAAACGAATACAAACACGAAAACTATCAAATGGAGGACCTACTCTATACTAGCTCCAAATATTGTTTATTTGTGTTCAGTTGGTATTATGTAATTAAACTTTGAAATTGGATGTAGTTTATTTCTCCTGGCTAAAGACTTTTCGAAGGCCACTATATATAATATATATATATATATATATGTGTGTGTGTGTGTGTGTGTTATATTTGCCGAAAGGGTACAAATGGTCAATATTTAACCGACAAGTATGGTGTAATGGTTTCGTAGGAAAAAACAACAACGAGTTCAATATGTTTACATTTCACATAGCTAATACCAAAGGAAATCTATTTCCCTCATTATGGAAAATTAGGGGAGACGAGCTTTTTACTTTGGTTAGGCAACCGGTGTAAAAGGAAAAAAACCTTTGAGATTAAAAGCGGGTCGTCGTATGAAATCAACGAGTAAATATGAATTTCTTTTAGTTTCTTTATCTTACAGAATAGCATAATTTTTAGCAAATCAGTGACTCAAATTTTTGATTGACAAATTTTCACGAGCTCTCATTGGCTTAGGTTAGTGGTGCTCCGTCTCTGACCGCCTACGAGCGTGCGAGTCACAATGTGTTACTATGGTTTTGTTAAAATAAACCTTTTCATTTATGCTGTCGGTGACTCACCTATGCCCAAAGGGTATATATCTAACAGAGTAAGCTGCTCAAACGGAAATACCAGATACTGTTCTTCGTGTAAGCTGTAACAAGGAACCCTTTCTTGATATGAATACAGTTCCCTACATGTGTTGAGTTCAAACAGGTCATAACAATTTATATGTTACAATACGAGTTATCAGGTGAAGTTCCGAATCTCTTGTTGTTCGTTGACAATCACTTGAGCTAGTTAACTATTACATTACAATGTGATGCCCTTTTCAATAATGTCAGTTATTTGTTGGTGTGAGTGTTATTAGATGAGTCAATATTCAATTCGTAATTTTTCTGTATTTTGTCAAAAATTTAATATTGAAACCCAAAACATTTTTAAAATCATCTTTCATCTTTCATCATGGCTTCCGATGAGATTAAGAAAAACATCATCAATATCCAATTAATTTACTTGGATGTGAATGGAAATGAAATTTAGTCACAAGGGAAGTTCATCAAGTAAAAAGATTGAGAATACCTGATCTTTATATTAAAACTCGTGTTCCTTAATTATATGACTGTTATCATCTTGCAACAACCTCTGGTTAAAAATGAGACCATCCATGTTTTCCAAGATGAAATGCAAAAATGTAAATCCTGATTATCTGGTGTTGCTTATTCGCCGATATATCCTATGAGTCTCGTCACCTTAGCCAAATAATGGAGAATTCTGTTTTTATTATAGAGAAAGAGAAGAAAAGAGACATGCTACACAAAAAATATGAGAAATAGAAGAAAGAAAGAAAAGAAAGAAAGAGAGTAGGGAAAAGACAGAGAGAGAGGGATGAGCGCTCGCTAATCTGTTTCAATCGAACGTAATGAAAAGATTAAAAGAAGGAAAAAAAGAACAAAAGAGTGAGAGAGATTGAAATCAAGATTATTATACTTTTTACATATTCAACTTTTTTTTTTTAGTTTAGGATGCACAAAGGTTTGCCAATTGTTACTTTTATGACACTCCCTCCACCAAGAATGTGCTGAGCTGGCAGGGATGTCTAGGAAGAGATCAGTATCTCAGTGGTTGCAGTGACTGGCCGGGAGTATTTCGTGTGTACATCCGGCCTCCCGTTTTGTCACATATCTGGCTTTGTCAGGGTTTGTCCTCCCATATAGTAGAGGGCTAGAAAGTAGTACAATGTGCTCTTTCAAGGCTTAAAAGAGTTACCTTTTCAAATATGATATGATTATGAATTATAAAATACGAATAACATTTATTGAATTATTTACTTAATAAACTATTCTAATAATAACTATTTTCAATAGTTCTTAAGTAAACATATCAAACATTGTAATGATTAAATTATCGGACCATATGATCTTTAGGCACCCTTTTTCGATCTCTTCATAAGGACATTTTTTCATTTACACTGTCAAAATCCGGTTGTTTGTTAACATACGATTTTTAGAGTTTTTTTTTTATTATAAAACTAACCCCTAACCCTAACCCCTAACAAACAACCGGATTTTGACGGTGTAAATGAAAAAAAAATGTCCCTTATGAAACGAGATCGCAAAAGGGGTGCCTAAAGGTCATATGGTCCAAATTATCATATTGTGGTATAACCACAGGTCCTGCTAGTATCCAGTTAATTTACTTGGAGATGAATGGAAATTAAATTTGATTACACGGGGTGCATCAAATAAAAAGTCCGAGAAGCCCGGATGTAAATGTCTATGGCATTAAGAGTAAAATATACACAACTCAAGCAATACACATTACGTATTCTGTTCACGAAAGTACATGGTATATGATAGCAAATTTAACGCGGGAGACACAACTTCTTTTCAGTCTTTTCAATTACTTTTACCGGCCACATCTTGGGGAACCCAACAGAGACTCTATTCAATGACAGGTCGATTTTCGCCGGGCAGACATTACAAACGTTAAAAGCCTCCAGTGTGAATAGCGGAATTGCCAAAAGCATTTGCCACTTTTCGAATATCGGCTATTTACACGAGCACTCAGCGTTCGGATATTTCGGGAAGATTTTCTTTCGTGTCGAGTTGTCGAAAAGTCAAGATACGCAGTCAAGTGTGACCGACCGACCGAGATCAACATCAAAGCGTCAAACGTCGGCGCTTTGTGTTTCAGACTTCAATTTAAGAAGAGCGTCGCTTTGATGAACTTGATCGTCAATATGACACAGTTAAAGTGCTTTGTTGAGAAGAGTTACCAGACTTGATAATACATTACATTTTATCTCTTCTTCCCGAAACACACACAGTTGTTTGAAAATTGCCATTCTGTTATTGCAAAGGCTGTTGTTATTCTTTTCTCAGTCTCGTGACAAATACGCAATGTATAGATGGGGATCTCTTATCTGACACCGAAATTATATACTGGGACACTCTGAAAGTGATACTTCTTATTTATTTCCACACTTACTGTTACGGTTATTGTTGTAGGAAAATGGATTTGGTAGGTTGGTTGGTTGGTTGGATTTTACGGCATGTCAACCCTTGTTGTGTTATTCTATGCCAAAGATGTTTTATTTTATTCATTCTTGATGGATATTCAACATTTATTTCAAACTCAATTTCTTCTTCCAAACTCAATTTTTTAAAACTCATTTTTAAACATATTATTCATTTCATTTTTCTATTTAACCCATAGATGAGACCCTAACAGGTACCACTTCATTCCAGAGTGGACCTAAGAGTAATGATGATGAAGGGGTACTCCACATTCCCCAGAGCTCTTTAACTGAAACTTTACCATCAGATAGAGTTTAACGTCATACCTTGACACTAATATCTTCAGCCACCGTCTTTTAACATGTATATGATAAACGGGTGGGGCTTGCCATAAGAGTCATATTTTCATGAACAGATTCTGGTTTATGCATATACCATTTTGATGTATGGTCAAAATTTATATTATCATTATTATTATTTTATTATTATTATTATTATTATTATTATAAAACCAAACATATTATTATTATTATTGTTTACTCCTTTTGAGTTTTCACATCAGCGTTAGCTGATGGTCTTTCACTAGAGTCTGAGTGACAGCAAGTCTCCTCAGGTCTCCGGGACTCTTCTGAGTATTCTGGCAGATTGCAGCAGTGCAGTGTTCTGAATGGTTTCAATCCTTCCTCTGATTTCCAAACTTTCCAAACCCTTTTCGAATCCTTTTGGGACCGTTCCAAGTGCACCAACTACAATTGGTATCACTTTCACTTTCATGTTCCATAACTTTTTCAGTTCTATGGCAAGTTCCAGATATTTGTCCATTTTTTTAATTTTCCTTTAGTTTTACCCTGTGATCTGCTGGAACCAGTTGACACCAGTTGACAAGTTCTTTCTTTTTTGTTTTTTCAACACAAAGTCTGGTCTTCTTGCTGGGATAAGGTGATCCGTTTTTATTTCAAAGTCCCAGAGAATTTTATGCGTTTCGTTCTCAAGAACAGATTCTGGTTTATGCATATACCATTTTGTTGTGTGGTCAAAATTTAATTTTTTGCATAACTCCCAGTGGATCACCTTCCAACCCAGTCGTGTCTAGTTTTGTATTCTCGTTGTGCTAGTTTGCTACATTCGCAGAGTATATGGTTTACAGTCTAATCACTATTACCACAAAGCCTACATTTACTATTTTGTTGGGTCTTATCAATTTTAGCTTATTATTATTATTATTATTATTATTATTATTTAAATGTTAGTGATATACTAATTTAATGTCTATAAAAAGTTTGCTAAATGAAGATAAAATAACACACACACATACGTACACACACAAATATTAGTTCAATCCTTTCTGTGTGAACAATGTTTTTAATTGCGCAGCTCTTTAGCTTCGTGGATGCCAGGCAGAAGAGATCCCCGACGGTGACTAATAAGGACGGTTGGTGAGAGAGAGAGAGAGGAGAGAGAGAGAGAGTCATGGGTATATGTGTTGCCAGCACGACCTGATGGTGATAGGGGCGGTTGGCGAGAGAGAATCATTGGTATTCGTGCTGCAACCATAACTCCATGATGATGATGATGATGTTGACTTTTTAAATGTTTGTGGTGTACTTATTTATGCTTAATTAAAAGATTGATGAATAAATAGAGGATAAAACAACAACAAAACTTACACAAACACACACACACACACACACACACACACACACACACACAAATCTCACGCCCCACCTATGGGTTAAATAGAACAAAATGACTTCTAAAAATGTGTTTAATAAAAAAAATGAGTTTTACAAAAAATGAGTACTTATCAAAAATGAATAAAACAAAACGTCTTCATCATTAAATGATCCAATGAGTTGACAAGGCAGAAAATCCAACCAACCAACACACAAATACACACACACACACACACACACATATACACACAACACACACACACACACACACAAACGTTCGTTCAATCCTTCCTGAATGATTAATGTTTTTAATTAAGTGGCTGTTTAGCTTCGTCCGTTCCGAGATTCATGGAAGGATTTGCCGATTTGCCGATGGCTATCTTTCTTTCTTTCTTTCTTTCTTTTTTCTTTTTTTTTTTTTTTTTTTTTTTTTTGCAAAAACAAAATTCCTACACGTTCGGTAATTAGTCAGTAGGACAGAAACAAGACCAACACTAAAAAATCGCCCTTCCGCCGGAACTTAACCCCACCTCCCCCAACCTATACCGTTTTCGTTGGATTTGTTTTCCTACATTAACATGAGGATTTACTGAGATTAAATTCACTTCATTTATATTCCGGTTAAATGACATCTGATCCAGTACATTCACACTGAACTTTATTTAACTTGACTCATTTAACAGTTTAATGAGAGTTAGTTTTATACACTAACATGCCGGTTTAGTGATAGTTTTAATTGCACTCGGGTGTCACTTCAGTGAGGTTTGGTTCAGTACATTCAAATGCTGATTCATTCAGATTTGATTTAAGACACTTATATGCCGGTATATTAAGAGTTTATTCAATAATCTCATATTCCGGGTTTATGAGACCTAATTATATACATTCATATGTCAGTTAAGTAAAATGTGATTCATTAAGCTTATTTGCCGGTTTAGTGAGATTTTATTCAATAATCTCATATTCTGAGTTAATGAGATCTAATTATATACATTCATATGTCAGTTAAGTAAAATGTGATTCAATAAGTTTATTTGCCGGTTTAGTGAGATTTTATTCAATAATCTCACATTCCGGTTAAATGAGATTTTATTATGTACAACCATAAGCCATTTTAGTGAAATGGGATTCAATAAGCTTATTTGCCGGTTTAGTGATATTTTATTCAATAATATCACATTATGGCTGAATGAGATTTGAGTATAAGCATCAATTTGCCAGTTTAGTTGAATATGATTCAATGAGCTTATTTGCCGGGTAAGTGTGTTTTAATTCAATAATCTCATATTCCGGCTTAATGAGACCTGGTTATATACATCCATATGCCAGTTTAGTGAAATATGATTTAACAAGCTTATTTGCCGGTTTAGTGAGATATTATTCAATACTCTAACATTCCGGCTTAATAAAATTGTTACATATAATGTTATATGTATTTACCAACCCCTCCATACGAACAGAATGGGACATAAAGTAAATTTCTTAAGCGGGGTTTAACAGTTTTTAACTTTAGGTTTTCCCTCTCCAAGATGAGTTGCCGTAAAAAGGATAGAGAGCTCAGTGTGCCCTACTATTTACCAATAGCTCGAGGGGGATAGTTCGTCATACTTTTCCCAATAGTATTAGCACTATGTAAAATGCAACCATCCTCGTCCCGGATTTGGGAGGGCTTGTTTTTTTTTGTTCAATAGTATATCAACCTTCATGGGTTATTCAATTACAAAGCCATATACGGAGAAAACAGTTGTGGTAATATTTAACCCATACCTGGCTGATTAGAGAGTTCATACCTTTCCCAACGGTATTAGTACGAAAGTGAATATAGTAACTCGAATGGGCTTCAAACACGCTTACTATGACACCGTAGTCCAGCACGTTACCCACTACGCCATGGTATCCCCAGTAGTCTGGTGAGTTCACCGAGCAAAAAATCAGGCGTGCTATTACGTTTACTTTCGGACTGATATCCTTGGAAAATGTATGAACTCCTCATCTATAGGTTAAATATTACCACTACTGTTCTTCCACAAGGCTGGATTAAGTATTGAATAATCCACAACCGTTGATACTGTGGAACCTATTAGCAGTTGTAGGGAGTTCAATTCTCCGTTTCTATGAC
>CM042152.1:100903735-100918735 GCA_023376005.1 Doryteuthis pealeii
TAAATATGTGTGTTATATAGGAATGATTACGTATCTTTCTACCCTTGAATTTTTGTTTCTTACTTTTATTTTATTTCGCCCTTTCTTTTTTCTTTCCACTACTCTATCTTCCTTTTCTTTCATTCTTCCACATCTTTATTTCAAAAGCCGCTTATCCGTTTCTCATCGTTTTGAAGACCCTATCGACAATTCGCTATATCGGTTGAGCAAGAAGAACACGCAATACCACCCACCCAGCACCTATCTTTGTGTTTACTGACCGAAATCACGGAAAACTGGGAGAGGTTTTAATGAGATAAATACAAACAGGCCAATACACCCCCTCCCTTATCCACCAAAAAAATTTCCAATTAATATTACCATGATAGATAAAGTGCCCTCAGTAATGTGCTAGCAGCGGCTTTGGAGTGGCTTTCAAAGAGACGAATATGTAGCGCCGGTATTTTGAAAGTTTTCTGTTTAATCTACTGTTGACTTTTGAGACAACAGGTGTCTGCAATGAGTAAAGAGAAATTGTTGTCAAGGAGATAGGCAACTGGTTCACTCAGACGTCTCATCACCCAAAGGCAGGGGGTTTCCAATATGTCGATTGCGATCAAGCGATAGATCACAAAAGTACTACGGGAAGATCACACAAAATTAAAAAGAATATTTTTAGATGTTAACTTTTGTCATCCGAGTAATGTAATGTATTGACCATCTATTCAGTTGTATTGTGCCGTTGAGGGTCATGCAATGATGTAAGGTACGTGAACATTTATTGTATATACTAGCAAAAAACGCCCTCCGGTTGGGGTAAAATTTATAAAAAGATACCTCTTGAGTGAGGTGGAGTTAAACATTCAATGTCAGAGGTTTTTTATTATAAGTAAAATCATCAAATTTATTAAAAGATCAAAAAATAAAACAATTAGAAATGAAACTTAGTTCTGTCCCCCTCAAATTATATGCTGCGCGCATCTATCAATTATTGATTAAATAATTATTTTGAATATTTTACAAATAAATTTTACACAAAATCTTAGGTATTCATTTATTTATAAACCCTTTAGTTAACCTCTTGTTACTGAAAAAAGGGTGAAAATAATTTTAAAAATTGATTACAAATTTCGCAAATTATTTTTCCCATTTAAGTAATACAATTTTTTAATTAATTTCATAGTTTATATACTTTATTTATCTAAATAATACGTATGTTTATTTATTATAATGAAAAGTTCAAACGTTGAATTATAAGGAACATCTTTTATCTATTTTATTAATATTAATTGTTATTTATTCTATGCATTGACGATTTTAGTAATTCTGACATAAGCAGTAACGCAATTTTGGTTACAGACAAATACAGGCCGAATCTCCATTATTAATAGGGCACCTCCAGTGATGTAATGGTTAGCAAGCTAATACTAATATAGTATTGAGCACCTCGAGTAGTGTGATGGTTAGCAAACTAGATTTGTAGACAAATGTTAGTAAGTTCGATTCTTATTGACCGCCTTGTGCCACATCTAAGCAAAGCTTTGTAAATAACTATATTGTATATATAAAGTATAATCTGTACATATCTATATATTAATACACGTGTCCCTAAATCTTCCGTTCGTTATCATCCTGCAACACCTTCTGGTTAAAAATGAGACCGTCCAAATCGTACAAGATGCAATGCAAAAATGTAAATCCAGATTTTGTGGTGTCGCTTAATCGCAGATTTCTTATTTGTCCCATTTTATTTCAAAACTGAAACACTCCAAATGGTCTTACATTGCTAATATGTCCAACGTAAATTTAAAATGAATTGAAAAAAACAAACAATTCATGTTTCTTCTATTTACGGATTACGGATTATATTTGGTAATTTTGATCTTATGTCGTCCCATGACCAGCAATACCGTTATCAACAAATTATTATATGCAACTCTGTTGATCTTGATGTTTCTGTAGAATTAAATACTTACAAATGATATATGTTTCAATTATTATATCGATTGTTATTGAATATTGTTGTATTATTTATTGCAAAGAAAACAGTATAATTTATATGTAATGAAATTACAAATCATCGTTTCTGGCTTAAATAGCTCCTCATGAATTTTGTTTCGTTTCGTGGAAATTCCACGAGTCCCGCTAGTACAAATAAATATATTTAATATTTAACAGGTAGATTATTTTGACCTGGGCATTAATACCCTTCGTAACTGTATGAATCCAACTATTCTCCCTCCAGCTATGGGTAAATAGTAGGACAGACTGGGTATTTTAACCTTTATTTGGCAACCAGTCTAATTGAAGGGAAACTCTGAATACAAATCTATTAAACTTCGCTTAAAAAATTGATCGTGTGTCACATCCTGTTCGGGGTGAGGGGTTAGGAAATATATCTCTCCTTGTCCTCTACATTCTCTTCTACTTTTTTTTTTGTTCTTTTTAATCTTGCTTCCCCTTCTTTTCCCTCCATCCCCCCTACTATTCTTTCGTATTATGTCCTTTCTTCTTCTTCTTCTTCTTCTTCTTCTTCTTCTTCTTCTTCTTCTTCTTCTTCTTCTTCTTCTTCTTCTATTTACTCCTTATTCTTCTTTTCCTTTTCCTTCTTCTTTCTTCTTTTCTTTCCAATTCGTCTTTGTTTTGTTCTTCCTCTTATCCTACTTCCTTCTCATTCCATAGTTTCTTACTCCTTAGCCTTCTACTCTTGTTCTTCTTCTGTTACGTTACGCTCTCCTTTCGGAATGGAGAGATGATGTGTCAACGTTTGTTACGTTACGGCTCTTACTTGAAATGGAATGATGATTTGTTGATATAAAATTGTTAATTGTATACTTATCTCTAGACCGGTACTACATTAGAGAGGCTGGAATCCTAGTTGCTGATTCGATACTGGAGTTGGTTGACCATTCCTAGATATTTGGAGTCGGAAAACCAACTTGAGGTGCTGGGGGACATCTTGCCTTGTGTCATTTAGAATTTTTAGTAATAACACAAGGCCACTTATTTTTCTGATGAGATTTTTATTTCCCCGCCAAAGTCACAACTGCAGAGAGTAAAAGCTCATGTCTTGCTTTCTCAGCGCATTGTGCCAGACTCAGTTCACACTCTGACCTCTCACTTCTCCTCTTTCCTAATTCGCCACATCTCACGGCTCGTCCAATAAAAACAAGGCTATGTCCTTATGATGATTCATCCTTAAACTTTTCCATTCTTATCTAACATATATTTTGCTAAAAATTTTTCCGTGCTAATTTACACGTCAGTGCATCACTCATACGCCCCCCATTATTTTATATATCTTCTTCTTCTTCTTCTTCTTCTTCTTCTTCTTCTTCTTCTTCTTCTTCTTCTTCTTCTCTTCTTCTTCTTCTTCTTCTTCTCTTTACACCTCATCCTTCTAATCCTTTCCCCTCTTTCTTCTTTTCTCTCTAATTCTTATTTGTTTTGATATTCTTTTATCCCACTTTCCTTTCCATCATCTCCTCATACTCCTACTCTTCTTATTATCATTATTTCCTCCTCCTCCTCCCTCTTCTCCTCCTCCTCTTTACTCTTTATTCTCCTTATTCTCTACCTCTTGCTTTTTCTCTTCTCTCTATTTCTTCTTTGTTTTCTTATTCTTCTTTTATCCTATTTCCCATTCTTTTCCATCGCCCCTCCCTCTTTAACCTTTTACTTCTCTTCCTTCTCCTCTTCCTCCTCCTCCTCTTCCTCCTCATCTCATTCATCACTATTAAGGAATAATTCCACTTCGTTAATATATAAGCAATGAAGAAGAACAAAGAGTAAGTTCATGTCTTTCAAATGAATTGTAGCACTAAAAGAACATGAAACAGTTCTGTTTCACTGTATCTTTATTGTTTCATCCTCCAAGGTTGCAATTTGCCGTGTTTGTCTCTATCGATGGAGATGCCCTGCTTGCTAACCAACCTGCAACCAGATGCTGTTCGTCAGCTCAAAGTAGTTTAATTAAAAGTGTCAAATTCTAAAGACTAAAATCGTCAAGTGATGAGAGCGTAAAGAGAAAGGGATGCTTAATTGATGAAGAGAACAAATAAAAACAAATGCTGATGCTGATGGAAAAGAGCTAATGATTTTTCTTCTTTTTTTTTTTTGTTTAATTCTTTTCTTTTTTTTTTTTTTTCAAAAGTCGTCTTTTTAAGAATAGACAACGAAAGGATGCTTAAGAGAAGGGGGGGGGAGAAAATACCCACTGATAATGAATGAATGAATGAATGAATGAATACAAAAGATGATAAGAATGAAATAAACGAGAAGAGAAGAGAAATAGAAAGAAAGAAAAACTAGTAAAAAAGAAAACAATTGAAAAATAAATAAGTAAAAAAACAAAAAACAATACAATAGAAAATATAAAAGAAAACAAAAAACATAGCCGATAAACAAAAAAAAATATATCAGAAAAAAACTCGGAGAAAAAGAATTAATGATATCCACAATCTTTTGAGTGCCAATGTCAGTAGAACATTGAATGATTTTGATTCACAGATCACGCCCAAAACTAATGACCTTGTGCCAGACTAGTAAAGATTTAAAACTACCTATAACATTGGATGTATAACGTCTGTCGAGGTGGATGCTGACTGTATCCTCTGTTCATGGGTAAAATCCCACACCCCAGAAGGGGTGTTCAAGGTATGATACTAAATTGTATTTGATTTTCACTAATGAACTTTTTCCAAAAGTCGTCTTCTTAGAATAGACAACAAAAAGATGCTTAAAAGAAGAAGGAGAAAAAACAACGAATGAATAAACAAATGAATTCAAAGGATAATAAAAATTAAAATAACCGAGAAGAAAATAGAAGTGGAAAGAAAGAAAAATAGTAAGAACGAAAAATAATAAGAACGAAAAATAAAACAACTGAACAAAAAACTACATTGTTACAAAAACAAAAAACAATACACTAAAAATAAAGAAAAAAGAAAAAAAGCATAGCAGATAAGCGAAAAAATGAAAAAAATATCAGAAAAAAAAAAAGAAGAAATAAGAATTTAGGATATCCACTCTCTTTTGAGTGCCATTATGAGTAGAACATTGAATGATTTCGATTCACGCACCGCGCCCAAAACTAATCACCTTGTACCAGACTAGCACAGATTTATCACTAACTATAAAATTGGATGTCTAATAGTTACCACTCTGTCGATGTGGCTTAGAATATGTTGACTGTATTCTCTACCCGCAAATCTACCCACAAAAGTTTTCTGCTAGGTATGATAGAAGACTGCATCTGCTTCAATACTGGAGAATGACTTAACGTAAAAAAAAAAAGAAAAAAAAAAGAGGGAGTCACAATTTTGACTGTCGGAAAAAAACAAAAAACAAATGAGTCTGAATAACAACAAATATAGAAAAGTGCTCAATACATAGTTTGGTTTATTTGTTTAATTGTATAAGAATTAAAGGTGATTTTAATTGCAGTAGTTAATACCACTTTCTTATAAGGTGTTTCGAAACTTCAGAAGGCTAACGAACGCAGGTGAATTAATATGTTTATATTAAACAGGTTCCAACAAATACATATATAACAAATACAGACTTTATTGTCTGAGCAACAATCAACATACAATACAAAACAACTAGGATGAAAGTCTTAAGAGAAAAAGAGTCCTTGAAGAGTGAAGAGTTAAACGAAGGGATGAAAGTCCTAAATGAAAAGGTTGTCACTTTCATAGTAGGAAAACCATCTCCATGTGGTGACATGGGAGCACAAAAAGTCACATGTATTACACGGCTATTCAAGGCTGGTAAACCAAACACCTTTATGGGGTATAATCGGAGCCGCGTAAAGGCTCACCTTTAAGCTTATAGTTAGGGGGCCTTTCCCCCCAAATCCTAATGGACAAAGACACTTGTCGAGTACATATCTGTTGAGTCACATATAGAAGAGAGAATTAGTTTTCCCGGATCTGTGTTTAGATAGTCAGGTTGCAACGCTCCCTAGTGGCAAACCCTGGAGGCATGAGAAGATTCTTATTTCTTAGGAGTGTCGTCACTTCAGCTAAATAATGGACCATTCCGTTTTTATTACAAAGAGAGAAAGGGAAGAAAAAGAACATACTACACAGAAAAATATAAGAAAGAAAGAGAGAGAGTAGAGAAAAGATAGTTAAACGGGGTGAGCACGTGGAAACGATAACGCTAATCTGCTTCAATCGAACATAATTAAAAAACGAAAAGAAAGAAAGAAAAAGAAAACGTGTGACAGAGAGTTAAATCAAGTTTATTATACATTTTACATGTTGAAGTAATTGGAGAAGCTCTTAAGTAAACATATCAAATGCTGTAATAATTAGATTATCATGCAGTGGTATATCCACAGTAACTGCTAGCAAAAATTATTACTATAAAAATTGTCGGTAAAAATCATTAACTATTGCTATAAACATTTTGTTAATTATTACTATAAAACATTCAATTGCTCCTTTAAAAATGAAACTTAGATAGTCGCTACTAGTTTGACCATATGTTCTTTAGGCACCACTTTTGCGATCTCGATTCATAAGGATTTTTTTTCATTTACACCGTCAACATCCGGTTGTTTGTTAACATACGATTTTTTTATTTTTTAAAATCATAAAACTAACCCCTAACCCTAACCCCTAACCCTAACCCCTAACAAACAACTGGATTTTGACGGTGTAAATTAAAAAAAATATCCTTATGAATGGAGATCGCAAAAGGGGTGCCTAAAGGTCATTGTGTTCTAATAGTTTAAAATTGTTCCAACGAAAATGTTTAAAAAACTTATAAAAGAAAATTAATTATTGCCATTAAAACGAAATAAATTATTACAATAAAAGATTGTTGCTATAAAAAATGTAATCCATTACTATAAAAAATCTTTTAATTATAATAATACTTTTGTTCCTTAATCTTCCGACCGTTACCCTCTTGCAAAGCCCTCTGGTTAAAAAATAAGACCGTCCAAATCGTCCAGGATGAAATACAAAAATAAAAATCCTGATTATCTGGTGTTGATTATCCGCCGAATTCTTGTTTATGAGTGCTGTCACCTCGGCTAAATAATGGACCATTCCGTTTTTTATTATAAAGAAAGAAAGGTAAGAAAAAGGACATTCTACACGGAAAAAATATAATAAGAAAGAAAGAAAGAAAGAAAGAAAGAAAGAAAGAAAGAAAGAAAGAAAGAAGTGGAAATAAAAACAGGCGGGCGATACCGCTAATCTGTTTCAATCAAACATAATGAAAAGAAGGAAAGAAAAAAAAACAGTGAGATTTATCTAAATATTATTGTACTTTTTACATATTGAAGTATTTGAAATAGTTCTTCAGAAAACATATCAAACATTGTAATATTTAAATTACCATACTGTGGTATATCCACAGATCCCGCTTGTCTTTTATTATTACCATAAAAAAGTAAAGGAAATTGGCTCCTCTACTATGACCTTGTGCCAGACTAGGCTAATTAAATATTTTCCTATTTCAGCCATATTTCATTAGTGTGTTTCCCATCTGGTGTTTAGAAACATGATACAACCACATGGACCTTATTTCTGTATGTTTTTCCTTGTTCTTTTATTTTGTGTATTTTGTATATAATGAAGGAATTTCTTAACTTGTATATAATCAGGGATTATCATCACCTTCAATTCAACTTCGGCCATATTCGGTGCCTTTCCCGGGAATATGGCAAGTAATCAGGGCGATTGTGTTGTTTACAGCAACTGTCGATCAGATAACCAAACTTCTGCCCACTTCCTGCAAACTATTGGCATCTGTTCCAACGCAGACGAACAAAACTGAGACGTTATTCGCTGTGACAAAATACCAACAGAATGTGGGGTGGAACCCCCGGGCGTGGGGGACCATCCCTTATGTTTTAGAGGAAAAAACAGCAGCGTACTAGGTGGATCTGACTCATTGATCAATTAATTGCGCATGTGTGCACACATAAATACTCGGGCTCAGCCATTGGTTGGTTGGTTGGTTGGTTGGTTGGTATTTTATGGCATGCCAATCCTTGTTGGGTTATTTTATGCCGGAGACATTTTCTTTTATTCATTATTGGTTGGTATTCTTCTTTTTTTCAACTCAATTTTTCAACCCATTTTTGATACACTAGTTGGTTGGTCGGTTGAATTATTTCATGTTGAAGACGTTTTTGTTATATTAAAATTTATTTTTAAATTCATTTTCTGATTAATGTAACCCACAGATGAGACACTAACAGATACTACCACCCCGGTTTCAAGCTCAATCGTGTGCACACGTATATAAAAACATTGTGTTGGATGGTAATGATTAGTGAGCATGTATATATGAGCTTTAGTTTGTTCGATCCTCATGGGGGACCTCAAATCTAGTACCGTGTATTTTCAGTTTCACCTCCATTAATCAACATCTTAAGACACATTCATGCCCCCCTCTACCTACCGCAAAATTCTAACCGAAAATACACGCACACTACATAAAGAAAAAAACAAACAAAAACTTCAAATAATCGAAGCTTTATATATCAAACAAAAAAAACCTACCTTAAAATAAGTCAACATATTCTCAAATGTTTATAATTTTCCGCCTATCCTCCTTCTTCTGTAACCCTCCCCTTCTCACAACTTGTGCCCCGCTCCCACATAAAATCACTACTGCAAAGCTCGCTCGAACCACTACCATTCCTACAACCTCCTACTACCAATGGTTATTACTTCCCACTTCTAATTTCTTGCTACTACTCGTTCTCGTTAAAAACGAGACACGAAATCATACCATCGTTTCCCACCTGAGGATGGCAAATTGTATTGCCGAAAGCGCTCGTTTTGAAACCTTTGGGGGACTGTTATACCAGTTACAGCCCGACACCAGAAAGATGGCCCGAAAATTGGAACGGATCAACGAAAAACTTGTCCGACAGGAATTATCTGTACAGTTCAATAAAACTTATATATATATATATTATATATATATATATATATATATATATATATATTAACAGGTTTACATTCAGTTTTCCTTCTCCTAGACTGTTTACCTTACCAAGGTTAAAGAGCCCAGTCTATTTATTCATAGCTAGAGAGTGGGTAACTGGATTCATACCTTTCCCACGGGTATTAGCGCTATGTGAAATGTTAACAGCCTCGTCCAAGATTTGAATTCAGGTTAACAAGTCCATTTATTACGTCTTTAACCATTACACCACGGGCCTCCAACTACTGTATATAAGAACTTAGTGTTGGTTTTTAATGTCCACTATTCTTATAGCATGAATCCCTCAATCCTGGAATGGGGTTATTTAGCGAAAGATAGGCATTTACCTCAAAATATCTGTTACTTCGAGTGCCATCTGCGAGTTCACAGATGCGAAGAACAAGAGGCCCCCAAAAGCAGTTCAAAGACCACATGAAAACGACATTGAAGAAATGAGCCATCACATTTTTAAGCCTGGAAGATCTGGCCTCCAACAGACAGGGTTGGCGAGACACGTGCCGCACAGTAGCTGGGCGGCTCAATATCGAGATTAACAGGGTTGCAGAGCGGCGGCGTTTTCGTCGTCATGAACCATGAAATGCAGATGGAAATTTCCCCTGTAATGTGTGTGACTGCATCTGCAAGTCCAGAATTGGACTAACTAGCCACCAGAGAGTCCACAACTATTGAACATCATGTAATGACGTCATTGTCGTATGCGACAGACTTCTAAAAGAAAAAGAAAGGAAATCTGATGCTAGACACTTTTCCAATCACTGAGTAACTAATATATTTTGTGTCATTCCAAAATTCTTGTACAGGTGGCACACCTGACATAATAATTATCTACATAGGAAATTTTTTTTTTTCTTTTATTATTGTTATGATTTTAATATTTTGTAGTCTGTTCAGTTTATACTGCATTATTTCTTTGAATAAAATACCAATATCTTTCTCTAATATTGAATAAGAATACAATTTTGGTAAACTTTTCTCAATAGTCTACAAAAAAAAATTAATCCTATGGAAATGATATTTTTAAAGAAAATTGTATACATATTTGAATAATTATTTAAAGTCCTACACTACACGCTGCGGCAGAAATACTTCTCACATTTTAAACTTTCACCTGTCTGCTGAAAGTGGACTTAGGCAAGTGGCAATGGTAGCTCTATCTACCAAATGTCTTACCATATTATTAAACTAGCAAGAATATGAACACTCTGGGTGTTAGTATTTAAGTTTTAATGTAATGTAAATAAGGATACATATTTAATTCTTAGCTTCATTTTATTGTTACATTTTAGGGGTAAACAATAAAATAAATTAAACGAATACATTTTCATCGCTTTAACTCAATAAGTAATTATGAACTGATTTTAAGTTTTTCTCATTTGTGCAAAAAGGTTTTTATTCAAATTAAATTGTTTGAAAACAATCACTAGTTTAGGGCTACATTTTTTGAATAATATTTTGAATTTTAAAAAAGCAAATAAACGAACATTGTAATACGCGAAATCTTAGTGAACTTTTAAAAATTTGATATAGAATTTACTAAATCATTTTTCTCTTAACCAGCTCTTACTCCTCACTTCCCCCTTTCACTCAAACTCCCTGAAGTTCCTAAAATCCTTTTATTCTGGTCAAGGACCGGTTGGTTGGTTGGTTGGTTTTTACGGCATATCAACTCTTGATGCATTTTATGCCGAAGATGTTTGTTTTATTCATTCTTGTTGGGTATTCAATTTTTAACTTATTTTTAAACACAATTTTTTATCTATTTAACCAATAGATTGGACTCTAACAGGTACTACCACTCCGGGTCAGGGTGTACCTGTGATTAATAGCAATAAAGGGGTACTCCACACTTGTCATGGACCGGGTACTTGTGCTACTTTATACATAGAGATTAATTGATTTCTACTTTTTCCCCTGGCTTGTAATAGCAGCAGTTATCAACTTGCATTCATAGAAATAATTGCTACGAACGTAAATTCATTATCAAATGTTGATTAATTAAGATTATTTTATTATTAACGTCGTCGTGATTAGTGAAATCAAACGGCCATATTTATGTGTTGCAAGTCGCTGCGTTTTGGCTGGGGTGAGACAGAAACTCGAACAAAACGTCGATGCCAAATATATTGGAAGTAAAACAGACAAGATTATCAAATTGGACTAAGAAAATTGTCTATTATAATAACAATAAAAACAAACTGAACTTGTGAACATCCTACGCTTTAATTAGTATATATATATATATATATATATATATATATATATATATATATATATAATATTATACAACAAGCAGGATCTGTGGATATACTATAGTATGATAATTTAATTATTACAATGTTTAATATGTTTACTTAAGAGCTATTGCAATTAGTTCAATACTAGTAGGACCTGTGGATATACCACAGTATGATAAATTAATCATTACAATGTTTACTTGAGAGAGAGAGAGAGAGAGAGAGAGAGGGGGGGTTTATACTTTTTATATATTGAACCAATGCAATATCTCTTAAGTAAACGTTAATATTATTGGCATTTCAATCTTGGAAGACTATTTTATAAATCGCAATAATATTGATATGTTTACCTAAGAGCTATTGCGTAATTGTTCAATATGTAACAAGTATAATAATCTATCTCTCTCTCTTTCACACACACACACACTCTCTCTCTCCCCCCACCTCTCTCTCTCTCTCTCTCTCTCTCTCTCTCTCTCTCTCTCTCTCTATCTATCTATCTATCTCCTACTGTTTTTTTCTTTATTTTCTTCTTTTCATCATCGATTGAAACAGATAAGGGTTCTCAGTCCCTTTCTCTTTCTCCTCTCTTTCCTTCTTTCTTTCTTTCTTTCTTTCTTATTATATTTTGTGCAGCATGTCCTTTGCTCCTTTATAATAAAAACGGAAAGGTCCATTATTTAGCTGAGGTGATGATATCCATATGAAATAAGAATTCGGCACATAAGCAACACCAGATAATCGGGAAAGACATTTTTGCGTTTCAACTTGGACGATTTTAACGGTCTCATACTTAACCAGAAGGTGCTGCAAGATGATAACGGTCGTACTTTTAAGGAACATGAGTATTAACATATAGATTAATTACACTAGAAATATCCGAAAAGTAAGGTTCAGACATTTGCTAATCCAATATATTCATTATTATACAAATACAGAGAAGGTGCGTGATGCAGTAGTTATTGTGGTAGGAAATGGACGCGTCGACCCGAGTTCAAATCCGGGACGAGGTAGTTTGCATTTGACATAGCGCTAATACCATTGTGAATGGTATGAAAACAACTATTCTTTCTCCAACTATTGGTAAATAGTAGGGTGGACTGAGCTTTGTTTACTTTTGAGATTTTTAAGTAGAATTTCAATGCTATTTCTATGTATATTCTAATTTTTAAATATCTTCGAATATAAATCAAATCTTCATAATTTTTGCTCAAAAAAGCAAGAACCGGTGATATTTAATGTGTATATATATTTACTTTGTCATCAATTGTATTATTTTAGTAGTTTCATCCGGACATAAATACATACATACCAACTGCCCTTTATATATGTACTATCAGCGGCCACCCGGCGTCTCCTGGGTAGAGGGATATTTTTAAGTTAGTCCCGCAGATCCATTATTACTGAATCGTGAGTTGAATCCTCGAGGGATGCCCCATTTAAACCCCTATGTAAAAAATAGACCTTGCATTGATCCAGCTACTCTGAAAAGAAATGTTAATGTCTACTATTTAAAATATTAGATGAAAAAAATCCATGCTGCTATCATTTAAAAATTCTTTTTTTTTAAAATTATCTTCACAAATATAAATCAAATCTCTATTATGTTTGCTCAAAAACCAAGCTCTGGTGATATTTAATGTGTATATATATATTTACTTTGTTGTTAATTATTTTATTTTTGAAGTTTCCTCCGGACATACACATACACACAACTGACCTTTATATATGTATAGAAGATAGATAAACAGATAGATGTAATATTATTGCATTTTTTAAACAGTATACATTAGTATTAATCCTTTTGAGAGATAGAGAGCGCTATCGATGCTATTCTACATAATTGTGTCAAGCTGTATTTATATGCTATATAAAAGTGATGCAATAGTTAGCAAGTTAGTCTCGCAGATCCTTTATTATCATGTATATTTTAATTTTTAAATATCTTCGTGAATATAAATCAAATCTTTGTAATTTTTGCGTAGAAAGCAAGAACCGGTGATATTTAATGTATATATATTCAGTTTGTCATTAATTGTTTTATTTTCTTAGTTTCATCCGGACATACATAGATACAACTGCCCTTTATATATATACTAGAAGCGGCTACCCGGTGTTGTCTGGGTAGAAGACCGATAATTAAAAGTTAGTCTCGCAGATCTATTGATTGTTTTGGTCTTACATAATTGATTTATGTTTTAACGACGAATGCAACCAATGACTTTCCCTTTTGTTACAATTCAAATCCTAATTTTTAAATACCTTTCGAGATATAAATAAAATCTTCATTCTTTTTGCTCAAAAAGCAAGCTCTTGTGATAGTGAATGTGTATATATATTTATTTTGTCATTAATTTAATTTTTTTTTTTACATTCTGTTTTGTTAGTTTCCTCCTGGCATACATACATACATACATACATACATACATACATACATGATGGCAGCAAACTCGTGTTCAAGCATTGCCATTGCTTGATAAAAAAAATTAAAAAATTTAAAAAATAAAAATAAATAAATAAATGAATAAATAAATAAAGGAATAAAAGTTCAACAGTTCAAAGAATATAACGGTGAGCTTCAAAAAGTTCAACAATGAGCTGCACGAAAGTGGCTCTTTAGTCCTGCTAAAGTCTTGCACACCTTCCCACAATTACAGGTATTTCCAGGGAGCACAGGGTATTTTATTAGTCCATCCTGCCGATGCACAGATTGGTGACTGATCAGGCCAGTCTTGTTCATACATATCCTTCCTCACTGGTCACATAGTAGACCGATTTGAAGCCCTTGGTTGTCTACTTTTTTATTCTAGCGAATATCTCGTTTCAACTGCTCATGCTGTATACGGTTGGTCTCAAACTTTTTGTGCCCTCCTGTAAAGCTCTTCTATACTGCCCACTGTCCAAAGCCTTACTCTCCCAGGTCTTCTCATCGACACACGTACATACACACTACATACATACATAGCAACTGGCCTTTTTATATGCATAGATGAGAAATGAACTGTTGAAGAATTAGAAAGAAAGATGTAAGAAATGAAAAAGAAGAGAATCGGCCGATTAGTGAAATCTTTGGCGCTGTTGTTATTCTCGATTGTTTTTGCAATGAGAATTCTTGTGACTTTTACAGACAAAACTGACTTTGTTGTTTATTGTGAAGAATTTCCCTGATCCTTCACTTCAAACAAACTTTTGGATATTGCTTCTCTGTCGCTGCCTTTGCTATTCTAAATTCTTATCCCATAATCTGTGAGTGCGTGTGTGTGCGTGAGTGTGCGTAAGTATGTGTGTGTCAGTGCGTGTATTAGTGTGTGTATAAGTGATGTGTGTGCCCTGTGTGTGGGAGAGAGTGTGTGTGCGTATGCTTGTGATGTGTGTGTCTGATTGCGTATGTGTGTGTGCGAGTGTGTGTGTGTGCGAGTGTGTGTGTGCGCGTATGTGTGTGTGTGAATATGTGTGTGTGAATATGTGCGTATGCGTGCATATGTGCGTATGCGTGTGTGCGAGTGAACGTGTGTTCGAGTGTATTTGTGTGAATATGTGTGTGTGAATATGTGTGTATGCGTGCATATGTGCGTATGCGTGTGTGCGAGTGTACGTGTGTGCGAGTGTATGTATGTGTGTGTGTGCGTGTTTTGTTAAAAATCAATAAATACAGTTTGCACAACACAGGTTCACAATACATCGACTGAGTGAATAAAATTTTGTCGCTCCCTTTTTCTTTCTTTTTTTTTTCTTTTCTTTTTTAAGATTAAATAAACAAAATATCAAGTTAAGAAAAACCAACAACAACAAAAAAACAATAAAAAAACAA
>CM042152.1:100923735-100943735 GCA_023376005.1 Doryteuthis pealeii
CAATGAATAGAATGTTAATTTTTTCAGAATACAAGGTGTGTCAAAAGTACAAAATCTCGATTCTTTTTTGACACACCTTATATATTATATATATATATATATATATATATATATATATATATATCATACCTTTTCAAAGAGTATTAACCCGAATCGAAACGAAAACTGACTCGTCTATGATTTGAACTCGATTCGCTGATTGCATTTTGTACGATTATAAGCGTTACGCTAATTGGGTCTCAAATTGTGTGTTTGTGTGTGTGTGTGTGTGTGTGTGTTGTGAGTGAGAGAGAGAGAGAGAATGAAAATTGGAGATTGGTCTATACATGTTTCTATCGATGATGTAGTTTTTTTCTTTCTTTTTTACCGTCTTGCTATTTTTTTTTCAGGCACTCATATTCTGTGAGTATTTTCCATTTTTGCTTCGACATTTTTATAACCTGATTTTGTTTGCACGCATCTGCGTGTAATATTTCTTTATTTGTGTTTGCGGAAAACGATTTTCTGCGAGCAAATAAAAACGCGTGTTACAATAAAAGGTTGTTTAGATGGAAAAATAAATAATTAAATAAAAAATAAATAAAAATAAAAATAAAATAAATAAATTATAACTTTATTTTTCTGCGATTGTGAGGAGGTCATGTAATGTGTTCGTGAAAGCCGATTTTGCTGCGAGCAGTTGGAACAAGATTTACGGTTACAAGTAAATCTAAAAAGAACAAAAAAATCTTGCTCAAGGATCTAGCATGACATGATTTAGCGTTGGGAAATGATGAAAAAAGACATTCCACTGCCATGCGTCAACGTTCTCTATACTTTCTCTATAAGCAATAAAATATAGAAATACCGTATCTCTAACCAAATAAATTCACTTAAATACCGCTACAGCCGTCCATTAAGCTCGATACCAAGTCAACTTATATTTATAGAACCAATTTATGATCTAGTGTAAGGTTAGGAGAAAACAGGTCTTCTTTCTTACCTGCTACTAGTACCATATAAAAAGTAACGTCGCCGGGGCGGCCTAAAGTCGGTATCAGCCAGTCAGCGAGGGAGTCTATCTCCTTTTCAATAGCGCTAGACCAAGGAGATTGTTTTAGCGTCTTAGGTGGTGCGCCACACCTACCATCAGCTCCTTACTTTACCGCACATATCCCTGTGCTACCCATACGCTGAGTTGGCGAGGACCGGTATCGAACTAGGAACCTTGTGGTTTCTAGCCGAACGCTCTACCGACTGAGCTAACCCGGCCCCTCGGTACTACCTGTTCCATGGTCGGGTTCTTTACGATGAAGAGGGAAAGGGAAAAGTTTTCAGTGAGAGAGGAAGAAGAGGAGTAGCACGCAATACTCTCACTATTTACTGTAATACTTGAATGTTTCATTTAATTCTACTGCGAAATCTAATTGAGTTTTTTTTAATAAATGAATAGACAAAACTTGATCTGCCATAAACACGCCAAGCAAAGGTTGCTAGTTAAAATCCAATATGGGCACCCAGGTTTGCTAGCATTTTCTGTTCCACTCAGGGAACTGGGAATAACACCATTTTCCATGGGTATTACTGAGTACCAAATCTAGTATATATATATATATATATATATATATATATATATATATATATAATATATTGTGAAGAAAAAGGCATTAAATACCAGGGATATCGTGATTATGGACCATTTCCATACGTGGGTATCTGAGGCCGCCCACCGAGTTTCGTCAGATCACGTTTATATTTTATTCAAAAACGTGGTCTGACGAAACTCGGTGGGCGGTCTCAGATACTCACGAGTGGATATTATCCATAATCACGATATCCCTGGTATTTAATGCCTTTTTATTCACAAATAAATTTAGTCTGTTTATAAAAATTAAGCATTGAGCTCTCATACGGAACCTGAACTCTACAACAAACTACTGGTAGAGAATAGGATCAGCCTAGAATCACTCTTGTACTAAAAAACTTGGTACCCCAACATAGTATATATATAATAATATATATATATATATATAATATATATATATATATATATTGTATTAGTGAAATTAAAATAAAGTGCTCCATTACAGGTGTAAAGGTGTGTTGCAAGTAGATACCAGTTGATAACATAGGAGGAGCTCCTAGAGTAAAATTCGCCATAATGTTTATTTATGGGTGTGTTGTCCTGAGGATAAGTGGCTAATATTCTGCTTTCAAACCAATGGTAACAATCACCTTTTAATTCCATAGTACACTAAAACAAATATATATGTATGTGTGCGTGCGCGCGCGCGTGTGCGTGCGCGCGTGCGCGTGTGAATGCGTGAGAGAGAGTGAGGGGGGCTGACTATAAAGTAATGCATATTCTTCTGTAATTAGAACAGATTTAATTGTAGAATGAAAGACAAAAGTCCCAGAATCTAAGTCGTCAACTTGTTCTTTTCTCAATCATTGTATTCCACCATTGAATAGCTGCCTTAATAGAAACTTGTTGCCTGCTTTCTTTGTTATGCGTCAGTTACCTCTTCCACCTGATCATTATTTTAAGCACTGCTTTCTTCTCAGTGCACCCAACCCTTTCATAGACCCCAAACAGATGGAAGTATGAGAGTGCAACATTGCACTGCAAGGCCCCACAGCAGATTAAAGAACAGAAAAGCAACTACAACGCATGGTAGCACAATTTATCTCATTCACCCTAGAGTTCTGATCAACTGCAATCCCCATCTTGAAAAAAATAATTCCCTTTCTCTATATATCTCTCTATATCCAGTTCTAACTATATATATATATATATATATATATATATATATATATATATATTGCAAACAAAGGGAGGGCTTACAAGGTCTGAGTATCTTAACCTTGTAGTTTCGTATTTCCCTTCTCTTTTAGGGATAAAAAAAGGGGGATTGTTCCTCTTCTTTTAATCGTTCTTTTTTAACTCGTTTCATTTTCATGTTCTCCTAATGTTTCTTAGTTAACTCCATTTTCCTCAATATTTAGCTCTGTTGAACGAGGAACGAAACTAGTCAGCTGGCTCACTTGTTTCTCTCTCTCTCTCTCTCTCTCTCTCTCTCTCTCTCTCTCTCTCTCTCTCTCTCTCTCTCTCTCTCTCTCTCTCTCTATTGCTTTCTTTATTTTTCTCTTCTTTTAATCGATAATGGTCAATTATTTGGCCTTTTTAAATCTCTAATATATATATATATATATATAATACTACTATTATTATTAGAGGAAAAATAAAGGGTCTACCATGGTTTCAATCAAATTGAAATGATTTCTTCAGGACCCTACCCTATGTAATTCCTTAGTTAAATTAAAGATATCTTTAATTTAACTAAGGAATTACATCGACTTAGTTAACGTAGGATAGGGTCCTGATGAAATCATTTCAATTTGATTGAAACCATGGTAGACCCTTTATTTTTCCTCTAATAATAATATTAGTAGTAGTATTACTGCTCTGTATTTTTAATATATTGAGCATTTTTTGATTATTTACTGATGCCACTGCGACGGAAAAGTTAAAGCGGCAATTGGATACTATATATATATATATATATATATATATATATATATATATATATATATTTATTTGGGAGAATATGTGTTTTTAAATGAAGTCGAACCTAATTTATGAAAGTTAATTAATTAATAATTAATTAATTAGGCGGGATTACCTATTTCAATTTAAGGCTAAACAAATCGAGAAAAATCAATCTCTGTATGTACATTTCGGCCTATTAGGCCTCATCAGCAGAGCTATAGATACAAAGACCGCCCCGTGTGCGATTCGAAACCTGATTGTCAAGCTGACTGTCAAGCGTCTTCCCACCACACCAAACGGACTTAGCAGATTTCTTCGTTTTGTTAAGGAGTAGGTATTTATATTCCTCTTAAGTGACCTCTACACGAACTTACGAGAAGTAAACAAACAGACGATGTTTGTGATATGGCTATTTTCAGCCGACAATATTTGGGAGAATATGTGTTTTTAAATGAAGTCGAACCTAATTTATGATAATATATATATATATATATATATATATATATATATATATATTAGACCTGTAGAAATGTTTTAAATGAACAAATAGATAAATACTCTTTGATTCTACGACCACTATCACCACTGCCCCCCACACACGACCCATATTTCTATCCTCACACACCACTTGAACTAACGTCTACAATGTACCACCATAGACGACCCCCACTTCTATCCCGAACATTCACCCCATTATTATTATTATTATTATTATTATATTATTATATATTATATTATTATTATTATTTTATTATTATTATTATTATTATTATTATTATTATTAATTATTATTATTATTATTATTATTATATTATTATTATTATTATTATTATTATTATTATTATTATTATTATTATTATTATTATTATTATTATTATTATTATTATTATTAATTATTATTATTATTATTATTATTATTACTCCTTTTGAGTTTTCACATCAGTGTTAGCTGATGGTCTTTCACTGGAGTCTGAGTGACAGCAAGTCTCCTCAGGTCTCCAGGACTCTTCTGAGTATTCTGGCAGATTGCAGCAGTGCAGTGTTCTGAATGGTTTCAATCCTTCCTCTGATATCCAAACTTTCCAAACCCTTTTCTAATGCTTTTGGGACTGTTCCAAGTGCACCAACTACAATTGGTATAACTTTCACTTTCATATTCCATAACTTTTTCAGTTCTCTGGCAAGGTCCAGATATTTGTCCATTTTTTCATTTTCCTTTAACTTCACCCTGTGATCCGCTGACAAGTTCTTTCTTTTTTGTTAATCAACACTAGGTCTGGTCTTCTTGCTGGGATAAGGTGATCCGTTTTAATTTCAAAGTCCCAGAGAATTTTGTGCGTTTCGTTCTCAAGAACAGATTCTGGTTTATGCATATACCATTTTGTTGTGTGGTCAAAATTTAATTTCTTGCACAATTCCCAGTGGATCACCTTCCCAACCCAGTCGTGTCTAGTTTTGTATTCTCGTTGTGCTAGTTTGCTACATTCGCAGAGTATATGGTTAACAGTCTCATCTCTATTACCGCAAAGTCTACATTTACTATTTGTTGGGTCTTATCAATTTTCGCTTTGATGTAGTTTGTCCTTATGGCATTATTTTGTGCAGCAATTATAAGTGATTCTGTTTCTCTTTTGAGGTTTCCCTTTCTTAACCATGTCCAAGTCTTTTCATGTGCAACCTCATCTATTTGTCGTTTGAAGCGTCCATATAATTGTTTTTCTTCCCATTTTTGTTTTCTAGTCTTTGTCGTTCTTCTGTTTGTCCATCTGCCGTTTCTACTATTGTTGGTCGCCATAAGTAATTTGTCTTTGCTCTTCCTTGTGTAATCTTCAAGTTGTTGGATTGTGGTTTCTACGCATTCCTCTATGTTGGCAAGACCTCTTCCCCCTTCCTTTCTTGACACATACAATCTATCTCTATCATCTCTAGGGTGGAGAGCCTTGTGCATGGTCATTAATTATTATTATTATTATTATTATTATTATTATTATTATTATTATTATTATAATATTTCAGCTTTAGATACAGAGGACCGGGTTAGCTCAGTCGGTAGAGCGTTCGGCTATAAACCACAAGGTTCCTAGTTCGATGCCGGTCTTCGCGAACTCAGCGTATGAGTAGCACAGGGATTTGTGCGGTAAAGTAAGGAGCTGATGGTAGGTGTGGCGCTCCACCTCAGATGCCAAAAACAATCTCCTTGGTCTAGCGCTAATGAAAAGGGGATAGACCCCCCTCGCTGATTGGCTGATACCGACTTTAGGCCGCCCCAATGACTTTACTTACTATATACAACTATGAAACTGCTTATCGTACAGAGATGTATCTCTCACTGATACCTGATCTTTATTCACCGGATCTGAGGACATCTTTTCTCATTGGTATTTAGAAAGCTGCACACACAACAACTTACACTTCTGCTCATGGACGTGTTTACATACAAATCCATTGATCTATAATCCGCTTCTTTGATTGACTTATGGATTTGGGAGAGAAGAAGAAAAAAAAATCAAATTCTCTCGTTAAAACATAAAAACATTAAAAAAAAATAAACAAAATTAAAAAAAGGAACTGATATGTCACTTAGAATTCTCGTTGCGTCACTCGTCGGAGTTTTTCTTTTTCTTTTTCTTTTCTTTTTTTTTTTTTTTTAGTTTTTGTTGGGGGAGGGGGAGGTGGTAATAATCTGTCTGTCCTTCTGTGTCAGACGGTCAACTTCTAGCTGCAAGGTAATAAAAATAAACCGATAAAAGTTTGAGGTGATCGGGGTCGGTGTGTGTGTGTGTGGGGTATTATGGTGTAATATTTCTTTTAAGCAAAGAACAGGAAGTAAAATCGAATGTATTTATTCCAACTTCACTTGGTTTCTGTTTACAGTCGAAGATTCGACCCACCCAATAATGATGTGGGGATAAAAAAAAATTCAATGAAAAGATGGGGAAAACGATTTCATAATCAATACTGCAGTTCATCTCTGAATTTCAGAATATGATCGAATTATTATTATTATTATTAGTAGTAGTAGTAGTAGTAGTAATAGTAATCATTTTCTTGATTAAGTCATCGGCCATATAAGACAAACCTCAGAGAAAGGGAATGTGATATTCTACATATTAATTATTATTATTATTATTATTATTATTACATAATTGGTGGATAGCCTATTAATTATGTACTGTAATTGCAGTTTAGATTCAAAATAATGGTTAGTGGAAAGATACAGGTAATGTGAGTGATACAATGTAAACCTGATTCACCAGTGCGGACGTGGGAAGTTAGTTTAGAAAATAAGCTTTTGGATGGTGACTTGAGAAGACAGACAGCCATGGCTTCTCTCGTTCAAATAGCCAAAACTCCACTTATTCTGTAATATGAATTTTTGTGCCATTAGATACATAATTGACAGGTAGCCTATTAATTATGTACAGTAAGTGTCGAAGATTCAAAATAAGTTTTGTGAATGTGATATTCTACATATTATTATTACTATTATTATTACCATTATTATTACATAATTGATGGGTAGCCTATTAATTATGTATAGTAAATGCAGTTTAAATCAAAAAATAACGGTTAGTATAACAAATATAGGAAAGGTGATTGACACTTTTTTAACCCTGTGTTAACAGCCCCTTTTCCGGTTTGCAAGCGTGAGCTGTGTAAAAATAGCTAGGAAAGTGAGATTTGGCTGGGTTCTAAGTCGACTAAGACGTATGGTGTCTCTCGTCCCAATAGCCAAAATCTCCGCGCGTTTGACTTGATGTGAGATACTTATAAAATAAAACAAAACAAAAGAAAATTTTTTGTGCCGTTAATTAAAAACAAAGCAACAATACGGGACTTCCCAGAATCAAGCCAGGAAATATCCCAGATCCAGAAGAAACTAACTTAGAACCAGCTAAGGTCCAAGATAGATGACAGAGAATTGACAGATAGGGACTCACCACAATCAACAAAATACGAAAATATAAGGCACGGCTATACTCTACAGGTATATTATACAGGATGAATATACAACAGTTGGACACTTGGCACAACGGATATAAGGGTTAATACAGTTCGAAGTGACAATCATCTGTAGGATGAAGGTTCAACCCTAACTACAGCCGAAAATAACAGAATACTTAACATAGATTAATACTTGTACCCAATCATGGTTAACAAAACTAGAACAGTCTACAGCAATGAACTAAATAAGGGGTCAATTTCGAAGTTTCGTGAAGACACCTGATTACGATATGGAGACTCCAGAGATGGAAAAGAAGGTTCCTGATTTAGATAAGAAACACCTGAAGAAGGCCGGTGGGTACATTAACCGAAACGTTGTGTATATAACAATAAAGATGAGGACAACAGTCCGAAAAATCTAGATAATGCATATCATCAAGTCAGCCTGATCTAAAACATAAGGAAAATTTTATATATATATATATATATATATATATATATAGATATAATCCAAAAGTCCAGAGAAGAAATCTTCCTTACGACACAAGAGTTTTATTTAAAAAACCTGTCGCAGTTTGAGAGCTCAATGTGTGCTCTTAATGTTAGAGTCACAGAGCAAATATATAAGTAAAGAAATAACAAAAGACTTAGAGATTTAGCATTATAGTCTATTTCAGGGATCTTTGACAAAGTGTCTAACTCTCCCGACTCATCAGAAGCGAATGATGAATTCTTTATTACTTTAAAGGCATTTGAAAACAGATTTTTATTTTTCTCATTTTTTTTTTTTTTATTTTTTAGTCCTGTGATATGAATTCCAAACGAAAACCTTGATGTCGCAAAAACAAAAATTTATGTTGTAGTTTCAAATATGAGCACTTCCGCCACAAATATCTCGGTCAACAATCCATGTATCTCTTACACACATACACACACATACGTACATAAACATATATATATATATTTGGAGGATATGTGCTTAATTGAAGTCATACCTAATTTTGAAAATTAATTAGTTAATAATTAATGAATTTAGGCGAACATATATGTTCAAATGTAAGGCTAAACAAATCGAGAAAATGTCAATCCCTGAATTGTACATTTCGACCTATTAGGTTTCACCAGCAAGGTTATAGACATGGGAGACTGCTCCGTGTGTGACTCGAAACCTCGACTGCCAAGCTGACAGGCGGGGATTCTAACCACTACACCAGCTGGCCCATCCCATATATATACTGACATAAAATAGATTTGCAATACCTTGAATATACGTTTCAATCTACTCAAGACAGGTAAAATAGCTGCTGGATTGCATTAACAAATTCATGTGCCTATATGCTGCTCAAAGGTTCGCAAATAAAGGGTGTATCGCTATTTATACGATTGTATGCGTATGAGACTTGGAGCCAGTGCTAAATTCCAAGGTCAATATATAATGTATTAATATTGGGGTTTCAAGAGTCGATGAACGTTGCTGAGACCTAAAAATAAACAACCGGTATAATGGAGTTGCAGCCGTAAATGCCTCAAAGAAAAAAGGGAAGTTACCTTGAAAACATCTTGAAAAATTATGCATTATCCTAATTACTTAATATACAACGCTAAAAGCAAGGCCAACAATATAATTTAATACACCTTCTATTCGGAAACGTGGGCATCAATTGATTTGTATTCGTAATCATCTACTGGAATCCTGCAGCAATCCCTGTATGTTTAATCTGGAGTAAATTGTGATATCCAGAGGTATTTTGACATACGAGTGACTCGACTTACGAGTCTTCTGGGTTACGAGCGCTCACACTGTCGATCATTTGTTTTGTGTTGAGAGCTGAAATTTGAGGTATGTGTGAACCTACCTGCCAAATGCCATTGCATTTATAAGCCCTCCCCATAAAATAAACCTCAGTTGAGAGCGGCAGACAGACAAAAGAAATAAGCATTCTTTACAATCCCATCATACAACGCAAACACTTATATTGCATACTGCTCGTCACTGAGGTTTTGTGTACATTGTGTGGTTGTTTCTTAAGACTTTTTGTTTTGTACACGGTTATATGATATCAGGTATTCCTATCAAGTAAAAAAA
Source organism: Doryteuthis pealeii (assembly GCA_023376005.1). Taxonomy (NCBI): domain Eukaryota; kingdom Metazoa; phylum Mollusca; class Cephalopoda; order Myopsida; family Loliginidae; genus Doryteuthis; species Doryteuthis pealeii. The sequence goes on from CM042152.1 coordinate 100,933,296, forward strand.
TAATTGCACACATTCATACGATTTCAAGTAATAATAACTAATAATTTAATCAAGAATTGAAGAGTTCTATTTTACCCATAGATGGTACCCTAACAAGTACTACCACTGTTAGGTTATAACACTAAATTTCGGAATAGAAGTGACGCGTTGATAGTAAAATTAACTGTATACTTATCTCATCTTCTTTGCGACGTTAAGAGACTTGAATCTATTTTCTTGGCCGATGTTAAAACTTTTCCATTCTAATCTACACGTAGTCCCTCCTAAAAACTTTTGCGTGCTGATTTACATGTCACTGTTACATTCCTACCCCATCCCCCCATTATGTGTCATCATTAGGAGACAGAATGGATCTGGGAATAATATCATTGAAGGTGTACCCTACACTCCCTAAATCTTCAGAGTTGGAGCCTCACCAGAGGAGATTGTATTGTGATATGAATAAACTGACAATAAATTGGGACATGATAGAATAAGAACAATGCAATATTTTCCTTTTTCTAAAAAGCCGCACCCGAGTCAAGTTAAAAGTACAAACACTTCTTAGTCGTTCACATAGCAAAGAGAACTCGAAAGTGCAAAGCTTTGACCTGTGACCTCCGACCTTTTCAACTGCAACAAGATCAAATGAGAATGAAATGTGAGTTGGGTTTAGTATTCGTTTGCTGATCCTACAATAGCAAAATGCAACACAGTGCAAGGTTTTCTTTTCTTTTCCTTTTTGATTTTTTTGGTTTTTTTTTTTTGTTGTTGTTGTGGTCTTTTTTTTTGGGGGGGGTGTTTTTTGGGGGGGGGTATTTCGCTTTTTTTTCTTTTTTTTTCTTTTTTTTTTTTTCTTTTTGGTTTGTTTGTTGTTCGGTGGTGGAAGTCTTACTTCTTGCTTCTTTTGTTTTCGTTTTGTCTTTATTTTTGTTTTTCTTGTTTTTTTTTGTTTTGTTTTTTTTGGGGGGGGGGCGGTGTTGCTTCTGTTATTTTATTTTATTTTATTTTAATGTCGTTTTTGTTTGGGCCAATCAGTATACCCAGCGGATATAGAACGTGGTCAGACTCGTGACTGAAATCTAAATTACTATTCAGAAGTGTTCACTGACAATTAAATTAGATATATTTGTATACATTTATAATTAATTGGAAACAAATAAATAAATAAATAAATCATTTGTCTGAATTTTTTAGCCTCATACAATCATCCAAGAAAGACGACCTGTTGGGAACTGAAGGGATGAACTCACAAGCAATGTTCTTGTATTGACTCCTACAAATAGATACACTGGTAGTATTGGCCTACCAGCAAAAACTTACATTCAACAGCTCTATATGGACACTGGATGTCGTTTAGAGGACTTACCAACAGTAACAGTTGAGAGGAACGGATGTCGGTGAAGATTCAAAGGAATCAATAATGATGATGATTTTGATGATGATAATGATGATGATAATTATATTTCTATTGTGCTAACAAAATCTCGGTATTATGTGCCATCTTCTATGCGTTGCAATAAGATACATTCAAGAATTACAATCATTTCCTGTACTGATCAAAATAAGTGATTGATTTAATAGAATTTATTTTTTATTAAAAGTAATTAACATAAAATTGTTTAATTTCCATAAAAAAATTAACTTGAAAAGTAATGAAAAAAATCAATATCTATGTTATGTCCTATAGAAGTTATTTTTAATAACGGTATGTATGCTTCACACAATTTGTTTTACGTTAAATAATAATATTCAATTTCTATTTTGTGAATGTTATTCTAAAAATTATATATATTATATATAACAAATACTCAATTTCTATTTTAACGGATATTATTATGTATTATCTAATACCAAACTCTACAGCATCGAAACTCTAAACCGGCAACTAAACCTTAACAATTATAGAAATAGATGTATTATTTCTGTTGATGCTGTTAAAATATATCAGGTTTCAATCTACAGCAAGTATACATTTTTCGAAGAAGCACTAATAGATAATGCGGATATTATTAGGTATTATCTAAAACCAAATTCTACAACCGCCTCGAATCCACTAACCAAACTGTTCACGATTATTAAAATAGATTTAAGATCTCTGTTGATGCTGTTAAAATATATTAGGTTTCAATCTACAGCAAGTATACATTTTCCGAAGGAGCACTTAAAGATAATGGGGAGTCTGTCTGTAGCTATTTAGTTATCAAACAGAATTAGAAACAGTTGGAGCAATTGACAATAATTTGAGTTATTTCATTCGACAAGAAAATTCTTTAAAGAAAAACAAAAGATAACGAACTAGCAAGGACGAAAGCGTTTGAATTTAATTACTTCATTTTGCTTTCAGCTACCAGTTGACGGCATCACGCAAAAGTTGAATTTAACTAAAAAAAAAGAAACCTTTTGAAATGAGCGAGGTCGGTTTATGAAAATGACGTTAAAACGGGCAAGTTTAGATGGGAATTAATTGACTTAAATGATTATTTCTCTTAATTGAATTGACATAATTAATATAAATCAATGCCTTACGGGCAAAATGAATGGGAAAATGAAAATATCCTTGAGGAAATGAGAATCGTAGAATGTTTACATTAGTAACACAAAATGTGTCTGTGTGCTAGGGGCGTGGTCTTTAGTTAGGGTTGAATAGAAGAAAACAAAATCAATGAACAGTGTTCAATTCTTGTCTATTTTACTTTCAAATATTCTTTTCTGGTTTTGTTTTTTATAAAAAAAAAAGATTTTACAATAATATTAACATATATTATGGGGAAACATTTGTCTTTTTGATTGTAATACTGTGACAGAATCAGGACAAGTTAGTGAATGGTTAAGAGCTACTAATACAATATATATATATATATATATATATATATATATATATATATATATATATAGAAAAGGCATTGAAAATACACAATAGAAAAAATAACACTACATCTCCCAATAACACACAACATAACAATAACGACTCTGATAGGTACATCATACTTCCTAATAACCCTATCACTGATAAAATAAATAGAAACCTAGAAAAGATAGGTATTAAAACAGTTACTCCATGAAAACAATTAAAAACATTTTACAGAATAAAATAATCATAAACACACACATTCCGAAGCTTGAGTCTTCATAATAGATTGTTTAAATTGTAATAAAAAATATGTAGGAGAGACTTCTAGATCTTTATCTAAACGGTTATCTGAATATATATATTATATTAAACGAGGTTTTCTAAAAAACGCCCTAGCTAAACATATTTTAGACAATAACCATACCTTTGATTTTAAAGGTGCCAAAATATTAACTCACATACACAATAGAACACTACGTAGAATTAAGGAATCTTGCGTTATTCTCACATATCAAACCATCCCCCAAAGACAAGGCTTTTTAAATATATCCCCTTATTTAGCAACACTTGTACTCAGAAATCATAAAATCCTCTTCACATAACCATTTTCGACATATACTTCCTAACAAATTTAAATTTAACATTATCCAAAAAAAACCTTACACCATTCATATTTTTTACTTTATATATAATAAAAAATAAAAAATAGAAAAATAAAAAAAAAAATTTTCTGTAAAAATCCGTTGGAGGCCTACCATGAACGGGTTAAAACTCGTCCTGTTTGAAAAAGAGAATTTGTCTATTGTTTATTTTGAAATATGTTTTCTTTTATCAAAAACTGTTACACTAAGATATACATGATTGTCGCTGACCGAGAAACGCGTGGCGGATGTTGAAACGACCGCATGACTTTTTGGAACATCAATGTTTTCGTTTTGAATTCAAATTATTTTCAGCTCCTCTCTCGATGAGTTCGGAGTAAAAACAAGCTCTGAAGATGATTTTTATAAATCGAAATATTGTTCAATATTAGCTATGAATATGATATAAAATATTTTCACTTTAACAGCATTGTGTGTTTTCATATCCTTATATATATATATATATATATATATATATATATATATATATGACTTATCGAGTGAATCGTAACTTTGACTGTCGATAAAATCATTAACCGAATCTTTAATAACTTTGGCGGCATGAAATGACCTACTATGGTTGATATGTCATAAAACAAAACAAAGAAACACAGTAAAAGAAATATACCACCAAATCTCGGTAGTGATACAATACTAAAGTAGAACGCCAGAATTCTACACAATGTAAAACAGCCTTTACACCATGCCCCACGAACTATCCCAAGCTGTCCCACCATGACCCAGATTATTTACCACCCTTCCTATGATGCAATACACAACAGTATATAAGTAAAAATATGAATAATTAATTCAGTAAAATGTGGCACAAGGTCAGTTTTAGAGTATAGCAGGTTTAAATTCAGTTTAGTAGAAACAAAAAAAACGCTGGTATTTAACCATAGCTGGAGAGAGAATAGCTTGATACATAAGGTTCATCAACTTCGGTAGAAAAAGCATCCGGAGTTACGGAATCGTGCTTCCCGTTACCAAAATATTGCAAAACTTTTAACTCAAATTTTATCGACAGAGAATGAAATTGAAGATATTAGATTGTTTGGAAATTTTGGAGATTGATTCAAAATCCGTTCAAATGTAACAAAATGAAATTTATTTAAGAATGTTATATTCATTATTAGCAATAAAATAAAATAAATTTCACTGCGAAAATATTTATTTTCTATTCAGAATTGAAAGAATATGGAATCCTGAACGTACAGCCTCTGTCAAAATCAATACCAAATCTTAATAGACAAAATCCTGGTGCGAAGACTGGGGAATAAGGACAATTTTGATTGTTATGGGCTTCCATCGAATGCAATATTTCGTCTTCTGAAAGTGATGTCAACATAGTCAGAGATAAAGGCGTCCTACCGTGGTGTAATTGGGAGCAAGTCTCTCACTTTAGTTGTTATCAAGTTAAGGTAACCTATCATGGTGTAATAGGCTAGTCGTCTAGATCTATTAATACTGAATTAGTCAGTTGGATGTCGGCCTTGTGTCACATCCTACCGCTGGCGAACGGATTGCGTAAAGGGCGGTCAATTGTAGTGTAATGGCTAGCAAGCTAGTCTTGCTGATCCATTAATACTGAATATCGAGTTAAATCTTCGCTGGATGTCTCATACTGGCGACCTTGTATCACATCCCACCAGACGATTTTTTTATTACTCGGATCATAAGCAACGTTCTTTAATAGACTCCAACACATGGGCACACCAATGTTGGCCGACTCGCAAAAAGCTTACTCACTGTGCAGACCTCGGAGAACGTTTAAGAGGACTTGCCCAAAATGATGGTCGATAGGGACGAATGTCGAGAGAAAGAGTCAAGTAAATCCGTGCTGTCAGCACACCATGATGATGATGATGATGGCGATGGGCATCTGGAATAAGATAAGAACCTGCCTTTCTTAATCATTACTTTAACAAGAAAAAAATACACTTTAGATATTGAAGACGAGAGTGAAGATCCAATTTTGGAGCTCTGCTCTGACCCGGATTTGTCGTACCTGTTAGGGTCCCACCTATGGATTAAATAGAACAAATGAGTTAAAAAAAAGAAAATGAGTACCCATCAAGAATGAATCAAGCAAAACGTCTTCGGTATAAAATAACCCAACAAGGGTTGACATGCCGTAAAATCCAACCAACCAATTAGATATTGAAGAACAGGAAATCATTGGGCTTGGATATTCTATCGCATCCTCCAATAGAAAAATATATTTCATCAACAACATTAATTTGAATCCAGTAATTGCGTATAAAAATCTAACAAATAACAATATTTATTATTTCGGAAAAGTAAATTGTTCAGAAAGTAATTATATCAGTTTTTTCTTTACACAGGATATAAAATCTTGTTGATAACAAAAGTTATATTAATATGTCAAATATATAATGATTATTAGCAATCTGCTTAAAGGCTGCTATCGGTGACTTGTAAGCTTAATTTTCCCCTCACATGCTATTTATAGGATATGACTCGCATGTTGTATGTAATGATGACGTGTTGATATAGAAATAAGAGTTGAATACTTTTCTCATCTTCTGTGCTACGTGAAGAGGTTTGAATTTGGTTGCTGGGCCGATGCTGACTTGGCTGACAATTCCTTGCTGTTTGAAGTCTGGAAACCAACTTGGGGTGCTGGGGGACAACTTGCCTTGTGTCATTTATAGTTTTTAGTAATAAAACAAAGCCACTCCTTTTTCTCATGAGATTTTTATTTTCCATAAGCCAAAACTGCCTGTAACGAGAGTCACGTCTCACCCAGTCAGTTCATTGTCCCAAACTCCCCTAACTTCATTTCTCACTCCCACTTCACCACCTGACGTTCTATCTACTTATGAGAATAGACCATGTCGCATTTTGCTGATTCATCCTCAAACTTTTCCATTCTAATCTACATGTAATTCTTATATTCCTCCTAAAATATTTCCGTGCTAATTTGCACGTCATTGTTAGATTCTTGGCTCTCCCCTTCTCTATTACGTTACATTGTAATGGTTAGAAACGTAGGAAATGGATTAGTCGACCGAATTTAAATCCAGGATGAGGATGTTTGCATTTCACATATCGCTAATACCCTTTTGAAAAGTATGTATCCAGCTATGGGTAAATAGTATGGCAGACTGGGCTCTTTAACCTTTGACCTTGGCTAGGTAACCAATCTATGAAAAGGAAAACTCTGAACTGAAACCTGTTAAAGTCCTATTAAGAAATTGACCTTGTGTCACATACTACTCCCGGAGGGGTTGTTATATATATATATATATATATATATATATATATAATGGGGGGGTGTAAGTTTGGGGAGCGTGGATATGAAGTCAACGGCGCCTGTTTACGTCAGTTTATCATCTATGCAATTTTCAAACCAAGTGTTGACTCCATCTCCACGCTGCCCTAACTTAGATATAAGCGCTCTATCTACGATATTGAACACTATTTCTATGTAAATATAGCAGCCTATTTTATCAATCTTAATAAATTATTGTATATATGTATATATATTCCTTGGTGAAATAATTTTGAGATTTTTAATAGATACAAGTTTCAAGCCTTGAAAGTAATTTCTGATAAGCCAGTGGAATATAGATGATCTTGTATTATTTAGATTTTTGGTACTATTGGCCACATCTTTATTGTTGTATACACAACGTTTCGGTCGATATGCCCCCGGCCTTCTTCATGTGTTTCTTGTTGAACTCGACAACTTGCGAACCTTCTCTTCGCACTCGGAAATATTCTTGTCGAACTCGGGAACCTTCATGCTGGACTCGAGAACCTTTTTGTCGAACTCGGCAAAAAGGATAGATTAGATTTTTTTTAAATCGCAATATGAGTCAAATTAAAAAAAAATTTAAAAAAAACATACATAAGTATGAGGGTAAATGTTTTAAATAAAATTGAACATTAGATTTATATGTTCCGAAAATTCACTTCAGGTGAATAATCCGAAAAATTCCAAATATTACAAATTATCAGGCCTGATCTCAAAACTTCAGACAAATAGACGATTTTTTATGCAACAAACTCTGTGAATAAAACCAGAAATGCACAGAATCTGTTTATTGTATGTATTGACCCACCCCTCCACCCGAGAAGGGTGTGATACCAGGTCAAATTCTAGTATAACAGGTTTGAATTTAGAGGTTTTCCTTGTTCTAGACGGGTTGTTAAATACCAAGGTTAAAGAGCCCAGTTTGCCCTACTATTTAGCCAGTCATTATGGTACAATACTTAACAATCTAGTCTCACAAATCCGTTACTTCTGAAAAGCGAGTTTGTTCCCCGCTGGTTACCCCATACGTATGACCTTGTGTCAAATCCTATATGTGCGGTAATTCCCCCCCCCCCACGTAAAAAAAAGACCTTACGTTAATCCAGCATGGCGGGGTCAAGAAAATGTATATTTTTTTACCAATAACTGGAGGGAGAATAGTTGGATGCATACATTTTCAAAGGAGAGCATCTGTCTAGGAACCACAAGGATCCGAGTTCGATACCGGCCCTCGTCAATTCAGCTATTGAGCTTCTGTGAGGTTGAGGGGAGATGATAGTAGGTGTGGCGCTACAAAAATAATATCTAGTGAAATGCTAGTGAAAAGGGGATAGACTTCCTCGCTACCCGGATGATACCGACAGTAGTCCACTCCGCTCTACTTTACTTTATTAGAGCTATGTGAAACGTAAACAGCCTCGTCCAGGATTTGAACTCGAGTCACAATGTTCATTTCTTACGACGAAAACCGTTACACAACGAGCACCTCCAGATGTTTATTGTAAATTTTCTGTTTTGATTTATCTATGAAAAGATCATTTTTCCTTTTTCTTCAATGACCCCTTTGTTAATTATTTTTGATAAACTTTGTCTTCATTGATTGTTTTATGTTATTTTTTGTAGCTCTTCGGACTATCTATCTATCTATCTATCTATCTCTCCATATATATATATATATATATATATATATATATATATATATATATATATATGTGACTTGTTTTTAATTGGAGGAATGAAAATATAGTGCTCGATTACAATTGTAAGAGCTGTATTTATTATATTCTGTACATTACGGGCAGATTGTTACCGTCGGCTTCAAGGCATCATATGCTCCTCCTCAGATAAATCGCCTTAGAAGTGACATCTAAATGAATATCCGTAATAAACCGCGTTCTATATATATATATTATATATATATATATATATATATATATATATATATATATATAGTTATTTGCTAAGCTTAGATGTGGAATAAGACCAGAAGGACGCTTTACATTAACCATTACACCACTTGAAGTGCCCTAGTTATTTACTAAGCTTAGATGCGACCCAAGGCCAAAAGTATGGGACGCCCAATGAGAATAGAACTCACTCCTAATGGTTTGCGAATCTAGCTTGTTAACCATTCCACCACGTGAGGTGCCCCCTCTCTCTCTCTCTCTCTCTCTCTCTTCTCTATATATATATATATATATATATATATATATATATATATATACGGGTACCTCCACATGTTTATTGTGAGGAATTAGTGAAGATCTACGTAAGTATTTGCCCCGATTTGATCAACAGAAAGTTTATCATTTTTGTGAATAACAATGTCAGCTCTAACTCAATGAGATAAACTGGAGAGAGAAAATCAAATTCTTCGAATTCGTATATATTCTAGCCGCTCTTTCTATCTGAACCGGCTTAGCATCTTAAGATTTCCATTTAATCAGATCACTAAGACACTTTCTTATCAGCAAAATCCTTTAAAAGCAGCAAAAGAGATCGATTCAAAACGATCCAAATTCTTTTCGTTTTAGAATGCTCGATTCTTTCACTAAGAAATTTAAAAGAATTACTTTTGAGAGAAGAGAGCTTTTGTCATCGCTAATAATGGTAATTATACTCTGCCGTTACAAACTAGATGTACTACAGATCTCTATTTTTCTATTTCCCCTATTCATCTGGCTTCATTGACCTAGATAGGCAAGGCAACCTTTATACAAGAGGAACGAACACCGATGACCTGGGAAGCGAGTTCAAGTATTGACAGTACCTATTTTTTTATTTTTCATATTGGGACCATATTCTACGACGGTAACTATTACTGAATATTATATATATATATATATTATATATATATATATATATAATATATAGCCATTCATATACAGTCCTGTTTCGCCGTTTCACAGTTCATCAGTGTGACTAGACAAGGCAGCTGCTTCAGGCTAGGTTCGAAACCCGACCGAACTGTTATCAACCACTGCGCCATCTACACACCTTTTAGAAATGAAATTTTACTGTTATAAACATACTAGTCACTAGGGAGTGCTCAATCCGTATTAAGGAGAGCTATGCAATTTTTGCTAATCTAGCGGTCAGAAAATTCCACTTTCAGAGAGCTCAACCCACCAATATATATATATATATATATAATATATATATATACGAGCACTTGTGACCTCCCGTCCTGCATCCTTGTAGAGAGGTATGACCTCCTGCAATGGAACCGTGGATGGTGATCCGTAATGCAAGATAAGAGGACGGTGGTGGCTAGGCAGTACCCAGTCTTCATATGACTTACGAAACACCACTTCGGCCCTTAATTGGGCTCGATGGAGGATTAGAGAGGCTCGATCCGATAAGTCGGGTGATCATGTCAAGCCCTAGCACCTATATGATTGCACCAACCGTATTTTTCAAATTGCTGTTATGGCAACAACGATATTCTCATGGAATATGACCAAATGGGGTTTAGTTATTCAACATAGTCCTCCTAGTGGTCAATACACTTCTTCTCTCGGTGTTGCAGTGCTTGTGTCCCATCGGCCAAAAAAGTCATCAATAGTAGTTATCACATCATCATATGAACTTTTTAGCTTATGAACTTTTTCAGTCCACCCCCCCACCCCGTATTTAATCAGAAAATGGATGCCAGACAGGTACTAAAACTTCGGCTCAGAGTAGAC
>CM042152.1:100948735-100983735 GCA_023376005.1 Doryteuthis pealeii
ATAACGTACTACTGATTTAGTTTCTGTTCTTCTCTTCTTTTTTTTTCAAAAAATTGTTAATGTTGCCAAATAACGAAATGCTTATCAGTCCGAAAAATGATCCAAATAAACCAGATACTATTTCCGGTTGAGACTTTGTAGACGTAACATTTCTTGGAATGTCTTTGTGGGGGTGGGGGCTTTGTGGGGGAGCGTGTGGTGACTTCGTTTCTAAAGCGTCGATATCAAACCATTTTATCAATTCGATCGTATAGTTGTGTTGAGTTTCACAGAAAGACAAGGATAGAACTTTGATGAATGAATAATGACGTTATGAAAGTAATGCTTCTTTAGAACAACCAAAGATAGAGCATGTTTTCAGCTACGAAACACTTTTTTTGGCTTTTCTACGAAATCATCACCAGGGCAGACTCTTTAACTTTGGCTAGGTAACCAATCTAGGAGAAAGAAACTCTGAATTCAAACCTGTTAAAACTCCGCTTAAGAAATTGATCTTATGTACCATTCTGTCCGTGCGGATGGGGTTCGTATATATATATATATATATATATATATATATATATATATATGTGTGTGTGTGTGTGTATGTGTGTGTGTGTGTGCGTGGGTGTGTGTGTAAAGGATAACCAGGTAAAGGAAAGAAAATGTTGAATGGATAAAAATGGTTTAAGGAAATACCAACACGTGTTACAGCCGAGAGTTTGTCCATGTACACATTACATTCTATTTATTACTATTTTGAATCTTTGAATATATTTTATCCATTGAACATTTTCTTTCCTTTATTTAGTTATCCTTTCAACATATTGTTGGATCCCTTTCCATTTTTCAACTTATATATATATATATATATATATACATATATATATATATATATGTGTGTGTGTGTGTGTGTGTGTGTGTGTGTGTGTGTATTAGATCCAAGTCTCGACTCCATAGTCGATATTAGAGGAGTACATCAACTAGAATTTTCATCAAAATAGACGGGTAGCACCTATATGATTGTCCGAACCCTATTGCCCTTGCTCCCTTTTTATCATATATATGCTAGAAGACGGTGCCTGAAGGTCTTAATTTATTGGCTATGGCGTTAAAATCTATCTAATTGCGAATTTTCAATTCTGGATCTCTAGGGAATTTGGAGTACCCCTTCATTAACATTACTCCCAGGCCCACTGTGAGTCAAAATGGTAGTACCTGTTAGAGTCACTTCTATGGATTAAATAGAAACAAATGATTTTTTCAAAAATCCTTTTAACAATTTGAGTTTTAAAAAGATACCCATCAAGAATGAATAAAATAAAAACGTCTTCGGCATAAAATAACCCAACAAGGGTTGACATACTGTAAAAACCAACCAACCAACCAATCAAAATGGGCGGAGCCTGTCTGTGCATATTACCGTATTTTTGTATTCACTTGAATGTCTATGTTTGACTGGACGACTCTACCTGAACGTGAGCCACTGCCTCTGACTAATTGTGCCTCCGCCATCGGCAAAGCTCTTTTCTGTCTTAATTGCAACATTCACCAATCCAAACTTTAATGATACAAGAAAATATGGCGATGAATAAGACGCCGTGACGTGTGACACAGACGAACGTTTCCGAGAGAACTGTCAAATTTATTTTCGGACGTAAACAATCAAACAATCTCCAAAAATATGCAGACAAACGCTTCTTCTTACGTACGTGAGTGCACACAATTACATGTTTTATAGAGAAATTAAACAATAGATGAATATGCATTTGCTTTTGTTTTTGTTTTTTGTTTTTTGTCTTTGTAGTTTCTTTTAATTTGACAAAAAGTTATAGGCGTATGATACTTTTTTACGGAAAAATAATAAAAGAAGAATTTTTTAATGATAGGATTTTGGGGGTTTTGTTTGTCTTTTCTTTTAATTTCATAAAAAAAAGACATTTTTAGGTTGGTTGGTGGAATTTTACGGCATATGAACCCTTGTTGAATTATTTTATGCCGAAGACATTTTGTTTGATTCATTCTTTTTGAGTATTCATTGTTTTTTTTTTCAAACATATTTTAATGCTCATTTTTTATTATCTATTTAACAAATACAGGAGTTCGTTGTTTTGTTGGTTAGATTTTAAGGCATGTCCACTCCAGTTGGGTTATTTTCTGCCGAAGACATTTTTATTCATTCTTTTTGGGTATTCAATCTTTTCATATTCAATTCTTAAATGCATTTTTTAAAACTGATTTTTCTATTTAACCTATCAATGGAACCCTAACAGGTACTACCACTTATGGCGATGAAGAGTGTACTCCACATTCCCCAGAGTTCCAGAATTGAAATTTTACCATTAGATTCAGTTTAACATCATACACAGAACACTAAGACCCTCAGTCACTGCTTTCTAACACATATATGATAAAATGGGTTTTGGTGTTTACCATAGGGACAATCGAGTTAGCACAATCATATAGGTGCTAGGGCTTGACGTAAACAGCCGATTGATCGGAGGGGTCCTCTCCGACCGATCGTCTAGCCAAAGTAAAGACAAAAGTAGAGTGTTGGATGTCTGCTAAGCCACCAGGATTCAACCCACGATCAACAGGTGACCAAGTTGGAGGGAGGGATTTTACACCTCTGCAGGGGTGCAGCGGCATATTCTACAGTCCCAATCGACAGGGAGGAACAGTTCTAGAAGTACATTACTTTCTTACGTAAAGTAAAAGAGGAAGCAATGTTTTAGTGATATGATTTTTATGTTAGCAAAAATAAATGTTTAAACATCAAATTGACTGCTATTTTTATTTTAAATTCTAATTAGCATTCGGAGGATTTTGGCAGTAAATTACCCACGATGTTGATGCACCATTTAACAAAGAAAACTGCTATTATTGTGTTTCTACAAGGATAGCTTTGGCAGTACATAACCCACGAAATAGATATGCCATTAAATAAAGAAACCAAACTAAACAAGCTATGGTATAAATAGTCCTGTTCTTCTACAAGGATATATTTGGCATTACATAACCCAGGAAGATTGGTATGCGATTAAACAAAGAAACCAAACCAACTGTGCGTTAAATAGTAACACTACTGTTCTTCAACAAGGATGACTCTAGCATTACATAATCCACAAAGATTGATATGCCATTAAACAAAGAAACCAAACCAAATCGACTATGGGGAAATAGTATCACTACTGTTCTTCTACGAGGATGACTGATATATATATATATATATATATATATATATATATAGATAGATAGATAGATAGATATGAACAGACTGAAATAGATAGACAGGTAGATATGAACAGATTGAAATTAATAGATAGATTGATAGATATATAGATAGATATTAAAAATGTTGAATTAAAAAGTATCAACAGCAATTCCAGGAACAGCGATCTATCTATCTATCTATCTATCTATCTATCAAACTAGCTAGCTAGATGGATAGAAATAGACTGATATAGTTCGATAGATAGATATCCATAGAAATTAATATGTTGAAATAAAAATAAGTACCAACTGATTACTAGAACGACGATATATCCATCTACCTATCAAACGAGCTATTTAGCTACATATCTATCTAGCTAGCTAGCTAGATAGATAGATAGATAGATAGATAGATAGATATGTACATTACTAGGCAAATGTGAGCAAACGGATTTAAATAGATAGATAAATAAATACCAATCAATTTATAGATATGAATAGGTTGAAATAAAGATAAGTATCGACTGATTAGATAGATAGATAGATACTAATGCATTACATTTTGCTTTTATTAATGAAGAACGTCACATAATTTGACAAGTTGAAAGAATGATCTGGGGTGTTTTATTTCAAAATGTTGATAATTTTTCAAAATCCTTTTATTTTATTTTATTCCTATTATTAAATGTAAATGTTTTTAAAGGGAATAGCAGCTCGGCGAAAAAGAAAACAAAATGAAATATAAAATAAAGTTTTGCAGAATGTTTCATGGAATGTCTAACTCTTTTGAACTCTTTTACACCGAAAGAGAGGGGGGGCGGGGATAAAATCCGCCTTGACGTTTTATCAAGAATAGGAAAAATTTGTGAAACCTTCTGGTTTGGAATATTGCGTCTTTTCTTTCAATTCGGGTCTTACACGCAACAATCTGCCTTGTGTGACATGGACAAATCTGGCTTTTATCTGCGATAGTTTCCGTTTGTTCCTGAAACGCCCATCAACCCCCCAACCCACACAGATCGCCACATGTTCCTCGTCTTTGAACAATGCTAAAACATATCCTTTTCGGAGACAATGATGATGAAGAAGACTTTTCCTCATCCCTCACTCCACACGCTTGTATGTCTCTCACGCACGTTTCAGCGGTTGGTATTAAAGGGACTTAAAACTCAAATACCAAATCCGTCAATGCTGGCCATTCTTGTAATGCTTTCCAATGTTGTTCAGGAACTGTGACGATTCCTTGAGGAATCCTGGGGATTAATTTCTGGTTTCGTACACATTCACACACGCACGCGTAAATACACACACAACCACACATACCCCACACACACACGCATGAACACAGCGGTAGAAGATGTTTGCAAATAGGAAATTAGTATTATTACTAGTAATACTAGCAAAAGTATGCGCTCTCTGGTCGCAAGTATTTAAGTTTAAATGTTATAGAATGTTACTAGCAGGACCTGTGAATATACCACAGTATGATATTTTAATTATAACAACGTTTGATATGTTTACTTAAGAGCTATTGAAAAATAGTTCAATATGTAAAATATGGGCAGGGTTAGCTCAGTCGGTAGAGCGTTCGGCTAGAAACCACAAGGTTCCTAGTTCGATACCGACCCTCGCCAACTCAGCGTATGAGTAGCACGGGGATATGTGCGGTAAAGTAAGGAGCTGGTGGTAGGTGTGACACTCCATCTCAGATGCTAAAATAATCTCCTTGGTCTAGTGCTAGTGAAAAGGGGATAGACTCCCTCGCTGTCTGGTTGATACCGACATTAGGCCGCCCAGACGACTTTACTTTATAATAATCTTGATTTAATTCTCATTCATTTTTCTTTCTTTCCTTCTTTTCATCTTTTCATTATGTTCGATTGAAACAGATTAGCAGTATCAATTCAGTGCGCATATTCTCTACATATCTATCTCCTATACTCTCTTTATTTATTTCTTTCTGTATTACACGTTCTTTTCATTCCCTTTCTTTCTTGATAATAAAACCTGAATGGTCCATTATTTAGCTGAGGTGACGATACTCATAAGAAATAAGAATTCGGCGGGAAAACAAGATAATCAGGATTTACATTTATGAATTTCATCTTGGACGGTCTCGGTTGTAACCAGAGGGTGTTGAAAGATGATAACGTCGGAATATTAAGGAACACCGGCATTAATATATACTCGATATTAAATTAGAAATCAGTACAGCAAATAATTATTTATTAAACCCAGTTTGTTAAAATCATTATGCAAATTATTCCCACCATATTCTATATAAATCTTTATTTCTTAGAGATATATAACACATATTTCAGGATTTTAAATTTATTGATAATATGGGCAATTTTGTGGCAAATCTAACTCAGCTAGACATCGTTAATAAATAAGATGTTATTTAAGATTAATAATAATGATTATTTCATAATCACTGAGAATATAACTTAAATAACTAAGGAAATCGTGACATCAGTGGTGACATAGTTTTGGTTACAGACAGACAGCTATATAATCTCAATTCTAATAAGATTACATTTCAAGTGTTTGAATGCTTATGAAATATTTTCGTTGGATATCTTCGGATATTGAATAGTATTCTCAAAATCTGCTATGTCTTTTCCGGTATCTTAACCCAACAGAAACACACAATTAGATGAGAGACCAGAGCTTCTCAAACATTTTACTTGATATAATCACTGTAACCAAATATAATTTCCATTCAACACCAAATAGATAAAGGAAAGTCCCCGTGGTACTGTGTCTAGCGAGCCAAACTACGACCTCAGAGTAAGCGAGTTCGGACTCCAATCGCTCTTTTACGTTCACTTCCAGACAAATATAATTGGAAAAGTTATGAACCTCACATCCTCCCAAATATGGGTTAAATAGTACCACTAATGTTCTTCTGCAAGGAGGGTTTTGGCATTAAATAAGCTACGAAGGTTGATATGCCATTAAACAAAGAAACCAAACCAAACCAAACAAAATGAATGAATTGAATATTAGTTTACAATTTGATATTGTGTTCACCATAAAAATGAAACCTTGGCCAAACTTATATTTGATAGATCAAAAATGTGTGGAAAATACATGGTACTTGTTCTTAGCGCTAAAATAAACATAGTCCCAATGAGAAATCATTTTCATTGGTAGATGGCGGAATCTAATCTTAGTGGCTTCAGATTTAGGGTAGATGATATCTAAATTATGATAGCAATAATGAGAAAAAAACAGAAGAAAATATACATGGAAAACAAACATTGATAGATGTTTTTTGTTTTTGTTTTGTTTTTGTATTAGCTTGAACTATCATTGTATCTTAACTATTGAATGTTTTATTATTGTTGATCTGTAAACAGAAAAATGTGCCTCGCCCACTTAATCTATCTATATATAAAGGGCAGTTGGTATATATGTATGTCCGGAGGAAACTATGAAAAAAAACAATTAACGACAAAGTAAATATATATAAACAATCACTATCATCATATATTGGTTTTTGAGCAAAAATAATGAAGATTTGATTTTTATTGATTTATATTCGTGAAGATAAATAAAAAATAAAATTTAAATGATAACAGCATAGATTTTTTTTTTGTATTTAATGTTGTAAATAGCAGACATTCATTTTTCTTTTCAGAGTCGCTGGATCAGCGCAAGGCTTTTTTTTATGTGTGGATTTTAATGGGACATCCTGTGGGAAAACAAATCACGATTCAATAACAATGGATCTATGAGACAAACATGAACCCCCTCTACCCAGGCGATGCTGGGTAGCCGCTTCTAATGCCATATAAAGAATATTAAGATACGTAGCTTTCTTTCTTTTAAGTAATGGCTTTTTTTACCCTTTTAAAAATATATTTGAATAGAAAGATCCATTAATGTTGGTCACTTGGAAGGTTTGTTTTCTTGTGAAGAAAACTTTCATATTTTCAATGAAAAAAATTGCACAAATGTTTAAGAAATAGGATTTTTCACTACTTGGATTAAATGGCTTATGACGCCCCCAACCCTTAAAAAACTGTCTTTAAAAATATGCTTTATTTAAAACTTAGACCTTAAAAAACAAGGGGAAATAATTCAGAGAAGTTAGGATATTCTTAAAAACAGTCAGGTGTTGAGATATAAGGCGGTACCTTGACTTACAAATGCCCCAACTTATGAATTTTCCGAGTTACAAGCTGTCACCCAGTCGATTTTTTTGCTTTGTGTTGAGAGGTAAAACTTCTGCTAATTCACCAGTGTTTTTATTTATCCATAGCTAGAGAAGGCGAAAGTGTGTTTGTGTGTGTGAGTGAGAGAGAAATGCATACCGACTGACTTCTGAAGACGGTCGGAAAATTAAAACTTTGTGGTCTCCAATGAGAGTTTAACTACAGTCTATGAATTAACATTTTGCGAATTGGGTTACGGTTTTAGGGGATTAAGGTTGTTTCTAATTACGTTTTGCTTAAAAAATAAACAATAAAAAAACCCAAATTACAATACATTTAATGTTGAAAAATATTTCTTTAAACTAAGTTTAATTAAAAGTATACATTGCAATACCAACACACACAACTGTCTCAATAACAGATTCAATAATTAATTTCAATGGTTAATTAAATGTATAATAATTTGGAGTTTTTGTTGTTTATTTTATTAAGCAATACGTAATTAAAACAACCTTAATCCACTAAAACCGTAACCTAATTCGCAAAATGTTAATTAATAGACTGTAGTTAAACTGTCAGTGGGGACCACCAAAAAATAATTTGCAAGCTAGTCTCGCAGATCTATTACTACTAAATAGCGAGTTTTCTCCATGCTTGAGACCTTTGTCACATCCTAACCGTGGTAGATAAATAGCTACCAATTTCAAAGGTATTAACGTTATGCAAAATGCAAACATCCTCATCCAGGATTTGAACTCGTGTCATCGTGTCCATGATGATAGCCATTATACGATGAGCACATACTAAAACACAGTTGTCCTGGGTATGACGTCAAAAAATCTGATGGTAAAACTCCAGTTCTGGAGCTCGATAAATGTGGAGCACCCTTTCAGAACCATTGCTCCATTATGGTCCGGAGTGGTATTACCTTTTCGTGTCCCATCTATGAATTAAATAGAAAAAAAGAGTTTTTAAAAAATAGAGTGCCCATCAAGCTAGCTTGATAGATAGATAGATAGATAAATAGATAGATATGAAAATGTTGAAATAAAGATAATTATCAACTGATTCCCAGGAACAGCTATCGATCTATCTATATCTATCTATCTACCTATCTGTATATCTATCTATCTATCTATCTATCTAAGGATGGTAGAGGTAGACGTTCTTCTGTAATTTTTGTGAAGATGTCAAATAGGTTCGCTCGTTTACAAATGTTCTGGAACCTTTACAGAGATTCATCTAAAATTCATCAAAACCATTTCCCATTCCGAAATTATTCCTATTTTCTTCGGCTGCGTCTGGCTTGTCAGAATGGCAGCCTTTACCCGTTACCATTTTCCAGAATTAACCGTTTCCAAAGAGAGCCAAAACGACACGATGAACCTGTTATTTTCACTTGGTTCGCAAAATCTGTTAATCGAAAGATATCTTTCTTCAAAATGGCGGCGGTGGTGGCGTCCAAGAATCCGTTTTGTCCTTTCAGTTGCCAAATCTCTTTTGTATTCGTAAATCATAATATTTGCCAAACACGCGAATTTATTTTGGATACGGACATCATTTCTATTCGACAGTATAACAAATTGAGTTGGACACTTGCTGTAGAGCAGCGGCAAAGAGAAGAGTATCGCTCCACCCACCACCCGATTTGAATATCTAAAATGTTTTGTATTACTAGAAAAAATTCTTATTACTCTTTAATGAGGTCAGGTTCTTAGATCTCGATCTCAATCATATGTATATATATATATATATATATATATATTATATATATATGTGTGTGTGTGTGTGTTGTGTGTGCGTGTGCGTGGCGTGCGTTATTTTGTAGATAATATGGTCCTATATTTCTAAGCAGACATGAATCAATATTTTTGACAGAGTGTTTATATTTGGGTTAATGTACCGTGGACATGAAGTCAACACCTGGTTACTGATAGTTTCTCACCTCAGTGACCAAGATCGTACAGGTGATAAACTGGAGCAGAGTTGTGTTGCCAGAGGCAGGACCTCCCAGCTGCTATAAATTTGATCCAAGGAAGCACTACCCCCTCCAGGCACTTGATGTAGGCCTCCGTGTTCAGTCTAACGCCATGGGGGAGGATGAATGAATATATAACGTCACAATTGCAAGTCATCATCATCATCATCATCATCATGTCGTGAAGGCAGCACGGATAATCGATGACAACCTCTCACCAACCATCCCTATCGGTCAGTGGGAAGGTTTTTCGCACAGCAAATCGATATAGCTCCTTGCTGGACGGCCCACACTGGTGTGCCCAAATGCAGGTTCCCACTGGAGAGAGTCTCTTGTAAGTTCGTTCTTGCTTCTCTAGCAGTGTCCATCACAAGTAATGATGTGGACATGGTGTTTGCTTTTAATTATCGGGATACACGTTTTGGAAATCTCTGATTTAAACGCTGACCGGTATTTGTTTAACTCCCTTCCCGTGGAAACCATTTTTCAAGCTTAATTTCTGATGGCCTGTAAAATGCTTTTAGCAAACGGCTGCACAAACGACGTAAGAACTATAATAGTTTTATAGGGTAACTCCGGTCGTGAGTTCCTCTGGTGTAGTGGGTAACGTGCTTGACTGCGACATCGTAGTAGCCAGTTCGAGCCCCCCCCCCTCCCCCAAAAACTGTTTTTAAAAATATTTTTTACGTTCACTTTCAGACTAATACCATTGGGAAAGGTATTAACATTATCATCCCCTAGCTATAGGTTAAATAGTACTACTACTATTCTACAAGGATGGATTTTACATTTAATTACCCATGAGGGTTTATACGCCATTAAACAAATAAACCAAACTTTGATCAACCAGTTGAAGATAAAAAAAAATATTTGGCACATGTCATAAACCGTAATAAAGAAAGTGTCCTGGTTATGATGTTAAACTGTATCTAATGCTGAAGCTCCAGCTTTGTAGCTCTGGGGAGTGTGGAGTACCCCGTCATTGCCATTAATCCCAGGTTCACTCAGACTCAGAGAGGTAGTACCTATTAGGGTCATATCAATGGGTTTAATAAAAAAAATGAGTTTTAAAATTTTTAAGAAATTGAGTTTAAAGAAATTTGAATGCCCATCAGGAATGAATAAAACAAAACTCTTCGGCATTAAATAACCGAACAAGGTTGACATGCCGTAAAATTCAATCAACCAAGTGAAATAAAAGAAATTGTGGTTGCTAGATAAATTATATATTTACCTCCTCTTCTTTACTCTTTAAACATTTAAACTTTTTTAAGATAATGTTGATCTTGACTCCTGATCCATACAGCAATAGAAATTGTCTTTAGGGGTTGAATCTAATTTCCTTCCAGAACCCCACGGGAATTACATCGTCTATGGTGTAGCTTTTAAATTATATTCTGAAAATGTTATATGAAGCTGAACCAACACAAGGATGTGTAATCATGGCAAAATCCCCACATTTTAAAATAGGGGTGCTCAAAAGAATATATATATATATATATATATATATATGGACTCTTCCGTCGATCGACGTATGAGTGTTCATAAAATGAACATTCACACTGATTTTTTTTATAGTGGTGAAGGCCTGTGTTGGACCATCCACACTTTTTGGCACAGTCGATAGGAAAGAATTGGTGCATCAAGGGTTGCCACAAACCCAATCAACGACCGACCTCAGGAATCTTGACGATCCTCATGGTAAAACCTGAGTATACATATTTTGATTATATATATATATATATATATATACATAGAGAGAGAGAGAGAGAGAGAGAGAGAGAGAGAGAGAGAGAGAGAAGAGAGAGAGAGAAATGAATAGAGAATAAATGAGAAAAGTATTGGTATAAAAAGGTGCCCAATGCTAATAAAGCAGAGCATATTTACAATCAATGATAATAATATTATGGATATTATAAACTCATAACTATAAGTTTCATGCTTACGCAATCTTCAGATGAGTCAAATGGTTGAGATTTAAAAAAAACAGTAGTTGTTTAGCGTTTATATAAACGTGAAGCGTGTTCCCGTGATGGAATGTTATAATGCTAAAGTTTTTGTTTTTTTTTAATCTCAACCATTTGACTCATCTGAAGATTGCGTACGCATGAAACTTATAGTTATGAGTTTATAATATCCATAGTATCCATATTATTGATTATATATATATATATATATATATATATATATATATATATACCAAGAGAATGCAGAAAGTGTGAAATGGAGATAAAACAGAGTTCAGTATTATCTCCGTTATTCGGACTATTGTCCCCATCTTCATTGTTATTTGTGCAACGTTTCGGCAAATAACAATGAAGATGGGGACAATAGTCCGAATAACGGAGATAATACTAATCATCAAGCCTCATCTCAAACATTCAGAAAAACAGAGTTCATATGTTTAAACAAGATGGAGACATCTCTACACAGAAATTAGTAAACCAGTTCACATACCCGGGTCTCGTCCACATAAAGTGATGTCATTATACGCATAGGAAAGGCTAGGATTGTTATATACAGAAATGTGATCTCTCTGAGAAGATAAAACGAGAATTCTCCCAAGTTGTAGCCGTGTCAGGGTTTCTGTATTGTTGCACTATTTAAACTTTAACGAAATCTTGGAGAAAAAGCTAAATGGGAACTGTGCAAGTATGAATGGTGGAAGCAGCCCCCTACAAAAAAAGCAGCAGTACGAACACTTATCTCCTATCACAAAAACCTTCCAAGTAAAACAGACAAGATATTCTGGACACTGCTAGAGACGTATGCACAATCTCATAAGTGACGTTCTCCAGTAAATATTTACACATGGACTCAACAGAGGAGGCCGACCAGCAAAAACTATAGGACCTTCCTGGAGCGATAACAAACAGAGAGTCATGGTAATCTGTGGTGTCAGCACAGCCTGAATATGATTATATATATATATATATATATATATATATATATATATATATATATATCATAGATAATATTAGTGTTATATTTGTGAGTTGACAGTGCTCAATATCATTGATGGAGCATATATACATATATAAGTTAAGGTAGCGTGGACATGGAATCAACACCTGGTTATCCATCTTGCCTATGCGAACTTTAGATCAAGTTTGAAAATCGTATAGGCGAGAAACGATCAGTAACCAGGTGTTGGCTCCATGCCCACGATAACTTTATATATATATATATATATATATATATATATATATATCTGATGAGTCTAATTTTCTGTGTATATATTACATATATACCAGTGTGTGTCTGTGTGTGTGTGCCTGTGTTATATAAATAAACATATATATATATATATATATATATATATATATATATATATGAGTAAAAAGTATCTATACACATACACATATATATATGTTATATGTATATAGGAGTAAAAGTAATATATATATTATATATATATATATATATATATATAAGTGTTTTGTAATTTGTTTGAAGCATTGTGTTTATATTGGTTTGTTGGTTGGTTTTGAAGGCTATCACAATGCAAGTGTAAAGAAAAAAGAAGGTAACTGTGGTGTTGTTAGTTAACCTGTGATTTATTCTCAATTCTTAATATTTCGGGATAAAAATCCCTTCTACAGAAAAATTATTAGAACTGAAGTTGTTGCTAGTGGCTGTTTATTTGTTCTGTCTCATGTCTTCCAAATTCGAGAGGGGCGGGAGTGCTTGTTTATGTGTGTGTGCGCGCTTATGTCTGTGTGTCTGTTTATTTCCTTTTATTTTAAATTATTATTACAGATTTGGCTCGCCCTCTAAGCATGTTTTTTTTTGTTTACTAACTGTTCTAGTAATCTTCTGTAGAAGGGATTTTGTATCCCGAAATAATATTTATTGAGAATAAATCACAGGTTAACAAATAACACCACAGTTACCTTCTCTTATTTTTACACTTGTATTGTGATAGCCTCCAAAACCAACCAACAAACCAATATATATATATATGTCGATGATATATATTTATGGGGAAATAATTTGGGTTTTAATGTGAAGCATAAGAGAAATGTGTATAATAAATGAGAAACTAGGTTGGGTATTATGTACTAAGTTCCATTTATTATGGCAAAACTGTTTTACGTTTGACGTATTTTGTAGCATTGAACTAATATATAGGATCCAGCAAACTGTTTTACGCTAAATACTTTCAACTCGGTATTATTCAGTAAGTTTTGTCTGGCACAGTCTTACATTTGTTGAGCGCATCTTGATCTCACATAATTGGCGAACTTACCCCCACAGAAACAATTGTTATCATTGCGCTACGAGAGGCGTCTAAGTCAGACATTTTCTTTATCTTTTTCGGGTTTTTTTTTTTTTCGATACAAAGCTTAATGCCGTATCGGAAGTGGCAGTATCAGTTAGCGACAATAACATTGACATAATCGAATGCTGTAAGAACGCTGCACTGTTTCGTGATGTTCATGGTTGATCAGTATGTGCTTTTTCTTTCTTTCTTTCTTTCTTTCTTTCTTTTTTGTTTTTTGTCGAGCTCAGAGCTTGCGGCTAAGAAGTTTCTGATTTTGAATAGAAGAGAAAGCTGTTGGGTTGGGGGAGGGCGGATCTTCGCTATTCGTTCGACTTGCGATTTCAATGTACTGACATGTCAAATTTCGTTTCCATTGTTCAACGTACAAACGAGTTTTATAATGTGGAACTGTAAATTTGAAAGGGTCCTGTAAACATAGTAAGATCTTCCCCCGAAGGAACAATTGTGATCTGCTTCGTTTTGGGATCGCCTGATATTAAGGAATGCTCATGTTCGTTTTGATATTTACTTTTATTTTTTTATTTTCATTCTTTTTTTTTTTTTTTTTTTTTTGTCTGATTTCCCACCCGTTTTATCCTAACAGATAGTCATATAGAAAAAGAATTGTAAGAGAATCACTTATATCATAGTACATAGAAAAGTATATATATATATATATATATATATATATATATATATATATATATATATATGGGGGGGGCATTTCTCGGTTGTAGGATGCACTTTTCCACCGAAATAAATGGTTTATAACCGTGTCAGTACCATTACATGATTGGTTTGGTTTGTTGGATTTTACGGCATGTCAACCCTTGTTGGGTTATTTTATGTCTAAGAATTTTTCTATTTATGCTTGATGGGTATTCAAAAAAATCTTAAACTCAATTTTTTAAATATTTAACCCATCGATGGGACTCTGACAGGTACTACCACTCCGAGTCAGAGTGGACCTAGGATTAATAGTGATGAAGGTGTACTCCATACTCCCCAAAGTTCCAAAATTGGAACTTCTCCATTAGATGCAATTTAACGTCATATCAGGACACATTGTCTTATTGGAAATATTGGAGTGTTTGGAAATTTTGAAAATCCGTTCAAATGTAAAAAAAAATGAAAAATATTTCTTAAGAATTATAGAAGTGGGGAAATATATGGGGCGAAATAGATCTTCAAATCAACAAGCTCCCGCCGAGGGGGAACCAAAAACAAGCGAGTTCTCCGTATTCTCACAAGCCAGTTTGTCAACACATTCTTCGTCTAGCAGCTGGAAAATCCGTCGTCGTAGTCGTAATAATCTTTAACAGTTCAAAATCACATTTCCTATTTAGTTTTGTTTCTGTTCGACTAAAATCCATTTCTTTACTGAAAAAGCGCTTCGTCGTCGACTGCTTCTGCTGCTGCTCAGTGCCCAGCGCTCGACTCACTTGTTATTTTATGGGCATATTAGCCAAACATCCGGGCACATCAGTCGAACCTCACGTCCGTCCAGTGCCCAAGACGCATTTGTTTTTGCATGCGGGAGGACGCGAGTTCGATCCCAGCATGCAAGACAATGTCTTGCTCTTTTTCCTTTCTCGTTCTCCGTCACAAGAATATATATATTTACCAACCCCTCCGCACGGGCAGGAGGCGACAGATAGTCAATTTATTAAGTGGGATTTAATAGTTTCATTCTTCTAGACAGGTTACCAAACCAAGGTTAAAGAGTCCTACTATTTACCCATAGCTCGAGTGACAATTTTTTATTTATACCTTTGCTAAGGGTGTTATCACTATAAAAATGCAAAAAGCCTTGTCCAGGATTTGAACTTGCCGTGTCCGTTTCCTGTGACCATAAGCATCCTACAACGTGCCTCTATAATATGATCCATGTTATTAACAATAAAAGATTCCACTGTGAACCTGAACTATAAGATTATTTGTGACAATCGTCAAGGATTGTTATTTGTTAATGTTGTTATTAAATTGAAAACTCGGAAGAAGCACACTTATCGTAACGGTTATCATCTTGGAAATGGAGACAGCATGTTACGTAATTAATTGGTTTTCTATTAATTATGTACGCTTGTGTAGAATTTAAAAGGTAACGGGTAAATTCCGAATCATTTGGCACTTTCCTTTTTATATGCACTATTGAACACACCACCTAGTGACTGTTGGCAGACACCGTAGGTAATTACTTTTCATGTCTGCAAGTGTCAAATTGGGGGGGGGAGTCATGCCAAATAAAGAATGTACTCCCTACAAAATAAATTATCTTTATTCAAAACTGGAAAATAGGGAATTCTTGATATAAAACCTTTGTAAAGATGCAGACCAAATATTAATCTACAAATTCTTAAATAGGATCAGTTTTCCTTGTTACGGGCTTACACTGAGAGCAATATCTCATCTACTAGAACGATATCAAACAATACTGTTTTGAGCGAATCGTGGAATCAGCACCGTATAAAAGAGTGGTTGTATGGCCTTACGTCCAATCTCCAAAACCACCCAAGTTACACAGCAAGACATGCCGAGTACTGCTGGAAAAGCAAGGACGAACTCATAAGCGACGTTTTTCTCTGGACTCCTACATATGGACCACCAATATTGGTCGTCCATCACACAAACATTCATCATGGATGGTAAGAGAGAATGTCGAGGAAATTCGTGATGATGATGATGATGATGATGATGATGATGCAACGTTTGGGTTGTTAATTTTGTCCTACAATGATTCTCGGTACGAGAGCGGCTGCCCCGGCGTCGCCTGGGTAAAGGAAAGGTTAGTCTCGTAGATCCATTATTAGTGAATCACGAGTTGGATCCTCGCATTAAAATCCCTATATAAAAAAAACGACCTTGCGATGATCTGGCCTGGTGGGACGTCAGAAAAAAATGTGCACAGACATTCTAAAAAGAAATATTAAATGCAAAAAAAAAATCCATGCTGTTACTATCTAAATTTCATTTTTTTAATTATCTTCATAAATATAAATCAAATCGTCATTATTTTTACTCAAAAAGCAAGATCTGATAATAGTGAATGTGTGAATATATTTACATTAATTGTTTTATCTTCGTAGTTTCATCCGGACATGGCAATATATGGCAATAGCATAATCTTTACAGATCATTGCCGTCCCTCACAATCCCACAACTCCACACCAGAACCCTTCCTTGCATGAGCCCTGAGCCCTGCTGCAGATCTACAAAGTTTGATGCAAATATGACATTGAAAAGACTTCCTCCCCGTTGAATGAGATGATTCAGATGAATCAGATGAATCAGATGATAAAATTTGATGCTTATGCACCACCATATGTCTCTTAAGACCAGAAGCCGACTTACAGACCTTGCCACAGATAGCACAAGACACATTGTTTACTCCTGGAATCTACATGGATTGGCCCAGGTGAGATTCCTATGATTGACATAGTCAGCCCTAGAAAGCAAAACTCGACCACATGTCAGACATTTCCAACCTTCCATGTTCTCTCCAATATAACAGGTGTAACCCTTTCGAAGTTGACGCTTTAGGTTTTCATGCACGATTCTTTCACTCTCAAAACTGGTACATACACACATACATACATACATACATACACACTGACTGTCCTTTATATATGTATAGATAGATGATGTAGATATAGATATGACTTTGAGACAGATCAAGGAAGGTCACTACACACGAAATGATTAATTGATTCTATCGGCATGTCAACCAGTCTAGGGTTAATTTCTGAGAGTAAGAAAGAGGGGGGGGCGATAAAAAAAGATTGGCTGATACTAGTATTTATTAAATAACCTTTGTTAACTCTTGTAATTTCCACCATTTCAGTTGTAGCAATTTCTCTCAAATTGTTCTGTTACGAACAGACATTTATCTCCATGCAAGTAGGTAGTATTAATGTTCTTTTAAGGAAGAAAGTATCGCAAAGACCTGAAAGCCACCACAAAAAAATCTTTTATTACAGATAACAAGAGTAGAAAGTTAATCTACAAAAAAGAGAAATAAAAAGAAAGTCGCTTTCGATAATTATTTCAAACGCTGGGGAAGAAACTACGCATATCTTTTGTCAGGTTCACTTTAATATAGTTATCTATACTTATGATTCACAAAATTAAGACGAACTTGAAAACAAGAAGGTATGGCCAAAATTTCAGTATGACAGTGTTGTATACTCTCTGTCCTTACTTTCTTACATCTATTCTTCTTCTCCAGCGTCTCTTCTAACATCTCTTCTAGCGTCTGGACTTCGTCTTGGGGATTTCATGTTTGGTCTTCCATTGGGGATTCTCTTTATCAGAAGCCCTGTGTCATTGGTAGTTTTTAGATAATAACACAAGACTTCGATTTAAATTAGATCATATTTTATTCTGAAATCCCCACCAGACTACCTGCGCAGATTGAGTCGGCACGTTCATAACACGACTTACCACCGTCGTGGTTTTTGGCCGATCTGACTAAACAAATCTCTTTCTAATCTAAAACGGAAGAGGGTCTTCTCCACCGATTCTCACGGTATCCACCGGAAGGATCAGGATGAGGTCAAGCCTTGTCACTCATCCTTCCAGGCCACCGGCTGCAACTTATAACAGCCATTTTGATTTCTACACAACTGTACACAAATATTAGGAATCTAATAATTATGTAACAACAGTACCAACCTCTTTTCATTAAACTTTTTAAAAAAATAAAATTGTCATTATCTTCTTAAAAACAGAGCCTAAACTTATATTCAAAAAAATCCCTATGAATTTCTTTAATATAAAAATAAAATAAATCATATTAAAAAAAGTACATCTTCAAAAAGAAAGAAAAAATGCAAAAATATGCCATTTTGAGAGATGTAGATTTTAATTTATAAATTTCTCCCGTTTTAATGTTTGAAAGACACCCGTTCAATTAAAGGTTGTTGGTTGATGTCGTCAATTATGTTTTGGCTGGTTCATTGGGGAATTTCATTTCTTTCAACATAATATCTCTTGTCAGCTAGACCCTATAGTGATGATCATGAGCTGATGAACCACCCACCAATCCAACGTTAGCAGATAAACTGGCTTATATCGAGTTTTACCATCCTTGACTTGGCTCCTGCAAAGCGGATTGGATGTTATTGTAGCCAAGCAATGGGAAAAGTGTGTATTTTAAACAGGACTATTTAGCGTTGACACATTTTTATTCAATGGCAAGATGTGGATCAAGCGGTAAGTAGAAACTTTCTTTTTAACACAAAAATGAATAAAAACAAATAAATAAGTAAATAAATAAAATGATACGTGGCACAATGCGTTAAATATTTATAAACTAAACTGGGCAAAATAAATAAACCCTACATACATGTACAAAAGTTAAGGTAGTGTGGACATGAAGTCAACGGCACCTGGTTAATGACAGTTCTCCCCTAATATAGGCGAGAATATATTTGAAACTAGGCGCTGTTGACACATGTCAACTCTACCTTAACTTAGATATAAATATTCTATCCATGATATTGAGCACTGTATCATTATAAATATAGCACCCATATTATCTGTATAATACTATATATATATATATATATATATATATATATATATATATATATATATATATATATATGTGGGTGTGTGTGTACTGACACGACAACGGCCTGGAAGAACTGTCTCTTTAACTTGTCTGTGAGATTGGATTTCCATATGACCGATAATTTATTTATAGCGGACCATGCCTTTCCTATACGTGCACTAACATCGTTTTCTGTGGAGAAGATGTTACTGCCTAATTATCCCAGTACTGCTGTATGGCTGCAGCACCTGGACCCTAACGAAGCGACTAGAGAATGAACTAGATGGGAGCTGCACAAGAATGCTGCGTGTGATCCTGAACAAGACGTGGAAACAACACCCCACGAGAAAACAGCTATATGGCCACCTGCCACATATCACTCAACCATCCGAGTAAGACGGACAAGACACGCAGGACACTGTCGGAGAAGCAAGGACGAACTCAAGCGATGGCCTCCTGTGGAAGCCAGCACATGGGCACGCCAGTGTGGGCCGACCAGCAAAAACGTACATTGACCAGCTCTGTGCAGATACAGGATACTGCATAGAGGACCTCCCGAGATTGATGAACGATAGAGATGGATGGAGAGAGATTGTCATGGATATCCGTGATAACAGCGTGACATGATGATGATAATATATATATATATATATATATATATATATATATATATATATATATATCGGAAAGAAACACACCGAATCTCCATTTTAATAAGATTCATGCCTAAAATTCCACGCATAAGATATTTAGGAAAAGCAACTAAGTATTAATTCGATTTTTTTGTAAATGAATTCCATAATTTGCCTGAATATTGGGTTATAAAATGGCTAAGCGAACATTTTGCTACAATCCTGTGGGAATTGTAACTTTTCCTTAATTATGTTGAGTAACAAAACTTAATTTCAAAAATACATCAAATGATACTAATTAATGGTTCCGTCTAAATGAAAATAGAGAGAATTCTCATTTACTTTTTCCCGTAAAAAAGGAATTTGCTTTCTTAATCATAATCATACATATGTTCCTTTTTGCAGATACTGATGATAAAGAGATACATTGGTATACTTATCACCTATCTATACATATATGTATGCATTTCAGAATGAAACTACGAAAATAAAACAATTAACGACAGAGTATATATATATATATATATATATATATATATATATATATATAGTAGGACAGACTGGGCTCTTTAACCTGGGTAGGTAACCAGTCTAGGAGAGGTAATTCCTGAGTTCAGTCGTTGATTGGGTTGTGGCATTCGTGCACCAATTCTTTCCTATCGACTGTGCCAAAAAGTGTGGATGGTCCAATACAAGCCTTCACCACTATAAACAAATCACTGTGTGGGTTGTTCATTGTATGAACCCTCATGCGTCGAAAATCGATGAGAGAGTCCGTAATATATATATATCATCATCATCATCATCATCATCATGTCGTGCTAGCCGCTTTTATAGCCATGACAATCTCTTGCCAAGCGTACCTATCATTCATTGCACCGGGAAGGTCCTCTGTGCAGCATCCAGTATACGCGCAGAGTTGGTTAATCTTTGCTAAGCGGTCCGCACCGGCGTTCCCATGTGCTGGCTTCCACATGAGAATGTAACTTACTACTTCGTCCTTGCTCCCTATAGCATTTCCTAGTGTTTCTTGTTTGTCCCACTTGGATGGTTTGTGTGATAGGGGGCAAGTGACCGTACAGCTGCTTTCTTGAGGGATGCTGCTTCCTCGATTTGGATCGCACGCAGCATACTTGTGCAGCTACCATCTAGCTTTAGGGTCTAGGTGGTGCTGCCATATAGTATCACTGATACGACTACAGTTTATACATTTGTAGGTGATTATCTTCCCTTTGCCTGGAAGAGTTATCTTCCCGCTGTGTTGCTGTTTGTGACCACCAGGGGACTTCTGGTATATAAGCGGCTGATTCAAATGCTTCTGTCTCTCTTTTCCTTACTGCCTCTGAACGAGCACATGGGTTAGACTTATGTCTACCCCTTCTCATTACATTACTGTAAGTCTTTTATACAGTATGGACTATCCTTTAATTCCATGTCTGTAACATTTATATTTTATGTACATTTGGGTATCTCGTTTATACCTAAATATTGTATCTTGTATTTACCATTCATGAATGTGTCCTTTTATCTCTACTCTTATATCTTATTTTTATCTTATGTATCTATGTACTTTATGTATCTATAGTTACCATGTGCTGTACACCTATTAAATGTTTTGTCTCACCACGTGTTGAAGCTGTTGTTCAATTATTAACTTTAAATCTTACACATTCACTATTACCAGGTCTTGCTTTTTTTTTAGAAAAGATAATGACAATTTGATTTATATTCGTGAGAATAATTTAAAATTTAAAATTTGAATAGTAACATGAGGGAATTTTTTTTTTTTTCATTTTTTGGGGATTTTTTTGCATTTGATATTTTAAATAAGGGACATTAATTTTTCTGTGTCTTTCCACTTTTTTTCTGACGCCCAAACAGGCCAGATCAACGTAAACTCTTTTTTACATAGGGATTTTAATAGGGTATCCTACGAGGATCTAACTCACGATTAGTAATAATGGATCAGCGAGAGTAACTTCCCCCCCCCCTTCTACTCAGGCAAAGACGGATAACCGCTTCTAGTACATATATAAAAAGCAGTTGGTGTGTATGTATGTCGGGTATGTAAGTATGTTCGGATGAAACTAAGAAAATACAACAATTAACGACAAAGTAACTATATATACACATTAAATATCACTGGTTCTTGCTTTTGTGAAAAAGTATGAAGATTTGATTTATATTTGAAGATATCTAAGAATTAAAATACACATAATAATAATAATAGATCTGCGAGATTAACTGGCTAACCTTTACATCAAGTTTCTGGTCTACCCTCGATCCAGATGGTGCTGGGTATCCGCTTCTAGTTGGCGGTAGCATCGATCGGGAGCTCCATCAGAAACAACTGCCAAGCCAAGACTGAACGGGGCTGCGAGACACGCACAGAAGCTGGCACAGGCACAAGCACACCAAACACAACAGTGTTGCCAATAGACGCATGAACAGTTTCTCTGCATCCCCAGCTCTTCGAATTACCCTTGTATATATGTATATTTTCCTTATTTTAATGATGATGAGGTTTTGTTTATTCTGCCGCTGTCGCAGTCTAGAACATCCAACAGCAGTTAGTACTTTCCTCGTGTGAAGCCAGTCTGTCCTTTCCTTTGCGTGGGCCTTTAGCTCCCTCAGTTGCTTACCAGATCTTAGAGCCCCCTAGTATTACATTTTGGAGGTCCACCGGCAGATTACCTATCAATTTTGTGCAATGGCAGATTCTTCGTGACCGTAGTTGATTGACCCTGTTACAGCAAATTCCAGGAATTTTTGTGCAGATGCTTTTTAGTATCCTACTGTAACCTTCATTCCATCTTCTGTCCTCTCCTTTGCGAGGTCCTTAGCTCCCTCAGTTGCTTGCCAGATTTTAGGGCTCCCTGTCATGCATTTTAGAGGTCCGCCCACAGTTTATCAATCAATTTTGTGCTGCGTTAGCTCCTTAGTGCCCGGTAGTTGTTTGACCTATTAAAAAGAATGAGTGAGTTACAATTAAAAAGAACCAGTGTGTTAACATTAAAAGAATCGGTGAGTTACCATGAAAAAATAGTGGTTTACCATTACACACTATTAGTGCATTACCCTTAAAAGAATTCCTAAGTTATCATAATAAAAGAATTCGTGCATTACCATTAGAAAATCGTGAGTTACCATTAAAATTAATCAGTGAGTGATCATTCAAGGGTATTCTTAAAAAGCATTTTAAATAATCCGTTAGTTACCATTAAAAATAATCAGTGAATTACCATTAAAAGACTCAATGAGTGACCATAAAAAATTCGTAAGTTCAAATTAAAAAGAATCGGTGATTAAAAATTAAAAAGAATTCGGGAATTACCATTAAAAAGAATACGAATTACCATTAAAATGAATTGGGTAATAACCATTAAAAGGTCACTACACTTCGATTTTCGACAAAATGAGACAAGCTGAAAATAATTTAAGCTTATTAAATCAGTTCATCTTCATCATTATGTCACGCTAGAAGCATGGATATCCATGTCAATCTCTCGCTTACCATTCATTGCTCTCGAGAGGTTCTCTACACAGCATCCACTATCCGGCAGAGTTAGTAAAAGTATTTATTTATTGTGCTGCCCACACGGGCGTGCCTATGTGCTGGTTTCGATAGTTGAACGCCACATGAGCCCCCTTCTCCAACAGTATCCAGCATATTTTGTTCGCCTCACTCGGATGGTCTGTATGATAGGTGGCAAATGGCTGTAGAGCTGCTTTCCTTTAGGATGTTGTTTTCAAATTTGGTTAATATCAGGCTCAGCGTTCTTATGTAGCTCCCATCCAGCTTATTCTCTAGGCGCTTCGTTAGAGTCCAAGTGGTGCGGCAATACAGTAGCACTGATACGACTACGGCTTGGAATTATCGCTTTAATTTGTCAGTGAGATCGGATTTCCATATGATAGAAACTACTAAAATTCCCCTGTGATATTAGGTTTGTTGTCGAGACAATGGAGCCTTTGCTGTCTTAACGTCTAAATGTTTCAATTATTTTATATTTTCAAGTTCAGCAAATCTCTACAAGATTTGAAAATTAGCCAAAATCTATTAATAGTGCCAAGAGGCATCACATTGAGTCCAAGAATTATTTATCGTTATTATTGATAATTTTATTGAGTAAGTTTCTTCATCTTCTTCTTAATTTTGGTTTCCTTTTTAATTCCAGCTCATTCGAGTTGCTATCTCTGTGACTGGCTGCAAGGAATGAAGGATGGATTGGAAAGCACAATAAAGTAAATCCTTTATTGTTGTTGGCGTTGTGGAGATAACGATTTGAGTGAGTCACGATTCGAAAGAAAATAAAATTGACAAGATGTAGAAAAATGAATTCAGAATAATAATAATAATAATAATAATAATAATAATAATAATAATAATAATAATAAATGACAATGCACAATGCTATACACACTAGAACGATAGAGATAGGCTATATGTATCAAGAAAGGAAGGTAAAAGATATCCTATGAACATAGAGGCCACAATCCAACGACTCGAAGAATACACAAAAAAGAGCAAAGAAAGATTACTTATGATTGACAACAACAGCAGATGTAATATATGGACAAACAGAAAAACTAGAAAACACAGACGGGAAGAAAAACAATTATATGGACATTTCAAATAGCAAATCGCAGAGGTTGCACATGAAAAGACTTGGACATGGTTAAGCAGAGGAAACCACAAGAGGGAGACTGAATTACTAATAATTACTGCACAAAATAATGCCATGAGAACAAATTATATCAAAACCAGAAAGTGATAAGACATGAAAAAATAAATGTAGACTGTGCGTGACAGAGATGAGATTGTAAACCATGTATTAATTGAATGTAGCAAACTAGGACTACGGGAATACAAAACTAGGCACAACTTGGTTGGGAAGGTGATCCACTGGGAATTATGCAATAATTGACCATACAATAAAATGGTATATGCATAAACCAGAATCTGTTCTTGAGAATTCTCTGGAACTTGAAGATAAAGACAGATCACCCTATCGCAGCCAGGAGACCAGACCTAGTAATTTATTGATAAAAAAGAGAACTTCAACTGGATAACAGGGTGAAAATGAAGAAAACGAAAAGATGTACAAATACCTGGACCTTGCCAGAGAATTGAAAAAGCTGTGGAATATGAGGGTGAAAGTGATACTAATTGTTTTTGGGGAACTTAGACCGGTCTCAAAAAGCTTGGAAAAAAGGATCTGGAAATCAGAGGAAGAATTAAGACGATCTAGTCTACTGCATTGCTGCAATCGGCTAGAATACTTACAAGAGTACTGGAGACCTGAGGAGACTTGTTGTCCCTCAGACTCCAGTGAAATACAATCAGCTAACGCTGGTGTGAAAAACTCTAATAATAATAATTGACTTCAATAATAATAATAATAATAATAATAATAATAATAATACCCAAGAGATGATAGAGACAGGCTATATGTATCCAGCAAGGAAAGTGGAAGAGGTCTCTCCAACGTAAAGGATTGTGTAGATGCCACAATCCAAGGACTCAAAGAATACACATAAAAGAGCAAGGAAATATCAATTACATCAGCCAATTAAAATTAATGCACAGAATGTTGTTGAATGTAGATAGGAAACTGCTTTATTCTCAAAGTCAAGCAATTCTGTTGCGCTGTTGGTGGTTGAACGTTAAAAAAAATTTAAAAGAGGAGGTTGTCACTGGACCTCCTGCATTAAGAGAAATGGATAAATATGCATTTCCAGTTTTCTTCCCATGTTCATATTTTAATAAATCAAGCAATCCTTTGAGAAAATTCAACTGTCTCTGAGTGAGAAGAGAAATGTTTTCGAAGGGAGGCTCCTAATTACTAAAAATTCAAAAAATTTTCTCTGCTTTTTTATACTTACTGAAAAGAGGCATAGTTGCAACTGCTGATGGAACTCATTGCTCTTGAGTGTTCAGAAGATTTCAAGTCCAATTTTCTTGCTTTCTACATCTTCGATGTCTATGAGAACTACGTGTTTCCATCTCGACAATTCCCCAACCTTTGAAACAACGATCAGCAAGTAGTGAATAAGTTTGGCTCTATATACCGCTGTGAACAGTTGTTCTCCAAAATGAGGCATACCAAGAGTACGCTGCGTTTGCAACTGTTAAATCATATCATGTGTGATATTCTGCTTCTGTCAATTTTTAAAAAAATTAATTATTAATTAATATTAATATTAGTTCATTTTTTATTGCAAATAACATAATTATATTTGTATTTACCCAACCCGTCCACTCGAGCAGGATGTGGAACATGGTCAATTTAAAGCGGTGTTTAGTAGGTTGGAATTAAGTTTTCCCTCTCCCATACCGGTTGCGAGGTATGATTAAAGAGCCCTGTCTGTTCTACTATTTCCTCATAGTTGGGGGAGAATTGTTGGATGAATACGTTTGCCAAGTATATTAGTTGTACGAGAAATGCCAATAGGCTCGTCCAAGTTTTGAACTCAGGTCAACGTGTACATTTCCTACGACGATAACAGTCATACGACCAGTGGAAAATATCTATGTAAGTCATGAATATACAACTACGTATACAACAAATACATAACTACATAAACGACTAATACACAGCTACGTAAACTATAAGTATATAACTATGAAAACGACAAATATACAACTATTTGAACATCAAATACTTGTAGGGACCGTGTTTGCTCGGGTGTTTGTGCGTGTGATGGGTTGAAGAAGATCTGAGTTTTGATCCCTACAATTTAAATATATATGACTAGGGAAATGTAGTTTCCGTAGAAAACAAAAGAAGAAGATAAAATTATAAAAGTAACAACTTTATATACAAGATATTAAACTGATATAGTGATAGTCAATTGTTTTTTTAGCGATGTTGCCGATTGTATGAGTCAGTACATAGTTGTGTGTGACAAACGCGTATGTATTGTTTATATGTGTGCGATTGGATATGTCAACGTTGTAGCAGTTTTGATAAAACAATGTCTGTGATTGAAACTTGTGTCATATTGAGAAGGAGAGAGAGAAAATATGAAACGAAAAATAGACGGACCTGTTGAGTCGTATTCTACGTCTTGGGACAGCGTCCTCTCTCCATTGTGTCGGGTTGTGGGAGCATCCGCCCCACTCTGTCGAGTTTGGGTGAGCGTAAGCTCCAACTGAAGTTTTTCAGCTCTATGGGCCTTTTTATAATTTTCTTTTGTCATTGTCTACGTGATCATTAAGTTAAATTTAATATTGGAATTTTCAAATATCAGCTGTTTTCTAATGACGTAAATATCAGATGATTTTGTTACATTCCAATGGCGTACATATTTTCAATGGAAATTAAAACCATTGTTTATATTGTAGCTAGAATATTTCTAAACTAATATTTATTCGATTATCTTTTGTTTACATAATTCTAAACTTAACTTATACAATTGTAAAATTACTTGTTTCAGAAAACTTAATTATTTTAATGTATCCAATTCCACATGCACGTAAATAGGGGGCCAAACTCCCCATATACTCATCTTCGTCAGACATAAATGCACAACTACGTGAATGACAAATAAATAATATATAAACTAGGAATACACAGTTACATTAACACTCGACCACGAAAGTTATGCATACACAACAATATATATATTTACCAACCCCTCCGCACGAGCAGGATGCGACACAAGGTCAATTTCTTAAGCGGAGTTCAGCCGGTTTGAATTCAGAGTTTTCCTTCTCCTAGACTGGTTCCTAACCAAGTTAAAGAGCCCAGTCTGCCCTACTATTTACCCATAGCTAGAGGGAGAGTAGGATTCATACCTTTCCCAAGGATATTAGCGCTAAATGAAATGCAACAATATAATCCATAAATACATAATTATGTAAACCGAAAAATACACAACAATGTAAACCACTTATGCAAAACTACACAAACCAAAAATACACAACTACATAAGACATGAATACTTAAATATATAAATCATAAATACACAACTACATAACTACGAAAACCACCAATATACATCTAGGTAAACCAGTAATACACAACTATGTAAACAACAATTACACCACTACAATACCCAATTGCATAAACCAAAAATACACAACTATGTAATCCACTAATACACAATTATGCAAACAACAAATACACAACAACGTACACCATTAATGCACAATTGCGTAATACACAACTACGTAAACCACAAATACATAAACCAAAAATATACAACTACGTACACCACTAATATACAATTACGTAAACCACAAATACGTATATCACAAATATACAACTACATAAAGCACTAATACATAATTACGTAAACTACTTACACCATAAAGTACACCAACAAATACACAACTCTGTAAGCCATAAATACACAACCGTGTATACCACTAATGTACAACTACACAAACCATGTATACGTACACCACAATGACACAATAACATAAACCACGATTGCACAACTCTGTAAGCCATAAATACACAAATACGCACTCTATAAATACACTACTATGTAAGTGGCATATACCCAAACATGTAAAGCACTGAGCTATCAATTCCAGCTTTTTATTGACTATCTAAGAATACAAAATTCTTTCCGACCACAAAAATTGACGAGTGGATTTTGGTAATTCTGACTGCAGGAATTTCCCGACCTCCCTCCATGAAAGCGAAATAAGATTCACATTCCATTCGGACATTAATATCATCGCCTGTCGAAAAGCGACCAGCTTCCCACTTAGCATTGTTGATTCAAAATATTTTTCGATATGGCAGATCGCAACGTGAAAGCGGACGTATTGGCCACCTACTTAAATGGTCATAAAATTGTCAAGTGAGGATTAATGCACTTCCGGTGGATCAGTACGTGAAATAAGAGATAAATTGGCGCGCCTGCGCGCTCACGCTGACTATATACTTGCTAACAATATTCAAAAAACAAAAGTAAAAGACAATTGACCATAAAAACGCATTAGGTGTGTGTGGGGGTATATGTGTGGGGGTATTCATGATAAGGTGGTTTTGTTGGTTGGTTTTACGGCACGTCAACTCTAGTTGGATTATTGAATGCCGAAGTTAGTTGGAAAGCAGTTATATAGTTTCATGTACGTAATGTATCCCAATGGTTAGCAAACTATATTGGCACATTATTATTGGACATCCCATACTTCTGGCCTTTTGCCACAAGCTAAGCTTCGTAAATAACTATACGATTTCATATATAACTACTGAAAATAATCATTTGTGATGTCGGGCAAATGTTGATGTTTCTCCCAACACAGTCGGGAAAAGGGCCAGTAGCGATCGAAGTTGATTGGGTAAGAACAACCAGGTGTTTCGTCGAGCTGAACGTAGGATAACAAAGAGCGTTACCCGTGGATGAAGACCCAGAATTTAAAAATCATTGGGCCCAACCACGTTGACGGGTGTTGTGTATAGTTATTAACTAAGGTTAGTTAGTAGTAAAGTTCCAATTCTGGAGCTCTGTGGAGTGAAGAGTACCCATACAATGCCATTACTCCCAGGTCAATTATGATCCGGAGTGGTAGTACCTTTCAAGGTTCCGTCTATGGGTAAAATAGATCAAAAATTAGTTTCATAATGTGTTTAAAAAGAGTTTTAAAAGTTTGAATACCAAAAGAAGAATGAATGAAAGAGAATGAATAAAACAAAAACTTTTTCGGCAGGAAATAATAATCAAAGGGTTGAAGTGTCGTAAAACCCCACCAACCAATCATTAGACTTTTTCTTGTTTTCTAAACTGCAAATTCATTTGCTAAATAAAAGATGGGGGCTATCAAAGTAAATACGACAGCACAGCTTAACACAATATGAAAAAAAAAATTTTCCTTGGAGCTTCAACCATTTTAAAACTCGCTGGAATAAGTGTGCTGAAAGCCACGAAGGTTAATTTGGGAAAGAAATGAACGTTTTATCCAATGTTCATTTCAGTCCAGTTCTGTCAAATGATTTCTGGTAGGTGCATCAGTTTTCCCCCACTAGAATACAGTGGGGGATTCCTTAATAAACATCCACGTCTCTCTCATAGGCATACAGACAGACAGACAGATAGATAGATAGATAGATAGATAGATAGATTAAAATGAATGCACAGAATTTTGATTCACTTTCAATGTAGATGGAAAATCGCTTTATTCTCAAAGTCAAGCTCATTGTGTAACGTTGCTGGTGGTTGAAAGTAGAAAAACTCGAAGAGGAGGTTGTCACTGGATCTCCCGTGGCGAGAGAAATGGACAAATAAATTAATAAATCAGACCATCCTTTGTGGGACTTCAATCGTCTCTCATGGGGGAAGCGAAAAGTCTTTGCAGTTGATAAAAGTCAATATTGACCCCCCAACCGCACCCCGTCATCGCGAGGGGGTACCTCATCGTTAAAAATTCAAATCACAAACGTCTACTCCGTTCGCTCGTCGGAAAACCAACTGTGAAAAACCCTAGATTCCCTTTCTCATCGCATTTCAACTTTTGCAAAGCTCATCTATATATATATATATATATATATATATATATGTGTGTGTGTGTGTGTGTGTGTGTGTGTAACAAATGCACTAGAAAGTTAATCGAATCAGCAACTATTTCTCCTTTGAAAGTCATAAAAGAAAGAACAGTTTTCTCTAAGAATTCCATAGAATATATTATATCACCTTATATGATCAAAATAGTACGAAAACAAAGTAAAATAGTATATTGAGATATAGATTAGATTATTTAATAATACTAACAGGATCTATGGATATACGACTGTATTATATTCTAATTTTAAACATTTGAAATTCAAATGTTTGTTTGTTTACTTAAGAGCTATTGCGAAATAGTTTAATATATAAAAAGTATAATAATCTTCATTTAATTCACTCTCACTCTTTCCTTCTTTTTATCTTTTCATTATGTTAGATTGAAACAGATTAGCATTATCGCTTCGGCACGCTCTTTCCCTCTCTATATCTTTCCTCTACTCTTTTTCTTTCTTTCTTATTAAATTTTTCTGTGTAGAAGGTCCTTTTTCTTCTCTTTCATTCTTTATAATAAAACAAAATGGTCCGTTATTTAGCCAATGTCAGGACACTCATAAGAAATAAGAATTGGGCGGATAAGCAGCACCAGATGATCAGAATTTACATTTTTTTCATTTCATCTTGGACGATTTGGAATGTCTCTTTTTTAAACTAGAAGGTGTTCCAAGATGATATCAGTCGTACGAACACGGAATTTTATATATATATTACATACGACGCGATTCCCTATCCTCTTGGAATAATATTACTCTAGACTGGTTGACGTGTCGTTAAAATATATCGATCATTTACCTTTTTGATGTATCCAAATAGATTTTAAGTTTTAAAATGTTCAGCTTTAATTTGTTTTTACTTTTGAAATTTCTTTTAAAAGATTTTTTTTTTAATTCTAAAAACATCACCACTTACACGGTGGGTTGGTTGGCTGGTTGGTTGGATTTTACGGCATGTTGACCCTAGGGTTATTCTATGCCGAAGACGTTTTTGCTTCATTCATTCTTGTTGAGTATTTAAATATTTTAAAAGTCATTTTTAAACGTATTTTTCAAAACTCATTTTTAATCTATTTAATCAATAGATGGGACCAGAACAGGTACTACGACTTCGGATCAGAGTGACCTGGGAGTAATGGCAATGATGGTGTACTCCACACTTCCCAAAGCTCCATAACTGGAACCTCATCACTAGAAATAGTTTAACGTCATACCCAGGACAATTTGAACACGGGTCGCCGTCTCCATTTCCTACAACGATTTGTAACTGTGTTGCATAATTGATGGGCGTACTATCAATTATGCACGGTTAATGTAGAGAATATTACTTGAATTCAAAGTTAACCGTTAGCGACGGTTAGAAATTTGACGGACGTTTCGTAACCTTTGTTTTGAACCCTCTTCCGTTTGCCAGTGCAAACATGAGATGATGAAGTTTAGTTTCTAGTTTGCCACCGACAGATGAACAGGGTTAGTTAGTCTCTCACCGCATTTGAGGATCCTGTTTCAAGGAAGGGAAATATAGATGTGAATTCACTAAAGAAATGTCTTCAGTTGTTAATCAAACAACCGGGGCACTTCATCAACATCTTAAACTTAAGAAACAGACCAGAAAAAGAGAGACCAGACAGATAGCTACTCAGACCAAGCCATGAAGAAAACGTGCTACACAGAATCCTAAGAAGAAATAGCAGCTCAAGCTACAGGATGAAATATAAACTACAAGACAAGATAAATACAAGGTAAGATTAAGTATGGGTATACAACCACGGGTATGGCTAGAAGAATACGTTGTATGTTAAG
Organism: Doryteuthis pealeii; assembly: GCA_023376005.1. Taxonomy (NCBI): domain Eukaryota; kingdom Metazoa; phylum Mollusca; class Cephalopoda; order Myopsida; family Loliginidae; genus Doryteuthis; species Doryteuthis pealeii. Next base: position 100,980,830 of record CM042152.1, read on the forward strand.
ACGACTATATATCAACTGTAAAGTACAACGTGCGCTATTCCCTTACCACTCGGCATCAGCCCTGTCGGATGGGGCATTAGAATACCTCGACTGCACCTCTACAGAGGGATAAAATATCCATAATAGGACCAACGAATGGCTGTGGGTGATGACCCGTGATACTTAAGGACGGAATCCTGGTGGATGAGCAGTCCATATGCAATACTCCACTTAGACTCTTAATTAGGCTAGATGGGTGGTCGGAGATATCCCCGCCGATCAATCGGCTGGTCATGTCAAGCCCTAGCACCTATATGATTGCCCCAACCCTATTGCCCTTATGGCAAGACCCAACCCTTTTTATCATATATGTGCTAGAAGACGGTAGCTGAGGGTCTTTATGTCCTGGAAATGACGTTAAACTCTATCTGATGACGAGGTTCCAGTTCTGGAGGTCTGGGGAATGTGGAGTACCCCTTCATCCCCATTGCTCCCTTGTCCACTCTGACATGGAGTGGCAGTAACTGTTAGGTTCCCATCTATGGTTAAATAGAAAAATGTGTTTATAGAGAATTCTGTATCCATTAAGAATGGATTTTTTTTCAAAACTTTGTCGGTATTAAATTACTGAGGTTGATTTGTCGTAAAATAAAACAATCCAAACCAAACCACTCGGCATAAAATAACCTTGGACATATTGAAATGCCGTTAAAATCAATCAATAGGATGTGAATAAGAAGTTGAGAGAAATATTATAATGAGCGCCGGGTAAACTTGAAAACCACTTTCCAGAAATATTTTATGTGTTGCCTGAGATTGCACTGTGAACTTTTACATTAACCTAATAATTAAAATAGGGAATATTCTCCAGCAAAAAAAGAAGAGGAAGAAGAAGTCAGAAGAATGGATTTCCCTGAACCGAATGGCAGACGCACATTTTCCTGTCAATTTATTAAATCGATAAAAATAATGCGGTTCAATCCAAAAAGGCATTTTAAAATGGGAAACGCATCTAATAACCCTGTTCGAAGAATAGAGGAAAATAAAATTGCGCTTTATCATTTAACTTTTTTTTTCTTTTTTGCAATCCTTTTATTGCCATTATTCGAGATGGTGACGTTTCGTTTCATTTAGTTGTTTAATAGCATATCAGTCTTCGTGGGTTATCTAATGCCAAAGCCATCTTTATAGAAGAACAGTTGCGGTGCTATATAACTGAGTGGAGAAGGGGATCATACCTTTCCCAAAGGTATTTGTCCGAAATTTTGCGGAGTCTTTACATGCTTAATTTTGTGTTTTTACATTATTATTATTAGTAGTAGTAGTGGTAAAAAAAATAAAGTAAGTAAAGTCGTCGGGGTGGCCTAATGTCGGTATCATCCCCTTTTCAATAGCGCTAGACCAAGGAGATTATTTTTAGCGTCTGCGGTGGAGCGCCACACCTACCATCAGCTCCTCACTTTACCGCACAGATCCCTGTGCTACTCATAACGCTGAGTTGGCGAGGGTCGGTATCAAACTAGGAACCTTGTAGTTTCTAGCCGAACGCTCTACCGACTGAGCTAACCCGGCCCTGGTAGTAGTAGTAGTGTATTTTATCTTATCTTATATTTAAAAATAGTTTTAAATAGAATAATATATGTTTAAGAAACCTCTGGTCGAAACAAGTGTCGACATATAATAAATTTAATCCATACCAAAATATATATTTTTCTTCCATTTATCTTTTCAATATATATATATATATATATATATATATATATATATACAAAAAGTAATAAGACAAGCAGGAATATTTCTTATATGTTATATATTCTCTACTAGTTTCGACCTTAGGTCATCCTCAGGAGAAAATTTCTTATTTGAAGAAATTGTTTTTAGATTTTTTGAAAGGGAGCATTATAGAAGAACTATAAAAATTGAACTGTTTTTGAGGGTTTGACATGCTATTAAAATCCAGGTAGACGAGTGTGTTAGTAGTAGCATGTCCATTTGTTCCGTGAAGGTGGCCACCTCAAAGAGGTTCTTCACGGAACAGATGGACTTGTATATATATATATATATATATATATATATATATATATATATGGTGCGCGTGTGTGTATAAGTGATTAAAGGCAGAATAAAATCGAGGAAACTATTAACCAAATGTAAAGACAAAATGTATGAAAGTAGAATGAAATAAAAAAGAGCCAACAAGAAGAACAACGAAATATTTTATTTTTGATTTTAAATAGAGAAAATAAAGATTAAGAAAAGTGAAAAATAAATCGATGAAAAAAAAGGAACAACAGAAGAAAGGAAAATAATCAAAATAGACACTAAAAAAACAGCGAACAAGAAAGAAAGAAAGAAAAGAAAGGAAAGAAAGAAAAAGAGTGTATTCGAATATTACAGGGAAGGAGAAAACAGATAGAAGATAGATTGAAAAAGGAAAAAACTAGAATCAAATGATGTATAGATTTAGTTTGTTTAGTTTGTTGGATTTTACGGCATGTCAGCCCTTGTTGGGTTATTTTATGCAGAAGACGTTTTTTTAATTTATGCTTGGAGTGTTCGAATTTAACCCCAATTGTGTCATGGACTGCTCAGCCACCAGGGTTCCATCCTTAAGATTCACGTGTCGCATCCCACGGTTAACAGGTGGCCTCATTTGGGGGGATTCTTGCATCTCTGCAGAGGTGTCGTCGGTGTATTCTAATGCGCCCGCCGACAGAGCTGGAATGTGTATGACAAACTCCTATATTTTACAACCAATGAGCGAAACAGAAAAGACGCGCAAACAAGTAAATTCTATCTGAATTTAGTAAAAGCTTTTCACAATTTTGTGCAAACGGGCCACTAAGTAATTTCTGAAATCTGATTGGATAGGGAAAGTCATGTGGACTATTTCCTACCACGTCCGCGTCGTTAAATTTCAAGAAGGC
>CM042152.1:100988735-101041235 GCA_023376005.1 Doryteuthis pealeii
CGACATTCTATATTGTCCTTATAAGTATGGAAATACTTTAAGATACACATATAGATACACATTCCCTCTTACCCCCTCTCTCTCTCTCTCTCTCTCTCTCTCTCTCTCTCTCTCTCTCTCTTCTCTCTCTCTCTCTCTCTCTCTCTCTCACACACTTCCCCTTTCTTTCAGGTTCGCATAGAAGCAACTTCTTTCCTCTTCTACTTTTCCCGACATTGTCGTAATAAGTATGGAAATACTTAAAGATATCCACATCGACATATTCATGACTTATCAATTGACAATTAGAAGCTATTTTATTATATATATATATTATTCTGTATATATATATATATATATTCTGATGAATAGAGTTTAATGGTTTCACAATATATTGCCGTCTTCCTCTTTTGTTAAAGAAACCTATCCTCAATATTTGAGGAAAACGACACAATTTCCCTTTAAATTTCAGTGTAAATGTCGAAATAATTTTTCAAGAATTTTGATATATCTTATTGTCACGTCTGATCTCACTGATAAGATAAAGCGAAAAATCTCCCAAACTGTAGCAGTCAGTACTACTATACGGCTGCACTACTTGTGTAATATAATGAAGTGAAACAAAAATCTAAATTACGTGTAGAGAATAGTGAAAAGTAACTAAGTGACTTGTCGATTTCTTACTGGTCAGAAAGAGAGTTAGAGAAGAAGAGAGGGATGAGATGTCAGTCTGGACTGAGCTGTTGAAGGGAACAGACGAAGGATAGGTGTCTGTTCTCCAAGGGATTTTGAATTCGGGATAAAATAAATGGGATCAGAAAAAACAAGAATGTCTTGTGTTTGTTATTCAAAACTATGAAAGGCACAAGACAAGATATCCTCAAGAGACGACCCAATTTCTAGACTCAAAGAACAGATGAAAATCCAACCCAACAACCGATCAAGAAATACCAGCAAACCTGATCCAGTCGCGAAAAATAGAACAGGATAATAAGAGGATGTCTATGACTATTACCATTACAACGGATTTTGGATGCTGAGAGTAGGACCTCCCTGGTGTAATGACTTATATGAATGGTTGGAGGGAAAGAGGGTCATAGATATCCTGACAACACTGTCAGTGGCACTTGATGATGATGATGATGATGATGATGATGATGTCAAGTATATCCTCCCTTTTTTTATTCTTTTTATTTTTTAGATTATTATTTCTGGAGAGACTTAAATTGACTTTTATGAAGTGTGTATTAGCTAGCGTACTAGGATGTGACATTGTACTAAACGAGTTCGAACTCTGGTCACGCTGTTATGTTCATTTTCGGACTTGATACCCTTGGAAAAGGTTTGAACACCCCTCACTCCCCCAGCTATACGTTGAATAATACCACTATTTTTATTCTAAAAGGGGTGACTTTGACATTAAACGATCGAAAGTTTATATTCCATTAAACAAAGAAACCAAACCAAACCTTCCAAATCCTCATCCTTATCATCACCATTGATCATCTACTACAGACGATTGTGTAGTTTCCAAAACCAAGTGGAACTACGTAACCTGGGCGGGTTCCTCTATCCACTCTGCCGTTGGGGTCCAAAGTAAATGCAAAAAAATGCAGTTTGGCAACGATAGTGTCGCAGGAGTTGCTGGATAGCGCTGACGTTCTGAATCACACCACATTAGAGACTCCAGATTTGAGTTTGAGGTTTACTCCCTTAGCCTTTCCTTGGAATAAGGTATAGCCGCTATGCAGCGAAGATTTTATAACTGAATTTTCTTTGTCAAGATGGATTGTCGTCCTAGGATAAGGAGCCCCATATACCACATTTGGGGATTAATGTATGTAACAAATACACCAATCCTTCTACAATCGGTCCTTAAAGAGAGACGATCCATATTTTGACTTGAATGGTACCACAGATGATGATGGAAGACTGTAGACTAGTCTAATGAAATCATATAATTCTTTCATGTCTTTACTTTTGTTGTAGATTAAAGCAACCTAATCAAGTATTGTGACTAGTATGGGACCTCGTTTAACACCGTGACCCCCGGATATGACCCAAAGAGATATCCACATCGCCATAGAACCATATATAATTACTGTCTCCTCTCCCCAAAACAAGGGTGTCATTCTCTATTTTACGTATTATTGTTGCACAATTGCTTCAATAAATATTTGTTTGTTTATTTACGGAGAGTTTTTCTGGTCTTTTGAGTTAACAACACTCGGCAACTTCATCCGACTAACAACCGACCAACCTAACGAGAAAGCTACGACAAAGTTGCGTCAATTCCCAGCTCCGTAGATCTTTGAAACACAGCGTGGGTACGGTACTATTAATGAAGCAATTAAAAGGTTATACAAGTGGTAGCCACTGAACTAGATTATATTAACCTCATCAAGTACCGCGATTAGCATAGGGCCACAATGGTCCTTAAAGAAGGGGGCGTCTTTTGACGTGAATGGTACCAAAAATGATCATTGTAGACTGTAAACAAATGGTATAATTCTTTCATGTTTTTAATACGTTTTGGTCGCTGAATTCCCCGGCCTTCCTCAGTAATATATATGATAGTAATGACCATACTTGGGAAATCACTTCTAATAGTGTGATCAAACAGGAATCGAAGAACTTTTGTAGATCTTATTCAAATAATGACGTCCTTGTTTTTGCGCGTCTATCATCCCGACATGCGTCACGAGAAGAATCTTGATATTTATTGATCTGCTTATCATTTTCGTCAAACCAGTCTGATGTTTCCTTGTCCTGAACATGAGATCATCAATAACGGTATTGTAAAGATCGGTTTTGAATTACCCCCATATTCCATCAAACTCTACTTCCCCGATGGATTTTTGGAGGTTTGCACTCACTGTGCAATTCTTCAATTTCGACACATCGATGCGTTTAGGGACTTTTATATCCCAGATCTTATTTTACGCAAAATACGGAGTTTTATCTTGCCACGTATGAACATAGGGTTGTCTTCTTACTCAGCACACCACGTGACTGTTAGTTCAAACATCGTTTTCCTAGTAATAATATAAGCAAAGATATGCTCATATTTGGTTTATTTGTTGCTAGAATCTGAGTTGCATTTGTAAAGGTTCAGTTCTTCTGTTGTTCACAGAATCCAGTTGGTTTTCTTGTAATAATAAGTTTTGAACAGATGCATTTGATGAATATATGGGACCCTACAGGTACTACAACTCCAGGTGAGAGTTGATCTGGGAGTAATGGCAATGAAAGAGTATAAGTTGCGTGTGGGGCTGCATGGTTGGACCTCGAAGGTTACATGTGACCTGCAGGTTGAGTGTTTGGGAACCTTGGTTGGTATTTACCCACCACTTTCAACTTGGGTAGAATGTGACACAAGGTCACGCGTATACGGGATCCAGTGAGCATCAATTTTTTTATTAAATAATAATGGATCTACAAGACTAGCTAGTTAATGATTACACTATCATTAAAGGCCCTGATGTACAGTTTGGGATGAGATAAAAATTTTAAAAAACGAATGATTGGTGGTGGAGAGAGAGAGAAGAGAGAGAGAGAGAGGAGAGAGAGAGAGAGTCGTTAATGGTGGAGATTATCATATATATAAGGCTAGTTAGTGTGTATGTATGTATGTCCGGATGAAAGTACGAAAATAAAATAATTAACACAAAGTATATATATATATATATATATATATATATATATATATATATATATATATATATATATATATGGGGGAGAATGTGCTTAATTGAAGTCATACTTAATTTTGAAAATTAATTAGGTATGACTTCAATTAAGCACATTTTCTCCCAAAAATTTTCGGTATCGCCATATCAAACACATTGTTTGTTTACTTTCATATATATATGTGTATATATATATACTCATTATATATCACCGGTTCTTGTTTTTTGTGCAAAAATTATAAAGATTTTATTTAATTCGAAGTTATTTAAAAAATTAATTATACATAGAAATAGCAATGATATTCTATGTAAAGTGTCCAGCATTGGTATATCTTAAAAGTAAACAAATCAATACACCCCCCTACCCAAGCATCGCTGGGTAGCCGCTTCTAGTATATGTATGAGTCCAAGTCTGTTGTTAGCCTTGTAATATGCCTAAATCCAAGTCTGTAGTATATCTTTGTAGTGTTAATCCAAAACATAGTTCTTGCTGGCAGAAAGTTCAACCTATAATTTATCTGAGGACAGTTGTAAGCCATCTTAAATGCTTTCTGTTCTCATATCTCATTGGCCAATTTTCATCGGAAGAGACGAGTGATGTTGGAAAATTTCATAAATAGAGGTAATGATTTTGTGCACGCATTATATCCAGAAATAGTCCCACATTTGTTTAATGGAATATCAACCTTTGTGGGTTATTTAATGCCAAAGCCATTCTTGTAGATAAACAGTAGTGGTACTATTCAACCCATAGATGAGAAGTGAGGGTTTGGATAAATACATACATAAAAGAAATATCTAACTATTTATATTTGAGGGAATCCCTGTGGCTTAGTGGATAACGTCTGGGACTGCGAAATCGAAGTGAGTTCGAACTCCAGTAGTACTATTACGTTCACTTTCGGACTAATACCTTGGGAAAGGTATGAAGTCGCTCATTTCCCAGCTATGTGTTATACAGTACCACTAACGTTCTTCTACAAATATGGCTTTGGTATTAGAATAACCCACGAAGGTTGATATGCCATTAAACAAAGAAACCAATCCTATCGCATGTCTAATCGAAAATAATTGTGAGTTTACAATTTCTCTGAAGTTTTTAAATGAGTTTTCATAATTTGTATTATTTGTATTAGTGTGATCATCTTTATCGTTTTGTGCACAACGTTTCAGCCGATGGCCCTCCGGTCTTCAGGTTTTTCTTGTCGAACTCGGAAACCCCCTCCTCGAACTTGGGAACACTTGTACACAGTCATGGTTAACGGAATGAGAACAGTCTACTCCAGTGGATTGAATAAAAGGTTAGGTTCGAAGTCTCGTGAAGGTTCCCCAAGTTCGAAAAGAAGGTTCCCGAGTTCGATAAGGTTCCTAAATCCGACAAGAAATACCTGAAGAAGGCCGGGGGCACATCGGCCGAAACGTTGTGCAGATAACAATAAATATGAGGAAAATAGTCCGAATAATACAAATAATACAAATTGTGAGTTTGTATAACTGAACGTAAAATTCACCTTGATATTCAATGACATGATCCCAGCAATGAAGCGTTAATTAGAATGAGAATTCTTATGAGGATTTTGTTCCCTCCCAGCTACAACTTTAAAGATTTAAAGGGTTAATTAATGTCTTACTTTGAGTTTCTGATTTGCTGTCTCTTTGTAATACTATTTTCTTAAATCTTTTTTTTTTACACATTCGAGCATCCATAATATTTATTCTGTAAACTACAATAGTGCTTTGGGTAACGGTTAACCTTGTGAATTTCCTTCTGGTGTTGTAAATAACGAATCCGAATTCAACGCAGAACTGGAGAAAGCGAAAACTATTACCATCCATCTTAACTAGACTATGCTTCCCTAGAATTCTCGAGGTTTCGTAATCATGTTCTCAGAGTTTGGAATGGTTGGTTGTTTGGATTTTACGGCATGTCAACCCTTGTCAGGTTATTTCATTGCCTTATTTATTCTCGCTGAGAATTCAATTTCTTTTTCAAACACAATTGTTTTAACACATTTTTAAAACTCATTTTTCAATTACACCATAGATGAAACCCTAACAGGTACTGCACATAAATAATAAAGGGTTGGGGTTTATTATAAGGTCAGTATTGTAGGGACAATCATATAGGTGTTAGGAATTGACATGACCAGCCGATTGATCTGAGGGGGCCTCTTCGACCGCCCGTCTAGCCTAAGCAAGGGAGAAAGTGGAGTTTTTCTTTGTTTAAGGGCATATCCTTCCATGGGGTTATTCTAATGCCAAACAATCCTTGTAGAAGAACAGTAGTAGAAGTAGTATTTAACTTATTCCTGGCTATGTCGTTAAACTGCATCTAATGGTGAAGTTTCAGTTCTGAAGCTGTGGAGTAACCCTTCATTACCTATATGATTGTCCCAACCCTATTGCTCTTATGGCAACCGCAATCCTTTTTGTCATATATGTGCTAAAAGGCGGTGACTGAGGGTCTTCATATCCTGGGAATTACGTAAAACCGTATTTGATGGGGAGGTTCCAGTTCTGGAGATTTGAGAAATGCGGAGCACACCTTTATCATCATTGCCCCCAAGTCCACTCTGGGAGTGGTAGTACCTGTTAGGGTCCCATTTATTGGTTAAATAGAACAATATTTTATAAAAATTTAATTTATAAAAATTGAGTATCCATTAAGAGTGAATTTATTTCAAAACTTTTCCGGCATTAAATGTCCCAGAGACGTTGATATGCCGTAAAACAAACCAAACCTTCTTCACAAGTACTTCCAGGTACACTTTGACCCGGAGTGATAGTACCTTATCTATCTATGGATTAAATTGAGAAAACGAGTTTTAAAAAACTTTTTTAAATTTTCAGTTTGAGTTTTTAAAAATGTGAATACCCATCAAGAATGAATAAATCAAAATATCTTCGGTTTAAAATAATCCAACAAGGGTTGACATGTCGTAAAATCCAACCAACCAGCCAATAGCTTACGGTCAAATCACGTTGAAAGCATTGGTTCCAGCTAGATCACCTAAGTTAAGCAATGATGAGCTTGTTCAATACTTAGATGGGTGACCATGTACTGTAAGTAAATTTAATATCAAAATGACTTGATTCGGCATTAAAAGAACCGAAAAGATTGATATGCCCAAAATAACCAACCAACCTATACCTGGGAGAATAGTTTTATTTATACCTTTCCCAAAGGTATTAGTGAATTATGTGAATTGCAAACAGCCTCATCCAGAATTTGAACGTGGATCATCGAGTCCATTTCTGTACTAGGATAACCCTTACGTCATGAGCGTCTTGTGAGATGCACATAAACCAGAATCACAGATAGATTTACGAAGGTTATTTTTACAAGGAAATAATACACAGTCACAGGTAAAATTTGATTTCAAGTCAAGAACGCGTATCTTTTCACGCGCAGCGATACGTATGGTCTGCGCTTATCTGTTGTTGTTGTTGTTGTTGCTATTGGTGGTGGTGGCGCAGGGAGGGGTTATTTTCTCCTCGCTCGACCTGGTAGATTTCTTCTTCTTCTTCTGTTGCTTCTATCTTTCATTTCAACTTTCAGCTCTCTAACATCGTTATCCCCCCGCACTCTCTCTCTCTCTCTCTCTCTCTCTCTCTCTCTCTCTCTCTCTCTCTCTCTCTCTGTTATTTGCCGATTCCCTCCCCTCTCTCCCATTTGCTTTCACTTTTGTAACCCTGTTATTTACCGAGTCTGTCATTCTCTCTCTCTCTCTCTCTCTCTCCACGTTAAACATTCTGCTTCTCTTTGTCTCTCTGCCTCTATCTATCAATCCGTCTATCTTTCTGTCTCTTTCTCAATCCATTCGTTTGTTTGTTGTCTTTTTTATCCACCCTCTCATTCTTCTCCCTATCACAGTCTTTTCATACCCATACCTGATATTTTGACGCCTGATGCCTAAACTCTTTCCTACGCAACTGCGAGCGAATTCAGCGAGCTGAAGCTGGAAGAGCAGCCTCTTATCTCCATCGCTTGTGTGATCACTCGGCGGGTTGCCTGCGTATCAATGTTCTGAAAGACATTCACTTCTTCTCTTTTTTAGATTGTGTAAACGCACTATAATCGACGATCAGACGGACTGTCTATTTTCGAAGAGAGAAAGACAATAGCCTAGAAAATTCTCATTGTAAACGAAAGCAACAGGAGTGAAACAGTTTTTTGTTTGTTTTTTCAGAAAATTAATTTTATACGACTCACAAAAAATAAAAAGAAATAACATAACGCAACAATATATATATATATATATATATATATATATGTGTGTGTGTGTGTGTGTGTGTGTGTGTGGCTAACAGTTAAGTCTAATTTATGACAACCGCTAGACTGCTTACACAGGGGATTTGTTTTTAGTATTGAAGAAACGCCCACTCATTTTGATGAGCTGATGATGGAAAGGTGAACCGGTGTGCCACAGATTCTCTGAACAGCAAGTTTTGGATTCTGGGTATTTCCTTCTCCTGTACAGGTTGCCTATATTACCCATATCGCAATCTCGGAAGACTGTAGATTTCCCACGCCCTGGAGCCTTTTTTTTACATCCCTCTGCAGGGTACCGAAAAAAAACCACCTTCCTGCCTCGCTAGCATGGTCCTAAGGTTTGGTGCCAGTTCGGCTGTAAGAGTTGCCAGACAGTGCTTTCACACATTGAACTAGAGACGCGTGGTGTAATGGTTAGCAAGTTAATCCTGCAGATACAGAACTACTGAATAGCGAGTTCGATACTCACTGGATGCTCCATACTTTCGACTTTATGACACATACTACCCATGGTGAACGGGTTGGGTAAACAGGCGTCTCATCGCGATGTGATGGTTAGCAAGTTAATCCCACAGATCCAGTACTACTTAATAGCAAGTTCTCTCCTCGTTGGGTGTCCTACATTTATGACTTTGTGTCACGTCTTGTCCGTGGCGAACGGGTTGTTGTTGTGATGGGATTAATCCAGGATAAGTTGAGCCGGCTCTATCCATTTAAAGATGGAGTATCATGGGAATATAATGTACGTAAGCGCCCCCAACCACCCAAACCCCGTATGCAAATATTCTTGTTTGCTGCAGATTATTCATTAGATACAGGTACGACTGGACCAAAAGTAACCGCCAGTTTCCACTTCAAATGCCTCTTGGAATTTTCATCTGAGCTCCTTTGGGTGCTGGCCCTAATACCCCTAGGTGTCAAACCTGTCCGCCTTGGGTGGCCCTACCAGGAAATTACCACGTTTACACCCCCTGCCGTGGCGAAAAGGGGTTCAACTTGAGAAACAATGTGCTAGATGGCTGTTGAGCAAAGAACTCCCACCGTTTTTTTTACAGGTCTTGTTTCTCGTCCTATAGGGTTTCTAGTCACCCTCCTCACCAGACAAAATCTGTAGGAGTTACCGGTTGGATAAATACCTACTGTAAGTAACCTAAGGTCTGTGTAAACAGACTAATCAAATCCTAGTAAATATCAACATTCGATTTTGTTAGTTGGTTGGTTACTTTGATTGTACGGCATGTCAAACCTTGTTGAGTTATTTTACGCTCAAGACATTTTGTGTTATTTATTCTTGATGAGTATGTTTGTCAACTCAATTTTTGAAACACCTCTAAAACTCATTTTTTTCTATTTAATCCATAGATTGGACCCTATTAGGTAGTAAAACTCTGAGACGTGGATTTGGGAGTAATGGTGATGAAGGGGTACTCCACACTCCCTAGAGCTCAAGAATTGGAAATTCACCACCAGATGCAGTTTAACGTTATCCAGAACAATAAGACCCTTAGTCACCGCTTTCTAGCTCATTTATTTATTTATTTTTAAGATTTGGGAGCTTTCCATAAAGGGTTGGGACAATGCTAGGGCTTGACGTGAGCAGCCGATTGATCGGAGGAAGCTGAAGAGGATTGTTGTATATCATGGACTGCTAAGCCGCCAGAGTTCCATCTTTAAGCATCACGGGTCAACATGTAGCACCATTGGGGTATCTTACCCCTCTACAGAGGTTCAGTCGGCGTATTATACAGTGTCAGCCGACAAGGCGATATTTGGTTTTGGTAAATTCGTGAGGAAAAAATTGCTGGCATAATCTTTGGTGCTTTTTTAAAGCACCAAAGATTATGCCAGCAATTTTTTTCTGTTTTCTCTTGAAATTTGTTAGTTTAAAAAAACAAAAGTAATTTTTTAGAAAATAATGTTATTTTTAACAATTGCTTCTCACACCACAAGTATGTAAAACAATAACTAAAAGATATAGTGCTGACTAATCAGACAACAAAGTATTGAGTGGTTTTCTAAGTGTTATTTTGACTTCTTTGATACAATCTAAACTCTTGTAGCTGAGATGTTAAGGCAGCTTTTATGTTAGACCAGGCTTCCTCAAGGCAGATAAGGACACGAGTTTCAACCTCACCTGGACCACACTCGTAGGTGTGATGACTCAAGAGAATTAAGATAAAAAACAACAATTCCTATAAAGAAGATGAATAATGCTAGTCAAAATAATTCATCATTATAATAATGGAGTTCAGTTTAAAATGCAATTAGAAATATAAGCCCTGTCAATTGAATCCGGGGTTTTAAAGTATTTGGTTACTGTCTCGATTACTATTGTCTTGCTATCATTACCGTGTTACCCCCAAAATAAGACAGGACTTATATTAATTTTCATTTCGAAATAAAACACTAGGGCTAATTTATGGGAAATGTCGAGTGTTTGCGTCGCATGATGTGTTTGTGAAGAATGCTTATTTCTTTCGTCTGTCTGTCGCTCTCAACTAGGCCCTATTTCAAGGGGAGGGCTTATATCAAAATCATCCAGGAAAATCACGCTAGGTCTTATTTTACTGGTAAATTTTATTTTGGGGGGAAACACATTATCATTACTGCTTTTAACGGTTTGGTTTGGGGTTAATTTAGGGTTTAATCATAGAATAAATTGTTAATTAATTCTTAATAGTTTTACTCTTACTAGCAAGAATAGGCGCCCTCCGAGCGTAAGTATTAAGTTTTGATGTAATGAAATAGATTAAATTAGAAAGACTAACAAAATTAAATAAGAACGCATATAAAAAAAGATTACATTTATTTTAATTATATTTTAATTGGTTGCAATATAAAATTATTGATAGGATTAATTTTTATATGCTGGAGAATAAAACAATAATGGGTTAAATAGAAAAATGTGTTTATAAAAAATATTGAGTATCCATTAAGAATGACTTTATTTCAAAACTTTATTGGCATTAAATGACCCACTGAGGTTGATATGCCGTAAAACAAAACAAACAAAACCAAAACAATAATATTAGAGACCAATAACACCAAGTAATTATTTGTTAAACTCGGGTTTGTTAAAAACGGTATGCAAATTAACCACACCCTATATTATTTAAACCTTTATTTCTTAGTGCTATATAATACACATTTAAATGCCCTAATGACATGGCCTGTTTGGAGGCAAATCTAACTCAGATTTTCATAAAGACATAATATTTGTTTATTTATTAAGGATTTGGACTATGAATTAAATACTCATTGTTAAACTTTGGTAATTCCTGGCGTAAGCAGTGACGTAGTTTCGGTTAAAGCATACCGACACCGAATATTCATTATAACAAGATTTAATTTTAAATCTTTTTTGATGACACTATTTAAATCTTAGATCAGAACTTATTTATCCTCGAAAGCTGAACAGCAAGTTTTGAATTCTCCTAGAGAGGTTGTATATATATATATATATATATATATTGAAAAGGTTAGAAACAATATATCAAAACAATAAGCAGAGAAACAATGAGAATTCTAATTTTTCAACTTCAATATTGTAAGACGGACAAAAAGTGAGGGTTCAATTTACTATAACAGGTGCATTACAAACTGAGCTTACAAAAAGTATGAGTTTGCTTTAGTATATCAATTACATTATAATCTGAACGTACAAAGAGGGTTAACTTTACATCAGTTATATTATGAAGTGAATGAACAAAAAGGTTTCACTTTACTATAGTAGGTATATTACAAACGGAATGTACAAACAGTAATGGTTCACTTTACTGTAGTAGGTACATTGCATAGTTAACGGACAAAATGTAACGATTTATCTTTACTATATCAGTTTCATAATAAATTGAACGGACAGAAAAAAAGGATCAGTTTACTGTATTAGATATATTATAAATTGCACGGACGAAAAGTAAGGGTTCACTTTACTATATCAGTTACATTATAAAATGAATGGACATAAAGTAAGGGTTCATTTTACTATAGCAATTACATTATAAATTGAACACACAGAAAAAAGGATTCAATTTACTATATGATTTATACTGCAAATTAATACCCTCTTTTTTAACCTAAAAATAGTGATATTTTTCCGAACTAACAATTTTCTCTGAGGATTGCAATGTTTTATCGATCGAAGTCACCAAAAATTAGTGAAAGTGTTTTTCTATGGAAACGGTGAATTTACCTAAATGGAATCTTTGCCAAAAATACGATTCCAGTTTAGATGTCATTAAATCTTTCTAAGCAGATTTCGTATCTTCATCTTGTTCGAATCGCTGTCCAGATAATGAATATTGCATGAAGTGATAATCCGAAAATGAACAATCTTGTGAATCAATTTCCTTGTAATGTTGCCGGTTCGATAAAAAGAAATAAAGCTGTAGGAAAACCTTTATATGTCACGTGGCCGGATCTATTTGGAGTATGTCTATGTAAGGTCATTACTTTCTATATGTGACGTGGTGTCTAATGGAAGAACATTTCATTTCTATACTTATCTTATACTGTTCTACTTATCTATGGACTGTTTCTGGTTGGGTCTCTGCTATTCTGGAGCGGAGTAGAGAGGTCTGTCTGTGTCCGGTAGTCTGAATCGGTTGTTGCGCTAGCATTTTCTCTGTTCTTTGAGTCTGGAAATTACTTAGGATCTTCTTGGCATAAACTTGTCTTGTGCCATTGATAGTTTTTAATAAGGAACACAAGACATTCTTGGTTTTCTTACAACATTCTTTTTTCAATAATCCAAGTACAAGCCTGGGAAGGTAGACTGCGTCTTCTGTTTGTCCTTCTCAAAAAACTCAGCCCAGACTGACCAAACTTTTCACCCTCTCTTTCATTCTTGACACTCTTCAACCAATCAAAACCAACAGGTCAGCCATTCATACGTAATCCTTAATTCTAGTTAATTTCCACTGTGTCGTTATCGCTGTTATGTCGGAATGGAGTGATGACGTGTTGATAATAAAATAATGGTTGTATACTTATCTCATCTTATGTGCTACGCGGAGAGGCTCGAATCCGGTTGCTGGGCTGATGTTGGGTTGACTGGCAATTCTGTTGGGAGTCTGGAAACCAGCTTAGGATACTGGGGGAAATCTTGCCTTGTGCTATTTCTAAAAACTATGAATAAAGCGACTTATATTTTTCTTATGAGATTATTATTTTCTCCCAAGTCAAAATTACCCTGAGCGAGAGCCACGTCTCGCTCAGTGCACGCATAGTTCCAAACTTAACATTCCCACCTCTGACTCTTCCTCTCTCTCACGTATCACATCTCGTTCAATAGAAAAATAACATTTTGCCTAGTGCTGATTCATCCTTAAAAATTAAGTATTTTACAATAGTTCTTAGGTGAACATATCAATGATTGGTTGTAATATTCATTGTAATATTTTAATTGTAATATTGTAATATTTCATTTTAAAATATCATACTGTGGTATATCCACAGGTCTTGCTAGCATGTACATATTATAAGTATATAAGATATACATAAGTATATAAAAGGTGCGTCCAGGTACCCGCATTGTAACCGAGGGTTGGTGGGCCTACAATGCCCTCCCCTCACCATGCAGTTGTGAACCATTGATACACCCTTTTGACACCTCCAACGACTCCACAGACCCCACAAACATTGGGAAAGACAGCTGGAGTCTTTGCAAGGTAAGATTCCGTGTCATGAATGGAATTCATTTGATACCGTGCTATTCAAGACAATATCTTCGCGAATATCCTGTGTTGGTTGGTTGGTTAGTTCAATTTTACGTCATGTCAATCCTTCTTGGGTTATTTTATACCGAAGGCATTTTGTTTTATTCATTCTTGATGGGTTTTTTTTAACTAAATTTATTTTTAAACTCAATTTTTTAAAACCAATTTTTAACTAATTTTTCTATTTAACCCATAGATGGGACCGTAACAATTACTCCCACTCCGGGTCAAAGTGGACCTGGGAGAAATGGCGACAAAGGGGTGCTCCACACTCCACAGGGCTCCAAAATTAGAACTTCTTCATTGGATGCATTTTAACATCATACCTAGGATTCCCCTCCCCCCCCGGTCAACCGGCCAGTAATGTCAAGCCCTATCACCTATATGATTGCCCCAACCCTATAGCCCTTATGGCAAGCCCCAACCCTTTTTACCATATGCGCTAGAAGGCGGTGACTGAGGGTCTTAGTGTCTTTGGTATTTCGTTAAACTGCATCTGCAGCTGAGGTTCCAATTCTAGAGTTCTGGGGAGTGTAGAGTACCCCTTCATCGCTATTACTGCCAGCTTCACCCTGGCCCAGAGCGATAATACCTGTTAGGATAACATCTATGGATCATAATGAGTTTTCAAATATATATTCTAAAAAATTGAGATGGGAAAAAAATTGAATACCCAATAAGAATGAATAAAACTAAACATTAGCATTATCTGCATTATTCGGACTATTGTCCTCATCTTCATTGTTATCTGTACAACGTTTCGGCCGATGTGCCCTCCGGCCTTCTTCAGGCATTTCTTGTCGGACTCGGGAACCTTCTTTTTGAACTCAGGAACTTTCTTTTCGAACTGGGGAGCCATCACGAAACTTTGAACCTAACCCTTTATTCAGTTCACGGGTGTATCCTGTTCTCATTCCGCTAACCATAGCTGGGGTAGAGGCGTTAAGCTGTGTTAATTATTATTCTATGTTACTGCTGCCCTTGACAAGGATTGAACCTGCAGTCTAGAGATAACTGTCACTTAGAACTGTCTGAACCTAACTCCTTTATCCACTAGGCCAT
Source organism: Doryteuthis pealeii (assembly GCA_023376005.1). NCBI lineage: Eukaryota > Metazoa > Mollusca > Cephalopoda > Myopsida > Loliginidae > Doryteuthis > Doryteuthis pealeii. The sequence goes on from CM042152.1 coordinate 101,003,456, forward strand.
GTGTCCAGGTGGATGTCATGGCTCCCGATTACGACAAGAATGTTCCCGAATAATGCAGATAATACTAATCATCAAGCATCATCTAAAAAAATCAGAGAAATAAAACTAAACATCTTTGGCACAAAGTAACGCAAGAGTTTTTTTATGCCCTAAAATCCAACCAACCAACCATCAAGAATCTTTTAAAAGATTTTTAAAAATCGGGAAAGTTCAACATAACCTCTGTTTCCAAAATCCATAAGCATCGACTTAACTATAACGATTTGATAAAGTGTAAAGTTCTAATAAAAACGGTCATACAATTTAAATGGAGATAAATAATTGGATACTTTTCTCACCCACAAAATAGATGATCGATTAGTGTTGATGGGTTATTGATTAGGACATTCATGACAAAACACAATACACTCTGTTTATCTACGGAACGCGTGAGATCAATTTGCTTAACGTTACATTATTTATTACCTTAACATCTTACTAGTACAATGTTTAATCCCACCCTAAAAATCAATTTTGTATACTGAGTTATCTCCCTTAGCTTCTATTCAGTTTTTGCATTAAATAACCCACAGGGTTATTACACCATTAAACAAACCAATCTGAACCAAACCAAACTAAATGAATTTAATGGGAATTATCTATACCAATTTGAGGTTATTAAGAACTTGAAGCATAGAAACCTTTATCTTGTTTCGGCATTAAATGTCCCGAAAAGGTTTGATATGCCGTAAAACAAACAAACAAATACTAGTATTATCTGCATTATTCGGACTATTGTCCCCATCTTCATTGTTATTTGTACAACGTTTCTGCCGATTTGCCCTCCGACCTTCTTCAAGTATTTCTTGTCTGACTTGGGAACCTACTCGGACTCGGGAATCTTCTTTTCAGACTCGGGAACCTTCTTTTCGAACTCGGGAACTTTCTTGTCGTAATCGGGAGCCATCACTGAACTTCGAACTTAACCCTTTATTTAGTCCACGGCGTATCCTGTTCTCATTCCGCTAACCATAGCTGGAGTAGGAGTGTTAATTTTTTTTATATGTTACTGCCTCTGGGTTAAGTTCGACAGATGCTAACAATACAAGCTGTACACTACTGGAGAAACGACGTTCTCTTGTGGACACCTACGCATGGACACACAAAGACCTACACTCTGTGTGGATTCTGGATGCTATGAGGAGGGCCTACCAAGACCGAAAAGAGTCATGGCGATCCGTGCTATCAGCGCGACCTGATTATGATGATGGCTACTGAATAGCCAGTTCGATCTTCGCTGGATGCCCCACACTTGCGACTGTGTGTCACATCCTACCCGTGACGAACGGGTTGCATAAATACCTACTTATTTATAGAACTAATATCCCCCACGAGCATGAGGAGAATTGTTTCACTTTATAACAACCGCAACAACTCCCCGCTTAGTTCAGAAATAGCTCTAATTGTAAGAATAAAGTTGCTACTGGGACGTTTACGTTTTGTTGGTTGGTTGGTTGGATTTTACGGTATGTCAGGCCTTATTAGATTATTTTATGTCGAAACCGTTTGGTTTTATTCATTCTTGTTGGGTACTCAATTTTTTTTAAAACTCAATCTAAAAATACATTTTAATAGTCATTTATATCTATTTAACCAATACATGGCACCCTAACAGAGTGGACCTGGGAGTAATGATGATAAAGGAGTACTCCACATTCTCCAGAGTTATAGAATTGAAACTTCACCATTAGATGCAGTTTAACGTCATACCCAGGACACTAAGACCCTCAGTCAACGCCTTTAATCACACATATGATAAAAAGGGTTGAGGGTTTGCCATAGAACAATAGGGTAGGGACAATCATATAGGTGCTAGGGTTTGAAGTGGCCAACCGATTGATCGGAGAGGCCCTCTACGACCGTCCATCTAGCCTAAGTCAGGGCTAAAGTGGAGTGTTGTATGTCATGGACTCCTCAGCCACCAGGAATCCGTTCTTAAGTATCACGGGTCACCACTCACGGACAACAGGTGACACCTGTGGTGGGGTTATCCCTTTGCAGAGGTGCAGTCGGCGTATTGTACAGCCCCACCGACAAGGCGGGTGCTTCTCTGGAGATGGTCGATGAAGATAAGCAATAGCACTTTTTCTTCCCTTGTTTGTGGGGACTTTAGTTTTATAAATACCTGGGTATTTGCCTAACCTATTTGCCATGGGTAGGATGTGACATAAAGTAGCAAGTATGTGGCATCCAGTGAGGATCGAACACGCTATTCAGTAATAATGGTTAATAGATAGAAATAGGTAAGAATTTACCGACCTCTCGCCATAAGCAGGATGTGACACAAAGTCAATTTTTAAGCGGGGTAAAGTTTGTTTGAATTCAATTTTTTCTATTCCTGGACGAGTTACGTTACCAAGACTAAAAAAATTAGTCTACTCTACTATTTTACCCATAGTTGGGGGATAGTGAGAACAGTCGGAGTCTCCTTTTCCTAGCCAAGTCTAAAGAACCCAATCTCCCCTTCTATTTCCCCATGGTTGGGAGATCAGATGGATTCATACCTTTCCCATGAGCATGAGCCCGAAGTGAAACACAAGCACCCTCCTCCAGAATTTGAACTCTGGTCACCGATTCCACTTTCTACGATGAGTACCGTTACGCTAAGCGCGCCTCCATGTGCGTACGTATGTATGTATGTAGCAAAACTCAAAAGAGCATGCAGAAAACGTGAAACTCTTCCAGAAAATTTTGGCGATGTGTAGATTTGTGAGATGTGTGGCCGGGCCATGTCGTCAAAAGACAGATCTGGTTAATCACATGAAGTCACATGAAAGCAATCCGACTGCAACTGGTGGTCTCATGCGGCACATGAAAGTCCACAGTGATGCGTATACCGTCCTTGTTGTCTCAGTCAACACCGATCGTCATGAGTGCAAAATTTGTTCTAATAAATGCAAGTCGCTGGCAGGGCTGAAAAGTCATCAACGAGCTCACGAATGGACAATGAATGAAGAAGTGGCATTCGTCTGACAAGACTTTGCGAACAACATGCAACCAACACCTCCGTCACGAAAAGGGATGTGACGCAAGATACATTTTTACAGCTAGCTTAAATTCGGTGTCTTCTTTCTCCAAGATGGGTTGCCTTACTATGGCTAAATAGCCGAGTCTCCATTGAATGTATGTATTTAAGTATGTTTCTTGTGACCCAGCAGTAGCACTGATATAACTACGGCTTGGGCTGCACCACTTGGACCCTAACGAATTGTCTAGAGAATAAGCTAGATGCCAGCTGCAAAAGAATGCTGTGCTTGATATTAAACAAATTGTAGAAACAATACCATACCACTTCCCCCCCCCCCCTGTTACACATACCATCCGAGTGAGACGAACGAGACATGCTGAGCACTGCTGGAGAAGCGGAGATGAACTCATAAATGACGTTCTCTTGTGGAAACCAGCACATGGGCCTCCCAAAAATACCTATATTGAACAGCTCTGCGCGGATAGTGGATGCTGCGCAGAGGACCTCCAGAGGGTAATGAATGATAGGGATATCATGGATATCCGTGCTATAAGCATGATATATTGATGCAAATACTTGTAACTTATTCAGATTATACGTGTAACGTCGGGCCGCTCTGCTGAGCATGGCAATGCCTATCTCCTCTCTCAACAATATGGGAAAGGTTTTACTGTGTTATATGGTACAAGTAGCAAGGAATATTCCATGGTCCAACACCGAAAAAAAATGGATGACTGGATGTCTGTGCAGTGAAGAATTGCCTAAGAACCTTCAGCCCTGTCGGCTGTGGCGTTAGAACACACCAACTGCACCTCTACAGAGGGGTAAGCCCCCCCCCCACACACACACACAAGGGGTCAATCGTTGACCGTTGATAGCAACTCTTGATGTTTAAATATGGAACCTTGGTGGCTGAGTAGTCCATGACATGCAACATTCCACTTAGGCTGTTCCTTAGGCTAGACGGTCGGTCGAAGAGGCCCCCTCCGATTAATCGGTTGGTCACGTCAATCCCTAGCCTATATGGTTATCCTAAACATATTGCCCTTAAAACCTGCCACAACCCTTTTTATCATATATGTGCAAGAATGTGGTGGTTGAGGGCCTTGGTGTCCTGAGTATGGCATTAAACTCTATGGTGAGGTTTCAATTCTGGAGCTCTGGGAGTACTTCACCATCACCATTAGGGCCTAGTCCACTCTGAACTTGGGTGGTAGTAACAATCCAACTGATCAACCTAAGGGTTTTAAACGAGTCAGTGGCTTGTACCTGGTGTAAAATAACAGCTTTGTACCTCAAAATATATGACATTCACAAGCATCATTTTTTGTCAAAGAAAGGCAAAATAATTAGATTTTTATTTTTAAAGGAAGCCACGTGCATTGATTGGCTAGTTGTCCATGGCTTGCCGAAATAAAAGTCTTGGGGAAATTTTTTAGGATGGGCGGGGTTTTTTCACACTTCCCATAATGAGCTGATCGAGTGGGTACAAATACGAGAAAAGTTGTGTTTGTAAGTGGTCTTCGGTGTTTGACGAGAATTTGTTCTCTGTGGACAGGTGTTCCCACTTTTCGGTGTTGGACCGGAGAGGAAAGTGTCTCATTTAATTAGTGTTCTACAACCTATTAATTTATCTGTGTATCATGATGAATATTTCCATTCATAGAATCTCTTAGAGTAATGCTTTTTAGCTGGGGTGTCATGACACCCAGGTGTGTCTCAAAGCGTAGTTAGGGGGTGTCGCGAGGTTTTCAATTAAAATAACGAAATTGAAGGAAAAAAGGGAAAAACTCGGATTCGCAAAAAAGAAGTGAGAAAATGCGCTTAGCATAGCAATTTCTTTTTATGTCTGTTTGTTGTTGTTCTTTTTAGAGAGAGAGGGGGAGAGAGAGAGAAAGAGAGAGAGAAAGAGAGAGAGAAGAGAGAGAAAGAGATAGAGATAGAGAAGGAGAGAGAGAGAGAGAGAAAGAGAGAGAAAATTAAACTGAAAAAATCATCACTCCTATCAAGGGCCTAAAAATGAAAGTTGTAAAAAGTAGTTTCGTTTGATTCATTTCTTTAACGGTAACTCAAATCCCAATGGGTTATTTAATGATGAAATTTCATTCATTTTTTAACACAAACAATTACTACCCAATTATGTGGCCCTTCAAAGAACTATTATAATTTAATAATAATTGTTTGTGTACAGTTGTATGGTTTCAGCGGGAGTTTAGCGGTGCCCAGCTCCTCTCCAGCTAAAACACACGTAAAAGAATTTGACACTGATGCTGAAAGTATGCAAACAAATATGACCCCCGAGGTCAACATAAAAGTTTCTATGTTATAATTTCTTAATATCTTCAAATCGGTATACATAGTTTTCCTTAACTTCATTTGGTTTGGTTTGTTTTGGATTGGTTTGTCTAATGGTATAATAACCCTGTGGTTATTTAATGCCAAAACTCTTAGATTGTGAGATAAAAGTTGGTACTCAAGTTTCCTTTCCAGATGTATTTTTATAGATGTATTTCGTGAATGTATTTTATATCTGACTCATAATTTTCGATATACTTTTATTTCTCTAAAGAAGGATAAAATGTCAACCCTGTAGGAAGCATGCCTCTCGATGGGTGATCATTAAAATTGCACATGTCCCATCTGCATTCCACTTCATGGGTGCCTCAGGCACCGTGAAATAAACGCGAACTTTCCCTCCTTTAGACAAGGAGAATATGATACTTAGATAGGGAAGACCTTCTGTAACTGAGCTGTTATGCCAGGTGAACATTCAATATTCGGTCAAAGTAAATGGAGATCTTATAGACAGTTGGTCTGGTTTGTTTGTTTTATGGCATATCAACCCTTTTCGGGTCATTTAATGTCGAAAATATTTTGATAAATATGTCTATGTTTCAAGTGTTTAATGCCTTCAAATTGGTATAAATAATTTTCATTAACGTCATTTGGTTTGGTTTGGTTCGTTTTGTTTTTTGTTTTTGTTTTTTTTGTTTTTTTTAATTGTATGATAACCTTGCGTGTTATTTAATACCAAAAACATATTAGATTGTGAGATAAAAGTTGGTACTCAAGTTTCCTTTACTGGTGTAATTTTTGTAGATGTATTTCGTGGATGAATTTTTTATCTGATTCATAAATTTCAATATATCTTTATTTCTCTCAAGAAAGACAAAATGTTATCCATGTTAGTATTCTCAAAAAGATCCCTCATATTATTTGCATTGAAATATTTCTTTTTGATTGGAGCAAAAACTCCGCACTCCACGAGGAAATGTTTGAAAGTGTAAGGTGTTTGTCCTGTGCCATGGTTGATCCTTCTACTTGAGCATAAAAGAGTGTATAATTTTTTATATATATTTTTATTTTTCTCAAGAAAGACATAATGTCATCCATGTAAGAATTCTCAAACAGATCCCTCATATTATTTGCATTGAAATATTTATTTTTGATTGAAGTGAAAAACTCCACACTCCATGAGGAAATGTTTGAAAGTGTAAGGTATTTGGCATGTCCCTCAATATGGTTTATGTCCCTTCTTGAGTATTAAAGAGGTGTAAGTATTGTATGGCCAAGAATGTTATCTAACTTTTATAATTATATTTAATAATAATAATCATTTGTTTGCACACAATGCAAGACAGGTTCGAGGAATTCCTACTCACTACTAGTAATTCTCAAAGATTTATTAGCTGAGACCTTAACATGTACTATCATTTCGAGTAAGAGTAAAACTGGGAATAATTGTAATGAAGGGGTATTTCACACTCCCAAGATCTCCATAACTGGGACCTCATCGCCGGACACTATTATGTCATACCTAGGACATCCACCCTTTGGGGTGGTGTGGGGGGGGGGGCTTATAGTTACAATGTCAATGTTTCAAATTGTCTTATTTAGAGTAGGAAACACTTGTCAGGTAATGGTTAACATCATTGAAAATGGAAATGGTGACAAATCCTGGGCGAGGCTGTTTGCATTTCACATAGTGCTAATACCCTTGGAGAAGGTATGAATCCAGATATCCCCCCTCCAGCGATGGATAAATAGTATGGCAAACTGGGCTCTTTAACCTCGGTACGGCAACCGGTCTAGAAGAAGGAAAGCTATATTGAAACCCGTTACACTCCACTTGAAAATTGATCTTGTGTCATATCCAACTCGTGTGGAGGAGTTGGGTAAATACATATTTGATTCATGGATCGGTCCCAACACGTACTACCATTACGGTGTTGTATACTTGGAAAGGGAAAGCTCACGAGAGAAACTAGATCCCTTTTAACAGCTGCACAAAATAAGGGACCATCAGTTAAAACCATAAGGATCAATTATATTAAAGCAAAATACACAAAAGAAGTTTATGTAATCTAGGGACATAGATAAATCACGGTTAATCACGATTAATAAGCGAATGCAGCAAACTGGCACAAAAGGAATACAAAACTAGATACGGCTTGGTGGAAACTGTAAACCACAGAGAATTGTGAAAGAAATTAAAATTTGACCATACTATCAAATGATATATACACAAACCAGAATCATTCCTAGAAAATTAGGCGCATGAAATTCTCTGGGACTTTGATACACAAATTGGTCAACTAATCTCGGTCAGAAGAACAGAGCTTGTCATCTAGTGCATTTTGAGTGAAAGAAAATGAAGACAAAAAGATAGATAAATACCTGGACCTTGCTAGAGAGCTGAAAACATTATAGAAGGTGATGGTGATAACAATTGTATCCCGGAACCTGAAAAATAGAGTAGCTGAGCGGGAAATTAATGACTAGAATCGAAACCATCCAGACCACACGACTTCTAAAATCGGATATAATACTTAGAAGATATCTGAAAAGACTTGCTGTCACTTAGTCTAGACGGAAAAACCACCTGTTATAACTGGTGTGAAAAACTCGAAAGGAGTAAAATGATAAAGAAAAAACAAAAGTTGTGTAATTGACAAATGCTTCTCGACATATATTATACATCTGGTGTAAATTAGTGCGAGTGTTGGTTGGGTTTTACGGCATGTTAACCCTTCTTGGGTCATTTTATGCCGAAGATGTTTTTATACATTCTTGATTGGTATTCAATTTTTCTTTTTTTAAATTCATTTTGAACACATTTTCTTTAAATACATTTTTTTCTATTTAACCCAGAGATGAGATCCTAACAGGTACCACCACTCCGGGTTAGAGTGAACCTGGGAGTAATGGAGATGAAGGGGTACTCCACATTTCCCAGACCTCCAGAACTGGAACCTCATCAGATAGAATTAAATGTCATACACAGGACAATGACCCCCAGTCACATCCCTCTAGCACATATATCATTAAAATGGTTGGGACTTACCATAAGGACAATAGAGTTCGGAGAATCATATAGGTGCTAGGGCTTGACGTGACCAGCCGATTGTTCGGAGGGGGTCTCTCCGACAGCCCGTCTGGCAAAGTAAGTGCCAAAGTGGAGTATCGCATTTCATGGACTGTTCAGCTCCAAGGGTTCCATATTTAAGCATCATGGATCGCTACCCACGACCAACAGGTGATCCCATTCTTACCCCTCTACAGATGTGCAGTTGATATATTCTAAAGCCGCAGCCGACAGGACTGGAGTGCAAGTGTATGAAAAGAAAAAGGTTAGACAAAGAGAAAGAAAAAAGAAGAGGTGTAGCGCCAATGAAAAGAGAAAGAGAAAAGATAAAGGAGTCGAGGATTGAAAGCTTGTATGTTAACGGCGGTATCAATGCTGTTTGCGAACGGCGGCGGTAGGCGGGGGTGAGGATCACTCAGATGGTTAGGCAGCAGCGTTGCAATACAGCCGCTACATCAGAGCCGCGTCGTTTCCACTTCTACGGCGGAGAGGAGAGCGAAATTTCAAGGTGGGTCCGTTATTAAACAAGACTGGCGAAGGAAGGTGACGAAGAGAGGGAGAAGTGCCAGAACTCCGACGGAACAAAGGGGAGGTGCCGACGAAAGAAAAAGAAAAAGAAAGCTAGAAAAAAGAAGAGAAAGAAAAGAGAGAGTGAAGGAGAGAGTGAGTGAAAGGAGCATTGGGTGGGAGTGTGTTTAGGAGGAGAAAACAAAAAGAGAAAGAAAAAAAGAAAGGAAAAGATAAAAAGAAAAAAGAAAAGAAAAAGAAAAAAAAATACCTATCAGATACGGAGTGCATCTGGGGATATAAGAAGAATTTGGTCAAAATTACTACCAGGAACTTCGTTTGAAAAAAAATATTTAAAGAGAAACCAGACAACACTGTCATCTGGACGAGTTTTACCCTGAAGTAAACCCTCCCATTTCAAAATAATAAATGCCCGGATGAAGTTATTTCAACGCTGGCCCCTAAAAAACACAACCTGAGGCCATCAACTTGTTAAAAGACAAACTAACAGGAAATACACAAAAGGGATTGCTTAATAATTTAAAAACAAAAGCAACAAAAAAGAAAAAGAAAACAAGAAAAAAAAAAACAAAATCGAAGACTAGACGGAAAAAAAAAATATTACCGCTTTTCTTCAGTCCGTTTTACGGCCTCAAATACTACCTCACCAGTAGTAAAAAAAATGCAATGATAAGTATACCCTAGTGGATCTAAATATATAATAATATGTATATATATACATATACATTTTTACGCGCACTCCCACTATGAATTTCTACACACGCGCACAATTTTTATATATAACGTATACATACTCAAACATTCAGTTGCAACATTTCTTTTAAGTTGTTTTTGTTTTGTTTTTTTTGTTTGTTTATTTTTAATTCTAGATTTCGATATTCTTTTTTTTTCTTTTTTTCTTTTTTTTGAGAAATCAGCCAATTTTTTTAAATAAAAAAATATACTCCAAGTATCGAATTTAATCCATCGTAAAACATAAAGGAAAGAAAGAAAAAGAAATCCTATATACACGTGCGAATCTATAGACGAGAAATTGAAACATTAAACTTTTGTGACAGCACGCCTGTTCTACTTAAGACATTTTTTTTAAATACAACTACACCCCCACTCAAAATAAAAACACAAACATATCACCACTAGACCGTAGCTAAATATCTATTAAAAACCTAAAACAAACCCTATTGAAATTTTATTTTCGACAAACACAAAAATAAGAAGGCGCGCACACGCACACACGCACTTGGAAATCTAAAACAAGGGAAGTTATATAAAAACAAGAGGGAAAAGGGCTAGTACTTTATTAAAATGTACTTCTACCAGCAAACTAAATTACAAGAACAATTGATTGACAAAGCAAAATAAATATGATTAGAATTCTTCGTCAACGCTGGAATACACATATATAAATCAACATTTAGAGACGTACATGCATATATAGTTACAAGATCTACGTTACTGGTATTGATACTGTTATTAATTCAATCATCATGTTATATTTCGTAGTTTATATTCGGTATTTTGATCGATTGATTTTTTTTTCAAGCTTTGTTTTTAGTTTGTTTGTAGACTGACTTTTTTTCCAATATTTTATTATTTATTATCTTATTACTTATTATGAATATCTTCGATCTTGTCTGTTAAGTGACCTTCATTTAGGGTTGACTTAATAGACTTATTGAACCAAAAATGGATTTCAATTTCTATTTCAAAACTGTTTCCTCTTGCTCTAAAAACACAATAAAATGCCTCTAAAAGTAAAACAACTCTTTTAATTTAGATAGATAGATAGACAGGACAGATAGACATTTTTTACAGAATCGACGATTTTAGTCATTTTTCTTTAAATTGTCGAAACTTCACAGGAAATTGAATAGTAAAAATTTAAATATAGAAATATATTGTCAGCTACCACACAGGGCTGAGCGATTAAATGAGTATTTAACTACTACTCACTACTACGACTACTACTACTACTACTACTACTACTACTACTACTATTAATAATAATAATAATAATAATAATAATAATAATAATAATACCGTTAGTTTACTTTCTAGTAAGTAAATCACACCAGAAATCCATTCAAAATATAAACAAATGGGCGCCTATTGATTTCGCTTTACATAATATCAATAGTTTTTACCGTGACTCAAAACAATTGAGCGCTCACATATATTGTCTCACACAATATATATTTACACGACTGTCTTAGTAGATAAATAAATATAATTGAATAAAGAGATATATACGCACATAAAACTAATGTTAGCAAACACAGATGTATTTAGCAAACTAACCCCGTTTAGAATCAGTCAAATATAGGCATGTACGCAATGACTTGTTTACATCGAGAGAATATCTGACTTTAATTCAAACCTTAGTATCTTCACACGCGAAACCGTAACTTTTTTCATTGATAAATATACACTCATTTATACAGTACATAACTTTATATACCGTAACTTTTTTTAATTGATAAATATACATTCACTTATACAGTTCTTAGCTTTATATACCGTAACTTTTTTTTAATTGACAAATATACGCACACCTATACAGTAAATAGCTTTATATACCAGAACTTTTTTTTATTGATAAATATACGCTCACTTATACAATACATAGCTTTATATACGTAATTTTTTATATTGTTTTTGAAAGGCATTAAACTTGGTTATTTTTATAAGGAAACACATACACGCACATATATATAGATATATATATATATATATATATTAGTTTATTTTTGTTTTTGTTTTTGTTGATAATAACATATCTATATTTGAGCGGGGAATTACTTACTAAATACTTACTAATAATTACTCACTAATTTGAAAGAATTAAGAAGAGAGAAAATATCTTAGCGCAGTTCCTTCATCCTCATCAGATCATCAGGCAAAAATAATTCAAGCATAAAAGGGAACAAAACAAAAACAAACAAAAGAGAGAAAAAACAAACATCATTCTATCCTGCCTGTGCACTCTGCACCGTGCGGCGTGCGCGTGTGTCAGTGACGAATAGTGTGCGGGTCTGTGTCACCAATTGGACGAGTTCACACGGAGTACCTACATCGGTGGCAGGCTCCCTGCACCGGGGTCTGCGGAGAGCAAGGCGTCTGATTAAAAACCACCCTGTCGAACACACGACCCCACCCCGTTCGTGTTTCAGGCCTCAAAGAATTACTGAAAATGGATGTGGTATCACTGTCGTAGGATGGAGTAGATTTGCAGTTTACTTGGTGATATCACCGGTTGATAGTGAATCAAATCGACACCCACACTCAGGTGAGTAACTTTATATACTACGATTCTAACAATAAGTCACAATAAACGACAGGAGTACAGCTGACAAATAATGCCAGACGCGGTGCCTCGCTACAACACACTAACAGGTTAACGTGCGCTCGCACACACACACACACACACGCAAAGACCCACATACATATACACACACACTCACGCACACTTGCATGAACAGAAACATATACAACTAATGTTTAACACACACAAACACCCAACTACACATACACACATACACTTGCACGCACACAAATGTATATAACTGATGATTGGCGCGCGCGCACACACACACACAACTACACATACACACAATTGCACGCACAGAAACATATACAACTAATTCTTAACACACACACACAAACATCGAATTACACTTAAACGCACACATACTCGCACGCACGCAAATATATACAACAAATTCTTAACAGACACACACACACAGACAGCACGAACAGAAACATATAAATCTAATGTTTAGCACACACACACACACAGACTAATACACAACTACACACACACCTTGCACGCACACACATATATACAACTAAAGTTTAACATACACACACGTATACGTACACAAATACACGCACCACCTCTCTCCTATAAGTAAATGACCGTATAAAAAGGTCACATGAAGTTTACAGACGCACAGATACAATGTGTCATTTATTTTGTGTTACAAATCCATATCAGATGACAAATGAGAAGGTGAAAATACAATGTATCTATCTATATATATATATATATATATATATATATATATATATATATATATATATATATATAGGCTTTTGTGTGTATATACATATATTGAGATTGATCAAGTAAAATATATACATGTGTATATATGATTCGCGTGTCCTTGCTCATTCATTATTGTAGTCTTATAACAAATACATCCGAACATCCTGGTAAATATATTTATGTGTACGTATAGATGGATATAGATATATTGAGTAAATTGTGTGCATACATAGTGAGAGAGATGTGTATTTTGTGTAGGCATATATATATATATATATATATATATATATAATATATATATATTATGTGTGTGTGTGTTGTGTGTGTGTGGACAGATATAGATATTTCGAGTAATATATATGTATATTGATCTAATCATCTAACTATCTCTCTCTCTATATATATAATCGCATTCACGCACACAGGTATAGATATATCCAGTAAATATCATATATGTGTGTATGTGTGCGTGCGCGTATTATTTCTCATTCATAATTAAAGTAATATAAGAAATACATACGAAAATCGGAGCTTGAAGATATATATATATATATATATATATATATATATATATATATATATATATGTGTGTGTGTGTGTGTGTGTGTAAAAACTAATGGAATGAACGATGAGAAAGAAAGTAAAACAATAGATGTGTGTGTATGTGTGCGTGGGTGGGCTCGTGTATACTTATACGATCAGAAGCTATCTATCAGGTATATACCATGATCTCAATGTGGTGCTTATATATATATATATATATATATATATATATATATATATGGGGAGGCTGAGGTGCATGTTCACGAGGAGTATTGATAAGGCTGTTGCCTGACACTGTTATTGCTGCAATATCGATAAGAAATTTTCATTGTATAATGTTCGATCTTTGTGAGTAATCAACCAACGTTGGGTTGAGTTCATTGCTAAGCAAGGAGTTTGTGTTAAGGAAATAATGCACTCAAATAAATCCTGTTTTCAATGGTTACATATTCTCTCTCTCTCTCTCTCTCTCTCTCTCTCTCTCTCTCTCTCCTCTCTCTCTCTCTCTCCTCTCTCTCTCATTAACTATATAGGTGTGTATGTGAATGACTGTGTTTATATGTTTTTCTATATGCTTGTGTAAATGAATTTCTACACACACACACATACATACACATATATATATATATATATATATATATGTGTGTGTGTGTGTGTTTGCAACTAAGATATAAGGCCAGGAATATGATGATTTCAAAGTATATATGATGTAAGATATGTGTGTATGCATGTATAAAGATTGTTTTATTAATTCAATAATATTCAACTATATATATTATATATATATATATATATATACATACACACGTGTGTGTGTGTGTGTGTGTGTGTGTGTGTGTGTGTGTGTGTGTGTGTGTGATGACAAAAGCTAGATATTCTATTGCCAATATAAAGATTTATTTTTGACATATGTAAGTTTATAACTAAATATTTTCATTTTAGTGTTGATCAGTAAGTACCGAGACTGATACGTATATATACTATATATTGAACTTAAATTTTCATCATATGATTTTTTATATATGAGATAAATATACACCTATACATTAAATATATAAAAAGGAAAGATCTGATGTTGAAAAAATAATAATTACTATGTAAAATAAAAGTATTGCTCATAATATTGACACACACACTCACACACATATGTGTGTGTGTGTGTGTGTCAATATTATGTGAGAAATTGTCAGTAACCAAGCGCCGTTGACTTCAATAACGCTATCCTATCTTAGATATACATGCTTCATCCATGTTATTTAATACTATGTACTTATAAACATAGTACACTATATATATATATATATAATATATATATATATATATATATATACATACACTTTAGTTGTTGTTAGGATGATTTTAAGGTGGGCCTTTTTTAACAACTGAATATCAAAGGTCCAAATTGAGAGGTCAATATTAAATTTTTGTTACTGTCATATTATTTTAGACTGACCACTTCAATAAAAATTTGGCGGTTTGATGAAACATATGTATATACATATACATATGGGTAGAAATATATCTATAACTGTTAATATGACCGATTTCTAAGCTTTTATATATATATATATATATATATATATATATATATATAAATAGATAGATAGATAGATAGATAGATAGATAGATAGTCATCCACAGATAGCGATTTTTGACGTATCATGTCTCTTCAGTGCGGCTAGACATTAGCAGCCTGGATGGAAACCCAATCGATTTATAATCAGTCAGATTGTTAACCACTCTGCTATCAGCAGCTACAGACTGGGACGAGGATTTTAACTTATAAATACATACATATGTATATATGTAAAGCCACTAGAGAGTGCTTCATTCGTTTTATAGGATATATATATATCGTCTCTTCCATCACGCACGACATCTTATTGCTCAACAGTTGAGTGGAAGATTAGATGTGAGCTGCCAGTTGCATACACTGGTGTTTTTTTTTATAGCGACAAAAGTTTGTGTTGAGCCAAGCTAACTTTTTGGTTGAGCCGATAGGTAAATAATTGTTCACCGTTGTCTCCCCACCCCTTTCCTAGGCTTATTGCTTACCAAAATTAAAGAGCCCAGATTGCCTTACTATTTTACCCATAACTGGCTGGGTGGCTGGGTGAGGGTATGGTTGCATGTCATTCCGAAGAACATAGTTAAACTGCAACTAATGGTGAAGTTCTGACTCTCTAGCGGTCTTTATATATATACATATGTATGTATTTATCAGTTAAAATCCTCGTCCCAGTCTGTAGGAGCTGGGGAATGTGGAGTACCCCTATATCAGCATTACTCCCTGGTCCACTCTGACCTGAAGTGGTGGTATATGTTAGGGTTCCATCTATGGGTTAAATAGAACGAAACGAGTTCTAAAAACTGTGTTTAAAAATTGAGTTCTGTAAAAAATTATGTAACCAACAGAAATGAATGGAACAAAACGTCTTCGGCATAAAATGACCCAATAAGTGTTGACATGCCGTAAAATCCAACCAATCAACAACTAGCACAAGGTGAAACGCAAACTGCCTTGTACAGAATTTGAACACGGCTCGGTGGCTCCATTTCCTCCAACGATAACAATTACGCCATATATATGCACGTATGCACGTATGTATGTATGTATGTATGCAAGCTGATACGGGTTGTGTATAACTGCGCTCTCACATGTGCGTGTGTGTGTCTGTGAATTGTATGCATGTGCTCCTGGGGTCATATCATAACATCATTATTAATATCAACGCATATATAGACATGGCATTTGTTCATGTTTGTACATGTACTCATTGAAGTCAATTTTCGCTATTTGTAGAACTAATATTAATAGTTGTAGTAGAAATAATAATATAGATAGATAGATAGAGAGGGAGATAGAGAGGGAGATATGCAGAATGACATCGATATGTAGACCGAGATAACCAGACTGTGATCGATGTATAGAGTGGGATAGATTGACAGATAGATATGAACAAACATAGATAGGTAGATAGATAGATATTCATAGACTGAGATCGATCGATAGATATATAAATATTGATAGATAGATATTAAAAGACCGAGATAGATAGACAGATAGATAGATAGATTTAACAGACTGAGATAGATAGACAGATAGATAGATAGATAGATTTTAACAGACTAGATAGACAGATAGATAGATAGATAGATTTTAACAGACTGAGATAGATAGACAGATAGATAGATAGATAGATTTTAACAGACTGAGATAGATAGACAGATAGAGATAGATAGATAGATAGACAGATAGATAACAGACTGAGATAGATAGACTGAGATAGATAGACAGATAGATAGATAGATTTTAACAGACTGAGATAGATAGACAGATAGATAGATAGATTTTAACAGACTGAGATAGATAGACAGATAGATAGATAGATATTAACAGACTGAGATAGATAGACCGATAGATAGATAGATTTAACAGACTGAGATAGATAGACAGATAGATAGATGAGATAGATAGATAGATAGATAGATAGATATTAACAGACTGAGATAGATAGACCGAGATAGATAGATAGATAGATAGATAGATAGATATTAACAGACTGAGATAGATAGACATAGATAGATAGATAGATAGATAGATAGATACAGACTGAGATAGATAGACTGAGATAGATAGACGATAGATAGATAGATAGACAGACTGAGATAGATAGACTAGATAGATAGATAGATAGACAGACTGAGATAGATAGACAGATAGATAGATACATAGATATTAACAGACTGAGATAGATAGACAGATTGATAGATACATAGATATTAACAGACTGAGATAGATAGACAGATTGATAGATACATAGATATTAACAGACTGAGATAGATAGACAGATTGATAGATACATAGATATTAACAGACTAAGATAGATAGACAGATAGATAGATAGATAGATATTAACAGACTGAGATAGATAGATAGATAGATAGATAGATAGATAGATAGATAGATATTAACAGACTGAGATAGATAGATAGATAGATAGATAGATATTAACAGACTGAGATACATAGATAGATAGATAGATAGATATTAACAGACTGAGATACATAGATAGATAGATAGATAGATATTAACAGACTGAGATACATAGATAGATAGATAGATAGATATGAACAGACTGACATAGATAGATAGATAGATAGATAGATAGATAGATAGATAGATATTAACAGACTGAGATAGATCGATAGATTTTAACAATCTCTGACAGATAGATATGCAGACTCATATCGATATATAGACTTAAACAGGGCACCTCACGTTGTGTAATGGTTAGCAAGCTAGATTAGTAGACTATTGTTAGTGAGTTCGATTCGCACTGGATACTCTACACGTCTTGCTTTTTTCCACATTTAAGCTAAGTTTAGTAAATAACAATATAAACTTAACCCGACTCTGATCGATATATATATATAGTGGAATAGATCGATATATATGAACAGACTGAGTTAGATAGATAAATAGATAGAAAATTAGAATTTCCGTTTACATATAAATGTGTATTTAGATATATTAACACTCTCTAGCCTAAGATTTTAAAAGGAAGTAATTACTTTACACAAAAGTATTTATTTCTATCAAAATTACTTTCCCTGTCAATGCACTTAATACAATGTGTCAATAACCATCAGATACAGTTAATTTTTCCAATTAAAATCCAATGACTATCAGGCGACAGACCAGTTCCGTGAAAACACACACACGCATATATATATGTATATATATAATAAAGTAAGTCAGAGAATATCTACGTAGGTTTCTCCTAACGGATCATCAGGATAATTCTGACTGTCAGGGTTTGGTTCAAATTACATTTCATTCCAAAAATTCGTCACAAGGACATACAAAATTAGCATAAGAAAAAAGAAATCAATAAAAACAAAACCATAACTAAAACAACCAAATTTTTAGTTTAGCTCAGTCGGTAGAGCATTCGGCTTGAAACCACAAGGTTCATAGTTCATTACCGGCCCTCGCGAACTCAACGTATGAGTAGCACGGGGATTTGTGCGGTAAAGTAAGGAGCTGATGATAGGTGTGGCGCTCCACCTCAGACGCAAAAACAATCTCCTTGGTCTACCGCAAGTGAAAAGGGGATAGACTCCCTCGCTGATTGGCTGATACCGACTTTAAGCCACCCCGACGATTTTTTTTACAGACCTTAAGACCGAGAATGTTTTTCTTTCTTATACTGTCTGAGTTTAGGAATAAAAAAAATAATATACATTATATATATATATATATATATATATATATATATATATATATATATATGTGTGTGTGTGTGTGTGTGTGTGTGTGTGTGTGTTTTTGTATTTTTTTTTTTCTAAAAAAGGGAAAAAACTCGTAACTCAGTTTTCGAAATAAAGAAAATTTCTAACTGACATCTGGGGAAAACCGTACTTTCTGAAAATAATCGTGAAGAACCATTCGGGTGAAACCTAGGTAGATAGTATCTGACTCATGTATGTACGTATGAGTAGCACAGGGATATGTGAGGTAAAGTAAGGAGCTGATGGTAGGTGTGACGCCCTACCTCCGACGCTAAAACAATCTCCTTGGTCTAGCGTTAGTGAAAAGGGGATAGACTCCTTCGCTGATTGGCTGATACCGACTTTAGGCCACCCCGATGACTTTTTACTTTTATATATGTATTACCTTCTTTTTTATTTTATCAACCATAATGTCATGCTAGTATCGAGACTCTATTTTGGCGAAGACATTTAGCAGTGGGACAGATTTCTACACTCACGCACGCATGTACACATACACACCGGGTACATACACACTGATAAATGCACACACCCATCTGCAGATATCATTCTCTAATCCATATCATTGTGGATCTACTATACAAATAAAAGTTGTGGGCACCACAGTTACCAACACGAAAATCGGTATTGGCCAAACGATTTTGAAATTCATCAATGGCTACCTGTGTTCACTTAGCACTTATAATGCCCTTTGGGAAAAGGCATGAAAAAAAAACTCCCTGGACCCTGTCCCACTGCTGAATATAATACGTCGATAATAAAATAACGTGATAGTTGATGAAATAGAAAATAAGGTGATTCATTCATATATATATATATATATTATATATATATATTATATATATGTGTGTGTTGTGTGTGTGTGTGTGTGTGTGTGTGTGTGTGTGTGTGTGTGTGTAAAAATTAATAAAAAAGAAGGTGATTCAGTACTTGGGCAAACCCCACTCTGATAATTTCGTTACATGCCGAGACAGAAGCAGGACAGGGCTGTTATCGCATTCTCCTATGAAGCAGTCGCCATACAATGATTATATATATATATATATATATATATATATATATATATATATATATATATATAGAGAGAGAGAGAGAGAGAGAGAGAGAGAGAGAGAGAGAGATACCAACCCCTCCGCACGAGCAGGATGCGACACAAGGTCAATTGCTTAAGTGGAGTTTAACAGGTTTGAATTCAGTGTTTCCTTCTTCTAGACTGGTTATATATAAAATGTTAAAGGGCCCAGCCTGTCCTACGGGATGTATACCTTTCCAAAGGGTATTAGTGCTATGTAAAATGCAAACAGCCACGTCCGGGATCTGAACTCTGATCGACGAGTCCATTTCTTACGACACTAACCACTACACCATGCACATCCAGCATTCTCATCACACACACACACACACACATATATATATAGAGAGAGAGAGACAGACAGACAGGACAGTTAGAGATAAAGAGAGAAAAATTAATAATATTTGTTAGAGAGGTTAACCTTGATAAAGTAACTTGTCAAGAAGGAAAACTCTGAATTCAATCCTGTCGTGCGTGTGGAGGGGTTGGTAAATACATATGAGTAGTTATGATTATAATCAAACATTTAGAAATGGATTTTATTTCAGCATTGAATAGCCCATAAGGAGTTGATATGCTGTTAAACAAATAAACCAAACCTTCATTAAAAAATACTTGTATCATTCCAACACCATAAGGGGGGCGATAGATACTATAAAAGTAATACAGAGAATGTTATAAAGCGGGAGGGATTAATAGAAATTTGAGGAAGAGAGAGAGTTGAACAGTATGGGTAGGGAGAGGGACAGAGAGAGATTAACTGTATGGGATATATATACACAGAGAGAGAGAGAGAGAGAGAGAGAGAGGGGGGGGAGAGTGAGTGAATAGTATGCGATATAGAGGGAGAGATAGTGTGTGGGATGAATAGTATATAATAGAATGGGATGGAGAGAGAGTTAAATAGTATGAAGAAAGAGAGAGAGAGAGGGGGGAGAGAGAATGAACAATTTGGGATTGAGAGAAAGAGATGAATAGTATGGGGATATAGACAGACAGACAGACAGACAGACAGACCGATGAATAGTATGATAGAGTGAGATGAATAGCCTATGATAGATATGAATAGAATGTGAGATTGATAGATATTAATAGATTATAGATACTACAAAGTAATACAGACTATGTGATTGATAGATAGATAGAGAGAGAGATTAATAACATGTGATAGAGAGAGAGAGAGAGATTAATAACATGTGATAGAGAGAGAGGAGAGAGAGAGAGAGAGAGAGAGAGAGAGAGAGATGAATAATATATGATAGATATGAATAGAATGGGAAAGATAGTTATCAGTGAGTGAAAAACATAGATATACTAAAGTATATATATGAACATATTTCTTATTCCAGTACCATGAAGGGGGGGTGATATATACTATAAAAGTAATACAGAGTATGTGTGAGTGAGAGAAAGAGAGAGAGATTATAACACGTGAAAGAGATTAAAAGTATGGGATAGAGAGAGAGAGAGAGAGAGAGAGAGTAATGAATAGTATGTGATAGAGAGAACGAGGGAAATAGAGATGAATAATAAATAATAAGAGATATGAATAAAACGTGTGATTGATAGAGACGAATAGAATCGGATCGATAGATAGATATCAGTGAATGAAAAACTAACATAAATATACTAAATGTATACATAAGTGTTTATGTATATATAAGAATTGACTGATAAAGACAACAACAAAAAAATCCTGTGACAAATACATAGATATGAATATAAACAGACCGAGATCGATAAGTCAAACAACAGATATGAGGAGATAATAGATTAATCATTAATTAACAGACTGATATCGATCATTAAACAAGAAGGTCGTCTCGATACAGAATAATGATTAGCAAGCGGCCTTGCGACCGATTACTGCTATAACGGGTTCGATACTTCATGGATGCAACACACGTGTGGCCTTGTAACATACAGAAAAGTAGATCGACAGAAGGAATGCTGAGTCCCTCCACATGAACAGGATCTGAAAACAAGGCCAATGTTTTAAGCGGAGTTTAAGAGGATTGAATTCAGAGTTTTCCTTCTCCTACATCGGTTGTCAAACTAAGTCTAAACATCACAAACTGCACTGCTACATACCAATAGTTGGATTGAGAAAAGTTAGATGCACGGGTAAAAGCGAAATGCGAAATGCAAACAACTTCGTTCAGGATTTGAACCCGGGTCGCTGGTCCATTTCTTACGACGGTAACCATTACAGGACGAATACTGCCATCAGTCAGATGTAAAAGTATAGATAGATTACTGGTCAAAAGTGAGTTGATAGATAGATGTATAGATAGATAGATATATATTGATAGCACCAAATGAATGTGATAGATAGATAGATGTAAAGATTTAGATAGATAGATAGATAGATATGAAGATATAGATAGATAGATATATAGATAGACAGATATGAAGATCTAGATAGATATATAGATAGAAGATATGAAGATAGATAGATAGATAGATATGAGATATAGATAGATAGATAGATAGATAGATAGACAGATATGAAAGATATAGATAGATAGATAGATAGATAGATAGACAGATATGAAGATATAGATAGATAGATAGATAGATAGATATGAAGATATAGATAGATAGATAGATAGATAGAAGATAGATATAGATAGATAGATAGATAGATAGATATGATATAGATAGATAGATAGATAGATAGATAGATAGATAGATAGATAGATAGATAGATAGATAGATATAGATAGATAGATAGATAGATAGATAGATAGAAGATAAGATAGATAGATAGATAGATATAGATAGATAGATAGATAGATAGATAGAAGATATGAAGATATAGTTATGAAGATATAGATAGATAGATAGACAGATAGAGATAGATATGAAGATATAGATAGATAGATAGATAGATAGATATAGATATGAAGATATAGATAGATAGATAGATAGATAGATAGATAGATAGATAGATATGAGATATAGATAGATAGATAGATAGATAGATAGATAGATAGATAGATATGAAGATATAGATAGATAGATAGATAGATAGATATGAAGATATAGATAGATAGATAGATAGATAGATAGATAGACAGATATGAAGATATAGATAGATAGATAGATAGATAGATAGATAGATAGATAGAAAATAAATATGAAGATTGAGATAGACTGATACATGAAAATTAAGATAGATAGATAGATAAATATGAAGATTTAGATAGATAGATAGATAGATAGATAGATAGAGATGATTGAGATAGATAGATAGATATAGAATGAGATAGATAGATAGATATAGATATGAGGAGATAGATAGATAGATAGATAGATATAGATAGATAGATAGATAGATAGATAGATATGATAGAGATAGATAGATAGATAGATAGATAGATATGAGAATTGAGATAGATAGATAGATAGATGAGAATGAGATAGATAGATTAGATAGAGAATAGATAGATAGATAGATAGATAGATATGAGAATTGAGATAGATAGATAGATAGATATGAGAATGAGATAGATAGATAGATAGATATAGAGATATTGAGATAGATAGATAGATAGATAGATAGATATATATGAGAATTGAGATAGATAGATAGATAGATATGAGAATTGAGATAGATAGATAGATAGATAGATAGATAGATAGATATAGATAGATAGATAGATAGATAGATAGATAGATATGAGGAGATAGATAGATAGATAGATAGATATGATTGAGATAGATAGATAGATTAGATAGATATAGAGATAGATAGATAGATAGGATTAGATAGATAGATAGATATGAGGGTTGAGATAGATAGATAGATATGAGAGATAGATAGATAGATAGATAGATAGATAGATAGATATGAGGGATTTGAGATAGATAGATAGATAGATAGATAGATAGATAGAGATTGAGATAGATAGATAGATAGATATGAGGGTTGAGATAGATAGATAGATAGATATGAGGTTGAGATAGATAGATAGATAGATATGAGGGTTGAGATTAGATAGATAGATAGATAGAGGGAGATAGATAGATAGATAGAAGATAGATAGAGATAGATATGAGGGTTGAGAGAGATAGATAGATAGATATGAGGGTTGAGAGAGATAGATAGATAGATATGAGGGTTGAGAGAGATAGATAGATAGATATGAGGGTTGAGAGAGATAGATAGATAGATATGAGGGTTGAGAGAGATAGATAGATAGATATGAGGGTTGAGAGAGATAGATAGATAGATATGAGGGTTGAGAGATAGATAGATAGATATGATTGAGATAGATAGATAGATAGATAGATAGATAGATAGATAGATAGATAGATAGATAGATAGATAGACAGGCATATAGATAGACAGATATAAATGAAGATTGAGATAGACTGATAGATAGATACATACATACATAGATTGAGATAGATAGATGTCCGATGACGGTTGTTACATTTTAAGAAATTCTATGCAATATAACAACTGTTTTGTGACAATGGTTTATGTGTAGAAAATATCTAATTATTATCATTTTCTTATTTCACTTTTATATTAACCTTTGTTGTTTTTGTAACTTTTTTTATAAGTTGAACTTTCTGCGTCATCCACAAATGCCCTTTTTTTTCTCCTCCTCTAAAAAAAATCTAAGTGCATGTGTTGGCCTTTTCGGGTTTGCTGATATCAATGATCTTTGATCAAGAGAGAAAAAGACCCAATATCGGAAAATATCGAACGCGCGCTCCAACAACTTTCATACTGAAATGCTGATTTCACACACACACACACACATATATATATATATATCACAACCTGTGCCCACCCCCTCCAAAAAATCACCACTGCTTTGTTCAAACTACTACCATTCCAAAAAAAACCCACTACCAATTGATATTACCTCCCACTAATACCTTGCTTCTACTCGTTCTCGTTAAAAACGAGACATGGAAACTATTCCATCGTTTTCCCACCTGAGGATGGCAAAGTGTATTGCCAAAAGCGCTAGTGACGAAACATTCGGTGGACTGGTATACCAGTTCCACCCTGACACCAGAAGGATGGCCCGAAGATTAGAACGGATCAACGAAAAACTTGTCAGACAGGAATTGTCTGTTCAATTCAACGAAACCTGTATAAAAGAAAAAATGCTGCCTAAATACATTTATATATAAGTATATATATATAAATATAAATATATATATATATATATATGAAGTGAACAAACAATGTGTTTGAAATGGCGAAGTGTTTGAAATGGCCAACAACTTTTGGGAGATTATGTGCTTAATTAAAGTCATACCTAATTTGTTAATTAATTATAATTAAATTAATTAGGCGTGCATATCGGTTTAAATGTAAAGCGTAAACAAATCGAGAAAAAGTCGATCTCCGTATGTACATTTCAGCCTATTAGGCCTCATCAGCAGAGCTATAGACAGGGCAGTGCTTTGTGCGTGATTCGAATCCTACCTGTCAGGCTGACAGGCGGACACTCTAACCATTACACTAGCAAGCTCCCCAGGATTTCTCGTTTATTCTAAACTGATATGTATTTCGCACTTTTCGGGTGACTTATAGCACGACAGTATGAAGTGAACAAGCAACGTGTTTGAAAAGGGCGAAGGCCGACAAATATATATATATATTATATATATATATATATATATATATATATATATATATATATATTACAAGGTGTGTCGAGATTGAAACTATATTTACCAAGGTAGGAATGAACTGTAAATGTAACGTTAATTTTTTTCAGAATACAAGGTGTGTCAAAAAGTACAGATTTTAAAGCTATATTTACCGAGATAGAAATGATGAAGGAATGGAACGTAATTTTTTTGGAATACAAGATGTGTCAAGTCGTACCGAAAATCTCAATACTTTTTTTGACACACCCTATATATATATATAATTCTAAAGCTGAGCGAATCAAAATTTGTCTCCTAAAGGATTTTTTACTGTTTAATTTAATGGCACGAAAGTTATACTAAATTATTCCTTACTTTAAAGATTGAGTTATGTTTGAAAAATCCATTTTAATTGGTTCTAATTAGTCATCAATTGCAAGTAAAAAAAACAAAAACTGGCTCGTCCCTTATTTTACATTTCTTCCTCTCTATGTATATATTGATTACCTCCTCGTTATATATGTTAGTTTCTCTGGGAGAGCAGAGAGAGAGAGATGGGAGAATTTGAAATGTATTTGTTTGTTAAATTTCATACAGAGCAACCCGTAGCTTAAATTAGGTCAAACACTGTCTTTCTTAGAAATCTTAAAAATTTAATCTTTGTTTAGTCCGGCCGTATTTTTTTAATCGAATTCGCTTTGCAAATTCCCTTTTCCCTAACCGCAATTATCTACCCAGAGCTCAATGGGTGACCTAATGAGTCACGTTTAGTTTTGTATATATATATATATATATATGTGTGAGTGTGTGTGAGTGTGTGTGTGTGGTGGGAAGAAAAAGACTTAGATATCGGTCATATTAGCAGCTTTAGATCTATTTCTACCCATATGTATATTGAGCTTTTTTCTTTACCAAATAATTGCTCTCTACAAAATTATTGAACTCTCAATTTTGACCAAATCAAATTTAACATTCCCTTATTAAAAAAGTCCACCTTAGAATCATCCTAACACCAAATAACATGGTTATATATATATATATATAATATATATATATATATATATATATATATATATATATATATCACGAATAGCAAAGCATGGTCGGCCACAAAAAAAATGTCAGTCATATGGAGATCAGATCTCCCTGACAAGCTAAAGCGACAGTTCTTCCAGGCTGTGGTTGTATCGGTGCTGCTATATGGCTGCACCACTTGAACCCTAAGGAGGCGTCTTGAGAATAAGCTAGATGGAAGCTGCACAAGAATGCTGCGTGAAGTCTTGAACAAGTCGTGGAAGCAGCACCCCACCAAGGGGCAGCTGTACGGTCACTTGCCTCCCATCTCTCAAACTATCCGAGTGAGACGGACAAGGCATGCAGGACACTGCTGGAGAAGCAGGGACGTGCTCATAAGCGACGTTCTCCTGTGGAAGCCAACACATGGACATGCAGGTGTGGGGCGCCCGGCAAGGACCTACATTGACCAGCTATGCGAGGATGCTATTTGCTCAGCAGAGGACCTCCCAGGTGCAATGAATGATAGGGAAGGTTGGCGAGAGATTGCCATGGATATCTGTGCTGCAAGCGTGACATGATGATGATTATATATATATATATATATATATATATATATATATATATATATATATATATATATATATATATATATCAATTTATGTACATGAAATATAATAGATTCGTTATGTGTTGTGTTAATGCAAAAGTGAAAATATTAGTTTATACCTAATAAAGTTAAGCACCCCACGTGGTGTAATTGGTAGCAAGCTGGTATTAACAGACCATTGTTAGCGAGCTCTATTTTCACTGTGTACCCTATACTTTCGGCCTTGTGTCAAACATAAAGCTAAATCTAAGCTAAGTCCGAAAAACGAAAGTAAATCCGACAGATATGTTGAAAAGATAAATGTAAAAATAGATATATAATCGATACGAAACAAGGTCAATTGATTATGCAGAGCATAACAGGTTTCATTCAAAGTTTTCATTCTCATAGATTGGTTGCCTAACCAAGGCAAGGATCCCAGTCTGTCTTACTATTTACCCATAGCTGGAACCAGAATAGATGCATACTTTTCCCAAGTGTATTAGTGCTATATGAAATGCAAACAGAATGGTCCAGGATTTGAACTTGCGTTGCTATGTCAATTTCCTACGACATTATATATATATATATATATATATATATATATATATATAACGCTGAACAAATACAGTTACACAACAACAACAAATTTTATAAAGATTTTTTATCTCCTGTCATCTATAAAACATCCATTAATTTCTTCACCCCATAATACATCCTGATGAAGGTTTAAAGAAACCGAAACATTTAAGCGTCGATAAATAAATTCATCTTATTTTTGGAACACTTGTTTTTTTCAAATTTCTTAATATATATATATATATATATATATATATATATATATATATATATATAAATGAGAAAAATAATGTTTAGAAGTATGTAAAAAAAATGATCAGAAACAAAATTATGGATATTGTGTTCTAAATCTTATTTATTTACTAATATTTCGAGGTGTTCTCTCTTTATCAAAGTTTTGTGATAGACTGACAGTTATCTCCTTGTCTGTGTTCTTTTTTTGGGGGGGTCAAGTCGTGTTCTGTCTAGCCTAGTGGTTGATTGGTTGTCTTTGACGTTTTCTCTGTGGTGCCCACTGTTTCTGTGATTCTATTCTGGGTTAGAATTGGCTGGAAAGGGGGGTTGAGGGTTTATTATGGCTCTGTAGTTTAGTAGTGGAATGCTTTTTGCATGGTAGATATATTTTGACGTATTTGTATGCATTTAAATTACTTAGATCTAAGCTTATCCCCTGTGTGTGTGAACTAACATGTATTATCCATTTTGTTTCTTTTTGTTTGCACTTTTGAGTTGATGGAAATATGTGATCTATCAGGATATAGATTCATCAGACAAAGAAGAATACGTAGACTCCATAACAACATCATATATATATATATACAAGTTTTGTTGAACTGTACAGACATTTCTGGATTTGTCATTAGTTTATATGTGTGAAATCCAGACAGAGAGTGAGACAGACAGAGAGACAGACAGAGACAGAGGAGACAAATTATATCCAGTTTCCAAACACACATAAGACAATTAGACAGACATATACACATACTCATTCATCTTGACCCATCCCCATCATCAAACATTCTTGACCCACACCTGCATCATATAAACACTCCCCATCTAGAGAGAAGAAAATCCACTACCCACACCCAACCACCCCTACCCCTACTGACAACCTACTGTTTTCACCATTTTGAAAATGTCCTACATTGAAGCAAGATCTATATTTGAATCCTGAAGAAGGTCTAAATGACCGAAACGTTGCATCGTCGACAATAAACATCCATTTTCCATTACATCCCGTGTTTGTCTACTTTTCTCCACATATTGTCGGATTAACCTCCTCAGATTTCACACACACACACACACATATATATATATTATATATATATATATATATATATATATATATATATATATAATGCGCTATATTTATCAGTAAACAGTGCTCAATATCATTGATAGAGCATTTAGAGTTAAGGTAGCGTTGACATGCGTCTGGTTACTGACTGTTTCTCGCGATCTTCAGACCAAGTGGAAAATTTATTAAGCAGTTGAGTTATATATTCTGAATCAATTTCTCACTTGGTCTATAGATCCCACCGTTGCCTCCATATTCACGCTACCTTAACAAATATATATATATATACACACACACACACACACACACATATCATATATATATATATAGAGAGAGACAGACAGAGAGACAGAGAGACAGAGACAGACAGACAGACAGATTATATTTGATCAACTAATAGCTTTAAGTTTATGTCATTTCTGTTAAGTTGTTATCCGACGGTCACATATTAATTTTTTATATAATCTAGTTTGGTACATTTATGAAGAAACAATGCTCAAAATCGGGGATAGAAGCATTTAGATCTAATTTAGGATAATGTAGACACAGACTCATCGGCGCTTAATGACAGTCAGTTTCTCGCCTATAACTTAGTATTATGACCGTATAGGCGAGTAATGGGGACTCAAACCACCCCAAGTAGAATATGTATATATATATATATATATATATATATATATATATATATATATATATGAGGAAAAGGGGATTGGAATGAATCCGACAAAATGAGGTAAAATAAGGAATGAAAGAACAAAACTCAGACAAAAATGTGTAGTATATTTCGCTGGAATATACTACACATTTTTGTCTGAGTTTTGTTCTTTCATTCCTTATTTTACCTCATATATATATATATATATATATATATATATATATAGAGAGAGAGAGAGAGAGAGAGAGAGGAGAGAGAGAGAGAGAGAGAGAGAGAGAGATGAATAAAAGTGATAAGACAACTATGAATATTTCTTTTATCATCTATTTTTATTGTTCTCTACTCGTCATTGTCAGGAGAAAATGTTTTTATTAAAAAGACGTTTTTAAAACTTTTTAAAAGAGTTTTCAAATTAATTGACACGCACAAAAGAATGGGTGGAAAATATACTGGCAAAATGTCATATCCATTTGTTGGGTGAAAACCATCTTCTATCTAAATTGTCTTCAATTTTCTTTTAATATAGACATATGTCTCAGTGAGGAAGCTACCTGGCTAATGAGGTTTTTCAAAGGGGTTCGTTTCAAGTTAGATATGGGTGATCAGTAGCCGAGTTATTTGTTTATATAGATGTTAGTGACACTGACATTTTATTACCTGACCGAGTAGTTAAATTTCATATTGAATTCAAATAGATTATAGCTTTTTAATTTGTTTATCCAGTTATCTTCCAGCTTTTCAATAACGGATTTTATGACGTCTTTTTAAAATTTTTTCTATGATTGTAAATTTAGCATCACTGTTAAAGTCATGAACATTTCAGCGGAAATGTTGTTCTACAGGTATTAATTTTCTGTGGTCCATAGATTTAATTCTGAGTCAATGATCATTTAGACTCATATATATATATATATATATATAACAACACCAAACGAGCAGGATGTGACACAAGGTCAATATTCAAGCGGAGTTTAAAGGGTTTGAATTCAGAGTTTTCCTTCTCCTAGACTGGTTGCTTTACCAACGTTAAAGAGAACAGTCTACTCTACTATTTACTCATATCTGAAGGAGGAATAGTTAGATTCATACGTTTCTTAAAGGTATTAGTGATATATGAAATGCAAAACTGACTCGTCCAAGATTTGAAATCGTCTAGAAATAGACTGGTCTCTTTAACGTTGGTAAAGCAACTTTTGGTGTTGATATATATATATATATATATATATATATATATATATATATATATATTAATGTGTATGGTTGGCACTAGTATACAAGAAAAAGTAATAGTAATCCAACGTACAGTGTTATTAGAAGAGTGCTCAATATCTGTGATAGAGCGTTGATGTACTTGAGTACACACCCATGCATATATATATATATATATATATATTATATATATATTATATATATGCATGGGTGTACTCAAGTATATATATATATATATACTTGAGTTCACACCCATGCATTAGTGTTTCTCCTTATCACTTTTACTTTGTGATTGTGTTGCCGACTATGTCAAAATGTTCAATATATTTTACATAAAAATATCTCAAAATAAATACAAAGAAATTATCTCTTTTTGATATTATGTTAATTGATATTTGTCTTTTTGGATTCGGTTGATCATGCCAAACCTCAGCACCTTTATGATTGTCCCAATCTTATGCCAAACCCGAAACCTTTTTATATATATGCGAGAAGGTGGTGGCCGAGGGTCTTCGTGTCCTGGGTATGACGTTAAATTATATTTAGTAGTGCAGTTTCAATTTTGGAGCTCTGAAGAGTGTGGAGGACCCTTCCAACGCCATTACTCCCAGGTTCACTCAGATTCTGAGTGGTAGTACCAGTTAGGGTGCTATCTATAGGTCAAATGGAAAAACAATTTTTAAGTGTTTAAAATTGAGTTAATTCTTTTTTTAAATTCCCATAAAAAATTAATAAAACAAAAAGTTTTCGGTATGAAATAACCCAATAAGGGTTGACATGCCGTTCAATCCAACCAACCGTCCACTTTTGTGCCTAAATATACTGCTGTTTAGGCATGATCTCTGCACCGGAAAACCGGTGCTAGGGCGTATAGGAAAATAAGAGTATGGCCGGTGTAACGGACTGAAAGGGTCAATACATTTTGTTCTGGTTTGTTCGTTTTTAAAAGCAGATCAACCTTCCTGGGTTATTTAATAACAAAGCCATCTCTGCAGAAGAACAGTAGTGGTACTATTTAAACCCATAGCTGGGGAATGAGAGGTAAATACGTTTCAAAAGGGCATTAGTCCGAAAGTGAGCGTAATAGCGAAACTAGCTTATTACAATGTTAGAATTCAGGACTCCGCCCAAGGGTTGAATATAATCATCACTGTTAAAAAAGGATTTGGAACACAGATACACATATGGGTCCTGGGTACGACAATAAATTTCATCAGCTTGTGAGGTTGCATTTCTAGAGCTCTGAAAGTTATGGAGCCACACATTTGTTGCTATTACTCTAGGGAGTTTGGAGTATTCCTTCATCACCATTACTCCCAGGTCCACTCTGACTCGGAGTGGTAGTGCATGTTAGGATCCTGACCTAAGTATGACGTTAAATTGTATCTTGTGGTGAACCTAAACATTTCTAGAGGTCTGGAGTGTAGAGTACCCCTTAATCGTCATATTAATCCACGGAATAGTTTTATCGTTTTAGGGTCCCATATATGGGTCACATATTTGAGATGATATTTCAAATAATTTTAACCCCATTGCAACCAAGTATTGAGTGTTAGATAACTATGTCCAAATAGGAAAATTTTCTGGTAATTATATCACCAACACAATGCAGTGCTAACAGCACGAATTCTCTCTCTCTCTCTCTCTCTCTCTCTCTCTCTCTCTCTCTCTCTCTCTCTCTCTCTCCGTCCTTGTCGGTCATCGTTCCTAGAAAGTCATCCTCACGGCATCCAGTACCCATAAATAGTTGATCGATGTCAGTTTTTGCCAGTCGGCCTACTCTAGTAGGTCCATGCGTAGATGTCCACACAAGAATGCCAATTAGGAGTTTGTCTTTACTTCTTTGTTTTTTGTTGTTGTTTTTGTTTGCTTTTTTAGATGGTTATGGCCAAAAGATCAAATCCATGAAGCTCAACTACGAACTATGAAGGGTGAGATGATACTGAAGAAAAAAGATTTAAATGAAGAGGGATGTAAATGAAATAAAAAGAGAAAAAACCGGAGGGTATAAAAAATGTTTAAAATTCTTACTGTTACCTGGAACCAAAGGGTGTTGTTGGTGATTGCGCGCCTTTCGGCGTGTTGGATCCAGAAGGGAAAAAGACGAATATTCGGTTGTTCTGCTTATAGTTCGTCACAACTTAAACGGAAGTGACGTACGTCGTTTCTCATTGGTCACTCACAGCAGAGGCAGTGGCAGTTGCGTTTTCTTAGTGTGCTGGATGGGTTGTTTTGTTTTCACTACAGGATCAGTTACCGGAATTATACTTTCGGTTAGGTCACTTGGGTGAACGAGTATGATGTTTGAAGACCCGAAACTCATCATGATCCCAAGAACATCACTGATGAGGCGATCACGTAGTGTCCAACACGTCTTGTTCGTCTTACTTGGATGGTTTGTGATATAGGAAGTAAGTGGTTGTCCAATATTCAGCTTTTTGTAGGGTACTGCTTTCAGGATGTGTTTAAAGACAGCACTCAGCATTATTGTGTAATTCCAATCTAGCTTTTTTTCCGAGTGTTTCGTTAAAGTCCAAGTGGTGCAGCCAAACAGTAGCGCTTAAACGGCTACAGCTTGGAAGACTTCTTGCTTTAGTTTATCAGTAATATGAGGTTCCCATGTTATCGATAATTTTTCTATAGTATTCCATGCGTTTCCTGTGTGTACTCTGACATCGCTACCTGTAGATGAGATATTATTACCTAGGTATGTGAACTGGTTTGCTAACTTCAGAGGGTTACCATCCAGTGTAGAGATATCTCCATCTTGTTTAAAATACATGAACTCTGATTTATGAGAAATTTTCTACCTTATAGCATTATCGATGTTCTATTCAGAATAGCATCATTCCGACATAGCATGAAATAAGCACGAAAATCCCTCTGTGTTGTAGCAATTACAGACTCGTAAAAATGTTCCAAGACCAAATGCACGGAGTATACCAGTCCAAGCCCAGATCACAACTGATCGTATCTGACATGTGCACATGTCTAACTTCCCTTGCACTACACAGGTGGTAGTTTAAAAGGGCCCCCTCTCTCTCTCTCTCTCTCTCTCTCTCTCTCTCTCTCTCTCTCTCTCTTCTCTCTCTCTCTCTGGGAGGGGTGTTCTGTGGTTACATTTTGTTTTCCTGTCTCCTGCTTTTCAATATCTCATTATTTTACACTAGGATGGCATTTTAGTCTTGCCCTGCATACCCACATAGGTACCGCTGTAAACTGATTATGTAACACATATATATCACAACTGGGAAAAATGTGTTTGCATTGGGATAAACATTTCTATGAGTTACTGGTTACCTTTCTAGATCTGTTGATGAGACAGAGAATAGGGGGGTGGATTCCTGCTTCCACCGAGGGCATTTGTACTAAGTACTGTTATGAGATGTCCTAACACCATTCACCCCACCTCCCCGAGCCGTGATGCGAAAATTTGACAAACAGCTGGGATTAGATGTTAGTTTCGATTAAAGCAAGCGATGTGAAAGTTTGCATTATTCGTTTGAGCAGTTAGATTTCTGATGCACTACAATACATACGTGACGTGTGGATTGAGTTTTAATGTTTGGAAAATGAATTTTTAGGGCTTTTATATTATTCTCATGTGGCCGGGTTAGCTCAGTCGTTAGAACGTTCGGCTAGAAACCACAAGGTTCGTAGTTCGATACCGATCCTCGCCAACTCAGCGTATGAGTAACACAGGGTCTGTGCGGTAAAGTAAGAGCTGCTGGTAGGTGCGGCGCTCCACCTCAGATGCTAACCTAATCTCCTTGGTCTAGCACTAGTGAAAAGGGGATAGACTCCCTCGCTGTTTGGCTGATACCGACATTAGGCCGCCCCGAAGACTTTACTTTACTTTTATATTATTCTGAGAAGATGAAAAGAGTCTCACGCTCTTTATGAAAGACGATTTAGAAACTCACAGAGATGGCCGGTCTTAACAGTTAAGACATTAATAAACGCGAGGACCAAACTGCAAACGCGTTTTTGTCATTTTTTTTTTCATTGTTGGGATCAAGTGACAATAAGAAATCCCTCCTCCTTGTGAAAGATGGTTTGGAAACTCACGGAAATGTCCGGTCTGAATAATTAACACATTAGTAAATGTGGAAACCAAATTGTAAATGCGTGTCACGTGATAAATACAAGGAGTCTCCTCCTCCTCCTCCTCCTCCTCTTCCTCCTCCTCCCTATAAAAACAATTTGAAATTTTACGCAGATGGCCGGACTGAATTATCAACACATCGCAACCAACGACCAACAGATGGCCCCATCATTCTGGGGGAGGTATTTTCCCCACTGCAGAGGTGCAGTCGGTGTACTCTACAGCCTAAGCCGACAGTGCGTTGGTTGGTTGGTATAAAAAGGGTAATGGCTGTATTTATTGCTTGGTGATAAGGTGCCCCTGAATGATAATGTCAATGGAATACAAGCGTTTTCTTAAAGAACCATGCTTCCTGCGCAGCACCCTATATTAAAACATTTAGCAAATCAACAGATGAATAGTCGTGGAAACCAAACTGCAAATTCATGTTTGTCCATTTCTTTCATCACTAGGATGAAGTGACAAATGGGATCGATCGGTAGATAGATATGAAGAGACCTAGTTAGATACATAGGAATAGGTTTTCATAGATATCAACAGACTGGAACAGAGAGAAGACAGACAGATAGAAACAAAGTGATATATATATATATATATATATATATATATATATATATATATATATATATATATATAGGTAATTTTTCCGAGATGAAATAAGGAAAATAAAGTGCTCAATTACAAATGTAAGAGCTTTATTTATTAAATATAACTGTTTATACAAAGGTTTGAATAGGCATCTACCTAAGGTTTCAGGCTTTTTGCCCTCTTCAGCATACATTAATCCCTATGGTGTGTCTGCAAAAACATATTTTGCGGTTATGTATTTGTAAAAATTTACAAATACGTAACCGCAAATTTACAAATACATAACCGCAAAATATGTTTTTGCAGACACACAATAGGGATTAATGGTATCTTGAAGAGGGCAAAAAGCCTGACACCTTAGGTAGATGCCAACTAAAACCTTTGTATAAACAGTTATATTTAATAAATAATATATATATATATATATATATATATAGATAGATAGATAGATGGATGGATGGATAGATAGATAGATAGAGAGAGAGAGAGAGAGAGAGGGAGTGGGAGATGGAGTGAGAGAGGGAGAGATGCATGCATATTGATTTCTTTGAAGAAAGCTTGTTGAACTTGTACATATTGCAAAGACTAAAGGGAATTTCAACGAAATAAAAATCTACCTCGTCTTCAACTTTTGTCTTCTGTAGACTAAGAATGAAAATCATTCACTCATTGGAATTTTATGAACGTTTTGCTCTTCAAAATCGAACACTTGTGTCCAATAACTTTCGTTCTTCGATTTTTTTCTGTCCGTTTTTTTTAGAAAATGTATGTGCAAACATATGTTTTATTCTACGTCCGTCTGTAAAAAAAATCCATAAATGCGTGAGTTTGTGTGTGTGTTAGTGTGTGTGTGTGTGTATGAGAGAATGTCTAGGCCATCTTGTACGTGAATTTGCATGCATGCAATTACTTAAGTTAGAAGAGCTTCTTTGTGAAGATATAAATAGATGAAATATAATAGTTTGCACGCAAATAAAAATATACAATCAAATTTAGACACGCATAATTGAATAACCAGCTTGCAAGCTAACTAAATAGATAGATGGATGCATACATGCATAGCTATTAGTAGTAAAAGAGACAAACATATTCATACAAACAATACCTATATACATGCATAGATTATGAGATAGATAGATAGATAGATACACACACACACACACACACACATATATATAATATATATATATAATTATTAATTATTAATATAAATAAATAAATAAAGCTCTTACATAAGTAATTGAGCCCTCTATAAATCAATTCTCCAACACTAATAATAGTTTAGAGATCAGATGATCCTGTTAATAAGCAAACAAACAAAAAAATAAATAAATAAATAAATAAAAATAAAACCTTGCTTAGAGGCGAATCATCTGGAATGTAATAAAATAAATAAAAAGAAATGATCAGACACACAGACATAAGCACCACGCACACCATATACGCTTACATTTACACACACAAGACGCGCACACCACACTTACACACACAAACACACACATAAGCAAGCACCCCAACCATACAACATACACACACAGAATTTGAAGACCCAAGGCAGAACGAATGTAGCAGCCGCTAAGACAACTTCAGTTCCAGTATTCTTCTGAGGATGGGAATCTCTTCCCGAAATATTGAGAAATAAATGACAGGTTAACAAAAAACATCATAGTTACCTTCTTTTTTCTTTACACTCGCATTGTGACAGCCTTCAAAACCAACCAACAAACCAATATATACGCAATGCTTCAAGCAAATTACAAAATTTTATATATATATATATATATATATATATATATATATACGTAGAAACATGCATACATACATGCATATATAGATGCTAATACTGACAAATAGACTGACAGATAGATAAATACATACATATTTTCATACATACATTATGTGTCATGGAGGTGAGTGGTGTAATGGTTATAGTCGTAGGTGATGGCCTCGTCAACCCCAGTTCAAATCCTAGACGAGGTTGTCTAGATTTCACATAGCGCTAATACCCTTGGGAAAGGAATGAATCCAACTATTCTCCCTCTAGCTATGGATAAATAACAGGCAGACCGGGCTGGGGCCATTTAACCTTAATTAGGCAACCAGTCTAGGAGAAGGAAAACTCAGATTCAAACTCCACCTAAAAAATAACTGTGTCACATCCTGCTCGTGCGGAGGGGTTGGTAAATATGCACATTATGAGATAGATAGTTATATATATATATTTACCAACCCCTCCGCACGAGCAGGATGTGACACAAGGTCAATTTCTT
>CM042152.1:101046235-101131235 GCA_023376005.1 Doryteuthis pealeii
GTGTGTGTGTGTGTGTGTGTATGTAAAATGCATTGTATATATGCAGATAAATCGATTTACTTACACATTCACACACACATACACACGTGTGTGTGTTTGTGCGTGCGTGCGTGTATTGATTTTTATAAAATTATCTTTATTTTTATCTGTCTGTCTGAAAATTTGGAAATACATCCGTATCTCATATATATATATATATATATATATATAATATAATATAATATAATTTGAATTACTGTTGTCTGTCTGTCTGTCTCTGTCTCTCTGTATTTTGTGTGTGGGTTTCTGAGGTTTAATACATATATAGTCTGAAGATCGCATAGGAGAGAAATTGTCATTCAGCGTTTATAACTCAACCGCTGAATCAATTTTCCACTTGGTCTGAAGATCACATAGGTGAGAAACTATCATTAAATAGCCGCCATTTGCTTCATGTTCACACTACCTTAAATATAAATGCTCTATCAATGATATTAGTGCTATTATATATATATATATATATATATATATATATATATATATATATATATATATATACATGATCATCTATAAAATATTTTATCTAAATTTGTAAATTTGCTTTTTATTGAAATTTTGATTGAAAGCAGTTATATATGTGATTATATATATATATATAAATATAAACCTAATGGGTTAGATATACCTACTAAAAGTTTCGCTTAGTGCTCTTCAGGGCTAAGATCTGACTACTCTGGTAGTATATTTTTACAATCAAACTCTTTGCCGTTTTTTTCTTACCGCAAGGGTTTACCAACAAGTTTGGTATATATATATATATAAAAACCCCAAATCTTTGCATTGGTGCATCGGGTTGAATGCCAACCAATACAGCATGCTGTTCTAATTTATGAAGGAGTGAATTGCGTCATGGTGGTTCTTTCCTCACTGACCGTACCCAATGTTCTGACGTCATCCAAATTCCCCTCTCCCACATATCTCATACCTATCCCCGCCGGTCTATACACATTTCTTTGTTTATACCAACCCCTATTCGTCAAGATCACAAGCCCCTAAGATTCATAGGTCGAAACCTGCTTAGCAACAGAGGAACAATCCTTAAACCAACCCGAAACACGTCAATTGGTAGTTTATTCAAAACTTTTTCGAGTTTCTTTACGATCATCGTCCGTACCATCGTACGAGCCAGACGTGTAACGAGACTCTTGAAGAGATATTCTCATAATCTTTTTTTGTTTAATTCTTTTAATTCCATGTCAAATCATTTAGGTCATGTCCCTCAGCCCCTTCAATTTTTCTGAATTTGTTACCAGGTGTGGCTATGGCTTAATGAAAAAAAACTTAAAACATAAAAGTGCAAAATTTTAAATGATGTAGCTTCGGTTCTGAGCAAAAACCAAATTATCGTTTTGGTAACAATAACGTTCAATATAATAATAATAGTAATGACAGTAAAAATTGTCATTGGTGCATTTCGGGATTGATCTATTGATCTTGCTATAAAAATCAGAAATCCTTAATAACTTAAAGTTGGTTAACTTTAAGTCTTTTTCCATAGAATTTTTGGATTCCTTGAACCAAAAGCTTTTATAAACCAATTTCTAGGTGTAAGGAAGCTCTGGAACCCATTTACAGACAAAAATAGATTACAAAAGGTCGCCATTTTTCGCACACTCTGCCAAATTTGGAGAGTTAAGAATCGAGATAACTCAGACAATTTTTTGAATTGGAATCTCAAATTTTGGGGATTGTCTTACTTTAACATAATTCACATAAAATCTGAGAAAAATTGAAGGGGGGCGTTGACAATTTTACTTTTTTTCTGTTTGATTTTACATGGATTTACCCCCTGAGACTATCAGAGAATATTCAACTCTTCTTTATTTTCCCTTCTTGAATGTGTTGATTTATTCAATAATAACTCACTCTTACATTATAATATTTCGAGTATTCATTGCATTGTTTTTATTTCATTGTTTTATATATTCCCTTCTCGTTGTTTTGTTATGCTACAGCCCAATTCATTCGCAAAGGTGAGAAGAAAGAATGATTATATATATATATATATATATATATATATATATATATGGAAGAATATGTGCTTAATTGAAGTCATACCTAATTTAGAAAATTAATTAGTTGATAATTGAATCAATTAGGCGAATATATCTGATCAAATGTAAGGCGTAAACAAATCGAGAAAAAGTCAATCTCTGTATGTACATTTCGGCCTATTATGCCTCATCAGCAGAGTTATAAACTGGAAGTCGCTTTGTGTGTGATTCGAACCCTAATACACAAAGCTGCTTCCAGTCTATAACTCTGCTGATGAGGCATAATAGGCCGAAATGTACATACAGAGATTGACTTTTTCTCGATTTGTTTACGCCTTACATTTCAACAGATATATTCGCCTAATTGATTAATCAATTATCAACTAATTCATTTTCAAAATTAAGTATGACTTCAATTAAGCACACATTCTCCCAACAATTGTCGGCTATCGCCATATCAAACAAACTGTTTGCGTACTCTCATACCGTCATGCAGCAAGTCTCCCAAAAATGTAGGATATATCAGTTTAAAACCAAAACGAGAAATCTGGTAAAACCAGCTAGTGTAATGGTTAGAATCCCCGCCTGACAGTCTGTCAGTCAAAATTAGGTATGACTTCAATTAAGCACATATTCTCCCAAAAATTGTCGGCTATCGCCATATCAAACAAACTGTTTGCGTACTTACATATATTTTTTTTCCAGGGGTTGATTGAGATCTACATGCACTTTTGAACGTCTTTTGCTTATTTGTCTGAACTTTTATGATGAGGTTTGATTATTTGTATTTTTCGGACTATTGTCCTTATCTTTATTGCTATATACACAAAGTTTCGGTCGATGTGCCCTCCGGCCTTCTTCATGTGTTTTTTGTAGAACTCTGGAACCTTCTCTTCGTGAATGTTTTCGAGTCTTTTGCTGAGTATCAATTACTACACTGATTCATTAATTTGACTAATTCGAAACCCTACCCTGCAAATCGGAAGGAAATATTTTTTTACAAGACAACTTGAACTTATATCCGGGTTGCCATTGATAAATGTTGCAAACCTGGAGAATAACTTTTTAAATACGATCATCGCCATCTTTATTTCTCTTCTAAGTTACCATGGAAACCTCTTATGGCTTGGTTTTTCTCATTTACTTGGCAATTTTTCTCCAGGCGATGACTTAAAGTCAAAACTAGTTAAGAATAATTGAAAAATAAATAACACAAATAAATATAATTCTCTCTCTCTCTCTATATATATATATATATATATATATATATATATATATATATATATATATATATATATATATACTGGATAAAGAAAAAAGGCTTAAAAATCGGTTTAATTTGCGGTCATAGATCTATTTCTGCTCACAGGTATCTTCCAATACAATATGTAACCGTTAACTTTATTGAAGATGGTAACACAGATAACTCATGAGACTTATATATTTTTCCTGGTGACTCCTGAAAAGATATCGAGTTTCAGTTCACGATTTTATGACTGGGGGTGGCTTTCTTGGTGATTTAATGTCCTCAATAAGCTAGGGGGAGGGAAAGTTGGCACCTTGATGTCTGGTTTGGTGGATTTTTTATTATTTTTCTGGCTGGTCATTTTTAGTTCATTTTTTTTTTTTGTATTTTATTATTTTTAACTCCGGTTTCCTTTGATGCAACCTCATCAGTTCCATTCCTTTTCACAGATCATTCCACAAACTAAAAGGGACGCCTATTTCGAACACACTTAGAGAAATCACATTAAATTGAATATACACGTGCCTATGATTTAAATTAGAATTAGTTGTTGGTTAAATTAACAAAGCTCTCAATTTGGACCTGAACTAAAAAAGGGCCAATTTAAAATTATCCTAATACCAACTTCCCTGGTAACCCATCTACGGATATATATATATATATATATATATATATATATATATATATATATATATATTAGTCCGCTATATTTGTAAATAAATAAGGCTTGATATCAATGATTGAGTATATGTAGATTTAAGTTTGAATAAAGAAGCGTCGCTTCTTTACAAAATTGAACACATGGTGTTCATGCTTAGAACTACAGAGATCACGTGGTATTCATGAATGGAACTATAGAGAGTCCGTGCTTGGAAATACAAAGATCACGTTTCCTGTCAAAGACTTGTATCTTTGGTGAATTTTGTGAAAAAAAATGCAATCCAGGGACAACATATGGGTTAAGTTTTTTGTTTATAAAATTCTATCGTGACGACGATGACCTCACTCCATGTCAGGAAACCTTTAGTGAAACTTGTGCGTTAGATATTGTAAGTGGAAAGAGGATGCACAGAGTTCAGTCTACTGTTTGGCATTCCGGCAAGGAAAAGTCCGAGACATTTAGACTTCCGTAGTACTGAGTCACGTAATGAAGCAAGACTTCCCGAAAGCCCCAACTCTTGCACCCTAGGGCCAGGTAGTATTGGGGATCTATGTGAGTAGTAAGTACCCTAAACCTACTACTATTGATGTGGATGGCAGTTAGCTTTCTTGGGGCTCATCCGCCCTTTAACAGCTCTTGTTTTAACTATCCTGGGTGCCACACATCCACCTAACCAGACCAACCGAAGCTTTCCTGAAGGGGTGAGGGGCAGTTTAGTTGCCGAAAATCCGACTATGAAACAGTTAGTACTGGTTTACATGGTATTAGTAGCAGGTAAGTGGACCTGTTTTGTCCTGACTTGACTCTTATCGTTCCAGTAAAGAAAAAATAGATTACAATTAAAAAAAAATACCGAAGGAAGTGAGCTGCTTTTCAAACTCTAACAACCCAGAGGTTATTTTTTCCGAAGCACGAAATATTCTGAACTGCACAGACTGTGTTTCACAATCCCCGTCAAGCTTGAGAAAATAGGTCTGTTTCACCAGTTCCTTGCTCAAAATCAACAAGAAAGCAGCAATTCTTTATTATATATATTATATATATATAATATATATATATATATATTCTTTCACACTAAGCGGTCATACCCGGCGTTGCTTGGAAGAAATAACTTCACCTTGGTTTTCATTACAATTTTTAAATGTTGGCTAATGTTCTTGATAATCAACCTGATGCCATTGTAAAGATTTAAGAATCTAGATTTCCCAAGAGTATAACTGGGAGAGATCCCTTTTTCAGAAATTGAATAAATATAGATACATTTTTTGTGTAGAACAAAAATATGAAATTTTCTTAATCTCAATTATCATTTTTTTGTAAATTACATATTATAAAAGTTTACTTTTTTGCCACGCATCTTACGCAATATGGAAACAAATCTAGAAAAACTAATAATTTTTTTACTACTATTCAACATAAAAAATAATCTTTATGCTAAGATTTTTAAAATCTTTTTTCTTTCGATTAAAATCATGTTTCTTAAAAAAATAATGCTTTTTGGATGCCCCAGAAAATGAATTTTAGGTCAACCGCTAGGTTTACTGAGTGGCCAATAACTTCCCAGGAACAAAAGGAAAACGCATACAATTCATATGGTACAAATGCCGAGGAGCCCATCAAACACAAGTATACAAACAGAAATACAAAATTATAGATATGCATTTAAACTATTCTAATTCACCACAATTCAGTTTCAGTTTCGTGCAACAATCATGCCTGATGAGTCGTCTTTTAAATATAACAAACTATATTATTAATATCACACACACACATTATATATATATATATAATATATATATATATATATATATATATATATATATATATATGTGTGTGATTGTAACTCCCAATTTTAAAAATGTTATCCTTTATTTCTGAATCCTATTTTTACAAAAATGAACATACATGGAGTTTTATTTAAAATTCTATATGGGCTGGACACCAGCCTTTGCCTCCAGCCTCTCAAGACCCTCGTGGAAGAGCATCATCTTGCATAAAGATTAAGCCTCTAATACTCTCCGAAATATTGACAACTGGAAAATGTAACTGCATATTAAAAAAAATAGTTTAAAAATAAGAGTTACTGTCAATCACCATATATATATATATATATATATATATATATATATATATATATATACTAACACCTACACGAGTTGGATGTAACACAAGGTCAATTTCTCAAGCGGAGTTTAACAGGTTAGAAGTCAAAGTTTTCCTTCTATACTGGTTGCTGACCAAGTTTAAAGAGTTCAGTCTGCCCTACTATTCACCCATAGCTGAAAGAATAATAATTTGATCCCTACCTTCCCCAAGGTTATTAGCACTATGTGAAATGCAAAGAGCCTTGTTCAGGATTTGAAGTCGTATCGACGAGTCCATTTCCTACGCCCCTAACCCTTATATCATGCG
This sequence comes from Doryteuthis pealeii, assembly GCA_023376005.1. Classification (NCBI taxonomy): domain Eukaryota; kingdom Metazoa; phylum Mollusca; class Cephalopoda; order Myopsida; family Loliginidae; genus Doryteuthis; species Doryteuthis pealeii. The sequence goes on from CM042152.1 coordinate 101,052,588, forward strand.
CCTATATATATATATATAATATATATATATATATATATATATATATATATATATATATATATAAAGATTTTTGGATGTTTGTTTATTTTTTAAAAGCGTTGCTGAATAAAGTATATATTAAAATTTTTACTTGAAGGCACTTACAACGCATGTATCGCATAAAATTCGATACTTTTTCTTATAGAAAATGAAATTGACATTTCAATTGTCAATTTCATTTTCTATAAGAAAAAGTATCGAATTTTATGCGATACATGCGTTGTAAGTGCCTTCAAGTAAAAATTTAATATATATATATATATATATATATATATATATATATATATATATAGTTACGTAAATGTTATTGTGATCCTCAGAGGAGTAATAAAAATATCTGAAGGTCAAAATACTATATGTAATGGTGTCACCCCTTCTCTATAATAACAATATTAATAATGCAGTAGACTCTTAGTTTTTAGATGTGTTCATAAAATAAATGTGAAACTGTCTGTAAAACAAAGGGAAATTATTTTGATATTCCCTAATATATAATTCAGTCGGATATTTTTTACTAAACTGATACAATCTTAGGAATTTCCTCAGAGAGAAAAATTCCTGCATATCTTTGGACTTTTTACGGTCATCATTTAGATATTCATTCACTTTGATCACGTGTATATTTTTGAAAGAAAAGAATTTTCTTTTATTGTTTGTATCACAATTTCATATTTAGAAATAATTGATGATTCTACCTCACAAAAATACTTTAATACGTGTATGTATATATTATGTTTTATTGCCAAAGACGTGTTTAGTAACAGAGAGGGTGAGAAAGTGAGAGAGAGAGAGAGAGAGAGAGAGAGAGAGAGAGAGAGAGAGATGATGTTAGTGGTTAAGTGATGGTTATAATGATGATTATGATAGTGATTATGGAATGGTTATAGTGGTGGTGATGATGATAATGATGATGCTGTAATGATCATAGTGCTGATGATAGTGGTTTTGTGATGATTTTAGTGATGATTGTGATGATGATAGTGACGTTGATGATGGATGTGATAATGACGATGATGATGATAGCGGTTATGTGATGATGATGATAATGGTTATATAATGATTTTTGTGATGATGATGACGATGATGATTATAATGATAGCAGTTATGTGATGAAGATTATAGCGGTTATAGCTATATGTAATGATCATAGTGATGATGATGATGATGATGATGATGATGATACTGGTTGTGATTATCACGTGATGATGATGATGATGGTAAGAATGGTAGCATTGATGGAAAGGAGATTTAGTTTCGAGAACCAATTAGGAAGAAGACCGTTCCTCACTGTGTATATCTAACCGGAAGTGCCGAAGGCGGAAACAGAAGCAAACAAAAGACGACCGGAAAAACGTTCTCTTTTACCTTTTTACCTTTTTTTTTCAAAGAATTTTCGCAGATCACAATTTGAGATTTCATTAAGGAAGCTAAGAGGGTGTTGTAGTTTGCGAAAATCACGACATCCCGCCGGTCATTCGTTCAACTCAGTCAGATAACAGACTTTTTAGTAGAGATAGTATTCAATGTATTAAAATTTCATTACTGAACTATATCTTTCAGTCATTGGTGGTTGAATTTACTTCAATTTGGTTTTGGCACGAAATAAAACCAGCAATTTGGTTAGAGAGATTCAATTTATTTATTTAAGCATTTGTTTGGTATGTCTCCTTGGGCATCTATCTTTTTCATTTCTATTTTATCACATCAACATTTGAGAAAAAGAGAAAAAAAAAGAAAAAGAGAATCTTTGCACAGAACATCTACAATATTTATATAGAGATCAAATTCTTTATTAAATTCGTCCGATAATTACCAAAAATGCCTCTGAATTTCTTTTTTCTTATCATTAATTCTAAAATCATCCAATTCAATCTTAAATTTGATTGGGCAATTTGCTTTAAAATTATATTACTCTATTAGCAAAGAATTCCAACTGGTTGATAGATTAAATACCCTGACAGTAAATTTCCAGTTCAAGGAGACATATTTTAAAAGATGTCTACCTAATTATAAATTCAATTAATTATTTTAAAGTTTCAATTAGATGACCTTTCATTTTTCTTTCTAGTAAACTAGTCATAATTTCTCCAATCACTGATATATATATATATATATATATATATATATATATGTTCTACTGAGTTTGTGATTTTATACTAATAGCATACCAAACAGTAAATGAAATTTGTGGGTGCGAAAAGAACTTCGAGATCAAATCTAAAAGCAGCCATCCAAGAAGATAGATTTCGGAAGTGGAAAGAACACAAAGAACTGCTTGGAAAACTCCTAAAATCAGAAATAATAATGCTCGAAAAATCATTAATAGCCATCGCGACATCAAGCTAGGATATTTTACGAAGGATGACCTCGATGACGTCCTATAATCAATAAAATGTAGAAAAGCCTCGACGAAATAACCACCCCCGAACTTTGAAAGACAAAGAAATTTGACTACATACTTTTTTTCTTCAAGAAATCCAAAGTATAATCAAAATAAAATAGAGAAACGGGCAAAAGTCTGCATCCTCCTCCTATTCCCAAGAAAAGGGACCTCAGAATCATTAAGTTATAACTCTTACTTCCATAGCTGATGAGATTTAGTTCTCTTCGCAATCGTATCCGACCCGAAGTAGAGGAAAACCTTAGGAAAAATCAAAACAGGTTTCGTAAAAATCGAACCAAAATTTCTCAGATTCTGACTGTGCATCGAATCGTTAAAGGGGTTTAAGCAATAAATCTCAAGGCAACACTATTGTTCATAGATATATCGAGGCATTTGACACCATAAACAAGAAAAGAGGGAACAAACACTACTAGCATATTCCAGGTGATCCATCTCTCAGTTAAGATTACAGAATCTGTTTTGGCAGTCAGTCATTCTAAAGTTTGTTCAAGTGACCACCCCATCTCAGGTGGCGCTGGACAAGTATGTCGTACATGCAAGGGAATCCAGTTCTATCAAGGATGGTCCTGTTCGAAACTTTCTGCCATTATTTGATATTTAATATACTGTGATTTGTATACCGTCCAGGCTTCCACGATGTACAGGAGTGTTGAGAGAGAAATAGCACGGTATACTGTCCATTTAGTTCTCAATGCGATGTCTCTATTGAACCAGACTCACTCCTTCAGCTGGACAAAGGCTCTGAAAGCATTTTACATTCAGAGATCAAGCTATGCATCGAGCCTGTTGTTAATGGCAACTATGGAGCCCAGGTATCTGAAGGTATTTACCTGGGCAAGAACCTGACTCTCTATCAATATGTCTTGACTAGTGTGATGTCGGAGGGGGATGATTCATACTCGATCTTATTGAGGTTTATTCTCAGCCCAAATGTCTTTGCAGAGTCCGCGAATTGCGTGATTATACCCATGGCGTCTTGGTGGTTGTGTGCCAGGAAGGCAGTGTTGTCTGCATCTATAAGCTCACGCACCAGGAGGCTTTTGATCTTTCTTACAGATTTGAATTATTTGATATTGAAAAGGTCTGCCGTCGGTCAAGTCCGTATCCATACTCCTAAGGTGAGTTAGTGAATGCATCAAATGTGACCATAGAGAGAGAAATTGAGAACTGAGGGGGTGCAAGGACACAGCCCTGTTTCACTCCGCTCCTAACCTCAAATAACTCTTTATTCATGACAAATTTGCAGGTGAATCGGAATTGTCATGTCTCGTTATTCCAACTTGACTTATGATCCGACACATTACAACTTCTTTTGATTCAGATAGTAAATAAATAAAGGATTGAACACAAAAAAGCAAATAAAAGACAAAAGAAAAATGCAAACAATAAGAACAATAAAAATAAACAATTTGAAAATAAGAATATATAAAGAATGATAGATAATAAAACAAAGGAATTTTTATTGGTCTATATATAAGTATAGAAATTTGAGTGGGAACGCTATCATTGCGTAGCGTTTCGTTTTATATTTTACTTACATTTCGAGTATCAAGAGGAACATTCTAACATCATAAACAAAGGCTTAAAAGCTTTTGCTTGTTTCCACAATTTTCTTTTCATGTGATTTATGATTATTAACCCAGTTGAGTCCTGTTAATGTTTTAAGTAAAACCGAAACGCTTTAGAGTCGTCTTTTTAAATGTCAATCTTTGACAGATTTTCTTGTTTTTTTTCAAAAACTTTATAGTTATTCATATAAGCATAAAAAGAAATGTATTCTTAAATTTTCAAATCTTGGGCAACGAGTAGCTCTGCTAGTATATATAATAATCCTTGCATCATGTAGGTGTTTTGCATTCCTGAGAATTCATTAAATGTGCGTCTCACTGGGAGATTTGCGTTGTTCGTCTTCAAAATGGAGGTAGGTTAAAGATTATCAATACAACAAAGAACAATCGTTATTTAAATAAGACGGCTTCATAAAAGGTTATACAGCAGGGCATGATGGGAATTTCCGGTCTGACGTCAATTTATATATCTGAAGCTTATTAAGGAGCTTTTTTTTTTCAAAACTTTTAGAGATTCACTCGTTTCTACCCCTATACATGCGCATGTATTTATACAAATGCATAGTTGAAGTGTCAATTAGATGCAGATACAGAGTGCTTGGTCGTTCAATATGCCCCGGTGTGATTTGTCTATATTCGTTATAATCTATCTCTCTCTATATATATATAGAAAGGGTATTTGGTGTATGTGTGTCCGCATGAAACTACGAATATAAAAAATTACCGGTAAAATATATACTCACATTCACTATCACAAGATCTTGCGTTTAGCGGAGTTTAACAGGTTTGAATTCAGATTTCTTTCTCCTAGATTGGTTACCTAGCCATGGTTAAAGAGCCCAGTCTGCTCAGCTATTTTGCCCATAGCTGGAGCGAGAATTGGGTTCATACCCTTCTCAAGGGTATTAGCGCCATATGAAATGCAAACAGCTTCGTCCAGGAATTAAACTCGGGTCGACGAGTCCATTTCCTACGACTCTAACCATTAGACCACGCGCCTCCACTAACTCAGCGTATAAGTAGTACGGGGATATGTGCGATAAAGTGAGGAGCTGATGGTAGGTGTTGCGCTCCACTTCAGACGCCAAAAACAATCTCCTTGGTCTAGCGTGAGGGAAAGGGGGAATGATTACATTGTCTTGCCCATTGTAAATTTTCCCGCGATCTGTAAAAAACCTACGAAATGCTCGTGTGCACACACACACACACACACACACACACACACACGATAGAATTACAAACTTATTCGCTCAGGTTATTTCCTTTTGCAGTCCATGTAGTCTAAAATAGAGTGGACTTGGCTCTTCAACCTTAGTTAGGCAACTAATATAAAAGAAGGAAAACTCTGAATTCAATCCTGTGAAATTCCGCTCAAGAAATTGACCATGCATCGCATCCTACTCGTATGGAAGGTTTGGTAAACAAATTTGCCAGAATGTTTGCGCTAACGGTTCGATCCTTATTAACGGTTATTTTTATCATTGTAAAATTGCAGTTTAAAGAATATTTTTCATTGGAAAATGTTTCGAATTCTTTCGAATTATGTCGGCATTTTTCTACTTGACAAATCTTTGCCACTTATTGTCCGTTTTACTCCCTAGGATTATCTAAAATTATTTGAATAGTGAGAGGTATCCTTTTTTTATATTGTTAACATTTTTATCAACATTTTCTTGAACTTGTTTTTAGCACAACTTCTCTAGATATAATAACCTCCGTCCATTCAATAAGTAGCATGAAGTTTGAATAAAGTAGATGAAGACGTGATTTTCTTTCAAAAAGACAATGCTATTTCTTTTTTCGTTTTTGCTGATTTCTTCGTCTTAATGGAATGGTTTCATTTTTAGTTAGATCAAATGCGATTATCTCCTCCCACTTCACCTACCTTCCCTCCCCTCCCTCTCCCTCACACACACTGTGCATGTTCTTTGCCGATCAGCATGGGAAATAGAACAGATTTTTTAAAAAGCCTGTAGAACAGGTTAATTAAAAACAAAACGTAAAGTCTTTCACCCAATTCCATAGAATGACATAGTTTTTTCGAGATGAGTTTTGCAATCAATAACAGGCGATTAGGCAAGTGCCTGGGCCATAGACGTTAGTGATATGATGAAAGGAATTGGCATATGTAAATATCCCGCGTCCTTGATCCGCGAATGGCATCCCCCCACCCTGTCTGTGATGGTCCTGAGGTTTCAATACCAAATACATTTTTTATGGGGGGTGGATTAACATAGACCCATGCTTCCTGGTTTTTAATTCAAGGGTTTTCTTTCTCCTAAAACGTTTAGAGCCGGTTTAGCTCAGTCGGTTGAGCGTCCGCCTAGGAACCACAAGATACCTGGTTCGATACCGGCAGATGGATCTGTGCGATAAAGTAAGGAGCTGATGGTAGGTGTGATACTCTACCCCAGACGCACAAAACAATTTATTTGGTCTAGCGCTAGTGAAAATGGGATAGACTACTTTGTTGACTGGCTGATACCGACTTTAGGCGATCCCGACGACTTTACTTACTTACCAATACATAGTCAATGTGTTAAGCACAAATATTATTCATATATACTTACATTTTACTTTCCAACGTTTAGGGTCGGTTTAGCTCAATCGGCAGATTCTCTCTCTCTCACACACACACACACACACACACTAATACCGTCACAAACATGTTATATCAAGTAACTTCTTTTTAATACTATTACTCTGTTCCTTTTTCTACCCCCCCCATCCTTTGAGATTGATTCATGTCGTTTTCAAGGGCATTAACACAAAAGTGAAATACAAACAGCCTTGTCCAGAATTTGAACAGAAATCTATTCACTAAGATAGATAAGCATTACCCCACACGAGAAATCGGATCTAAATATTAGGGATAGACAAGGAAAAGTCTCTTATGATACCTCCACTGCTTTAATGGAGATACCTCATTCCAAATTAAATCCGGAGCTGGAGTCCCTAAGGTGGTGTAATGCTGAACTTTCGCACTATCCAGCAACTCCTGTGACACTATCGTGGCCAAACTGTATTTTTTGTCTTTTTTTGCCTTTCCTTCCGTCAGCAGTGTGGATAGGTGGAACCTGCAGCTGGGGCGACAGCTCATACTCCGTATGATCTCACCCATTCTACGTGGTTTTATTTATTTACCTCGCATTCATTTATATGCGGGTATGAGACAAGATCATTTAATGTGTCACTACTCCCGAACAGGTCATGCAATGGCAGTCACAAAAATGCGTATATCCCATCGGTATTCCCCATCAAGGGGAGGTGGTGCTCAGGAACTGGGCAATAAACCTAGCCCTGTCCCTTTAAATCAAGGAGACAGGTGTTGCCTATGGGGATGGCCTCCTGGGATCACGCCGTTAAATATTTTACCGGTCCAGAGCCGAAGCGACTGGACACAAGTAAGTCTACGTGTTTTCACATTTTTGGACACGACACCATAGTCTCTAGTAGACGGATGGATAGCGAGGTGTGGGAATTGAATTCTTTTACATTTGTATTAACATTTTTTGTGTGGTTGTTTCTTAAGTGTTTGTTTGAATATAGTTATATGATTTGTAGTATTCTTATCTAATACAAATAATCAATTTGTAGATGAAGATGTAGAAAAGCTGCAGGCCTCAACAAACCCCACCCCTGAAGTATGGAAGAAGAGATTTGACTACATATATTTTTCCTCTAAGAAATCCAATGTATAATCAAAATATAATAGAGAAATCGACGAAAGACTGCATCATCCCGTCCCCAAGAAAGGGGACCCCGGAATTACTAAGAATCACAGAGTTATACCTCTTACTTCAATAGCTGCTGAAATTTATCATACCGGTCTTCGCAATCGAATCCGACCAGAAGTAGAGAAAAAACTTTGGAAAAATCAAAACAAGTTTCGTAAAAATCGAACCACAATTTCTTAGATTCTTACTGTGCATCGAATCGTTATATGGTTTCAAGTATTCCTATCTAATATTAATAATTATATGTATTTAAGTAATTATTCCTATTTAATGATTGTCATTTGTTTGCACTATCATATCGTTTCACGTATTTGTATATAATACTATAAATGGTATAATTTATAATACTATAAATTCTAAATAGATTTATTTGACACAAATTGAACGCAAACATGTACTACTTCGCCGAGCCAAAGAGGACCTAGGACTAATGGAAACAAACCAGAATTCAGCATTCCACCGAGCTCCATAACTGGAGCCTCAACATCAGATGCAGTTGGTTTTACCTATGGCATGTCACTTTCGGTGTAGTTTTCTGTGTATGACGTTAAACTGCGTCTAGTTGTAAAGTTCCAATTCTGGAATCATGGAGAGTGTGGAGTACCCCTTAATCTCCATTACTCCCAGGTCCTCTCTAACCCAGAGTGGTAGTACCTATTAGAGTTCCAACTATGGGAGTTTTGAAGGAAAATTGAATACTCATCAAGCATGAATTGAAGAAAACGTCTTCGGCATGAAATAACCCAACAAGAGTTGGGATGCTGTAAAATCTAATAAACCAAAGTATATTTGGTGATATGATTAGGTGCAGTAGGGGATGCAGTCGGCCTATTCTAAGCCTCAACGGACCGAAGTTGAGACCGAGCCTTTTACATGCGTTGATGACAGGTCAAGCTAATCCGGCAGAGTTGCTGGGAAATAGAGGCGCTGTTTTATCCGGTCTGGCAACGTTTCTTAACTGCATCAATCCTCTTTGGGCTCTCGTGCCTTTACGGAAAGCTAATCACCACGTTTCCTCTATCTGGAGCTGTCTACCTTTTCCGGTTATCTTGCAAGGGCTTGCCTTGTATGAATGCGTCATGTATCAGTTACTTTAGGATCCAAATGGTTTGGTATACAACACCCACTTCCTGCTCAACGAAGCTTTACTTTCTTCAGAATGGTTTAGAGATTGAAAATGTTTAGCACGAAGCTTTGACATGCAAACCACGTGTCCTGCCTGGCTTTTGCTGGTCGATTTTACGGCATGCCAACCCTTGTTGGGGTATTTAATGCTTAAATCTGTCTTTCTTGCAAGAAATTATATAGTTTCAAGTAACTAATGTTTGTTGGCTGGTTGGAGGATTTTACGGAATGACAACCTTTCTGTTGAGTTGGGAAAAATGCTGTGAAAAAAGAATTCGTTTTTACAAAGAAGCTAAGAATTAAAAGTGGGTTCTTATTTGTAGTTATGTAAAAGTATAGGTAGGTACAGTTTCATATTCAGGACACGCTTAAGAATTATGTAGATTTTGAAGATACTAACACAAGTTATGACCTCAGTTTCAGATCTTTTAAGTTTACTAAGAACGTTTTCTTGTTTGGTTTCGTTTCTTTGTTTACTGGCGTTGGTCTATCTATGAGTATAAGATGTACACAAAATCGTCACTTCTATTTATGGAATTTTCCAACAACACCAGGTACTTCCGGTAGAATGAGATACGAGTATAGATAGCATGCAACTGTCCTGAAATCAATTGCTGGTTGAACTTTCTGCCAGTAAGACTTATCTTTTGGATTAACACCAGAGGAACACTACAGACTTGGACTTATACATATTACAAGGTTAACTATAGATTTGAACTCGGGGGATCAGGCGGTTCATACATTACCCAAGGGTATTAGTCTGAACGTTAATATAATAGCAGCGACTGGGGTTCGAACTCGTTTACTACGATATCGCAGTCCAGCACGTTAATCACTACATCAATTTGTTAAACAAATCACATATATATATAATAAATCAGAAATATTCAGAGCTTGTCCTCATAGAAAAAATTCTTATTAAACTGGGAAAACAATGACAAGATAAGCCACCTTAAAAGATAGAAATATTTTACAAGTGTTATTTATAACATCATGCACGCACGAGGTGTGACACGCAGATGAATAAATCGCTCTACATAATAGATATTCATTTGGATGTCATTGTCAAGGCGATTTGTCTGATAAGAAGTATCTAATACTTTAAAACCAGTGGCAACAAAACCATTGAATATATATATATATATATATATATATATATATATATATATAAACTAGAATTAAATAACCTTTAAGTGTTTATGTACTGTTAAACACTAATCAAACAAACATTTAAAAAACCATGAGGTGGGAGTAATTCGACATGTCCCCCACCCTCGAAGACCTGACAAATCATGAGAAATACACAGCCAATCAGAAGATACTTTGGCCCGTCGGATATTTTGACATTTGAAACTGGATTATTTAGGTGACATTTTTTATTCATGGATGTGACTTTTGAGGGAACGGATGAATGGTGATACTTTTCGGGATCACGTTCATTAACCTCAATTTCACGCGTAATAATCAAATCTTACATAATTAACGTTAAATGAATAAACAGGCAAATCGATTGAACTAACAAAAAAATGTCCATCCTTCTTTCTTTTCTTTTTTTAAAATAAATAAATGAATATTAAATTCCAGTTTCGCTTTCTCTAATTTAAGTAAAGGCAAATTACACACGCATCTCAATTTAACTACCACAGCTTCACGTGATGTAAATTATCTTTTTCTTTCTCCTTCTCTTCCTTCTTTTATTATTATTATTATTATTATTATTATTATTATTATTATTATCATCATCACAGCTTCACGTGATTTAAATGGCTTTTCCTTCATCTTCCACCTCCTTCTTCTTGCCCCCATCCTCTTTCTTCCTCCCCCCGTTCAATCATTCGAGCTATTTTAATTTTCATGTTCTAGTCTAGTGGATCACCTTTCCCACCCAGTCGTGCCTAGTATTGTACGCCTTTGTACTAGTGTGCTGCATTCGCTTATTATATGTCCCATCTCCACACATTCTACACTTACTATTCTGTTGCGTTTTATTTATTTTTGCCTTTATATAATTTGTTCTTATGGTATTGTCTTGTCCTGCGATTATAAGAGATTCAGTTTCTCTCTTGAGGTGTCCTCCTCTTAGCCATGTCCACATCTTCTGGTGTGATATCTCTTCAGTTTATCGCTTGAAATGTCCATATAGTTGTTTTTCTTCACATTTCTGTTTTCTAGTTTGTGATGTATTTCTGCTTGTTCATATGATGCAATTGCTTTTGCTGGCTGCAGCCATTAGTTTTTCCTTACTTTTATTAGTGTATATCATTATTATTATTATTATTATTATTATTATCTTTTCGCTTTTTCTATCTTTTGTCCTATTTTAGAATGAAATTTTCTTCCCTGTAATGTCGCTTATTTTATTTTTATTTTGTCTTTCAAATTTCCCCAGTTTTCATTTCTCTTATTCTATTTTCTTTAAATAATACTACGAAAACTGAAATTTTATCTATTTCTACTTCTCACCTAATTCTGCTTTTTTGTATAATCTTCTTTTCTTTCTCTCCTAATTATATTCTTCTTCTTCTTTGTCTTCCACAATTCTGTCTTTTCTTTTTTAATAGCTTTAATTAATCATCTAAAGTGCACGGTCCGATAATTTTATTCCAGCATTCTCCACGCCGTTCCACTCTTTCCTTCGATTAATGATTTCTTTTTTTTTCCATTTTAAACATCACAATTTCATTTGGATTCATTTTTATTTCGCTATTTATAATTCTTTTCTTTTCTTCTGTCAATTCTTTTTCTCTTTCTTTAATTTCCAGATTTTATTTCTACATTCTTTTCTTTTCTTGTTTTTCTCTTTCATTTAGTTTCTTTATTTCATTCATTTTTCTTTATTTTTGTTTACTTTCTTATTCTATAATTTTCTTTCAATTCTTTTTCTTTCTCATTTCCAATTCTGTCTCTTTCCCCTTCTTTGTTTTTTTTTTCTATATGAGATTGTATTTTCCTATTTTTCTTGTATTTTTTCTTTTCATTTAATTTCGTCTATTAAGAATCGCAACAGTTGTTAAGTTTTGCTTAGATATGGCACACAGGCCTCGGGTTCCTTACAGTGTCGGCTATTGCTTAAGTGGTCACCCTTCTAAGTAGTGAACAACCTAATAGCTCTTAACTTTGCAGTAACCGGTGTTTTCAGCGTGACTTGACTGTCAAGGAAATTATATCTTGTTATTTACTAGGCTTTGCCTTGATATGACACACAGACTCCAGTCTGTTTACAATACTTGATGTTTCTTAAAGGGTCATCAATTTATGTATTGAACAGATTTATCATTAATCATTTATCAGTGATCAAATATGAACCGGTTCTTTCAGCATGGCTTGACCTTAAAAGGTAAAAATATTCTAACCGAATCAAGAGTTCTTTTGAGGCACGACAGCAAAAAGAAGTTTGGTTGGTTGGATTTTATGGCCTGTCAACCTTTAGATAATTTTCTTCTTTTATTTATTCAAGTGGGGTATTAACATTTTTAGCCATTTTAAAACTCAGTCTTTATCTATTTAACACATAGATAGGACCCTAACAGGTACTACCACTCCGAGTCAGAGAGGAATTAGGGGTAATGGCAATGAAAGTGTACTCCACACTCCCCAGAGCTTCAGAATTGGGACCTCACCACTAGATGCAGTTTAGCGTCATAGCCAAAACACTAAGAACCCTCAGCCACCATTTCTAATACATATATGATGAAAATGGTTGAGGGTTTGCTAAAAGTGAAATACGATCGGAACAATTATATAGGTGCTAGGGCTTGACTTACCATTGATAGGAGGGGGGGCTCTTCGATTGCTTATTTAGCCTAAATAAGGGCAGAAGTGGAGTGTTGTATGTCATAGACTGTTCATCCACCAGTATTTCATCTTTAATCAACAGGTAGCCTCATTGGGAGATGAAACTCGTCAGACACGAGATTTCTGTCCCAGTATATATATTAGGATAAGTAAAAGCGTATTCATCTTAATTCAATGAATTTCTCTGATGAGAATTGACCGAAAAAAGAATATTTATTTTAGATTATACATCTAATTATAAGGGTACCCTAACTTTCTTTTTAGAAATTTTTTTCCATCTCTTTCAAGATGAATACGCTTTTACGTGTCCAAATAACATTTTGTACTGCTAAGAAACGTTTCATATATATATATATATATATATATATATATATATATACTTTGAAACTAGTGATGATATTTGAAAATGTTTTAAATAGATGGATAAAGCAATTTATATTCTAAAATGCTTAAAATAGATAAATAGAATATTTTTTATTCTAAATACATTTACCAAACTTAAAAGAAATATTTTCAAAAAATAAACCGCCACTGTTGCTTAGAACTCCCTTGGGGATTAAAACAAAACAGTTACTTTAACAGTTACATTAACATTACTTAAACAGTTTTAATAATGAAAGACACACATACTTTATCTTGACAATGGTTCCGGATACGAACCGAAAGTACTTGGTCAGTCAAAAATGAGTCTTCCGGGGAAATCATTAATGCTTTTCAAGATTGTAAGATCAAAATAATTATTAGGCTGCTTTAAAAAAAAAAAAGAATAAAAGACTTTAAAATAATAAAGATTCTGTGTTGTTAAATAATATATATATATATATATATATATATATATATATATATATATATATATATATATATATATATATATAAGTGCTTACGTATAATATTAATGAATTAACATATATATATATATAATATATATATAACGTGATTTTTATTAAACCAAATACTTTAAATATAAATAAGTAAGCAATTCCCTGTCCAATTTGCAACTGAATTATAATCTTTTAATTCAGCGAATTCTTGATATAACAAAGATAAACGAAATTAAAATCTTCTCTTTTTTAATAGAAACAATGATATCTCTATAGACTGTTGTACAATGGAAACCAACGATTTCGCGGTGGTCTAGGAACTTATAAAACACTACAATCAGTGAATATATATATATAATATATATATATATATATATATATATTATATATAAGATTATATAATTGATTGATCAATTGATTGATTCATCTTAACGGCATGTCAATGAGTATAAGGTCATTTATGCCTAGAGGTTAGGGAATACCGTTCCAGTTGATTACGAATATTTTAAAATGAATCAATTTGACCCATAACGGCATGTCAACCAGTATAGGATCATTTATGCCAAGAGGTTAGAAAAGGTAAAGAAAATAGAGTCAGAAGGGTTAAATCAAGATTATTATAGTTTTTACATATTGAACTATTTTGCAATATCTCTTAAGTAAACATATCAAACGTTATAGTAATTAAATTATCATACTTATATATATATATATATATATATATATATATATATATACCACATTTCTGCACGAGTAGGATGTCACACAAGGTCAATTTCGTAAGCTGAGTTTAACAGGTTTGAATTTAGAGTTTTCCTTCTAGACCGGTTACCATAGCAAGGTTAAAGATCACATATTGACCCATAGCTGTTGGGGAAAATAGTTGGATTCATACCTTTCCCAAGGGTATTAGCGCTATGTGAAATGCAAAAACCCTTGTCCAGGATTTGAACTCGTGTCGCCACCGTGTCCATTTCATACATCGGTAAACATTACACCACGGGTTTCCAAACAAAAGAAACGATATAATTCATCGTCACATGATGAGCCTCGAATTTCCTTCTAAAATCAACTGAGCGGAAACAAAAACGTATGAAACTCCCTGTGCGCATGCGTGCATTGAGATTTCATCCTGCTGACAGGCAACCAATGACGTCACGTATATTTTGTCCCGCAAATTATTGACTTGTTTTAAGCCATGTTGAGAAGCCGTTGGATAATGTGAGGATAGACAAAACAAACAAATAAAATATGGCGGGCGATGGGAATTTTACGAACCGTTTACTTTTAGATGAGAGCTTGGCATCTATTTATGAAAATGTGTCTTCCAATGGAAATACACCTATGGACATCTTTTATTTTTATTTTTATTTTATTTCTTTTTCTTTTCTTTTTTTCTTTTTTTTTTTTCTAAGTCAACCCTGTTGAGTATTGTTTGCTATTCAATGAATATTTAAGATCGTCCCAACTCATGGCAATTCCTATTCTGGTCGGCTGTGCAGACGTCTTTTTTTTCCTAGAAACTTCTGCTACTCAATGTGTGGTGCCGATGAGACCAAATCCTTTGTTCTGGGATATCATGAATAGCAAAAGAAAAGAGAAAACTCCTGATATGATAATTATAATAGTCATCACCACAAGTTGAACAATAAAAGTATAAGTAATACATTCAAAGTAGAATTATAAGTACTAGCAGGACGCGCTAAATCTCTACGAAACGAAATAAAAATCAAGAAAAAATATCTTCTGTAACTGACAGTTTCAGTATTACAAATAAAACAAACATGTAACTTTTTTTCAATTCATTTTAATTTATGTTAATTTGTTTCCTTTTTAAAATTGGGTGAAATAAAATAGGACAAATAAGAAATCTGCGATTAAGCGACACCAGATAATCTTGATTCAGATTTTTGTATGACATCTTCAACAGTTTGGATGATCTCATTTTTAACTAGGTGTTTGTAGGATCATAACGGACGGAAGATTTAGGAACATGTGTATTAATATATAGATTGTAAAGTTTGAGTCTTTCAACTTTTTTTATTCATCGTCTTCAGTTTTCTATAATCTACTCTTATTTTTCTCCAACCAACTAATCATAATTTATGTATTACTACAATTATATTTTCATTGCTTCAAAAGATATTCCATTTTTTCTAGTCTATTTCTCTTTTACTTTTTGTTCTTCTTTTCTTTTAAACCAAAGAATAAAACAAAAGTTCGTTCTTAACTCCAAAGGCGTCGATTAATGCCACTGAAAAAAAAAAAGAATTCTTGAGAAAATTGCACCAATTTAATTCCTGTCAATTTAATGGGGTAAATGTCTTGATTTATCGTCTATTCATTTTGAAAGGTTCACCAGGAGACGAAACGAATATCTAGCGTATTCTCTTGGCTTTATTGATATTTCTTATGGCGATAGATGTAAAGGAATCTCACATAAGAGAAGTTTACAAGAGAAGACTGCAAAAGACCGGATGATACAATGACCTAAGTATTCAGACTCGAACAACCAAAATGAAATGAATAAATCAGTATATAATAATAATAAATTCTTGAAAATAGCACAAACTTTGTGACTATAACAACCAACAAGACGCATAAATTCCTATAAATCAGTGTTTACTTTCTTATCTAACAAATAGCCAAAATGTGAAGACTATAACAAACAAGATAAAGACAACAGTTTGAATAAATCAGTTTATAATAATGATATCACATAATCCCGAACAGAATTAATGTTAATAAATAAGAAAAGGACATGTCATGTAGTGGAAATTAGCATCTCGGCGGACAAAAGAGTGAAAAATGAAAGAAAACGAAACGATTAACAAATACTTGGATTTTGCCAGAGAATTGAAAAAAGTTAAACATCAAAGTATGTTACGTAGCGGGATAACTTAAAGGAATTGTAGATCGTAAAAGTTATTAGGAATCAAATTGTGTATGTGACATGACATGACATCTAATTGAAGGAGTACGTAATTTCTATACTTACCTGAATCAGATTATTTGTTTGAAGCATTTTTTTAATAGAAAATGGTATTTGTCTCCTTCCTATTTGGAAAGTCTGATGACGTAACTAATTCTAATCTAATGAATAGAAAATATATAAAGATAAAGTAGATTCCAATTAAAAATTGATTTTAAAAAAATCATTATTCACTGTGGAGAAATAATAAGTGGTGTTGGGATATTTTAACTAAAACAGGTTTAATGTTTTCTAAGGAAATTATTATAGAACTCTTACAAAGGATTATTCTTAGATTGTAAAGAGTCGTTAGCAATTGAAGTTTTATATTTTGTAATGCAAACCAAAAGATAAGTTATCTCTACTTTTGAATATTCACTTATTTCAATCGTTATTTTTATTATTCTTTCATGCTTCAAAATTATCCAGTACATTTATTTTTCATTTAACCTTGTCAAATAGCGTATGAGTAGCACAGGGATCTGTGCGGTAAAGTAAGTAGCTGATGGTAGGTGTGGCGCTCTACCTCAGATGCCAAAAAACAATATCCTTGGTCTAGCGCTAGTGAAAAGAGGATAGACTCCCTCGCTGATACCGACTTTAGGCCGTCCCGACGACTTTACTTATATATATATATATATATATATATATATATATATGAATAATCCAAAGTTTGAGTGAAGAAATCTTCCTTTCGGCGTAGTCGTAATTTACAGAAATCAATATGCCCTCCTATTATTAGAGTCACAGAGCAAAAATATATGAAAAATAACAAAGAAAAGTTAGAATGAAAGCATAATAGACTATTTCAGGAGATCTAGAGGACTTGTTACCTTTCGGTCTCCATCAGTCTATTGTGCTTTCATTCTAAATCTTTTTTCATACATACATACATACATACATACATATATATATATATATATATATATATATATATATATATATATATATGAGAGTTTTAGGTTTTTCTTTTTCTTTTTTTTTTTAATTCTCTTCCTGGAGGTGAAATTCCGTTTTCCGTAGATCGTCTTTTTTGAAAGTTTTTTTGATTGTCAGTGCTTTTTTTCAATTATGTTGGATCACATTCCATCGGGTTTTTCAAGGATAAATCTTTTAGAAATAAATCTTGTCTTTCATTATGGAAACCCAATGTTCCCATCTATTTTCATTGCAACGTGTTCGGTTATCACGAGTTAAAAGACCCAACCTTTTTCAAGGAGATATTTCTTCTTCATTTACAAGGATCAAAAATATCTGGATTCAAAGAGAATACATTCTGCTAACCAAAAGTTTAACCATGAAAAAATTACGAAGAGGAGCGGCTTAAGCTCCTACAAGATTGAGTTCCCGCGCTTTTTGTTTTTAAATCTTTTCTTTTCTTTTACTCTTTTTTTTATTTTTAACGTCTTTCTTTCACTTCTCTCTCACATCTCCTTCCCACCACACACTATCTCTCTCTTTCTTTTTATATATCTATCTAAATCTATCCCTTTGCTCTTTTTTTCTTTTCTATCTCTATCCTTTAACTCGTTTCTATTTCTGGTGTATTTCTTTGTCCCTTCTCTCTCACGTCTCCTTCCCTTTCTTTATCTCTATTTCTCTATCTCTCTATCTATCTCTATCTCTATTTCTCTATCTCTTCTTTGACTCTTTTCTATCTTTGTCTTCTCTCTTTTACCTTCTCTTTTACGTCCCCTTCCTCTCTTTAACTTTCACATCATTTCCCCCCTCTCTCACTCTTTTCTCTCTCCCCCTCTTTCTTTCTCCCTATTATTTTACCATTTTCTTTCTTTTCTATATTTTCTTCTTTCTTTTCAATTTTCTAACACGTGCTCTTCCTCTTTTTATCTTCTGTCTTCTTTTACTCTTTTCTATGTTTGTCTTCTCTCTTCGCCCTTCTCTCTCCCATGTCCTTCCTCTCGCTCTCATTTGTATATTATTGTACTCTCTCTCTCTCTCATTTTTATATTATTGTCTTCTCTCTTCCTATCACTCACATCCCCTTCCTCTCTATATCTTTTTATTTATATTTTTCTTTCCTTCCCCTCTTTCTTTCTGTCACTCTCTTTGAAAGTCAACACCTATCCCCCTCTCTCTCTCACACACACACACTTCTTTTTATCTTTTATCTCTCTTTGTCTGACTCGCTTTTTTAAATCTCTCTATTATTTTACTCTTCTCTCTTTCCCTTTCCTCTCTCTTTGTCCCCTTCCTCTCTGTCTTCCCAATCATGTGTTCTCTTTCCCTCCCACACTCTTTCTATCATTCTCTTCGAACGTGTCCGCTAGAGGTCCCATCTCTCTTATAGTTTTATTACCCTAAACAAATGTTTACATCAAAATCCATGTATCATTAAATAACCGCAAATTCCAACATAGCATGTCTCTTTTCTTGGAAAACCTCGGATTCCTGCACGAAACCGAAAAAACAAAAAAGGGGTTTCAACGTCCATTTGATTGGACTGATGTAAAGATAAAGGAAATCTTTATTAAATATGGCAACTGTAAATTTGCAACAAACCCTGGCGTGTTTGTCGAGCAATAAAAAAAAAAGGCCAGAAAATCCTGACTTTCACGAAACTCCCTTGATTTATTAAGATTCCTTCTAACAAAAGAAAAGTGTATCACATGCCAACAAAGATAAACTGTCAGCTTTTACCAAAGTATCCAGTTTACCTCATCGTTAAATGCGACACATGAAATGAACATCAACATTCACAGAAATAAGTAATGCAATCACTTTTTTTTTTCTTGTCATTTTGTGAGAATGACATTACATTCAACACTAGAATTAAACCACTAGAAACGGTTACCCGGCGTCGCCTGGGTAGAATGGAGGAGGTTTTTAAAAAGTCTCGCAAATCCATTATTACTGAATCGCGAGTTGGATCCTTGCTGCGTGCCCCATAAAAATCCCCACATAAAAAAGACCTTGAGATAATCTGGCTTGGTGGTAGTGAATGTGTATATATATTTACTTTGTCATTGTTTTATTTTAGTAATTTTCTCCTGACATAAATACATATATCATATCAATAGTATAATCTTTACAATTCAGTGCCGTCCCTCACAATCTTCCCACCATAAGAACCTTTCATGAGCCCTCAAGTGACTCATCAATGCCGCTGCAGATCTACAGAGGTTGATGCAAATATGACATAGGAAGGAAATCCTTCCCATTAGATTAGATGATAAAATTTTATGCTTATACACCACCATGTGTCTGTAACATAGACCTTATACTCCCACCAAGAGCGGCGGCTAAATAACTTCTACCTTCGCTGCCTTAGACGTATACTGAGCATCACCTGGAGGGACAGGATCACTAACACAGCAGTCCTAGAGAGAGCTCAACTTCCCAGCTTATACTCTCTACTGAGACAACGTCGTCTCCGATGGTTGGGTCATGTACGTCGGATGGATGATTGACGAATCCCGAAAGACATCATCTATGGAGAGCTTACGTCTGGTAAAAGACAGATTGGTCGCCCCCAGCTGCGATTCAAGGATGTCTGCAAAAATGATCTCAGGTGCTTTGGCATTTCCCCTTCCAGCTGGAAAAATTTGGCTCAGGACCGCCCTCGGTGGCGGCAGAATCTCCGTAGACAACTGTTCATGTCAGAAGTCACCCTGATATAACACCATGAAGCTAAGAGGTCCAGAAGCAACAAATCATCGGAACATCAACATCTTCAGGGACAGCCTTCAAATGCAAAATCTGTGGTCGAGAATGTTTTTCAAACATCGGACCTCACAGTCACGGGAGGCGCTGTAACTTAAGGGGCACATAAAAACCTTATTATAGTCTTCCGAGACTGAAATGTCAATGTAATGTATCTTAAGACTAGAAACTGAGTTACAGACTTTGTTACAGATTGCACAAGACACATTGTTTCTGGAATGTGCATGAATTGTCCCTGATGAGATTTTCTAGTGTTGATTAACAAGAAGAGAACTTGTCATCTCGTGGATTTTGCCGTCCCGGCCGATCACCGAGTGAAAGTGAAAGAAAGCAAAAAGATAGGCAATCTGGTTAAACTAGAAATTATAGGAAGAATTGTGACCATAGACTACAGAATTGTTAAAATCAGCTAGAATACTCAGAAGAGATCTGAGGAGACTTGCTGGCACTTAACCTCCATCGGGCCACCGGCTAAGGCGCAGGTGAAAAACTCGAATAGAATTAAATAATAATAATAATAATAATAATAAAGCAGATTCACAGTCTACTCTCATGTGAGCTGTTCTATCTGATTTCTAGATAATTTTCTAGTTTATTTCTAATCATTACAATCTTTTTGATCAATTTCATTAGTTATCTTTAGTTGATTTTTTCTTTCTGTTTGTTCCTGTTTTTCTTTGTTACATTTCATCAAACTCCATTTTGTTGTCTTTTTAAACTTAATTCACAATCCCAATGATATCATCGCAACATCAAGAAACAAAAATCTTAAAACAAATTTAATTTTTTTTTTCAAAAATTAAAGAAAAAGTTTTTTTCCTGCATCATTTAGTCACAGGAAGCAGAGAATGAGAAAAAATCCCAAATCATACGATAATGTGTCGAAGCCTGTATATCTGTGGGCTCTCTGGTAGAATAAAATGGGGGATTTTTCCAAGGTGTAGCCGTGTTGCTATTATTGTATGGTTGCACAACTTGGACTCAAAATAATCTAAATTGTTTTTAGATGTTTTTTCAAATACTTAAAAAACCCTTTTCCAATATCATTTAGTCAAACGAAGCAGAAAATGAGAAAAAATCCCAAATCAAACGATAATGTGTTGAAGCCTGTATATTGACCTGCATGTGTGCCCTTTGATACAATAAAACCGGGTCAGTAGCCATGTCAGTATTAGTGTATGGTTGCAAAAGTTGGACTCTAACGAAACACTTAGAGAAAAACATCAGTTTGTCAAGTTCAGATGATAACCGTTAAGCTACACACGCCTCCTGTATCCCTTATTCTGATACTACATATTTCAAACAAACCTATTTGACCTATAGATGGACCCATATCAAGTACTACAGTAAGCGTAATGATAATGAAATGGGGACTCCACCTTCCTGTGATCTTCATAACTGGTGCATCAACATCGGATAAAACTTATTGTGATATCAAGGACACTGTTTTTGTTTTTTGTTTTTTTTTTGGGGGGGGGACTTCTCTGCAGGGGATACAACTGGTGTATTCTAAGTCACCCTAAATGGGCGTAATTTATTTTGTGGATAATGTAGTTGTATATTTTCCAGTTGGTTAGTGTTCGAATTCCAGTAAAAGCTAGATTTTGTGAATGCTGACTTTCAAAGCATGCACACACTCCAAGTTTATAAGATTGGCACAACGCTATACTCTTACTCTCTATCGAAAGAAACTCTATACTATTTGATTTATGAAATATTTGAATTGCTTTCATTTTTTTGCTTTATTTCTTTCAGATCACTACTTCTTTCTTTCTTGCATATCCATTACTTCTTTCTTTCTTTTTTTGCTTTCTTTCTTCTTTCTTTCCTCATTTCCAATTCCTAATTTCTTTCAAATTCTTTTTTTTCAAAATTCTTTCTTTCTTTCTTTCTTTCCAATTCAATCTTTTTTTGTTTCTTTGTTTTTGTTACTTTCTTTATTTCAATTTCTTAATTTCTTTCAAATTTTTTCTTTCAAAATGTTTTCTTTCTTTAGTCGAAATTACGCTAATAAATATAGCTGTGAATGCCTATTGGGGTGATATTTTCAAAACTTTTTAATGGTTGGGGATATACTTCACGAGAAATTTCTTTATTTGGGACCTTCGTATTCAAGCATAGTGATTTATATTACTTCCTAGATGGCTATGACGGCAATCGGCTATATATTAATACGCTTTTTCTTAAATATTCCGTTCGTTATCATCCCCGGTTAAAAATGAGACCATCTAAATTGTCCAAAATCCAATGCAAAAATGTGAATCCAGATTATGTCACTTAATGACAGATTTTTATTTGTCTCATTTTATTTCACCCAATTTTTAAAATGAAACATTCCAAATGGTCTTGCGTAGTTTTAATGTTCAACGTAAAAATAAAATGAATTTTAAAAAAGATATTACATGTTTGTTTTATTTGTAAGATTAAAATTGTGAATTACGGAATATACTTGGGTAATGTTGATCTAATATTGTCCCGGCCTCTTGCTTTAATTTACGCTATGTTTTAGCGAGTCAGCGTCAGGCGAATTTCCGGCCCAACTTCCAAGTCATGTTTTTGTTACTTTTTTGTCGACAAATTAATGTTGATATTCTATATGCCTTCCCCAGATTTTTATCGGCAAGTGAATGTAAATATTTTACAACCCCCCCCCTTTTAAGAAAGAGTAAGAGAGTTAAATTAAGATTATCATACTTTTTACAGCTTGAGCAATAGCTCTTAAGTAAACATATCAAACGTTGTACAATTGAATTATCATATTTTGGTATATTCACAGATACTGCCAGTCGCTATAATTTTCATAGAGCCACTACGGGATATAATAATTGTTTTTCAATTGTATATATGTATATATTTCCCATCTACTTAGAGCCATCTTTTATGCCTTATCCTGGTGTTTGCCAGCTAGACACACAAATCAATTAGTACTGAGTTCGATCCTCACCAGAGACTACAAACTTTTGGTAGAGTGCCAATTCCGTTGTGGGTTTTGTTTTTAGGGCGCCTCAGATGTAACGGTTATCAAGATAGTCTCGTAAATCAAATAGTATAGAGTTCGATCCTCACTGGAAGCCACAAACTTTTAATCGAATGCCAAATCTTTGCTCGGTTAGTTTTTTAGGGCACATCGCATGGTGTGATGGTTATCAATCTAGTCTCGCAAAATCAATGACTACCGAGTTCGATCCTCACTGAGGGCCACAAAATTTTGATTGAGAGCCAAATCTGTGCTTGGCTTAGTGTTTTAGGGAGCATCGCTTGCTGTAATGCTTATCAAGCTAGTCTCGCAAATCAATTAGTGCAGAGTTCGATCCTTTCCACAGGCTACAAACCTTTGGTCGAGCGCCAAATGTATTTTCGGTTTAGTTTTGTAGGGTGCTAAGTGTAATGGTAAACAAGCAAGTCTCGCAAATACATAAGTACTGAGTTCGATTCTCATCTGAGGCTACAAAATTTTGATCGAGAGCCAAAACTATGCTTGGCTTAATTTTGTAAGGCACCTTGCTTAGTGTAATATTAAGCAAGCTTGCAAATCCATAAGTACTGAGTTCGATCCTCACCAGAGGCTACACACCTTTAGTCGAGCACCAAATCTATGCTCGACCACGCGTGGTGTAATGGTTAGTTAACTTGTATCGCAAATCCTTGTTAGTGAGTGCAATTCTTATGGGTCGAAAATTCTAAAAGAATTTATACCGAAATTCATCTCGATTGAAACAAATTATGAAATTATATACATTAGACACTTCATGTTTTATACTTATCATATTACTTGAAATTAGATATCACTGTAAGACTGTCAATACATTATACTATGTAATATATATCTCCTTCCTGAATAGTATGTGTTATTTCTAATTTGTTATGTTGTAAAAGTATAGAAAATGGTCATTATTCCGTTTAAATTTTGCTTTTCTACCCTGGGTAGGTGTGCTAGTAATAAAATATAAGATAATTTGACTTATCTTTTGGTACCCATATACCCATTATATATATATATATATATATATATATATATATATATATATATATATAATGGCATATTTCGTTGAAAATAACAAACAAGAATTTAGTCTTTAGCTTTTTATTAGTCTTTTCTTCCTATAGAACTAGATATCGCGACTGTAGTTAAAGGCGGTTTAAAAACTGTCCAAAATTTCGATTGGTGTATTCAGAGTACGGGTATTTTCGACCATTTTTGGTAATCGTCGAGGACGTGAGTATTCCTGTCTTCTGGAGTTCAGGATATGTGTTTGTTTTGTCTTTTTTTTTTTTTTTTTTTTTTTGCTCTTGGAATATTTGATTAAGTGTGTTCAACACGTGCAGGTGACGTCATATGCGAACGCGTAGACCAATTGATGCTGTTTTGAATGCGTGAAGATAGCGGCCAATGAACCAGTGACGAGGTTGTAGGATTTTGCACTCGTGTCAGATACATTTCAGTCATCCCGCTCTTAAGGTGAAAGAAATTTTCTTTAGTGCGGAATGTTTATTCCTTATAAGTGATTGATTGATTGATTGGTGATCCCTCGAGGTCGGGGATGATGGTCTTCTGGTCTCAATCCACTCCATGGTTCCTTAGATGGTTGATAAGATACTTCGACCTTCACTGCGGACATGATGTTCATCAGGGCAGTACATGTCGAAATTGCCGTTTTCGTTCCTTCAATATTCATCGCCTTTCCTCAAACTCTACAGTTCGTTTGTATTCGAAAGTACCGGTGCCACCCCTGATTGTGTTTCTCCAGCACTTTATGTCCTTATAAGTATCGCTTCTAACTGATTAGGCAACCAGTCCAGGAGATTAAAAAAAACTGGATTCAAACCGGCGAAACTCCGCTTAAGAAATTGATCTTGTGTCACATTCTGCTCGTGAGGACAGGTTGATAAATATATATATGTAACTATAAGCGGCCGGGGTTAGCTCAGTCGGTAGAGCGTTTGGCTAGAAACCACAAGGTTCCTAGTTCGATACTGGTCCTCGCTAACTCAGCGTATGAGTAGCACAGGGATCTGTGCGGTAAAGTAAGGAGCTGATGGTAGATGTGGCGCTCCACCTCAGATGAAAAAACAATCTCCTTCGTCTAGCGCTAGTGAAAAGGAGATAGACTCCCTCGCTGATTGGCTGATACCGACTTTAGGCCACTCTGACGACTTTTTTTTTATAAGCGGCTACCCAGCATCACCTGGGTAGAAAAAAAAGGATTTGAAATACGTGGTATAATGGTTAGCAAGTTAGTCTTGCAGTATTTTAATTTTTAGATATCTTCGTATATAAATCAAATCTTTTTCATGGTACTATATATATATATATATATATATATATATATATATATATATATACTTTGTTGTTAATTTTTGTATTTACGTAGTTTTCTCCGGGCATACACCCATACATACTTACACATAACTGTTCTTTATATATTTATAGTTATTTACTAAGCTTAGCTGTGGCACAAGGTCAGAAGTATGGGGGCGCCCAATGAGAATAGACTCACTAACAACGGTCTGCGAATCTAGCTTCCTAACTATTACACCACGTGTATAGATATACATTTATTTATAAGTAAGAAAAATGCACCCATTACCCCAGTCATATAAATATAAAACTTCTCTACGTGTAAGTATGGCTTTTGCGTGTCTTCTGATCTGTGAGCAAAGATTTTTTTAATGTCTGATCGTCTATTAGAGAAAAGGCATATATTTTAGTAGCAAGAAAATTTGGTAGATATTTATGCAAGTTTGTGTAGGTTGGTTATTTGTCTCTGTCTGCAAGAAAGAAAGAAATGTTGAGTGGGTGTGGAAAGCGAATCCTGTATCAATAATACTTATCGCTAGTCTGACAAGTCGACTAATAACTATTTTCCAACATTGTAAAGCAAAGAGAGACAAGTAATGATAGATAGATAGAAATAACATTGTATATATAGAGAGAAAGAAACAAAGAGACAAACACACATACAGAGAAAGAGAGAGAGAGAGAGAGAGAAAGACAATATACATAGAAAGAGAAAGACATATGTATATAGATAGACAGACACACAGAGAGAGAGAGAGAAAGACAATATACATAGAAAGAGAAAGACATATGTATATAGATAGACAGACACACAGAGAGACACAGAGAAAGACAATATACATAGAAAGAGAAAGACATATGTATATAGATAGACAGACACACAGAGAGACACAGAGAGAGAGAGAGAGAGAGAGAGAGAGAGAGAGATTTATATATATATATATATATATATATATATATATATATATAGTGAAAAATATATACAGAGACATATATATATATATATATTTATATATATATGATAGAAAGCAAGATACATATGTAGAGGGAGAAAAAAAAGAAAAACATGGAAATATATACATACACATATATAAATGTTTATTTGCTAACACTTTTAATATTTACTATTCTCTATTATATCATACATATATGATATGAATGAGAGAGATGAAAATACATATCCAAAGACTTACATAGTACATCAGATAGAGATAAAATGTGAATGATCTGATTCTGATCGATAGGAACTGCGATTGATAGGTGCGAATTTACCTGTAGATAAACTTGTATATATAAATATACTTCCAATATATGTGTGTGTGTGTGTGTATCCATTTATATGTATACATATACAGACTTTCCACACGCACGTGCACATACATAAAGTCTCAGATACATAACCAAATTCTTGTGGCACGACTCGACAGATAAAGGAATAGACTCGCAGACAGACACACACACATGTGCACGTAAAGATTTAGATTATTAGAGGTTATTTTTACTCGTTAGATGTTTATTTCTAATGTTCCGACTTTTGCTTTTTGATTGAAACAAAGGAAAGAGAAGAAAAAATTTTATATTAAAGGAATGAAAAAAAGAAACGAAATAAAATACATGGATCATTATTTACAATTAAATTCTTCGGACAGCGTTTGAAATCACACCTCCCACGCCTTATTGTAATGCTTTGTCTCTTGTGCCTTTTACGTTTGAATATTCCGACTATTCTTGTTGATTTAAAATAATGGCTGAAGAACATTATTAGTGAAAAGATAATTTATATTAATTACCTTGTGTTCCTGTGTGCACAATTTTTATTCCAATATGAAAAGGCATTGCATCGCATTAATTTAATAATATTTCAATAGGTCAAGAGAGAACAAAAAGATGGGGGGGGTGCATTAAGAAATGATTGGTTCGAGAGAGATAGATAGAATCTTAATAGAGATAGATAGGTAGGTAGGTAGCTAGGTAGACTGTTATTAGATAGATAGAAACAAGGAAAGAAGGAATGGAGGAAGGAAGGAAGGACAGATAGAAACATAGAATGAGAAAGAAGGAAAGAACGGAAAGATACAAAAAAATAGAAACAGAATATAATTAAGGAAGGGGAGATAGATAGATAGAAACAAGGAATGGAGAATGCATTCATATACACATAAAAACTAAGAAAAAAGAAGAAAGGTAGGATAGATAGATAGATAGATAGATAGATACTAAGAAAAATAAAGATGAAAAATAGATATATATGAATAAGTGAGATAGATAGATACTAAGAAAAATAAAGAAGAAAGAATAGATATATATGAATAAGTGAGATAGATAGATAGATACTAAGAAATAAAGAAGAAAAGAATAGATATATATGAATAAGTGAGATAGATAGATAGATACTAAGAAAAATAAAGAAGAAAGAATAGATATATATGAATAAGTGAGATAGATAGATAGATAGATAGATAGATAGAACGATAAATTGATAGAAATTTTAAAAAAGTGAAAAAAGGAGATAGATAGAATGAACGATAAATTGATAGAAATAAAAAAAAAGTGAAGAAAGGAGATAGAAAACAAAGAATAAAGAAATGAGAAATAGACAGAATCAAAGACGAATATATAATCGCAAATAGAATCGAACAAAGAAAAAATAGATAAATAGATAGATAGAATCATAGATACATAGATAAATAGATACGTAGATTTACTGAAAGGTAAATAGGCATCTATTGCTAGATAAGATAAAGATGCGGATCCATAGATTGATAAGCAGACTGACAGGTATACAGACAAAAGTCAGATAGATAGAATCATAGATACATAGATAAATAGATACGTAGATACTGAAGCTAGATAAGATAAAGATGCGGATCCATAGATTGATAAGCAGACTGACAGGTATACAGACAAAAGTCAGATAGATAGATAGATAGACAGAAAGAAATATGTATTGATCGATAGACAGACTGACAGATATACTGACAGGTAGATAGACAACATACAGATAGAAAAGATAGATATGAAGAGACTAAAATAAAGAGGTTTTCGTGTTAGATTCCTTTTTCGTATTGGCCATATTGCAAGGTGTCAAGGTTGTGGGCAGAACCAGGAATGTTCACGTGCGCTCTTTCAATCTGCTTTTCAAGTTGTTGAGGGGGGTGGGTGGGGAGGTATGTGGTAGGACGTCAGGAGAGAATCATATCGGTTGTTCTGACAAGAACAAGGCGAGCGAAGCAAATATATTATGACTGGTGCACGATTTCCGATCGATTCGAAGCGTCCTGGCTGGAACAGTGACTCACATGCAGCCGGCAACGCCAGATAACGCTTCCGTTATTACACAATGAAAGATAAGTTAGGACGGCGAAGCTAGAATAGAGAGAGAGTCAATGAGAGAGAGAGAGAGAGAGAGAGAGATTAAGGGCGTTTTTTATAAGGAGAGTTCGAGGAGGAGAATGGAAACAAGAGTAAGACGGCAGAGTTGAGCAATAGGAGGAGAGTCAGAGAGAGAGAGAGAGAGAGAGAGAGAGAGAGAGAGAGATAGAGAGAGAGAGAGAGAGAGAGAGATAGAGAGAGATAGAGAGAGAGAGAGAGAGATAGACGGTATTTTTATAAGGAGGGTTTGAGGAGGAGAGGAAACTGGAGCGAGAACGAAGACGGCGGAGTTCGAATAGGAGAGCAATTGGGTGGGAGAGCAAAGACAGTAAAAGTTGGAATAGGAGGAGAGTCAATGAGAGAGAGAGAGAGAGAGAGAGAGAGAGAGAGAGAGAGAGAGAGAGAGAGAGAGAGAAATGGTGTTCTTATAAGGAGAGTTCGAGGAGGTGAGCAAATGGGAGGGAGAACAAAAACGGCGGAGTTGGAACAGGAGGAAAGTCGACGAGAGAGAGAGACAGACAGACAGACAGACAGACAGAGAGGTGTGAAAGAGAGAGAAAGAGAGAGAAATAAATGTTCTTTTTATAAGGAGAGTTCGAAGAGGAGAGGAAACTGGATCAAGAACAAAGTCGGCTGAGCAATTGGATGGGAGAGCAAAGACAGCGAAGTTGGAATAGAAGAGTCCATGAGAGAGACAGAGAGAAAGAATGAAATAAAGGGTGACTTTATAAGGAGAGTTCAAGGAGGAGACAAAATGTGAGGGAGAGCAAAGACGGCGAAGTTGGAATAGGAAGTTATTGAGAGAGAAAAAGAGAGAGAGAGAGAGAGAGGGGGGGAGAGAGAGAGAGAAAGAAATAAAGGTTGGGTTTATAAGGAGAGTTTCAAGGAGGAGAGCAAAGATGGGAGAGAGATCAAAAGAAAGATGGATTTGTAAGGAATGCTGAAATGGAAGGTGGAGAAGATGAGAAAGAGAGAGAACAAAAGAATGCTGGATTTATGAGGAAGGGGTGGGGTGGTAAGAGAGTAAATGAGAGAGAGAGGAAAGAAAGATTTTCTAGGAATGTTGATTTGGTAGAATAATAGATGCAAAATACAAAGAGAAGAAAATAATTGTAGAAGATTTGGGCCAATAGAAGTGTAAATGATAGAAAAAGAAAGACTTCCTTAAAAGAAAGACTTGTAGAGTGAAATAAAGTAAAGATAGTTTGATCCGTAAGAGAGAACCTTACATTCAAGGTGTGGCAGATATATCTCACACATTTTAAACTATCCTGAGTAGTGCAAGTGAACTTAGACAAGTTTGGTTGGTTTGATTTAACGACATCTCAACCAGTGTGGGGTTATTTTATGTTTTTCTTTGTTTGATTCATTTCTGTTGGTATTCAATGTTTTTAAAACTCAATTTTTAAACGCATTTTTAAACTCTTTCTCTGAATTTTTTTTCAAATGAGGCTTGATAATTTGGATTGTTCGGACTATTGTTCTCATCTTTATTGTTCTCTGTACAGCGTTTCGGTCGATGCGCCCTCTGGCCTTCTTCAGTTCCGTGAAGGACCCTGATTACTACAAAAAGGTTCCCGAGTTCAAAGAGAACGTTCAAGAGTCTGACAAGAAATACCTAAAGAAGGCCGGGGGGCACATCAGCCGAATCGTTGTACAGATAACAATAAGATGGGGTATATAGTCCGAATAATACACATTTTTAAACTGATTTTTCATCTATTTAACACATAGATGGCGCTTTAATACGTACTTGTACTCCGGGTCAGAGTGAAGCTGGGAGTAATCGATGGATTTCCAAGAAATCTTCATTTGGTAGAATAATAGATGAAAAGGATAAAGAGAAGAAATTAATTGTAGTTGATAATGAAAAGTGTAAATGATAAAAAAGAAAGACTTCCTACGAAGAGATGGAGAATGATGAGAGAATTCGATCCATAGGAAAAAAAAACATTAAATACAGGGTGCGGTAGAAATAACTCCTACATTATAAACTATCAACTGAGTAGTGTAAATGAACTTAGACAAGGTTGGTTGGTTGGATTTTACGGCATGTCAACCCTTGTTGGGTTATTTTATGTCGAAGACGTTTTGTTTTATTAAGTCTTCATGGGTACTCAATTTTTTAAAACTCAATGTTTTAAACATCTTTTAAACTCATTTTTCTCTGTAACCCATAGATGGGACTCTAACAGGTACTACCACTCCGGGTTAGTGTGGAAATGTGAGTAATGGGGATAAAGGGCTACTCCATATTCTCCAGAGTTTCAGAATTGGAACTTCACTATCAGATAGAATCTAACGTCACACCCAGAATATTAAGGCCCTCAGTCACCGCCTTCTACCACATATATGATAAAAAGGGTAGCGGTTTTCCATAAGGGCAATACGGTTGTGACAATCATATAGGTGCTAAGGCTTGGCGTGAGCAACCGATTGATCGAGTTGGGCTTCTCTGATTTCTCGTCTAGCTTAAGTAAGGGTCAAAGTCGGGTGTTGCGTGTAATTGACATATCAGCCACCAGGGTTCCATCCTTAAGCATCACAGGTCGTCACCCACAGCCAACAGATGGTCCCATTGGGTGGGATTACCCTCTGCTGAGGTGTGATCGGTATATTCTAAAGTACCAGCAGACAGGGCTGTGAACTTAGACAAAAGAAAATAGTAACTACATGTAGCCAATATCTTATTTTTTTTTCAGATATGATTACCGCCCTGTCGGTGGGGCGTTAGAATGCACCGACTGCAAACCCAATGGGGCTACCTGTTGGTCGTGGGTGGCGACCCGTGATGTATAAGGATAGAACCCAGGTGGATGAGCAGTCCATGACTTGCAATACTCCACTTTGGCCCTTTCTTAGGCTAGACGGGCGGTCGGAGAGGCCCCCTCCAATCAATCGGCTAGTCACGTCAAGCCCTAGCACCTATATGATTGATCCAACTCTATTGCCCTTATGTCAAGCCCCAGCCCTTTTTATCATATGGTGCTAGATGGCGGTGGCTGAGGGTCTACATGTCCTGGGAATGACGCTAAACTCTATCTGATGGTGAGGTTCCAGTTTTGGAGGTTTGGGGAATGTGAAGCACCATTGCTCCCTGGTCCACTCTGACGCGGATTGGTAGTACCTGTTAGGGTCCCATCTATGGGTTAAATAGAAAAACATGAGTTTATAAACAAAATTGAGTATCCATTAAGAATTAGTTTTATTTAAAAACTTTATCGGCATTAAATGACCCACTGAGGTTGATATGCCGTAAAACAACAAACCAAACCAAATCAGATGAGATATGATTAGTTACGCTTATGGCTTGGAGTAGCAATTCTTTTAAAGTTTGGCCAAAATGTCAGTGACATTAGGTCTTAAACTTCCATTATAATAAATACTAGCTGTTTATACAATGCATAATATAATGGGTAGGATTTATTAAACAATCACTAATAAGATATATTCATATCATATACGCATATTTACAAGCAAATACTAAAAACATACAAGCAGATACCAATATTTCTATACAACATTTACTTTTATACATTAGCCAGTTCAAAAACTTTACGACTAATCAGTAGGGATCTTACCGTGCATATGTGATCACACTCCTACATAGGGTCATTCATTTGAGCAGTAAGATAGTGTTGAATCAGCTTCCTTGTGATGATATTTTGGAGATTGTACAACAGACAGTTACAAATCTGAGCATTTTCTAAAGTTCGAATGCTTCGAGGTCTACCATGTGGTTTTTTAATCGATAAACCTTTGGGTTCTGAAATTTTCAACTCATAGCAGTATCGATTTTCTATGGGTTGAAAATTCTATCCTGAACGGCATCATTCCGATGTTATAAGAAATGAACACGAGCAGTTCTATAAGCCAACACAATGTGTGCACTGATCTAAGCCATGATTGTAACTAATCGTGTGTACATTATATATATATAACGGTAAACCTAATGAGTCAGATACACCTACTAATAGTTTCGCATAGTAGCCCATAAGGGTAAGAATCTGACTCTTCCAGATTCTTTCCCTATAAGCTACTAAACGAAACTATTAATAGGTATATCTGACTCATTAGCTTATTAGGTTTAACTTTAATATCTACTCTACCTAGGTATCGAGCACTTTTTACATTTCAGCTTTAGACAATCCTAATAGTTATATATATATATATATGTATATATAGCCAAGTGTTAGTGGATTATTTTCGGTTTATGTGTGTGTGTGTGTGTGTGTGTGTGTGTGTGTGTGTGTGTGTGTGTGTGTGCGCGTGTGTGTGTGTCAAAAAAGTATCGAGATTGAAGCTGTATTTACCAAGATAGGAATGAACAATAAATCTAAGTTAAGTCTAAAATCAAAACTATAGAAGAAAGCTCCAGTATCGAACCTCTGTTGACTCGTAGATATCCTGACAAGGAAAGTGTAAGCGAGGGGAAGTAAAGTAGATGGAATTGCCTTTTGTCAGTATTATCGTCTATTCCCTTTTCACAAGCACTAGACCAGAGACACTGTTTTTGCATCTGAAGTGAAACGCCACACCTACCATTAGCACCCACCTTACCTGTGCTGAGTTGGTGAGGGCCGGTATCAACCTTGCGGTTTCTAAGCAGATGCTCTACCGACTGAGTTAAACCGGGTCCTTAAGCAAAACCTGCAATTTACATAGTCACCAGTTATCTTGGCATGTCTGTCACCCGGCTGTAACTATACAGACACAGAATGACACAAGTGTCAAATAAGCGTACTAATATATGTACGACGTACTAATTTCTTCCTGTCTTATCAACTTGTATATTTTCACAAGTTGAATTAGTTATTATTCAGGAATATTCAGTAATGTCGATTGGTTGGTTGGGTTTTACGGCATGTCAACTCTTGTTGGGTCATTTTATGCTGAAGACATTTTTTTATTCATTCATCATGGGCACTCATTTTTTAAACTCATTTTTCTATTTAACCCAAAGATGAGACCCTAACAGGTACTACCACTCTGGGCCAGAGTGGATTTGGAAGTAATGGCAATGAAGGGGTACTCCACACTTTTAAGAGCTCCAGAATTGGAACTTCATTATCAGATAGAGTTTAACGTCATACCTCGGACATTAAGACCCTCAGCCACAACCTTCTAGCACATATATAATTTAAAAAATAGTTGGGGATTGCCATAAGGGCAATAGGGTTGGGACAATCGCGTAGGGCTAGGTTTTACGCGACCAGCTGATTGTGCGGAGGGGCCTCTCTGACCTCCCGTCTTGCCTAATGTAATGTTGGGGCTAAAGACGGTTAACATCTCATGACTCGAATGGCGGTCAAAATTCTACCTCCTTGTCTAACATATTTATGCGAAACAGCATTTTCAACGCTTACTAATATGATGGCCAAATACAGATCTAGGTTTGTTGTGCAAAGTGAATTGCGTGTATTTTTATCAAAAATATTAACAAGAATTGACATTCTTTGTGTGCCGTCCAATCTCAATATTACATTTAAATTTCCATATCTAGACAATATTCTACACGAGATATTAGGGTTTTATACATTTTAAACATTTTTGCCTCTTTGAAATAATATTTCTAACCATCCAGCCAATTATTTAATTTGCTCTAGATACAATAGTTAAATTATGTTTATCAGCTTTAAATGTATCATCAAATCCAACCCCTAGATTATATTTCTAATTTACATTTAGTTTGCTTTATATTCAACTTTATTGTTGTCGATCTAATACGTAATACTATACATTTTTCTGATGCATTTGTCCCGAGATGCAATTGTATGAGATTATGTTTCTCATTTCAAGTCTCCTCTGCAAAATAGCTATGTCCACGACATTTCATCATTTTTATCTGTCTTTTAAAAGACTTTATAGAGCTTTATTTCTTTTTGTGTGGTCTTGGGGTTTTTTAATTTTATTTTGGGGGATTTTGTTTTTCGTTTCATTGTATGAGTTTTCTCAATATTCTTCCGTTTATTGGCCTTTATTGTTCAACTGTTACAAAAAGTTTTGTTCTTCATTCTCTTTGGTTGTGTGTATTTTGCAGATCTGATTAAAACGACCATCTTCCTCCTCCTTTTTCTTTTACATGAAGTCAGTCGCTAAAGCTTAGTACAACGTCATTAATTTCCGCTATTTCGATTCATCAACTTATATTCAAGTATATAATAATAATAAGTAGTATGACGATGGTAGTGATTGTACAATAAACATAGAGTTATATATATATATACTTATTGTACAATCACTACCATCACATACTACTTATATTGTACAAGCACCACTATTGCCACAGTCATACTACTAATTATTATTATTATATACTTGAATTTAAATTGCTGAATCAAAAGAACGGGAAATTAATGACGTTGTATCTAGTAGTAGTATGACGATGATGGCGCAATAAACATAGAATTTTAAAAAAAAATATATATATATATATATATATATATATATTACTTAACTATATGTTTGTTGTACAACCACCACTACCACCGTCATACTATTACTAATTATTATCATTATCATTATTATTATTATATACGGTCTGTGGATTATAGATCGAGTAAATTTATTGTAAATAGATTTCACGGTGCATTTATTTCGACTCGTCTAATTTTTTTTTCTTTTTAATCAAAGCAACCACTTGTAAATGGCCTAAAATGTCTTAACCTAGTTCTCATTTCTTTTCCAATCAATTCTTCAAGATTTATTTAAAGTTCTTTGTCTTGTATTGATTTTTTTCAAAAGCCGATTGTAGTGCGGCAACTGACTACAAATGCTAAGTACCCAGTAAGGACCATACTCCTTATCATCATCTACGTAACTCTCACTCGTTCAAACCATCCACGGGAACCAAGTGAATATGCATTGACAGAGGCAAAAGAACACATTAGGAAGAAAGAAACTGTCACACCAATCATTCAAAGTAAAAGGATTGACAAAATTCCACCAGTCTAGGAGAATGACAATTTTGAAAATCAGCATTTAAATCCAGGCTTTTACTTGGACTTGAACGTTGGTTGCTGGTGCTGATAGGAAATATATAACTATCTACAGATTTATGTTATGGAGGCGCTTGGGCTAGTGGTTAGAGTCGTCGAAAATGGACTCGTTGATTCGAGTTCAATTCCTAGACGAAGCTGTTGGCATTTCACATAGCGCTAATATATTCTCCCTCCAGTTATGGGTTAAATAGTAGGGCAGACTGGGCCCTTCAGCCTTGGGTAGGTAACTGAGGTCGGTCGGTCGTTGATTGGGTTTGTGGCAACCCTTGATGCACCAATTCTTTCCTATCAACTGTGCCAAAAAGTGTGGATGGTCCAACACAAGCCTTCACCACTATAAACAAATCACTGTGTGGATGTTCATTGTATGAACACTCATACATCGATCAATGGGAGAGTCCATCATGTTTGGTGTATTTTTACTGAACCTAGCTTGGTCCAAAATAAGACCATAAATCCGAGGCCCACAGTGCGGATAGAATCCACAATGTTGGTAATGTTTTACGAAGATGTCTTCCTAATAGAAGCTACCAGGTGTTAAGCTAAGCCACTAAAGCTAAACACCCCTTCCTGTCCATTACTTCATCCTGACTATAATTATTTGAATCTATAATTGTTAGCTAAAGATTGTTATTTGTTACATAAAACCATATAAATATGAGCAAATAAATGACTATCATTAAATAGAAATTATTACTCCAAATTATTAATACTATATAACTGTGTACAAATCATTTTTATTAGATAGAAACAATACCATACAACTGCGTGCAAATTATTTGTATTAGATGAGAATACTTGATACCATATAACTGTAAATCATTTGTATTAAGGATATCTGCTTTAAGATGTAATTGTTTACTAGGAATTATCATTTGTTACTAGAAACCATCAAAATGTGTGCAAACAAATGTTAAATAGAAATAATTACTTCAAACCATATAATTATTAGCATTAAATAGTAATACACGAAACCATACAACTGTGTGCAAATCATTTGTATTAGATAGGAATACCATTATCATATAAATGGTTTACAAAAAACCCTTAAGAGGTTTTCTACACAGAAAATGTATTTATAAACATACAATGATCGCGATTTCCTAACCTCTAGGCATAAAATAATCCTAGACGGTCTGGCATTCCGTTAAAATCATTGAGCCAATCAATAGCTCATTGACTAAACCACCCAAGACCAATTTGGAGAGGAAACGTCGAGGAGAATTGTGTTGAAGCAGCTCTTCTGGTGGAGAGGGTAATTCCTAAAAGTCATCATTTATTTTTACAGGAACAGCAAACTGTAATAATAGTGAGAAATGCTCAAGTATTTCAGTTATTATCGAGAGCTTCAGGCATGCATTTGTATATGTTAGCGATTGTGTGTTTGTCTTTACATAGATGCAGAGAAATGGAAGGATTGGAAGAGTAAGGCAGTTTTAAGAAAAACATATGGAAATTATCCTTTATTTTTTTTTTTAATTCCCTTGTTTATTTATAAACCCTATCGGCATTTTACATCAATTGCCGGAAACATTCATCCGTTTGTGTTGAATTCAAGGCCAAAAATGTATGTCGCCCTATAAAAAAAAAAGAAAAGAAACCCGTATCGATTTTACATTCTTAAAAAAAAAAAAAGAGAAAATCTCTTGATTTCTGTAACGATCATTAAAAGAGAAATTTTTGCTGAAACTCAGAATGTTTGCATTTGCGTATGTCGGAATAACTTGCTGGTGTATATATGTGTATGCTTGCGTGTGAGCACGCGAGTGTGTGCGATTCTCTGTGTGTGTGTGTGTGTGTGTGTGTGTGAGAGAGAGAGAAAGAGTGTGTGTGTGTGTGTGTGTGTGTGTGTGTGTGTGTGTGTGTGTGTGTGTAGAGACTTTCAGTGTTCAATGGCATGAACAGCAAGTGTGTAATATCGCTGGAACTGCTTTTATTTTGAATATGGATATCAAATTTAATTGGGGTGTTTTAAGGCCTCTGGCGATAGATAGATAGATAGCTTGATAGATAGAAATATTGCTAGAACTTCTCTTATCTTAAATATGGGTGGGAAATTTAATTGGGTTGTTTTTACAAATAGATATATAGATAGATATGAAGAGACTAAGGTATAATATAATATTACTAGAGTTTCTCTTATCAAGAATATATATAACTTTAATTGGGGTGTTTTTAAGGTACCTAGATCTTGCTAGGTAGAGAGTTTAATATTGCCAGATATTTTCTTACTTTGAATAAGGGTGCGGTATTTAATTGGGCTGTTTGTTTTTTGTTTTTTGTGTTTTTGTTTTGTTTTTTTTTAAGACAGCTGGTGATACACACAAAGATGGATGGATAGGTTATTTAGTGCTTTGGTTTTGGTATTATTTGATATTTATCTTGTTTTTACAATGCAACACCATTTTTTCAGTTACTTCGTAATGTTAACGTTCAGGTTGATAGTAAAGTAACTCCCTATTAAAAAAATCTTTCTAAAGAATTATTCTTACAAAAAATGAATACGAGAAGAACACATAACATGGAGTTTTATTCAAAATTCTATAAGTGCACTAGCATTCGCCTCCAGTCTCTCAAACTGCTCGGGAATCGCATGAACTGATCTTTTCGGGAACTTTTGTGGAATGGTAGAAATATATTCTCGTATTCGTCCTTTAGGTTCTTCTAGAGTCGATGATTTCGTAGAGTAGACTTGCTCCTTCAACCAACGCCAAAGAAATAAAGTCACAGAATGTTAAATCAGGACTTCTGATAGGCCACACATGCGGACCATGTCCATCCATTCATCTCCAAGGAAAATAGTGATTCAGCCATCCATGAACAATGAAAAATGTGGAGGAGCACTATCTTGCATAAAAATCAAGTCTTCAATATTCTCCCAAGTATTGACAACTGACCAGAAAACTGTATATAAAAAAATTCTAAATAGTTTTAAATAGGGAATTACTTTCCAATCACCCTGTAGTACGTTAACATAAAAAATTAAATTGAAATATTTTCTAATATATTAGAGGGAAGTTCACGTGGCCTAATGGATAACGAGTTGAACTGTGACATTGTATTAAGCGAGTTCGAACTCCACTCGTGCTATTACGTCTCCTTTCGGACTAATACCCTTTGGAAATGATGAATGGTGGTTTTGGCATTAAATAATCCACGAAGGTTGATATGTCAATAAATAAAGAAACCAACCAAACGTAATATATCAGAAAAATAGTTATTGTGGGATAGAATACTGACCGTATCCCCTAAAAACGGGTATAAACCCACCCCTAGAAAGGGGTGTTCGGTCTATAACATTAAACTGCATCTGGTTGGGAGACTCCATTCTGAAGAGGAGTGTTGTACCCTTTAATTGCCATTATTTGCATGTTCACCGACCCGAGGGAGTAGCACCTGTTAGGGTAACGTCTATAGGCCAAATATATCAGTTTAAAAAAAGGATTCGTATTCGATCGTGTCCAAAAAAAAAAAATCCCAAGAAACAACTACACAAAAATAATATTAACGTACAATAAAGGCGGGTTGTCACTGCGTTAAAATCAATCAATCAGCTACAAGTAAGCCATTTTCCATTTTTTATATTAAGTTACATTAGTTTTGCACAGTCAAATGCAGGTTAATGTTATGGTTATCGTCGTAGGAAATGAATGTGATGACCAGTGTTCAAATCCTGGAGGAGGCTGTTTGCATTTCAATAACATTCGATCATGTTTTCTAATACTTTTCAATCGGCTGGACACGTCAAGCCCTAGCACCTATATGACTGTCCCGACCCCATTGCCCTTATGGCAAACTACAACCCTCTATTATATATGTGCTAGAAGGCGGTGGCTGAGGGTCTTAATATCCTGGGTATGGCGTTAAATTATCTGATGGTGAAGTTCCAATTCTGAAGTTTAGGGGAACGTGAAGTACCCATTTATCATCATTACTCCCAGTTCTACTCTGACCCAGTGTGGTAGTACCCGTTAGGATACTATCGATAGGTTAAATAGAAAAAAAGTCTAAGAATAAGTTTTTAAAAATTGAGTTTAAAAAGAAAAAAATTGTGTACAACTCAAGAATGAATAAAACAAGACTTCTTTGGTATAAAATAACCCAACAAGGGTTGACATTGTATTTACCTCGTACCCCACTTGTACGGGTTAGGCACAAGGCCCTATTAACGTGGGACCACCCACAAACCGAAGCTCATGGGTGGCGGGTGAAAAGTTGCGTCGATCCTGTCGGCATTCCCCCCTCAAGGGGCGCGCCTCAGGCACTGGGCAATAAACCCAGCCCTTCCTCTTTAAATCAAGGGGCAGGTATTGCCTGGGGGGATAGCCGCCTGGGATCGACGCTATTAACTTGTTAAGATCCAAGGCCGGGCCACTGGACCCCCGCCCTATTGGGCGGGTTTACATGCCTTAGAATCCAACCAATCAACAATCCTCTGTGAGAAATACGGGACTATTTCAGATGATGAGTCGCACCCGCTTGCTTTGAATACGTCCACATGCTCACCTATTTAATTCTTTCATGATACATCCAGACGATCCACTGCTTCTTACTTTTCCCTTGGCATGTCTCCAGTCCCGTTTCTTTGAGATGATTCCGCACTTTCCGGAAGAGGCAAACATACGCAAAACAAATGATCGAATGTTATTGAATAACAAATTCTGTCTTTCACCTTCATGTGCCTATTTGCAAATGCATAAACTTTTACTTTTCATCACGCATCGACAAACTACAGTAACATACAAATTCATGATTGATTTGTTGATTTTAACGGCATGTCAACCTGTCTAGGGTTATTGTATGCCTACAGATTAGGAAATCACTTTCATGGTATATTTGTATTTTTATTTGTGCAGTTGTTTCTTTAAATCTTTTTGTATACAGTTATATGATATCAAGTATCCCCATGTTATACAAATAATTTGTACACATTTTTATGGTTTTAAGTATTCCATCTTATACAAATAATTTACAGACAACTGTATGGTTTTAAGCGTTCCAATCTAATACAAATAAATTGCATACAATTTATTGCGTAGTAATAATTACAATTGTCGGTCATTTTCGAGGATGTGGGTTCGACCACCTCGTATTGGATACGGTGATTATTGAATGTTTTGAAAATGAAAAACGAAGGTGGAAAATACATGAACTCGGGATATACTACTAGTGAGTTCGTACAATTATTATACAGTCTTTCTCATTCGCAGGCATTCATTTCAAACTTGAAAAGGTTAATAAAAAAGCTCCATTCTGAAAATCATTGTCTGTTATATTCAATGAAACATACCTACAATGAAATTTGTCTATATATACATAGATAATAAATTGTAAAAGGGATTACTTATATCAGTACCCCCCATGGAATGATCCTCATGACATTTAGTTATGTTTCGGGAATTTGAATAATACGTTCTGGAAATTATTTTGATGATTATAGCAGTTAACTTCAACAACTCCTGCCTCGTGCTCGTTTTGCTTCTAAATTCGCACAGATTATTTTGAAAAATACAAAATCTGGCACGAGACCTAAAATGAGAGCGGGGAAGGTTGGTCTTTTCTATCCGAACATTTAACTTAACTATTTCCATTCGTGACCAATTCATACAAATTTCCATTCACCATAAAACCAATTCGCACAACAATCATCAAAACTTACCAGTCTCTCTATGACAAACCTACACATACTTCCGTATTTACATATTCGTGAGGGCGGGAGATGATTGGATTTATATCTACAATTTAAAACGAAACGCTCCAGTGAAAACAAACTGAGAAAAAAAGAAAGTATGATAAAAATAAAATGATTAGTATGAGCCCCACCTCAGTAATATGGCAGAAAAATTAGTTCACTGGCCGAAAATTGCTTGGATGCAGTGGGGGTGGGGTATAAAATAAAGTTAAATTAAAGATAAAAATTAATTCCTCCTTGAGAACTTGAATTTCTATCATTTAATGGGGGGGCAGTGAAAAGAAAACGAAAAATCGTGCGTATTAAAAAGGGGGGCTATGAACTTACATACTTTAAGTTAATCAATAATTAAACAAAAAGTTGGTTTTTTTTAAATTTAGTCTAACTTACCTGGATTGGTCAACAGTATTCTTTCAAATACCAAATATTCTTAGGTACCTGTAAATTCAAGCATGAACTCATAGTATCTTTCAGTCGACAATTCACGGGCAATTTTCCCCCACCTTTCGCCAAACAAGAGTATTTGTCTCTCAGACTGGATTTTAACTTTAATTTGGTGCTTGTAAAAAAGCAACCAGATTCTGAGACAAGAAAGAATCGCCTTCATAGTATTCCTTATTTATTGTCGTCCAAATCAATTCTAAATTCGCACTACCCTCCGTTCATGTTGCTTTTGGTTTTTTTATTGGGCCACTTGCTCACTTATGCAAATCAGTGATGCTCTTAAAAGAGTTTGTTCTACACATGCGCAGATCCGCAAATGCAAATGGCGACCGTGACAGAACAAACCAGACATCAAGGACGTTTAGCACAGGGTAGGTTTTTACCTTTGGTCCCACTTCACTACACATTTCTAATGGAATTTGTTTGTGTTTATTTGTT
Organism: Doryteuthis pealeii; assembly: GCA_023376005.1. NCBI lineage: Eukaryota > Metazoa > Mollusca > Cephalopoda > Myopsida > Loliginidae > Doryteuthis > Doryteuthis pealeii. The sequence goes on from CM042152.1 coordinate 101,094,975, forward strand.
CTTTTTTTCTTAACCCTTCTAAAATCTAAAGAACTGAAAATGAAAAGGTAAACTCTCATTGCTATTTGAAAGAGTTTCCAAATCAGTAAGTTCAATTTTCATCCCCCTCTCCCCAGTTTAAAATTCTTAATGCGTCTACTAACTTCCGACAGAGTTCTGTACATTATCAACTGTTCATTTTGCAACGTATTGTAGATTTAATTAAATTTTGACGTGCTTGTAATATCGCATTTGGTAAAATGCCTAAAGTAAGTTTTATTTTGTTTTGTTTTTCATTTTTTTACTGGTTAAAGATTAATGTTGAAAAAGAAAATATTTCATGTTTGGGGAGTAGCGCTCTTTTTATTTCTTTATTTTTTTTTTTTTTTATTTGCGCATTTGTGGCTAATACAATTTCTAAATGCGATACTTCAATTCATAAAGTAGTTTAGAAATGGATTTTTTTTCAAAATGGATCTTTTTAGAAATAGAATATTTTTAAACATTAATTTCAGGGGCTCTTAAAAAACTTTTAAGGTTGTTTTCAAAAATTTTCAAAAATGTTATTGTAGTGTTCGTTATTTTGTAAACATTTATTTATAGATCTGTTGTATTTTAAAGGAATAATTCAAGGATTTGTTGATGTTTTGAGGAGTTAGAAATTTGTTACAATTTATTTTCAATAAATTCTATGTTGATGGTATAAATTCTGAATGTCTTAAAATGAAAATGAATTTGTAAATCCCGGGGCAGTTGATTTATTGTCGATAAATAAATACACCTTCAATATTCTTCTCTTCTACAAAAAAAAATAAATCTAAAAAACAAAAATATTCTAAACCAAAGATATCAGCTTGGTATTATTTCTAGAGTAACTTTAAAAAATCAAAACGGATATTGGTACTAATGCAGAATAGCGCGCAAGAGATATCATTTGATTACGTATAAAAAGCATTACATTTCATAGAAATACCCGAAACCTTTGAGACGCTAATGTTAGGGTTAGGCTACTTTGGGAGTTTCCATAATTTAATTCTATTTATACGTAAAATGCGATTCTAAGGATTATCTCTTGCGCGCTATTCTGCATTTTTACCAAGAATCAAAACGGAATTTGTGATTAGGCAAAACTTACCACTCACACACGAGCCCTAGCAATACCTTACGATATTCCCAGATTTTTCTCTCACAATGTGAAAATGCCAGATAAGAATTAAGCTTTTTTTCGTGTTCTGTTTTGTTGTATTTATGACATTCCGATCAACATAAATTGTTACTTAATCTATGCGGTTGCATAGATTATTGTCAACCTGTATTTCCAAGGGATGACCCTTTTCATATCACGGGCGGGACTTTCCATGGAATATTACAGAAAGCCCGCGAAATACGTGAAGTCACGTGGGACCTGGTTGGCTCTGTTTTCAGCTTGGACGTCAGGCAGATAAGGTCTTTCTGCCTTAGCTGAAGCTCACTGCATACGCGCGTTATGTTAGTTACATGAAATGTTTAGTTAAGTAAATAAAAGCTTACATAAATAATATGGTCTTGTGGTTAATGAATGTCTTGGCAACAAGACTGATCTAGAAGAAGAAATGCATTAAGTGCGACCGACCACCAAGACGAAGTCCAGACGTTAGAAGAGACGTTAGAAGAGACGCTAGAAGAAGAACGTAAGATACTAAAGATGAACAGAAGAAAAATAGAAGTAAGAAAGTAAAAAGAAGAGTATACGACAAAATGATTCCAGCAACAAAGCAAAATATTTGGACTGGTTGTTCCTCTGCCTGTCCTCCAAAATAAAAACGCCTTCGGCACTATCTTATTACGGAGTAGATAAAACGAAAGTGCCACCAGACCTCGGCATATAACCGGAAAGTTTAAGTTGGAAGGACAAGGCAACAAAACTGGTCATACTACTATTCAAGTTCTATCTAGCTAGGTACATGCATTGACCCATCCATTCAAAGACAAACACGATCTTCTCGTTGCGCAACATGTTTTCACCAAAATAACTCGCTGTCCATTAGGTAGGTTGATTTTTTTCATTTTTTTTTAAAATATAAGATTCTCTCAAACAGCAAAAGTTGTGTGGTGCTATGATGAAATACTGATAGCAAAAACTAGATTTCTTACTTGCACCATTGTTTGAGGAAATAGCATCAAAGATCGTCAGTTAAAATGAACTAAAATCCTTGTTTTCGCAGCATTAAGTTCAGAAATTGGTTAGAAAATTTAGCAATTTCAATATTAAAAACAGAAGTTTATTTTACTTAAAATATCCCCATATAAAAATCTCTATGCTCTAAAGTTTATTTACAATCACGAATGAGTTGAACATTGAACAAAAAAATTCCCAAGAAACTAAAGACATCTAACAAAAAAATTGTCGGCCATTTTAGTGTCCCCCCCCACCTTTTCCCTCTGCTAACATTAAGACCACTGTTTGTCTTCTGGTTTTATGAAGACCGAAAGCAAGCGTTAATTCATGGATTTAATATTTGAATTAACTGACAAGATGGCGTCGTCACGACACCGAACGGCAAATTCGGTAATTTAAATGTGTTGTTATAACGAATATGGCTTTATAACGGGCGGATCTTTTAGGAAATGTATTAATAATTGCTTGGAGCTTATCATTAATTGATAAGACATTTCTATTGAATTTCTTTTCAAATTTCTTTATTACTTTAGGCGGCCATTATTTTAAGGATTTAGAAAGTTTAGTTTTAAAAATAATAGATTGGAATTTTGATACTAATGTAGAATAGTATGAAAGAGATAATATCATTAGATTACGTATAAAAACATTAAATTTCATTAAATTTCACGGAAATACGCGAAACCTTTGAAGGGTTTGGGTTAGTGTTAAGCTTATTCCACTTCGGGTTTCCGACATCTAATGCTATTTATACGTAACATTCGATTCTAACGATATTATCTCCTGCGCTATTCTGCATTTGTACCGGAATTTTCATGAAAAATTGTTGAATAATCTGAAACAATTTTCGTTCACGAATCTAAAACCAAATGTATCGTTAAAATGAGTTTGTCGTTAATCGTACAGATATGACAATTTCACCCGATAATTCCCCAAAATTCCCTCTAAAATTATTATTCTTACCATTATTTTCTGAAAGAATCCAAATTAATCATAATTTTTTTTATACTATAACTGTTTTATTTGTTTATTCCAAAAATATATTTTTCTCTTAGCAAATAAATCCTATTGGTTAATTTTTTTTTTAATTTGCTTTGATAGTAAGTTTTCAGTTCAAGGAGAAATTTAAAAAAGTGTCTACCATAATTAGAAATTCCATAAATTATATTAAGAATTTCAATTATGTTACCTCTCATTCTTCTTTCAAGTTAATCCTAAATTCTCTAATCTCCCATGTAACTGATCTTTTACTCTTTTTATTAGTTTTGTTAATTTCTTTGTATTCTGTCTATCTTAATATTATGTCTAGACACTGAATACCAGGACTGAGTACAATATCCTATATGAGATCTTATTAGGGTTTTATATATTTTTATATATTTTCAAAATAACATCCGCCTTCCTTGAGATAAAATCTCTCACTACCCAGTCAATCATTCCATTTTTTCTCGATATAATAGACAATGTTTACCAGCGTTAAAAGTAAAATCTCAGTCTAATGGAGATTAGTGTGTTTTCTGAACCGAAATTATATTACTACTCAAGTCACAATACCCTTTGTTATTTACGTCATATTCTACACGATTTTATCTTTATTTAAACCTCAATTATTAATAAAATTGTTTATATTATTAATATTGCTGGCCATACGTACATACTAATAACATTCAATTGTATTTATATATACAACAAAATAGCGGTTTAAAGTGAATGTAAAGGCATATTGATATTTAAATTTGATTTTTAATAAATATGTGATTATTATTGATTTCTAATTGTTTGGTTTTATTTAATGAATATAAGCAAAATCTCTGATGAATTTAAACGAAATCCATTAATAAGAAATAACTGTGATTATATTCTTTACTTCCTAATTTAACTAAATATTTAAATTAGGAAAATTTAGCAATTGAATACAGGAATGTAGAAGAGTAAGTTTCAGTTGTTCTATTTTTCAGTTATACCCCCTCTGTTTCACTGGTGACCCAGGTGGAGCAAGCCGACGAGTCGGTTGCAAAAGGAATAATCTTTGCGACCCACTCCTGCCTTGGGTCTGGTACACTCCGTAAAAAACTTGTATAACCGTAGTTGATCATGATTGAACGTTATATAGGCGCTGCTATGTCTCCTCACCCTTCCAACTTCCGACAGGAAACTATATAATGCAATACCTTTCTGTCTCGTGTTCAATTCCCTCATTCATTTTCAATTTTTATCTGCATTCTTATTTAGTTTCATTAGCCAGGCTACCAACTCTTTACATTAAAACAATAACATAGTACTATCTGGCCAGGTCATAGTGGACCTGGGAGTAATGCAATCAAGAGATAATCCATACACCCAAAATCTCCGACTGACCTTCAGGTCCTGCATCCAGTGGCTTTGACCATTGGACCGGTAAGATATTAATATCAGCGTGATTCCACGGGTCTATCCCCCAGGCAACACCTGCCCCTGTGATTTAAAGGGTCAGGGTTGGTTTTATTGCCTCGTGCCGGAGGTGCCTCAAAGGAGGAACACTGTTGGGATATACGCAATCTTAAACACTATTCACACATGAGCTTCGGTTTTTGTGTGCTTCCCGCACTATAATGATCCTTGTGTTCAACTGACATGGGATGTCAGTAAAACGCTATTCCAAATATCTTTAGATCAAGAACCTCACCATCAGATACAGTTTAGTGTCATACTCATAACCCCGCATTTTTGTTATAGTGGAAAGTCTTATCCACCGCAGGGGATACAGTCAGCGTATTTTAAGCTCCGCCGACATGCGGTTCAAGTGCTTGTATGTCTATGTGTAAGATAGACTGTGAGCGTTAGTTGGACTTCTCGTGTCAGCCGTTAAATTCCCTTTCATTGCTCTTCTAATTGTTTCTGAAAAAGACGAATGTTTAGAAAATGACTTCTACAGGGTGATCCGCCCCCCCCCCAAAAAAATCGAAATTCTGTTTTTTGTTTGTTTGTTTTTGTGTTTTTTTTGGTCACACTGTATATATATTATTACTGAGGCAGACTACCAGCACAAAAAAACAGAACCCAAATTCTGCTTTTTTTTTGTTTGGTGGAGGGAGTCGATTCACCCTCTACTTTGTTTTTATTTCATTATTTAAAATAATTTAATTTAGATTACATTTTATAAACATCATAAAGTCTAAACAGGCGCTTGTTAGCACAATCTATACTATTGTTGTTCTTTATCTTTACCTTAAATTGATGGATTTAATTCCATTTTATATACTCACACACACGTGTGTGTGTTTGTTTGTTTTCTATACTTGTGCACTTATGAGCGTACTCATGTGAGGGGTGATGAGCGTGTGCACACACGCTCTCTCACCCTGATGATCCCTTTCCTCCGATAATGAATATTACCAAATCCCAAAGCCGTGGAACAAAGAGTCAAATCAATGTTGCTCTTCTTTCTTTCCCTTGGAGCTGTGTTTTATGCTCGATTATCTCCCGTGTTAATAGGGCGATTTCGATTTCTTTGTGATAGCCAATGGCCAATGAAGTTCATCAAATCCCATCTTAAACTGGGAGTTAACGAACTACTAACTCGGGATTTACGGTTATTCACTTTCCTAACTCAATGAGAAGCTAAAATGACTCTCTGGGGAAGACGGCAACGGAAGAGAGAGAGAGAAATGATAAAGAATTGCGTAGATTGATTGATAAAGTTTCATGGGAAAACCTTTGTAACGATTTAATCCTCTCTTCAGATGCCTTTCATCTTTTCAAACAATAGAAATTATGTTTCTCCTATCAACATGGTTAGGCGATTTGAGGTGTTTACATTCCGGATGAACCCCATTAAATACAAGATCACAAGTTTAAATGTGCAGAGCTCCATAGTTGTACATTGATGGATGCATAAAATCTGTAGAATTATAGATTTATTTATATATTTCAATTGAACTTAGGAGCATAGTGTAACGGTTATCGTCATAAGAAATAGACTCAACGCCCAGAGTTCAAATCTTGGACGAGACTGTTTGCATTTTCTATAGTGCTAATACCGTTGGGAAAGGTATAAATCCAATTATTCTCCCTAGAAATATTTTAAACAGCTCCTGAAAGCTCTTTAAAACAAAAGCAATGTTGTTGTTTTTGTTTTTTGCAAAGGAAAAAATGCCTCACTCCAAAAAGGAGGTTGTCTACTAATTTTAACGATAATACATTAAATTTTATTTTAAGACATTCGATTCTTTTAAAACATTTAAAAATTGCTTTCAATCTCTTCAAATCTAAATCTGAAAACCTATGAAATAGCAGAGATGGTCACTACTAGAATAGGCCCACTCCTAATTAGGGAACATCCTCTGCACAAATAAATTCATTAATTATTTGTAGTGCTTTTTTTTTTGTTTTTTTTTTGTTTTTTTTTGTAAAAAATATAATGTGTGAAAATAAAGTATTCTTTCTTTCTAGTAAATATTAGTGTCAAGTGGATTCTTTAACCTTGGTTAGACAACCGGTCTATGATAAAGAAAACTCTGTATTCATACCGGTTAAACTCCGCTTAAGAAACTAAGAAAGACATTGTCTTTTTCCTTAATTTTTTTTTTTTAAGGAATTGGAAAACGGTGTAATTTTTGTGTCGAACTAAATGATTAATATGTGGAGTACCTTACATGGCATAATAATTCCTTTTTTGGTCTGCCCGAGAAACATTTTAGCAACCTCCCCTCGAATACACCTAAAATTATAAAATGGTTACTTGACTTACGACTGCCACAACTTACGAACTTTCAGAATTAAGAGGTTTAATTCGATCGATGTTTTGCTTTGAGTTGTGAGCTAAAATTTAAGGAAGAGCGAGCTTCAGATACGCTTATGCTAATAAGTTCACTAAAACATTTAGGTTTCCATATTTATTACACCAAAAATTGTTATTTATAAACATTGAAACAATACAGCACATAATTTATTACATTCTATTTTATCATATTTTTATAAAGTACAGCGCTCTTTTTCTCATCTAAAAAAAGGGTTTTTATGGGCGTTTGGGTGAGGCTGGAACGGATTAATATCATTTCAGTTTATTCCAATAGGTAAAATTGAAAATACGAGGATACTGAGCTACAAGTGGAACAAATTTAACTCGTAAGTCAAAGTATCACTGTATTTCCTTTTCCTAGACGAGTTGCCCTATCAATGTTAAAGAGCCCAGATGTTTCTTTAAAGTTTATTTTTGCACTCCACACCAGCAGGATGTGACACATGGTCCACTTTAAAGAGGAGATTAACAGATTTGAATTCAAAGTCTCCCTTCTCCTATGTGGCTTGCCCTACCAAAGTTAAAGAGCACAGTTGTTTATTAAAAGTTTATATTTGCTCCCCACACGTTTTATTGAGTGAATATCTTAATTCAGTTTTGCCTTCCACTCGTAATATAGATATGTATTCTGTTCACTTTACTTGGGCAAGACAGACAGTTGGACTGGTCACGTGAAGTCCTAGCCCCTATGACAACCCCCAATCCTTTTTATCATATATGTGCTAGAAGGCGATGGCTGATGGTCTTAATGTTCTGGGTATGAGGTTAAACTCTATCTGATGGTGAAGTTTCAATTCTGGAGCTCGGGGGAATGTGGAGTACTTCTTCTTCATCATTACCCCCAGGTCCACTCTGACCCAGAGTGGTAGTAACTGTTAGGGTCCCATCTATGAGTTAAATAGAAAAATGAGTTTAAGAAAATGTGTTTTTTTAATCTAGTGCTCATCAAGAATAAATAAAACAAAAAGTCTTTGGCATAAAATAACCCAACAGGGGATGACATGCCGTAAAATCTACCCAACCAAACAAACCATCTGCTCATTTTCATTCGGTACAAAAGAAGAAATGCAGGACTGAGAAGAAGATCGTGTTGCAACAAATTTCCATATTGGGCAGGGGGGGGTGAATAGTCCGCCTTGAAAAAAAAATCAATATTTCAAATCCCTGCCTTTTATATGCTAGAGATCAGCAATGGAAATCCTATTAAAGACCTTTGACATTTTCTGAACAACCGCTCTGAATTACATATGAAGATTTCACAAAAGTCATCCCAGGACAATTGATCCGGCCAGCGATATTCATTGTAATGCTTTAGGTTCTTCTTTCTTTCTTTCTTTCTTTGGATTACTGGATTGCAGGTCAAAATCGAAGATTCCTCAAACGTGACATTTATCCAGCTGCAAACTTACATGGATGATTGGGCATATGGAAAAGTTACATTTACGGATGTACTTGTTTGTGAAATCGCACCCTACACTATTGTACATTCATGAATAGGCAAATATAGGATGTATACAAATATATATATATATATATATATATATATTATATATATATATATATATATATATATATATATAAGCGCGGATTTAAGGATGTACTTGTTTGTGAAATTGCACCTTACACTATTGTACACTCATGAACAGGCAAATAGGCTGTATGCAAATATTTCAAACAAAAGCACGCACACACACACACACACACACACACACACACATATATATATATATATATATATATATATATATATATATATATATATTATATATATATAAAGGAAAAATGGATACCTTAGTTAAGATATAAACTTATTTCATGATTTTCTGCCTCTCTGTCAGATTTTGTGTGTCTGCGGGTGTATATATAGTATATACGGGTATATGTAGGTGTATATGTGAGCATATATATGTATGTGTATTTATGAATATATGTATGAATATATGAGTGTATATATATTGTATGTGTGTGTATATGTATGTGTATATTATGAGTATATATATGTATGTGTGTATATGTATGTGTATATAATATGTATGTGTGTGTATATGTATGTGTATTTTATATGAATATATGTATGTATATGTATATTTATGAATATGTATATATAGTGTATATATAGTGTGTGTATATGTATGTGTATTATGAATATATGTATGTATATAGTATGTGTGTGTATATGTATGTTATTTATGAATATATGTATGAATATATAGTTATATATATTTGTATGTGTGTATATGTATGTGTATTTATGAATATATGTATGAATATATGAGTGTATATATATATTATGTATGTGTGTATATGTATGTGTATTTATGAATATATGTATGGATATATGAGTGTATATATATGTATGTGTGTATATGTATGTGTATTTATGAATATGTATGAATATATGAGTATATATATTTGTATGTGTGTGTATATGTATGTGTATTTATGAATATATGTATATATGAGTGTATATATATTTGTGTGTGTGTATGTATGTGTCTATGCATATATAATTCTAAATGTTATTTTAGTTAAAATTATTGTTCTTGTTCACAGAACACATACACACCAGTGTCTCCACAATAAAAAAAAACAACTTTATTTTCAATCACTTTACTTGCACGTCAAATTACATAGCATAAACCTGCACGATTACCAGGTAATTTGACTTTTTAACAACAAAACTAAAAGCAATAAAATCAAAATCCATTGTAAATATTTTAAGCCCCAAGACACGCACAGAGAAAGTAATAAGCAAAAATAGGATTACACACAAAAGGCCAATTTGTTTCCCTATTTAAACATCAAATTCACAAAAGAGTTCTCCTGAAAAAAAAAAAAAAAAACTAGCAAATATATGCTAATATTTAATAAAATTTGTATTTGCTCTTATGACAGTGTTATTTATCAAATTTTCAATGGATTTTATAGAAAAATTATTTCAGTGTATTTCATAGAAAAATATTTGCATTTTATTTCATTGAAATTAATTCCAATGCATTTTAAAGAAATTCCAAATTATTTATTATAGAAAAATGACCTTATCCTACGTGGACAGGTACTTCAACTCGTAATTGATATTGTATTTTCCCATTATAAATGTTTATCATTGTCATCAACCGATATATATATATTATATATATATGATATAATATAAAGATTTTTTAAGGCAATAGACAATGCAATATATGTTGAAAATTATATTTATTTAACTTTTTTAATTCAATTTTAAGAATTAAAAAAAAGTTAAATAAATATAATTTTCAACACACATTGCATTGTCTGTTGCCTTCAAAAACTTTATATTACACATACGCACAATGCTTCAAACATACTATAAAAGGGGCCGGGTTAGCTCAGTCGGTAGAGCGTTCGGCTAGAAACCACAAGGTTCCTAGTTCGATACCGGTCCTCGCCAACTCAGCGTATGAGTAGTACAGGGATCTGTGCAGTAAAGTAAGGAGCTGATGGTAGGTGTGCGACTCAGATGCTAAAACAATCTCCTTGGTCTAGCGCTATTGAAAAGGGGATAGACTCCCTCGCTGACTGGCTGATACCGACTTTAGGCCGCCCCGTCGACTAAAATATATATATATATATATATATATTATTATATTTATTTACAATGTTTTCATAGATCAATGTTCATTATCAGCGACCGCGGTTTCATGCTAAATAGCAATCATCAGGCTGTGGAGCAAGATCCTATGGTGTTTGTTGGAGTTCTTTACTCAATGTCACATTTTGGATTGTAAATAACGTCGGTTAGTTTTGCGGACGCTGTTATAGTCCAGAACTACAAAAATAAATTTTTTTAAAGATTTGTATTTTTTTGTAGTAATGCCAACGAAGTTGCCTCCCTTTATTCGTTAAAAATAGAATGTTTTTTTTAACTTTGAAAAAAATAGAGCGTTTTTTTAACTTTGAAAAAAACGTTTTATTTTTTATTATTTATTTTTTATTTTTAAATTAATTCCGTTTGGCAAAGGATGCATATGTCTTCAAAAAAACATTTTAATATATATGGTAGAGTCTTTTAAATTTTTATCCAACATAATATAAAGGTGGATGGTGTTGTTTCTCTGTCGAAAAATCATTTTTCACTGTTGAAATATTGGATATCATTGCAAATAATTGCTGAATTTATTCTCATGGTGGATGTTGAGTATCTCCCCTCCATGCATTTAGGAAGAATTTTCTTTTATGGGGACATTGTTTGAAGATTTCTGATTTTTTATTTAAACTTCTATTATTATTATTGTTATTATTATTAAAGGAAATCAAGTTTTTTAATATTCTAAATTTTTCGGTAACACATAAGTTGCAGTATCTGGAGCCATTTGTGTAACATTTGGGATGATCTAAGATTTTCCACTCATGATTTCCTTTAATAATAATAACTTGATTTCCTCACGACTCTATTCACTATGCTCCTCCATTTTTTGCCAGTGATAACTTAGTAATCAAACTGAATCATTTTTTCTATAATTAAAATTACATTTTATTGCAAATGATCATTTTTTCTATGACTGATAAAAACTTTATTCGCTAATTTTTCCACCTTAACTATTTCTCTCATTGAATTTAAAGTAATGAGTTTTCTTTTTGTTATCTTTAAGATTTCATTATGCTAAAATAACTAGCAGTCATTTGATATAAAAATTTAACAAAAGAAACACTTAAATATAAATACTACAATAAAATATCCGACAATTCTGAAAATGTAAGAGAGGTCTTGAATCAATTGTTTTTTGAAGGAAAATTGGATTTTACCGAAACTAGTTTTCAAGATTGGTATGGAGGTATGAATTTTCAAGACATTTAAAGAAAAACGTATTTCACCAAAATTATACCCGGGCTATCGACAGAAAGAAGAGAGGGGAAGAAGACAAACTGTACTGAAATTTTTGACATTTTTAAATGCAACGAAAGATGATTGGAACTGAATAGGAAAAGCAAAAAGTAAATCATACTAAAATCATTTGGCTTTAAAAGTAGAACATTTTTCACAAAGAAAGAAAAAAGGAAAAATCTTGTATGAGGAGATCCAATGATATGCAATTAAATTATATCACCTCATCATTCTTCTCCTTCCTTCCTTCTCTCCTTCTTCTTTTTTCTTTTCTTCTTTCTTCTTCTCTCTTCTTCTTTTCTCCTTTTCTTCTCCTTTCTTTTCTTTTTTTCTTTTCTTTCTTCTTTTTATTAAATCTCTGTTAGGTTGTTGACTGCGCATGTTCATACATATAAAGAGTCTTTCTTTGCCATTTGATCACTCATACTTTATGACTGGTTGGTGGTTGGTTGGTTGGTTGGTTATATTTTACGGCATGTAAACTCTTGTTGGTTTCTCTGAATTTTTTTAGATAAGGCTTGACAACTTGGATTATTAGGCCAATTGTCCTCATCTTTATTATCTGTAAAACGTTTCGGCCTTCTTCAGGTATCTCTCTTCGAATTTGGGAACCTTCTTGTCGTAATTGGGAGCCTTCACCGAAATATGAACCCAACCCTTTATTCAGTCCACGGGGGTATACTGTTCATTCCGCTAACCATGATTGGGTACAATTTTTAAGCTATGTTAATTGTTATTCTATGTTCCCAAGTTCGAAGAGAAGTTCCGAGTCATGTTGGTTTATTTCATACAGAAGATTTTTTGTTTTATTCATTCTTGATGGATATTCATTTTTTAAGCTAAACTTTTAACACATTTTAAAACACTTTTTTTATACTTGACCCATAGATGGTACCCTGATATGTATTACCACTTCGGGTCAGGGTGGACCTAGGGGTAATGGTGATTAAGGGGTACTCCACCCTCATCAGAGCTACAGAATTGAAACTTCACCCCTAGATACAATTAGACGTTATACCCAGGATATTAAGACCCTCAGCCAACGCCTTTAGCACATATATGATGAAAATGCTTGGGGGCTTGTCATAAAGACAATATGATCAGAGCAATCATATAGGTGCTAGGGCTTAACATAACCAGCAGTTTGATCGTGAAAGGGGGCGCTCTTCCAGCCTAAGTAATGGCCAAAATGGAGTGTTGCATTCAGGGACTGTTCATCCACCAAGATTCCGTCCATAAGCATAACGGGTCGCTACCCATGGCCCCATTGGAGAAATTCTACTCCTCTGCAGAGTATTGTATTCTACTGCTCCAGCGGACATGGCTACTTTATGACAGGAATCTCTACTATTATTCTAACATACGTGTGTGCGTGTGTGTGTGTAAGTTTGTCTATCCGTGGATTATGGTTAAATGTAATATCTAAAAGACATGATCTTTTGGCAGGGATATTTCGACGTCACTGAAATTCTTCAGATAGAAAAATGTCATTCCTATAAATTCTAATATGGAGGATGGTATGTTTTTGTTTTTTTCAAAACTTACTTATACCTATCTATTTATGGCAGACTCTTCATATTTATCTTCTAACCCATCCGCACGAAGAGGATGTGACACATGATCAATTTTTTAAACGAAGTTTAACAGGTTTGAATTCAGGGCTTTCCTTATCCTAGACTGGATTCCTAACTAAGGTTAAATGGTCCATCCTGTCCTTCTATTTACCATAGCTGTAGGATAATAGTTGGATTAGTACCTTTCCCAAGAGTATTATCACTGTGAAAAGCAAACAGCTACGTCTAATACTTAAAATCGGGTCGTTGACTTAATTTCTAACGACGATAACGATTACACAATGCTCATCCACTTGATATATTAGTGCATCTTGATACATATATACGCATCTATCTGTCAGGACTAAAGACCCATATATATCTTTCAAAGAAAGAAAAACTTAAAAATCCGACATCTAACTATAAATTTATTTCAACCAGTAACTCAAAATGAGTCTAGTCTCATCCGACTGATTTAGCAAAATATGATACGACAATACTCATTTTGAGTTTTTGGTCGAAATAAATTTATCATAGTTGATTGACGGTTTGTTAACAATAAACATTGCTCTGTATATAATTAATTTAATAATTATTATACATTGAACTTTCTTAGGGATTTATAAAAATCTTGCACCTACAAGAGCATACAATATGAATGTACAAAAGGATTTTGATGATCCAAATAAAATCATCCTTTCTTACCTGTCATTTAGATTATCTTATTATATATATATATATATATATATATATATATATATATATATATATATATATATATATATATATATATATTGTTCTGAAGATTGCATAGGCAAGAACCACGTTGACTCCATGCCCACGCTACTTTAACTCATATATAAACGCTCTATCAATGATATTGAGCACTATCTGCTTAGCACCCATATCATCCACAAGAGCCTAGTCGGTAGAGCACTTACCTAGGATTCCCAAGGTCCTGGTGCGATACCGGCCCTCGCCAATTCAGCGTATGAGTAGCACAGGGATCTGTGCTATAAAGTGAGGAGCTGATGGTAGGTGCGGTGCTCCATCTCAGATGCAAAAACAACCGTCTTATTCAAGCGCTAATGAAAAGGTGGTAGACTCCCTCGCTGTTGACTGATACCACATTATGCAACGTCGTCGATATTATTTCTTATATATATATATATATATATATATATATATATAATATATGTGTGTGTGTGTGTGTGTGTGTATGCGTGTATGTATGGATAAAAGGGTATGAAAAACACACATTGTTGTTAAAATGAATATATTTTTATATCTTTTTTCATTGCTAATATTGACATTATTTCGATTTATAAAATCGAAATATTGTCAATATTGGCTATGAAAATGATACAAAAATATATTAATTTTAACAAAAATGTGTGTATTTCATACCCTTTTATCTATACATATACAGTCGGATTCATTTCCTCACTCTTAACTTATATATATATAAACAAACTTTTCACAAATTAAGTTGTCAGATATACTCAACGTATATGTCGTTTATGTTTTCTTTACATTGATAAGACTCTTTTGAGTCAATAAGTTGTTCCCCATTTTGTGTAAACAGTGAACTTGTTAATTTGCTTCTTTCTACCTTTTTTATATCATACCTAGAGCTCCAATTATTATCGGTATAACAATAGTTAAAAGGTGTCACCTTTTCTTTGTCGAGTTCAACATCTTTATATTGGCATTTTTTTAATAATATTCTTTGACTAATATTTTTACCTGGTGACACTTCCATATCTATGAAATGTAAATATTTTGTTTGTAGTCTTTAATCACTGTCTGGTGTATTAGCTTTCTTAGGTATTATTATTATTATTATTATTATTATTATTATTATTATTATTATTTCGCTGAGTTTTTCACACCCATCTAAGCTGGTGGTTCACTGGAGCCTGAATGACAGCAAGTCTCCTCGGGTCTCTAGGACTCTTCTGAGTATTCTAGCAGATCTTAACAGTCCTGTTGTTTAGAAGGTTTCGATTCTTCCTCGAATATCCAATTCCTCTATCAATTTCACCCTCGTATTACGGTTTTTTCAATTCTCTGGCAAGGTTCAGGTATTTGTCTATCTTTTCATTTCCTTTTACTTCTTGTGACTTTTTCACACCAGCATAAGCTGATGGTCTTTTACTGAAGTCTCAAGTGACAGCAAGTCTCCTCGGATCTCCATGACTCTTATGAGTATTCTAACCGATTTGAGCAATGCAGTTGTCTGGATGATTTCAATTTTTCCTCTGATTTCCAGTTCAACTAGTTTATTATTATTATTATTATTATTATTATTATTATTATTATTATATATAGCAGGACCTGTGGATAGACCACTGTATGATAATTCAATTATTACAACATTTGATATGTTTGCTTACGAGCTATAGCGAAATACTTCAATATGTAAAAGTATAATAATCTTGATTTAATTCTCTCACACTTTGTTTCTTTCTTTTCATTATATTCGATTGAAACAGATTAGCGCTATACTCCTTCTATATATATTTCTCCTGCTCTTTCTTTATTATATTTTTCTGTGTAGCGTGTCCTTTTCTTCCCTTTCTTTCTTTCTAATAAAAATGGAATGGTCCATTATTTAGCTGAGGTGACGACACTCATAAAAATATGAATTCTGCAGATAAGCAACACCAGATACTCAGGATTTACATTTTTGCATTTAATCTTGGACGATTTGAATGGTCTTATTTTTTACCAAAGTTTATTGCAAAATGATAACAAGTGTATTAATTAATTATCATTAACTTAGTTTTGTCGATTGTTTTTGTTTTTGTTGGGGGGGGTGTCTTCGGCTACTTCTTGAATTAGATGCACAGGTCGAGACAGACTACATGGCGAATGTCTGTGACGTTTTTACCAACAAATAGCAATCTTCAGATCTTCAGTTACAGGAGTAGCTATCATTTTTTAAAAGACTCTCTCTGTTCATTAACCTCGTCATTGTTTCGTTTTGACATCCACGTGTGCCGAATCAACGCCCTAATCATAACTCAGATCCAAAATCTTAACAACTTCTTGAAAAATGTCTATTGGCCAAATCAGACGTGACTCCGCCATAATATTTTTTGGTCGCTTCTGCATTCGAACCTCATCTAATCTTCGTAAACAAGAAACTTGAAACGTTTTCAGAACTTAACGTCTTACAGACGTGCCGTAACCATCGAGAAATTAATCTTTCAGCACTTCTTATTATGCTGATACGTTAATTATTTGTTGTGGGTGGCTACAGAAATTGAACCCGCAACCTTCTGATTGTGAGTGGTGACTCTTGGTAAGATTCCTGTCATCCCTGTTGGCTAGAGTGGTTTGGCCGCTGAGAGGCATAAATGCCGAGGTAGTATGCAAATTATCTACACTATATACTACGTAAACATTTATATCTTAGTGATATATAATACACATTGAAGAATTTAAAACACATTAATAATATTGGCTGTTTTGAGGCTAATATAACTCGGCTAGATTTTAATAATTAAAGACCGTTAATATATAAGATAATAATCAAGATTGAATAATAATTCAATGATCATGGGAGGAGAATATAATTTAAGTAACTAAGGGAATTCTGACGTCGTTGGTGACGTAGTTTCAGTTATAGACACGCACATAATCTCCATTATAATAAGATTTGATCCTTGTTAATGTCCGAAAATATGCACTTGGCTTTCTTCCCTTGTTTATTCTAATGTTTCTCTTTATCTCGATTCCAGAATTCCTTTACTTTGTATCTTTTCATTGCTGTCTGTTGAATTATTTCGCCGTCTTTTGCCAGAAGCGATTAGTCAAGCAATTAGCATCTAAGACAAAGTGCCCCTCCCCTTATTGTTGTATAAACTATCTATGAAGTGGATAGTCCAGGACTTGGAAAACGCAGACTAATTAGTACAGATTTACCTTCGATAACTGGTCGGTTGGTTGGAATTTAAGCCATGTCAACCCTTACCTCTCCGCCACAAGATGGATGTGACACAGGGTTATGTAGAGTTCAACAGATCTTAATTCAATGTTCTTTCTACTGTTAGACCGGTTTAATATATACTTATATTATTTAAAATAGTGAGATATATACTTGTAGAATCTTTTATAATTCAAAATATCTGATACACAAATTCAAAATATACCGTATCCCCAACCTCAATTCTTTTTCAGGAACACCGATAGTAGTAGGATTGGGGTACTTACTACTCGCCTAAACCCCCAAATGGGTTTGATTTGGGCTCTTTAGCCTTGGTTGGCAACCCATCAAATCAAGGAGAAGTCCAACACAAAACCTCTGCTGCCTTACAAGGAAAGGCTAGGGGAGTAAACCCCAAAAATAAATCAGGAGCTGGAGTCCCTAAGGTGGTGTGATGCTGAAATCCAGTGCTACCCATTAACTCCTGCGACATTATCGTTGCCAAACTGCATTGGTCCCTTACCTTTCCTTTTGATCACAGCGGCAGTGTGGAGAGGGGGGATTTGATGCACGGGTAACAGCTCATCCTTCATATGAACCCGCTCAGGCTATGTAGTTCAAATTAACAAAACAACTTGACACTACTCCATCGTCTCTCGTAGACGGAAGGATGCCAACCAACCAATTCGAAATAATGAGATTTATTCTTTTAGAATTCAGTCTGCCCTACTATTTACACATTGTTGAAGGAAAATAGTTGGATTTATATCTTTTCCAAGGGTGTTAGTACGATGTGAAATGCTAATAGACTCTTTATGGATTTTAACACGCACACCTCCGTAAGTAAGTAAAGTCGCCAGGGTAGCCCAAAGTCGGTATAGGCGTGATAGCGAGGGAGTATATCCCCTTTTCACCAGTGCTATACTAAGAAGATTGTTTTTCATCTAAGGAAAACACAGAATAATTAATACAGATTTAGATAACTGGTTGGTCGGATTTTATGGTATGTCCACCCTTTGTGGGTTGTTACGTTATGGCACCAAATCAACGTTTGTTAGGTTAAGCTCTCATTTCAGAATAGAGAGATGACGTGTCAACGTTTGTTACGTTATGGTTCTTACTTCGAATGTAGTGATGACGTGTTGATAGTAAAATTAACTGTATTGTATACTTATTTCTGGACCGGTGCTATATTTGAGAGGCTCGAAACTTTGTTGCTGGGCTGATCTTCAGTTGACTTGAAACTCCTGAAAGTTTGGAGTCTGGAAATCAACTTTGGGTGCTGGGGGGGGGCATCTTGCCTAGTGTCATTTATAGTTAGTATTCACACAACGGCACTTCTTTTCTCATTAGGTTTTTCTTGCTAACAACTTTTCCGTGTTAATTTACTCATCACTGTTACCTTCTGGCTCTCCCCACCCCCTATTATATTACAGGGTTATCTTATACCGAAGACATTTTGTTTCATTCATTCTTCTTTGGTACTCAATTTTAAACTCATTTTTCTATTTAACCCATAGATGGTACCCTAACCGGTACATAAAGGTGCTAGAGCTTGATGTGACCAACGTCTTTCCCAAGTAATTACCAAAGTGGAACATTGCATGTCATGAACTGCTCAGCCACCAGGGTGCCGTCCTTAAGCATCACGGGTCGCCACCCACAGCTAACAAGTGGCCGCATTGGGAAGTGGTCTTACCCCTCTGCAGAGGTGCAGCTCTGGCCGATAGGGCTGTCGATGACAGGATTTGGTTAGTTTTCTTTGTTTGATGGCATATCAACCTTAATGGGTTATTCAATGCCGAAACTATCCTTGTAAAAGAACATCAGTGGTACTATTTAACCCATAGCTAGGGGCATGTAGGTTTCATGCCTTTCCTAAATGTATTAGTCTGAGAGTATACGACTGAAGTTCGAACTTACTAACAACGATGTCAGATTCCAGCACTTTAGCAACTACAAGGAGTCACTCTCTTCTAATGCATTGCAAATAATTTTACTATAGAAATTGTTGCAGATTATTTACCATTATCTCTAATCATAATGGAGATTATGTAACTGTCTGTCTGTAACCAAAACTACGTCACCAATGGCGTCACGATTTCCTTAGTTATTTAAGTTATATCCTCAACGAAATAGTCTTTATTTAATCTTAATTAGTATCTTATTTATTAACGATGTCTCTATTAAAGTCTAGCTGAGTTAGATTTGCCGCAAAACTAACAATATTATTAATGCATTTAAAATCCTTAAATATATTATATATTTTTAAGAAATAAAGATTTACATTGTACATGGTGGGAATAATGTGCATTATGATTTTAACAAAATTGGGTTTAACAAATAGTTTTGTTGTTACTGATTTCTAATACTATCTTGTTATTCTAAAATATATTAAAAGTAATCCTATGTATAATTTTATATAGGAATCAATTAAAATAACATTAAAATAAGTAAAATCTTTATACTCATTCTTATTTAGTTTCGTTAGTCTTTCAAATTTAATATATTTTATTACATTAAAACTTAAATACATGCACTCAGGGGGCGCATACTAGTCAAACTAATGAATGTGATTCCCTAACCTCTTGGCATAAAATAACCCTAGACAGATTGACATGCTGTTAGAATCGATCAATCAATCACTCATATCGATTTGACAATCTCCTATCAAGTTTATGTTGTTTTGTTTTTGTTGATTTTGTTTGTTTTTTAGAGGGGGGTGACTCATCCATAGATTTTCCAGTCACCAGAAAATCAAGGCTTTGTAAAAAAAAAAGTGTTGTCGTGTTTACAGTTGTAGTACGACTAATGCCCACTAGAGGGCCATGAACATAAATCCCTGGACGATGTTTATTAATGTTAAGTTCCCACAAAAATAGTTCGATGTTATGCCCGTGTTTATGGGCCCCAATAAAAATTGGGATGGATAATTTTATGATCAATGTACGAAAAGTCAAGAATAGACCATTGATTTTTCTCTCATGATTCACTAAATACTTCAAATCTATAATCTTTTATTTAGGTCTTATACATGAAGGAGATTTAATCCTGCTCGTAGCGTAGGCATTCAGCTAGATTGAATAGTTCACTTTTTTTTATTTTTGAATAGATAATTAAAAGGAGAGATTACTTCATAATTTGTTATTTTCACTCTGCGAATTTTTCACTGGAGTCTAGGTGACAGCAAGACTCCTCAGCTCTCTCGGACTCTTCTAAGTACTTTAGATTTTAACATGGCTGTTTCTAGATTGTCTCGATTCTTCCTCTGATCTATCAGCCCTATCGGCTGGGGGTTTAAATACAACTGCACCTCTGCAGAGGGGTAAATATCCTCTGTTCCAAGGGCGCCAATTATAATTGGTACGAACTTTACTTTCATGTTCCACAGTTTTCTCAGATCTCGAGCAAGGTCAAAGTTTATTATTATTATTATTATTATTATTATTATTGCTGTTGTTGTGAGTTTTTCACACTAACATTAGCTGATGGTATTTCCCTGGAGTCTGAGTGAAAAGTCTCCAGGACTCTTCTGAGTATTCTGGCAGATTGCAGCAATTCAGTATTCTGGGTGGTCTCAATTCTTCCTCAGATTTCCAGATTTTCCAGTCTTTTTTCCAAGCTTTTTGAGACCGTTCCTGAGATATGGTGATCCGTCTTTATTCCGAAGTCCCAGAGAATTTTATGCGTTTCATTCTCAAGAACAGATTCTGGTCTATGCATATACCATTTTGATGTATGGTCAAAGTTTAATTTTTTGCATAATTCCCAGTGGATCACCTTCCCAACCCAATCGTGCCTAGTTTTGTATTCCCGTTATGCTAGTTTGCTACAATTACTTAATACATGTTTTACAGTCACATCTGTCACCGCACAGTCTACATTTACTGTTTTGTTGCGTGTTATCAATTTTTGCTTTGATATAGTTTGTCCGTATAGCATTATTTTGTGCAACAATTATTAGCGATTCAGTTTCTCCCTTGAAGTTTCCTCTTCTTAAACATGTCCAAGTTTTTTTTTATGTGCAACGTCTCCGATTTGTTGTTTGAAGTGTCCATATAGTTGTTTTTCTTTCCATCGTTGTTTTCTAGATTTCGTTGTTTTTCTGTTTGTCCGTGTATTACATCTGCTGTTGTTGGGTGCCAGAAGTAATCTTTCTTTGCTCTTTTTTTGTGTATTCTTCGAGTCCTTGGATTGTAGCCTCTACGCAGTCCTATTTATTAGCAAGTCTCCTTCCACCTTCTTTTCTTGCTACATATAGTCCATCTCTATCATTTCTAGGGTGTAGTCTTTATTCAGTCCTTTTGAGTTTTTCACATCAACTTCAGCTGATGGTATTTCACTGGAGTCTGAGTGACAACAAGTCTTCTCATGTGTCCAGGACTCCTCTGAGTATTCTGGCAGATTATTATTATTATTATTATTATTATTATTATTATTGTCTTAATTGTTAATCGAGATATAGAATTCCCATAGTGAGTAATACGAATGTCATCATTTTTTAAACTGCAATAATCTTTCTCTTTCTCTCTCTCTTTCTCTCTCTCTTTCTCTCTCTCTCTCTTTCTCTCTCTCTTTCTCTTTCTCTCTCTCTTTCTCTTTCTCTCTTTCTCTTTCTCTCTTTCTCTCTCTATCTATCTCTCTATCTATCTCTCTCTCTCTCGCTTATCAGCTTAATAGAGGTCATAAGTACCGAGTTGCATAACCGGAAGTTGGCTCCATTATAAACGGGCACATTGGCCTTATATTTAAATGATGCGTCACAACCCACAAGACCCCCATTGCATGCCTTTCCATTTTCCCTTGTCGATTTCCCTTCCAATAAAATCAATTGTTGACAAGTGTGGGGTTGGAAGGGGAGGTGGGGCAGGTCGGGGTGGAAATACGAGAAAAATTCAGTCGTAATCATAAATACGAAATCCTTTCTACTATGTCGCGGCAAAATCAATAGATTCCGATGGAAGGTGATGAACTCATTGCTTAACTGTCATTCGGAGATCGACATTTGACGTCTGATGATGTCTTAAACAAACTTATCAGTTTGCCTTCTTTTTTTTTTTTTTTAAATTGCTGTAAAGAAAATTAAAATCTGCGGAGTGGCCTTTTGTTGATATCAGTCAGAAAGTGGGAGTCTATCCTCTTTTCGCTAGTGCTAGACCGGGGAGTTTGTTTTTTTTTGTTTTTGTTTATTTGTTTTGTTTATTTGTTTTGTTTATTTGTTTTTGTTTGTTTTTTGTTTTGTTTTTTTGCTGAGATGGGTTGCCGCACCTACCGTCGGCTTCCCAATCTGGTCTGTGCGCTAAAAGATCTAAGAGCTAACGGTTGGTGTGGCGCTTCAACTCGACAAGAAACAATATCACTGGTCTAACGCTGGTGAAAAGTGGATAGACTCCCTCGCTGTCCGACTGATACCACTCCGACTTTACTTTAATTTACTATAATGATTAAATATAAATAAACTTCTGGTGATAGAGCGCGAATTGTTGGTTGTTTAGTTTAATGAAATATCGACCTTGTGGTTTTGATTGTTTTGTTTTACGGCATATCAACGACGGTGGATCAGTTAATGCCGGCAGAGTTTTGAAAGATTCAAAGCGATAGTTTACAATTAAAAAAATTTTAACTCAATTTTTTTATGTAAATAAATGTTCTATTCAACCCGTAGATGGGACCCTAACAGGTACTACCACTCCGTGTCGGAGTGGAGCTAGGAGCAATGGTAATGAAGGGGTACTCCACACGTCATACCAAGGACTTTAAGACTCTCGACCACCGCCTTCTAGCATCCATATGATAAAAAGGGTTGAGGCTTTCCATAAGAGCAAAAAGGTTGGGACAATCATATAGGTGCTAGGACTTGACGTGACCAGCCTATTAAGAGGGCCTCTCCGATTGCCCGTCTAGACTAAGTAAGGGTAAAAGTAGAGTGTTCCATCTCATTGACTGCTCAGCCAACAGGATTCCGTCCTTAAGCATCACGGGTCACCAACATATGAATTTGATATATAAATCCATATTCTTGTTTTTTCAAAAACTTTATACTTATTCACATTGTCGGATTTTATATTCATTCCTTTTCTTCATATCATGACCGTTTGAATATAAAAGGAAATACACACAAATTCGTACCTGTTAGGGTCACATATATGTGTTAAATATTTTAAAATGAGTATTGGAAATGTGATTTTTTAAAAATTAATTTGGAAAATAATTGAATACCCAAGAAGAATGAATAAAACAATTTCTTCAGCATAAAATAACCCAATGGTTTGACATGCCGTAAAACCCACCTAACCAATCAACCCTATCCTAGTCTAAACAAATAGATTCACTTTAATAATTACAGAGACAATTAAAATTGCCTTGGGAAAATAAATATACCCCCTTTCTTCTCCTCTTTCCAGCTACGGGGAAAATGATAGGACAGACTGTTTTCTAGCCTTGGTGAGCAACCAGTCTAGTAGAAGAACAGCTCTAATTTTGAAGTCCTTAGCCCCTTACAACGCCTCCTTTTATGCTATTTATAGAAGATGGAAAACAGGCATCCCTAAAACAAGCCGTGATGCATCTACGAAAAGTTGTATTCAGATTAAGTGATTGCTGTCTGACAAGATGCCACAACCTCTGCTGCTGCTTGTCTCTGACTTTCCGTGTCACTCGAGTTGAAACGTGAAAACCAATAGTGCTGATAGTGATCCGCACAATCCTTCCATTACTTTAATATCTTCACACGAGTAGATTTCTACATTTTTTTTCTTCAACTGAAAATGAGGACGTTTCATTTCTTTCTTGGTTACATTGTTTCTGTTGGTTAGTTACTTGTTCTTTTTCTTTCTTTCTTTCTTTCTTTCTTTCTTGTTTGCTTCGTTGCTTTCTTTTCCTGTTGGCTTGCTTCGTGGGATGATTTCTTTCTCTTTTTTCTTTCTCTTTTTTCTTTTTTTCTTCTCTTTCTCTTTTTCTTTCTCTTTTTTCTTTTTCTTTCTCTTTTCTTTTCTTCTTTCTCTTTCTCTTTTCTCTTTTCTCTTTTTTCTCTTTTCTTTCTCTTTTTTCTCTTCTTTTCTTTTTTTCTTTCTTTTTCTTTTTTCTTTCTCTTTTTTCTTCTTTTCTTCTTTTTTTCTTTTCTCTTTCTCTTTCTCTTTCTCTTTCTTCTTTCTTTTCTTCTCTTTCTCTTTTTTCTTTTCTCTTTCTCTTTTTCTTTTTTTTTTCTTTCTCTTTTTTCTTTCTCTTTTTTTCTTTCTCTTTTTTTCTTTCTCTTTCTTTCTCTTTCTTTCTCTTTCTTTCTCTTTTTTTCTTTCTCTTTCTCTTTTTTTCTTTCTCTTTCTCTTTTTTCTTTCTCTTTCTCTTTTTTCTTTCTCTTTCTCTTCTCTTTCTCAGCTGCTAAGTTGCTTCACTTTATGTTCTTTCTTTCCTTTCTTTCCAGCTTTCTTATTCTTTCCTTCTCTCCTTTCTTGCTCACTTAGTTTGTGTTTCCTCTTTCCTGTTTTGATTTTTCTTGCTTTCTAATCCTTACGGTTACTGTTTTCCTTTCTTTCTATCATTTTTTCTTGTTGTAAAGTTGATTACGATATATTCTTTCTTTCTTTCTTTTGTTTTCTTGGTTATTTCTTTTTCTCGTTCATTATTTTGTTCTTTTTTTAATTTCTAGCTTAGTTTCTTTCTTAATTGGTTAATTGATTTCATTCTTTCTTGAGCACTTGGCATCTTTCTTTTTTATTAGTTTTTTTTTTGTTTCATTTTTTTTTGTTTCTTTCCTTTCTTTCCTTTCTTTGTCGCTGAGTTTCTTTTCTTTCTTCATTCTTTCTTTCGTTCTTTTTTCGCTTTTTTATTTGCTTGTTTGATATCGTTTGTCTTTTTCCTTTCTCTTTTTTCATATGTATCTATTCATTGTTTCGTTATATTTTTTTTTCTTTCAATTTTTTCTTCCGTTGTTGCTTTTAATGACTTAGTTTTTCTTTTACATTATTAGCTATTTCACTGATTTTTTCTTTCTACTTTCTTTCTTGATTACTAAGTCTCCCTCTATCCCCCTCTCTCTCTCTCTCTCTCTCTCTCTCCATCTCTCACTCTCTCTCCATCTATCCCACTCTCTCTCTCCCTCTATCCCACTCTCTCTCTCTCTCTCTCCCTCTCCTCTCTCTCTCTCTCTCCCTCTATCCCACTCTCTCTCTCTCCCTCTATCCCACTCTCTCTCTCTCTCCCTCTATCTCTCTTCTCTCTCTCTCTCTCTCTCTCTCTCTCTCCTCTCCCTCTCTCTCTCTCTTATATATATATATATATAAAATCCACAACGTTCTTTTTACTTTCAACCCTCTCTCTCTCTCTCTCTCTCTCTCTCTCTCTCTCTCTCTCTCTCTCTCTCTCTCTCGTTTCATTGTAAATTCGATATTTATCACAATTACAAACAATCGATTCTTTTCCCAATGATAGAAATTCTTCGATTCATGATAAATGTACAAAGACAGATTTTTTGAATGAAAAAGAAAAATCTTTTTTCCAAGCTCCACAACAATCATTTCACTATCTTTTTACCTTTTAATTGATTTCCCACGAGAAACTTTTACGAAATCCAACTAAACATTCCGTCATAATAAACCGATTTTTACGCCAAATCAATGTAACATCAATTTCTTTTTAAAAATATATATTTCCAACGAGACACATTCACGTAATCCAACCTAATTTTCAATGAACAAACTTTCAGGCACATATCATGGTTTGGTTTGTTTGGATTTTACGACATGTCAACCCTTGTTGGGTTATTTTATGCCGAAGACATTTTGTTTTTTACTGATTCTTGATGGATATTGAATTTTTGGATTTTATGGCATGTCAACCCTTGTTGGGTTATTTTATGCCGAAGACATTTTGTTTTTTACTGATTCTTGATGGGAATTCAATTTTTGGATTTTATGGCATGTCAACCCTTGTTGGGTTATTTTATGCCGAAGACATTTTGTTTTTACTGATTCTTGATGGGAATTCAATTTTTAAACTCAATTTTTAAACTCAATTTTTAATACATTCTTAAACTCATTTTTCTACTTAACCCTGAGATAGGACCCTATCACTCCGGGTCAGTAGACCTGGAAGTAATTGGGAGTAATGGCGATGAATGGGTACTCCACACTCCCTAGAGCTCCAAAATTCGAACTTTACTATTAGATGCCGTTTAAAATCCTACCCAGGACACTAAACCCTCAGTCACAGCCTTGTAGCACATATAATAAAAAGGATTGGGAGTTTGCCATAAGAGCAATAGGGTTGGGACAATCATATAGGTGCTATGGCTTGATGTGATCAGCCGATTGATTAGAGGGCACTCACCGACCGATTATCTAGCCTAAGTAAGTGCCAAAGCGGAGTTTGGGAGTTATTTGTTTGAAGTGGGATGGTCAGTGTTTTTGTTTTTTTAGGCATTACAGACTCCCACATTTTTTATCACTACATCTTTATTGCCAGAGATGGATATCAAGTTTCTTGTTAAGACCGAATGGATGAAAACTTTTAATTTTCTTTATATATATATATATATATATATATATATATATATATATATATATATATATATTTGTGGTATGTCCATCCGTCTGTTCGGGGATGCAATGGTAAACAGAGCCTCGTACCAAGATCATAGCTTAAATCTTACGAGGAATCAATTAGTGGTATTCATATTTAACCCTGAATTCGTTTGAGGGTAACGAGGGACCAAATTACCGATTGTGGTATGAGAAATTAAGTAAAGATAGATACACATCGTTCTACAAAATAGAATAACTTTTTTAGATTTGAGGACAAATTCATTAATAAGCACACAGAATGATAGGTACTGCTATCCAATGGTGAACAACAGGAGAATCTAAAAGTGTATACTTGAATTTAGCCAGATACTATATAACCCGGGCACTGGTATATACATCAAATTATCATTATTTTATCTTAAGAGCTTATTTATTAACGATGTCTCTAGATAGATTTGCCTTAAAACCACCCAGGATATTAATGCGATATTTACCGCGCATCCTACTTATGCCGGTCAGACACAAGGTCAAGTTAATGTGGGACCACCCAGGAACTGAAGCTCATTGGATGGCAGACACCAAAAATGCGTGGATCCCATCGACCTTCCCTCTTAAGGTGGTGCCTCAGGCACTGGGCAATAAACCAAGCCCTGTCCTTTTTAATCAAGATGGCAGGTGTTGCCTTTGGGATGGTTTCCTTTCATTACCCCTTTCATTTCATTAATTGTCCAGTAACCGAATCCACCTAGCACACAGGCCCTGAAGGGCCCATGTTATTAATACGTTATTTACAACTCACCCCACTTATGCGGGTTAGACACAAGGTCCACTTAATGTGGGACCACCGACGAAGCGAAGCATTGCCACTCAAGGGAGACGCCTCAGGCAGTGAGCAATAAACCCATCCCTGTCCTTTAAATGAAGGGACAAGTGTTACATGTGGTGATGACCTCCTGCATCACGATTTCATTAATAGTCTGATCCCACCGGCCCACAAGTCCCGATGGACTGGTGTTATTAATGCGTTCAAAAATCCCTCAATGTATGCCATATATAAATAAATAAGAAATAACCGTTTACATAATCTATGGTGTAGATAATTTGCATACGGTTTTAACAAAATGGGGATTAATAAAGAATTACTTGGTTATATTGATTTCTACTAGTATTTAAGGGGCCGGGTTAGCTCAGTCGGTAGAGCATTCGGCTAGAAACCACAAGGTTCCTAGTTCGATACCGGTCCTCGCCAACTCAGCGTATGAGTAGCACAGGGATCTGTGCGATAAAGAATGAGCTGATGGTAGTGTGGCGCTCCACCTCATATGCTAAAACAATCTCCTTGGTCTAGTCCTATTGAAAAGGGGATAGACTCCCTCGCTGACTGGCTGATACCGACTTTAGGCCGCCCCGTCAACTTTACTAGTATTTTATTCTCAAACGTATTAAAATCAATCATATGTATAATTTTATATAGAAATTAACCTATAAATTTGATATATGAATGGATATATTTCAACGATCTTTTGGATTATTATTTCCCGATTCCTGACAAGAAAATTCCATTCGATAAATCTTTGTCATTGGAAGGAAGAAAATATTTGCATAATTTGTTTGAACTTAATAAAATGCTGGACATTTTTCAAACAACGATTCACTTTTCAAATTTGTTTGAATTTGTCAAGAGTCAATAATGATGAACTTCTGAGGGATTCAGATTAAACAAAAATGCCATTACTAAGACAAAAGAGTTCCCAAACTAAGGCGAGACAACATGAAACAAAAATACGGCTTCAATATTTTAAGCAGTTACAAATTTCTTTGAACTTTATAGTTGTAGAGGAAGGGGATCCTCTGTGGCATAGTGGTTAACGTGCTGGACTGCAATATCATATTTCTCTGAATGTTTGAATGGCCCAGTGGATAAAAGAATTAGGTTAAGACAGTTCTAAGTGACAATTATCTCTAGATTGCAGGTTCAATCCTAGCCAAGGGCAGCAGTAATATAGAATAATAATTAACACAGCTTAAAGCCTCTATCCCAGCTATGGTTAGCGGAATGAGAACAGGATACACCCGTGGACTGAATAAAGGGTTAGGTTCAAAGTTCCGTGATGGCTCCTGATTACGACAATAAGGTTACCGAGTCCGACAAGAAATACTTGAAGGTCGGAGGGCACATCGGCCTAAACGTTGTACAGATAACAATGAAGATGAGGACAATAGTCCGAATAACGCTGATAATGCAATATTATAGTCAGCAAGTTCGAACTCCAGTCACGTTGCTGCGTTCATATCTGGACTAATACCCCTGGAAAAAAGTATGAACTTCTCAATATCCCCAACTATGGGTTAAATAGTACCACTACTGTTAAACTACAAGGATGGATTTGGCACTAAATAACCCATGAAGGATTTTATGACATTAAACAAAGAAACTGAAACCTGAACTTTATATAATTTTAATAAGTAGTAGGTAGGTTCGGTAGAGCATCCGACCAGGAACCACAAGGTCCCTGGTTCGATACCAGCCCTTGTCAACTCAGCGTATGAGTAGCACAGGGATATGTGCGGAAAAGTGAGGATCTGATGTTATGAGTGGCGCTCCACTTCATATACTATAACAATCTTCTTGGTCTAGTGCAGGTGAAAAGGGGCCAGACTCCCTCGCTGTCTGGCCGATGCCGATTTTAGGCCACCCCAACGACTTTGCTTTTTATTATTTGTAGGATTTTTAACTAACTTTGTGAAACTGATCTCTAGAATATTTGACTGTATTTTTGAGATTAGGCTTGTTGTGAATAATTTTGATTTTTCGGACTGTTATCCTCATCTTTGCTGTGGTATGTATAAACACAACGATTTTACGCCTTGAGTTGTACAGGAAAAAACATTTTTTTCTAAGTGATCTTGATTCTTCTCGTGACACAGGTCGTATGATAGGCGTGCAAAAACAATTCATTATTTGAATGAAATCTTCAAAAGTTCTTCAATGCCTGTTTGATCAACTGTCAAATTATCAAAATTTATTTCCCAGGTTGGATCATTACTATGTTCGGATATAGAGGGAACACCTGATGAAGGCCGGAGGATACAGCGACCGAAAGGTTATGGGTGCAAATGCAGAATAGCGGACAAGAGATGATGTCATTAGAATCACATTTTACGTATGAAAAGCATTAGATTATGGAAACTTCCGAAGTAGGCTAACACTAAAACTAACCCTGGCCCTTAGCCTAACCCGAACCTAAGTGTCTCAAAGGTTTCGTGAAATGTAAAGCATTTTATACGTAATCTAATATTATCGCTTGCGCGTTATTCTGCATTAGTACTACGTTATATTTATACATACCACAATAAAGATGAGGACAACAACCCGAAAAATAATTATTATTCAAATCTTAGACGTGTATCAAACATTCCAAGAACTTGTTTTGATAACTTATACTCAAGAGAAAATCGTTTTCTATTTGGCAAAATAAACTGCGTAGGACCATTATCCAGCTAATAAAAGAAAAGTCTGTAACGGATGCATATAATTTTATTTCAAAGAAATAAAGAATTATTTTTGGAAGGCAGAAAAGTCAATACAATTCCATTCATATTTAGCAAATACGTTTCCTCTTGTGTGTGCCTCCAGTGATTGATATTTTGGTGCTCTCTCTCTCTCTCTCTCTCTCTCTCTCTCTCTCTCTCTCTCTCTCTCTCTCTCTCTCTCTCTCTATATATATATATATATATATATATATATATATATATAATATTTGTGGGAAAATTATTTTTGGTTGTAATTCAAAGCATGAAAGAAATGTGTAAAATAAATGAAAAACTTAGTTGGATATTATGTACTAAGTTTCATTTATTTTCCTGATATATCGAAAGATTATATGTATCTTTAGCAAAGGTGTATATGTATATATGTATATATATATATATATATATTGTGTATATTGTATATATTGTGTATATATTGTATATATATTGTATATATATATATTGTATATTCATGCATACGTCATCATATGATCTTCACCTTCCATTTTTTGCACATGCATTGATCACGTCATTGACTTTCGTAAACAAACGAGCATATAAAAATTAACGGTTAATAACATCATATTCACACATTCATTATACACTTAACATCTTCCATTTTGTCTTTCACATAAACATTACTTAACAGTGTCCTGAAGATGGTACAATATACCGAAATGCTTAAGTATTGTCACAAAAAAATTGTTTCACCGATCATAATATCCTGTTTTTGTTATATTTAAAAAATATTTTCTTCTCATATTGTCGGATTAATTTCCTCACCGTATATATATATATATATATATATATATATATATATATATATATATATATAGCGCATAGACTCAGTTTGATTGGTTATTTAATTTTGAAGTCAATCTTTATCTTTTGATTTTATTTCTTTTTTTTTTTTTCAATTGTTTTCAATTTTGTGTTTTTCTTGTAATTATTTGTGAATTCAACTATTCTTAATACAAAACGATTTATAAACAATTATACTGTTTCAAGTAACTATTCTTATTTAATAATATTTGTTCACGATTATACGGTCTCGAGTATCTTTATCAAATACTAATGATTTTCAAACAGAACTATTTAACATGACCCACTCTGATTGGCTGGTTAGTTGGATTTCACGGCATATCAACCCTTGCTGGATTATTTTATGTTAAAGATGTTTCTTGTTTATTCTTGATGGGTATACAAAAACTTTTTTTCCAACTCAATTTTTTAAAAAAATTATTTTCTATTTAACTACTACATGGGATCCTAACAGATACTACCACTCCGGTCCAGTGTGGAACTGGGGGTAATAACGATGACTTCATGCTCCACCCTCCCCAAAGCTCTAAATTGCAACTTCACAATTAGATGAAGTTTAACGTCATACCCAGGACACGGACCTTCACTGGTACTAGTGCTAGAGCTCGGACCTGGGTCTAATGGCAATAAATAGTCAGTTCCATACTTCACAGAGCACTAAAACTGGAGTCTCACCACTTGGCGCAGTTTTCTTTTGCAAGGGGGTCTTCTCCTTGCAGGAATGCAATTGGCGTATTCTGGGCCCTATCGACTGGACGAGAGTGTATTAAGGGGTGGATAGAAAGCTAAGTAGACCAATAAACTGTGTAACCTTTAGTCTCTCTACCCAGAATGCAGATGCGAGGCAAATCTCCCTTTACCTTAACTCTGATGTCCTTACAAACTCGACTGTAAGAATAATTAGGTTTGGCACTGTCTGGACGTGTAACTCGTAAGCACTTTACGATTATTCAGCTATCAAGTCTGATTTCCTACAAAAGTGACAATTGGAAAACTCCTAAATAAAGTGCTAATTAGCCAATTCGTGACGCCAACTAAAGAGTCTTGATTTCTAGAAGTTCTATCTCCCAGGAAGACGGGGGGGGGGCAACTAAGTATCTTTGATAAATGGTTTCAGATTCACCATTCCTTTTGTTTGAAACCAAATTTGCTAAGGTAAAGAGGCTGTACATATAAATTCAAAGTTTTCTTTCTCCTAAACGAGTTGCCATACCAAGGTTAAAGAGCTCGCTCTCCGCTACTACTTACCTACAGCTAGAGGGAGAATAGTTGGATGTATACCTTTCTCAAAAGTATTAATGCTATTTTAAAGTTAAAAAGCCTCGTCCAGGAGTTGAATTCGGGTCACAGTGTTCATTTTCTACGACAATAACCATTACTCCATGCGCTTCCATACTTTAAGTATTGTACCAAATGTATGTATTTGCATAACCCATCCGGTTAGGGTGTGCCATAGGGTTAATGTCTAAACAGATCACTAAAATATGGATGGGTGTCATTTAGAAACGGGTCAGTGAAATGAGAGGGGGTCATTTGGAAAGAGGTCAGTAAATTAAGAACGGATTCATATATAAATATTAATCCAATCGAATTTAAAATCCTTAAAAATAGATATGTAAATGTTGCTTTTCATAAAGATAGTTGAGTTTGGTTTGGATTTTTTAAATCGTATATTTTGTTATTTAATATTATAATTTGATATAATTAATTAGCACACAGTTATGATTTCAAATATCCCTGTCTATATATTGATACGCTTGTTCCCAGATCTTCCGTCCGTTATCATCCTACAACACACACAGGTTAAAAAATGACACCGTCCAAATTGTCCAAGATGCAACGTAAAAATGTGAATATTATCTGGTGTCGCTTAATCAGATTTTTTATTAGTCCCATTTTATTTCGCACAATTTTAAAAAGGAAACATTCCAAAAGGTCTAGCGTCGCTTAAATGTCAAACGTAAAATGTGGAATTGGGGGTAGTATCGATGAAGTCATGCTTCACATTCCCCAAAGTTCTAAATTGCAACTTCATTATTAGATGCAGTTTAACGTCGTACCCAGGACACGGACCTTCACTGGTACTAGAGCTCGAACCTGCGTCTAATGGCAATAAAGAGTCAACTCCACACTCCACAGAGCACTAAAACCGTAGTCTCACCATTTGGTGCAGTTCTTTTGCAAAGATGTCTTCTCCTGAATTCTAAACTGAATTTTAAAAATGTGTTTGTTTTATTTGTAATATTGAAATTGGGAACAACGAAAGATATTTTGGGAATTTGGATAGGATTTATATGTAAGGAAATTGCAAATCATCGTTTCTGGCTTAAATATATCCTCCTGATGTTTGTTTCGTTTCGTGAAAATTCCACGGTTTCTACTTGCCTAATATTAATAACATACACAATTATACGGTTTCAAGTAACTATTTCCTGTTTTATTAATGATTATTGTTTGCACACAGTTAATAGTTTCATGTATTTCTATCTAATAGTAATGATAAGCAAACAGATCTATTCAACACCTAAATGTAACCCTAACAGGTACTACCACTCCAGGTTACAGTCAGCCTTACTATTTACTCTCAGTTGGGGGTGGGGGCGTAAGAAGAGATTGATTCATGTCTTTCTGGAGCATTAGTGTGAAGTGAAACACAAACTACCTCGTCCAGGATTTGAACTCGTATCACCCATACACCTGTAACGACTGATATATAAATGTGAACGTCTCTCTCCTTATTAGTCTTTAACCCTTTCATATACAAGCATCATATTAATAGCGTGCCTGGATTTATTCAATGGAAATTTACGTTTATCTATCAGCTTTATACATTGCCCGTTTTTTCTCAAATGGAATATGGTGCGTGTCTGTACGAGATGATCGTTCCAAGAGATTTGAATTAAACTCCCTCAACTTACTCTATTGTTAATAACAAATAATAGCACGTCTACTTCGTGACTGAACCCCAAAATCTGAAATCTGATCCCTGGGCGATACTTTAGTTTCGCATCGAGAATATCATACAACGATTTTTATAAAGAAAAATCTGTAGGGGCAATCAAACATCATATATATATATATATATATATATATATATATATATATATATATATATATATATATATCTCAAGGTATTTAGAGAATGATTTTGTTATAGTTAGAAAGAAAACCATCCTCTGAATACTTTGTTTTTTCATTGTTTTTTACATATATTTCCGTCGAATTTGTTTCCATTTTTCATGTGTGTGTGGATTTAAACAGATTGAAGCAACGTTAAAAAGAAAGGAATCTACTCTATTATATTTCTTACTTATATATATATATATATATATATATATATATATATATATATATATATATATATCTGATAGTCGTGGCTTGCACTCTACGAGAAAGTAACATTTTTGAATTGTTGTGAGCTTTTAATATTTTAGGTATATATATATATAGTTATACGCATTAATACCAGTTTCATAAATAGAATTGATAAATGTAAGGAGTACACGAAGTTCTTCTGATTTCCTTAAAGACATTTTGAATTTGAAAAGTAGATAAAGAATATACCGTTATATTTTGAATTCTGTCTCTACCAAGGGGTAGAGTGTCTTATAGAATGTAAGGGTTTGTTATATCGATATATTACTAAAATTCTCGTATTTATATATACTAACAAGAATATACGCCTTCTTGGTGTAAGTATTTTAATGTAATCAAATATATTAATTTAGAAAGACTAACGAAATTAAATAAGAACGCATATTTAAAGATTGCACTTATTTTAATTATATCTCAATTGGTTTCTATATAAAATCCTTCATAGGATTGATTGTAATACGTTGGAGAATAAAATAATATCAAATCAATAACACCAAGTAATTATTTATTAAACCCAGTTTTGTTAAAAACAGTATGCAAATTAACAACAAAATACCACTTCGGATTAGAGTGGACTTGGGAGTAATGGCAATGAACGGTACTCCTCGGAGCTCAGTCGCCTTACTACGTTCTCTTTCAGGCTAGAATCCTTGAAGAAAGTATGAACCTTCTCATTCCGTCTCCCAGTTATGGTAGTAGCACTACTGTTCTTCTACAAAGGATACTCTGGCATTGAATAACCAACCAAGGTTTATATGCCATTAAACAAAGAAACCAAACCAATAAAACCTGAAGGTTATATTTACTATTCTAATGTAACCGATGTTTTGGTAGCATTTTACTGTCTTGCACTCATACGATACATGTATATGTTACGAGTTGTTTCGTTTCCAGGGAAAGTGACATGTATGCCCATTATCGAACTCGCCAAGTTCGTCCCTTGTTTTCCAGGAGAGTTTAAGCTAAAAATAACCAATAAAGCCATAAAAATCACTTACAAATGACCTTACTACTACATGTCAATATCAGCCGGTAAAAGCTTTTTCTAATACATTCGAGAAACATGTAAATGTGATTGTCAGAAAAACAAACCGTTCCAATCTATAATAATAAATGAGCCTTCTGTTCGTGTGTTTGACCGTGCCACTTTCATCCTAAAAGGATACGGCCGATCGAATCTGTGTGTCCTGTACGAGAACAGAAATTTGAATGAAAATATGTGTACAGCTGAGCAACTTGCATAATAAAACGAGATCTTTCGAAAGTCATCCACCCTTATTCACACACCACTTCTTCCATCACAAGACCTGATAAAGGTCTGCTAAAAGCCAAAACGTTATAACGTCGACTTCACCATCAAGAATAAATGAGTCCTTTTGGAATACTTAATCTTTTTCTATTTTCGACGAACATTCTTTTTATTAAAACATGCTTCTCCATATACATCACACATTCTTCTGTAAACTTCACATTGTTTGAACTTTTCAATGATCAAATATTTGATGACAGACCTCTGTTCAAGCCTGGGGTAGTTTCTTTGATTTGATACAATTTTGAATAGCCTCAACACAAATATTTCTGAGATTAAAATAATTTTTGAGATAAGCCAATTCCAAACAAAAGAGTTTACATTTATAGAAAAATTCTGAAAAAAAAAATCTTACGAATTTTCCAAAAGTTTCTCCCATTTTATTGAATGACCCTCATATATATATATATATATATATATATATACACACACACACACACCAATCCACCCGCACGA
>CM042152.1:101136235-101138735 GCA_023376005.1 Doryteuthis pealeii
ATACGTGTAGTTTCTGCACTACTTAATGGCATTATCAAGTGTAGAACTGGTGAGAGGTTTCCATTGTTTACATTTGAATTGTCCGTTGATTTCAACAAAAACACACACACACACACACACATACATATATATATATATATATATATATATATATATATATATATATATATATATATATAGCAATAGTTTATGGTTATTACTAGCTCACTTACCTGGTGAACGCCTAAGAGGCATGAAACGCAGGGTCACAAAATTACATTTATGCTATATATATATATATATAATATATATATATATATATATGTAACCGTTACGCCAGGCGTATCTATAAATGTACGTATTTATCAATAACCTTTAGTAATAATTTACTGAGCTTGTTTATCATAAAACCAGAAGCGTGGGGCAACCAGTGAAGGATAGAGCTCACTAAGAATGATCCACTAGTCTAGCTCGCTAATCATTACACCATGCCAGGCGTCCTGATAACCTTTAATTATTATTAATATTTATTTCTCTAAACTGCAACCGGTTGTGAGACTCTGGTTCTGGAGCTCCGAGGAGTGTGAATTATTCATTTATTGCCGTTACTCCCACTTCCACTCTGATCAGAATTGGAACATTGGTGATGTTCCAATTTTGGAGCTCTGGGAAGTGTGGAGTAGCCCTTTATTGCTATTACTCCCTGGTTCACTCTATAGTAGTATATGTTCGGATCCCATCTATGAGTTAAATAGAAAATGAGTTTTAAAAAATGTATTTAAAAGAAGTTGGGTTTTAAAAAGATTGAATACCCATCATGAATTAATAAAACAAAACGGCTTCGGCATTAAATAACTAACAAGAGTTGACATGCCGTACAATCCAACCAACCTCAGATCTCCTTCTATTCAAATAAAATTGTATTACTATTGTAATCTGAGTCCGTCTATTCAATTATAAGGAACTAACCATCAGTTTTTGTAGTTAACTTTGGTTTGGTATGCGTAGAAAGAGGAGAGCCGCCATGAGTGGCTTTAAGTAGGCAAAGATTTAAATAACCCACGAAAGTTGATATGCCATTAGACAAAGTAACCTACCCAATCCAACCCAAATTTCGACAGTAAATAACCCATTAGGAGTTGATATTCCATTAAACAAATCCAAACCCAAGCATTTGTCTTTTCTTCTTTTTTTACTGCTAATGTCCTGCTGGTAAGAGAGCGACTACCTCTCCCGTTTATCCCAAATTTCCAACTGCTACTTCTGTCTTTGGACAAACTGCTGTCCAAAGTCTCAGACATTCTGTCGCCAATCAGTTTAGCTTCTGTCGATTTTACGGTTTATCGATTTCTTAGTGGCCATTACCCACCGGCCTTTTCGAACGAAGAAGTGTTGAAAGGTTATCGACCCAAGAAAAGAAATTACCTTATATATATATGAGAGAGAGATATTCTGTATGTCTATATGTTTGTTTGTACAACGACAGAGCACACGTCCTTTTAAAAGACTAAGGGACCAGGAAAGACCAAAGTTCAATAAAATCCACACTTTATTTTTGTCTGAGAGGGGTTTAAAAACTTCCCCCTCATTTTACATAAGAAAAGCTAAATAAGAATATAATAAGGGAATAAATCAATATATATTTTTTAAAATACTTGCCTAAATGGTCACCCATCTAAGTACTGAACAGACTCATCGCTACTTAACTTCAGTGATCTAGCGGGAACCGTTGATATCAATGTGACCTTACCATAAACATTCTCGTCGGGTATTCAATTTTTTAAACTCATTTTAACACATTTTGAACTGCTCTAACTCATAGTAATAAGTACTGCCACTCGAGTCAGAGTGGTCTTGGGATTTAATGGCACTGAAGGGGGTACTCCACGATCCCCTGAGATCCAGGAAATTTGATATGCAAAGAATTAAAAACAATAGTGTCAGTTCCAGGAGTATAAACAATACTTTCATCTTTGTGTACCTTCACAAGGGAACTAATTTTATTTAACAAATAAAACACTCGGTTATTTCCTATAAGTCTAACATGATCAAAGAGGAACAACTCTTGACTGATAAATTATTTATTTATTTTCCCATTAAACTACCCCTAACCCTTCTAACGTCTTCTTTTTCCCTAGTAGATCAATAAATAAATAATTTATCAGTCAAGAGTTGTTCCCCTTTGATCAAGTTAGACTTATAGGAATTAATCACACATTATTATTAAATTCTGGAGAGATTTGTTACATACTTGAATTTGTAGAATTTTATTGATCAACTTTGTTGAATGTTCTCCTTTGTTTGAAATCTTTTACTGAATTCTTTCTTTCTTTCTTTTTAGGTAAGTCCGCCATATTTTTAAAGATGTGGTGAGTAATATCGTTTTTCTTTTTATGCATTTTTCCCATGTGAGTTTCTTGGTCAGGCTGTGAACTTTTTAACTGATCCTCTTGCACAACTATCTCAGGTACAGAACTGGCCCCTTTTGCGCATGAACAATATATTTGTTGTATAACGCCGC
>CM042152.1:101146235-101258735 GCA_023376005.1 Doryteuthis pealeii
CCAGGACTATCATTCCGATATTCGCAAAATATACCAATACTTCATAAAAGAAAGAAGGGAAGAAAAAAAATTTTTAAAAAATAGCGAAAATATGAGAGGAAGGAAAAGAAAAAAATGGGAGAAGAAAAAGAGAATTGTCTGGAAGGAAAAAGAAAAATATGTAATTACAAATCAAAAATAGAAAAAAAAATCAAAATAAAGAAGTGAAACCAAAAAATGGAGACAGTTAAATATTTTTGAAAAAAAACTGCAAATTTTTTTTTTAATTTAAAAAAAAATACGTAAGCAAAGTATAAGTAGAAATAAGAGCACGAACATATGAATGAATGATATGTTCAGCATTAGGGATTTTTTTAAAGTTTATTAAATCCCTGTGGCAATTTTTGACAGTGTTAGGGGTGAAGGTTGATTATAACTCAAATCTTTCGTGTCTGCTTCCTTAGTGATGGACAGTACATCTGTGGGAATTTAGAGTTGTCCTTCTCCTAGACTTGTTATCTAACCAAGACTAACGACTGTTTTACTATTTACCCGTCACTGAGGAATAGAAAACGGATTCAAAGGGTATATTAACGCGAAAGTGAAACACATAAAACTTCGTCTAGGATTTGAACTTCGGTCACCTACTCTATTTTCGATGACAACATCTGTTACGCTAAACACGCCTCCTAAGTCTCTCTATTAGTTTGTTCGTTATATCTACTTTGATAGTAGTTTCTATCTTCAATACATACCATACGGAGGGGTTCGAGATGTAATGATTTGAATCGTAGGAAATATACACAAGTTCAAATCCTGAACGAGGCTGTACCTAGAAGTCCCAGATAATTCTATGCGTCACAGTCTCCAATACAGGTTCAGTCTTGAGCATATACCATTTATTTGCTCCTTTTGAGTTTTCACATCAGCATTAGCTGATGGTCTTTCACTGGAGTCTGAGTAACAGCAAGTCTCCTCAGGTCTCCAGGACTCTTCTGAGTATTATGGCAGATTGCAACAGTGCAGTGTTCTGAATGGTTTCAATCCTTACTTTGGTTTCCAAACTTTCCAAACCCTTTTCTAATCCTTTTGGGACTATTCCAAGTGCACCAACTAGAATTGGTATCACTTTCATATTCCATAACTTTTTCAGTTCTCTGTCAAGGTCTAGATATTTGTCCTTTTTTTCATTTTCCTTTAACTTCACCTATGATCTGCTGGCACTGCAAAATCCACCAGTTGACAAGTTCTTTCTTTTTTTACCATTTATTATTATTATTATTATTATTATTATTATTATTATTATTATTATAACCTGATCGCCTTTTTTGTTTGTGTATTTAATTCGGTGATGACTATTGATTCCATAGATTGAACAATAATAAAAAGATATCAATTCAACAAATAACTACATCTCCGGCTACCGACTTATTGATGCACTCTCTTCAGAAACAGAAGACGCAAATACAGTGTAAAAGCGTGACTCAATACAGCAATTATACGCGTTTTTCCGCCCTCTTTGCTCGTTGTCTAATTAACAAATAAGCCCCCCCCATCATGTTATTCCCCACCAACACCACCACCACCATCATTCAACCACAGAGTTTTGTTTTTTCCTTTCTTTTTGCTTTCATTTTTCTGTATTTTATTTTCTGACTTTTTTCACCGTTCCTCTTACTTGCTAATTCAAGCTTTTACTAATTTATTTTACGACCATAATATTATTTTATACTAAAACTCATTTTTATCGTTTTTTGTTTTTTATTCCTCTCAATCGGAAATGTGTTTCTTCATGTGACGTCTTATAAAAAAAACACACACACTCATAAGAACATGTTTGTCTAGAGAAATGTTTGCTATTTTATTTTATACTAGACGATCCGTGAAAACGTTGGGTTCCCGCCGATAGTAATGTTTCTGTTTAGGATGTAGTGAAGGATTCTGATGAATGTCATATCAATCTCTGTTATATCTGAAATACGAATACTTTTGCTATTTTATTTCATACTAGACGATTCGTGAATCCGTAGGGTGCCAGTTGTAAAATCGGCCCCTGATTATATTAATACTTCTATCTAGAATGGAGTCAAAGATTCTAATCAACATTTCATAGTTACTGTGTTATATCAGAAATTTGGGTATTGTTACTATTTTATACTAGACGATCCGTGAATCCGTTGGGATACCGTGGATAACAATGTTTGTATTTAAGATGGAGTGAAGGATTCTGGGGAATATGTTATAGTAATCTCTATTATATCGGCAATTTAGATTTTTTTGCTATTTTATTTCATACTAGACAATCCACTCGATGCGTCATACCAAGTGTTATATACTCGCTTCAACTGTTGGGTATATAATGAGGAGAAGAGTTCTTTTATTACTTAATGTCTAGCGGATATTGTGCCGTGGTTTTTCTTCTTTTTCCTTTTCTATCTTTTTCATTTGGCCGCTTCTCTACCATTTTTTCTTCTATC
Organism: Doryteuthis pealeii; assembly: GCA_023376005.1. NCBI lineage: Eukaryota > Metazoa > Mollusca > Cephalopoda > Myopsida > Loliginidae > Doryteuthis > Doryteuthis pealeii. The sequence goes on from CM042152.1 coordinate 101,148,692, forward strand.
CTTTTCTTTCTATCGTCTAATGGATCGCTGAGCCATGAAACTCGTATATATATATATATATATATATATATATATATATATATATATATATATATATATATATATTCGACATCACGTAAACATGCAACACGAGAATACAGTTAAAAAACGCATACATTTGACCAGTTACACGATTTCTGTCATTTAAAAAAAAACTATTTCGTTTACCTGATGAATGCTTTTAGCAGGAAACCATTGGTAGTAATATCGTTCCCAAATAAATGAATAAACGCTAAAACTTTTATTTGTCACTTCATTCAACTAATATGTATGTATGTATATATATATGTATGTATATATATGTATATATATAATGTAATATACATTCTTTATTGTATAGAAAAATTGAAAAAAGCACAAGTTCATAAAACGAGTGATGTGTATTTCGCCAACGCCGCAGTGTTTCGATCTGTTTCAATAGATCTTCATCAGGGCTTTTGTTAATTTGAGGAAAAATAAATTTATCATAGAGAATAAGAAGACTGTGATAGTCTTTTGCTTTGTCGCTCAATCTAAAGACTCTCACAGTCTTCTTATTCTATGTGATTTTTCCTCAAATTAAGCACGTTTTATGAACTTGTGTTTTTTTAATTTTTCACTATATTACATACGGTCGCATTCACTTTTCTCTTCATACATACATATAAATATATATCAAGCATCACTGGTCCCCACCCACCGCTAACAGGTTACTCCATTGGCGGGGAGGATTTTACCTGTCTGCAGAGATGCCGTCGGTGTATTCTAAAGCTCGATCGACAGGGCTAATCAGTCATACAAGTTGGAACATGGCACCGGGCTGGAACAAGTATTGCATTGGTGGTAAAGTGAGGAGCTGATGGTAGGTGTGGTGCTCTACTTCAGATACAAAAACAATCTCTTTGGTCTAGCACTAGTAACAAGGGATAGACTCCCTCGCTATCTGGTTGATACCGACATTAGGCCAATCCGTCGACTTCACTTACTTATATGGACAGGATATGGCACAAGGTCAGTTTTTTGGCTAGTTTCCTTACTACTACTACTACTGCTGCTAGAGAACTCAGTCTTGTCTATAATTTATTCCTAGGTGATGTAGAAGAGACTTTCTCCAACGGCATTATCGCAAAGTGAAACGCACACGGAATCTTCGAGGATTTGAATTCGGGTCACCGATTCCATTTCCGACGGCGATAAGCGTTACCTTCCTCCTTTCTCTTGTGGTAGAGGGGTTGGGTAAATATATCTACTCAGACTTGATGTGAATGCTGATTGTCTATGAAGACAAATCAGATTAGTCTGTGGATGCCATTATGCATCAGTTACTCTTTCTTCTGCAATCTTTTGTTCCAGGCTATTTAAGTGTATCGCTCTAATAAAGATCTTCCGATCAGCTAGCGTTTTTTTTTCTAGGTTACTGTTATATACAAATATAGTTCTAGTTATATGTAATTCTGCGCTTAGAAACTCATACAAGAGTGACAGAGATTAACTTATATATATATGGAAAGGAAAATATATGGAGGCGCGTGGGCTAGTGGTTAAAGTCGTGGGAAATGGACTCGTCGATTCGAGTTCAATTCCTAGACGAAGCTGTTGGTATTTCACATAGCACTAATACCCTTGGGAAAGGTATGAATCCATATATTCTCCCTCCAGCTATGGGTTAAATAATAGGGCAGACTGTGCCCTTCAGCCTTGGGTAGGTAACCAGTCTAGGAGAGGGATAACTTAGAATTCAAAATTCCTGAGGTCGGTCGTTGATTGGGTTTGTGGCGACCCTTGATGCACCAATTCTTTCCTATCGACTGTGCCAAAAAGTGTGGATGGTCCAACACAAGCCTTCACCAATATAAAAATCACTGCGTGGGTGTTCATTGCGTGTGTGAACCCCCATGCGTCGAAAATCGACGAGAGTCCATAATGATAAAAAATAGAAATAAATCCGATATTGTGTGACTTTGGAAAATATGAAAAAACAAATATTCAGAGGATATGTTTATTTATGAATGAATAAATTGTTCTGCCTACGTTCAGACGTTTCAGTTTATATATATATATATATATATATATATATATATATATATATATATAAACCCACATCAGGGCACTAAAAAGGAACAATGTTATGAAGATCTTTCAACAAATATTATTTTCATGTGAGACGAAACGAAAATGTGAAAAATTTATTTGGTTATCAGTTCCCTTTCTTTCAAATGTGGTGAGGTCATGAGAGTATTCGAATTTTTCTTATAAATTTAAATATTTAACACTTAAGAGTGTAGTCTATAAGCGTTTGGTTATATTGTCAGTTTATATATATATATATATAGTGCATTTGTGTAAACGTAGTAAAATATTTAATGTATGCTTTCAGAACTGCTTATAGCCCGCTAATTCTTACAAATCCCGCTGGAAAATTTCTTCAACGTCGCCTCGTATTGTGGGTGACATCTATACGGTACCTTTGTTGCAACTGCCGCCCATGAGCGCCAACTGTCGGTGCATCGGTGCACTCTGACTATCCATTTCTCAGCAACTCGGATCAAGATTGCATTTTGAGAAGGAGTGCAAAAGGCCAACCTCCACACTTTCCACCCCCTCGGCAATGTCTGTGACGACCGACCGAACCCCTTACCCCCGCCGTTGGCTGCCAACGAGTTCCTTTTAGACCCGTTGACTTCCACTGCGATAAGTATTCAGACGATATCAACGCACAAAGAAAGTGTATTTCGCTCAGAGTTACATTAATGGTTTCGTTTTTATTGCTCTCTTTTTATTTATTTTGCATGCTGAGTTGATTGTAGTTTGTGTCTTCGGTGAAGAGTTCAGATCAGAAAACGGTAGAAGATAGAATGCCAATAACATAACAAAACCAAAAAATTGACATGATTTATACGGGTGTAAGACTCTTGGTAAATAAACTTTGTCAACCAGCATTTTAAAAAAAGACTTATATTTCCTGAGTTTAGAACATTATGATACAGCGCCAAATGTGTGAAAACAGGGTTGAAAGATGGTGTTGCGCCAGTTTTATGACTTGTCTATTTTCAAACTAAACGGTTTATATGGATTTAAGACTCCTGATGAACAAACTTTGCCAATCAGCATTTCAGAAAAAGACTTATATTTCCTGAGCTTAGAAAGTTAGGATACAGTGCCAAATGCATGAAAACAGGATTGGAAGATGGTGTTGCGCCAGTTTTACGACTGAATGACTCAAGGCCAGATTGAGTATAAATATATCGCATAGCGTCTATTTTCAAACTAAATAGCACAGAATCTTAAAAGAAGTTGAGCACCTATATGACTGTCACAACCCTATTCCCCTTGTCAAACCCATAACCCCTTTTATCATATATGTGCTAGGAGGCAGTGGCTGAAGGTCTTAGTGTCTTTGGTATTACGTTAAAGTGCATCTAATGTTGAAATTCCAATTTTGGAGCTCGGGGAATGTGGAGTACCCCTTCATCACCATTACTCCCAGGTCCACTCTGACCCAGAGTGATAGTACCTGGTAGGGTCCCATCTATGGGTTAAATAGAAAGAATGAGTTTTTAAAAAATCATTCTCATTAAGCAAGAATAGAACCTAACGTCTTCAGCATAGAATAACCCAACAAGGGTTGACATGCCATAAAATCTACCAAACCAAACCTACTAATATCAAAAGCAATATTAGAAGCGATTTTGTCCTGGATCAAAGTTATATTTTATAATACAAACTTTCGATTGAAGATTTTTATTAATAACAATTGATTCTTAATATGTATAATTGCTAATTAGCTAATGTCAATAACTAGACCATTGGTTAAGATCAGTTGTAATTGGTTGTAATTTAAACAATGAGTTGCCTCCCTCTGGTCAAAGACTCTATTTGCATAGATGTCAGATTATTTGATATAGAATTGATTCTCTGCCTGGGTATATGTTTAGGTTGCTGTGTGTGTTTGGAGTTGTCTTTCTGTTCTGCTGTATGGACGTCTTTATAGTTGTGTTAGTGTTGTGTTTTGAAGCGATATATATATATATATATATATATATATATATATATATATCGCTTCAAAACACAACTATAAAGACGTCCATACTGCAGAACAGAAAGATATATATATATATATATATATATATATGAAGGCCAATACAATGCACATAAAAAATAAAAACAAAAATCTTTTCTTTTTTTTTGTCTTATCGATTTCAAAGTAAACCGTGATCTTCAGAGACGATTTCCGAAAATCGTCTCTGAAGATAAAGGTTTACTTTGAAATCGATAAGACAAAAAAAGATCTTTTTGTTTTTATTTTTTATGTGCATTGTATTGGCCTTCAAATCATTAATATATAATAACATAATTAACAATGCTTCAAGCAAATTACCAATTACTCTTATATATATATATATATATATATATATATATATATATATATATATATATATATATATATGAAATAAATATATAAAGGTTTTACATATCTATTTATTAGGTGACAAAGGAACATTCACTTAAATAATAAATAGATATGTAAAACCTTTATATATTTATTTCATTATATTATATAACACCTCTATTTTATATTGAGCACTCTACCAATAATACTGCATTTGGTACGCCATTCCAGCAAAAGCTGAAACTTACACTATATATATATATATATATATATATATATATTATTCATGCACATAGTCCTGTTTCATGTCTATTCAGTGCGGCTAGACTTTATAAGCTACTTCAAGCCGGGATCGAAACATGGCCGGCTTTTCATCATTCAGTTTCTAACCCCGGGTTATGAGCACACCCACTAACAAGAAAAGTTTTACTGATAAATACATATATACAAAGCTACCTAAGGATAGCTCTGTCCGTGTTAAGGAGAGCTTTGCACTTTCTATTAAAACAGCAGCCCTCGGTGATTTTCCTTTCGAAAGAGCTCAATCCACCAGGGATGGAGAATAAACATATATATATATATATATATTGCCATGTACATATACATATGCGTTCTTTGTTTAAATCTGTATATAGAAAAGTGAATGCTCGTTTTGTACTGTTTTATGCTACAAGCACATTCGTGTGCACCATTTTCTATATGCATGTCAGTATTATATAGATGGGCGTATCGTCGTCAGTTGGTAGGGTCAATTTTGTCTTATGAAATTATGTAGAATCTTTCAGTTGGGCGTATCTGAGAGTATTTGTGTGCAGAACTGCCAACAACAGTACGTAGCTATTCTTTCGGAGCCGATCGTTGGCCTGCGCATGCGTAAACGAATAATTCTGCACGAGCTTAATTTTTACATATGAGTCTACTTAATCTCGCGCGTTTTTTTTTTTTGTTTTTTTGTTTTTTTTTTTGCAAATGTTGCTGATGTCGGAAGAAGCTGAATGCAGTGTGATCTGATAATCGATAAAATATCAACTTGTTTTCTATGAAATCCAAGAATGTTGTTTGCTTGCTGCGTCTCTCGAGAGAGAGGAATCAAATGGAACGGTCGCTCGCCTGTTCTACGTTTTTGAAAAATATCAGAGCTTCAAGTTTTGTGTAAAATAGGTGGATACTTTTTTAAATATCGTCACTAACACGTTTATATATATATATATATATATATATATATATATATATATATATATATATATATATATATTGAAATGAAAAAATAAAGGAAAGAAAATATTAAATACATAAAATAGGATTAATTTTATTGTAGTATACTGACACGTGTTTCGGCCAGGAGTTTATCCATGTACACATTTATTCTATCTATTATCATTTTAAATACAAAATAAAATAAAATAACTGAAAAACTAATTTTTTTTTTTTAGTATACAAGGAAATAACTGCCTTCGTCAGAGTAAATCCTTTATTTCCTTGTATACTGAAAATAAATTGTAGTTTTTCTCTTATTTTATTTTATTGGCTAACAGTGGCTAATATGAAAAATTCATTGTTATGAGTTTACATTTTCGATCATCAGACGCGAACATTTTAAGTAGAATTTATTCAATTTATATCATATTTCAAAGTAAAAAAACGTAATTGAATTAAAATAAATCGACTTTCCTCTGGACATACACACATACATACATACAATGCCCTTGTATATATATATATATATATATATATATATTATTATTAAAGAAATGGATACAAAAGAAACCTACTCGAGTTTCACCATAAGGATCTTCAGGGTTAAATCCACTGAATTAATCGAGGTACCGATTAATTGCAGTCGATTACACGTTTGTTCAACGAACACACGTGCAATTCAATGAACACACGTTTAATTGGCTGCAATTAATCGGTACTCGATTAAATCAGTGGATTTAACCCTGAAGATTCTTATGGTAAAACTCGAGTAGGTTTCTTTGTATCCATTTCTTTAATAAATTTGCTCTACTTTGTATTGAGCACTTTGTATTTGTTTTATCGCGGACTTAACCCCTGGATTTTGTGCACCTCCAACGATCGTGCCCATATTCACCGGTAAGCCACCTTTTATCTATTTATCTATCTTGAATTGGTGAATTAATCCACCAAAGTTTCTTTCATTAGTATTTTCGGCACTATCCAATGCCATCATCAGGAATAGTGAGATGTTTCCGTTATTCTTTTTAAACAGAGTAGCAGTAAGAGTAAGTAGGAAGACGGACTCACAGATTTATAAGAAATATTATGGGGAAGGAGAATTTTCGAGAAATTATAGGTTTTTGAGAATTTGATCTTGTTTAAGGTTTGTTTGGGGTTTTCTTTTCATTGTATTGGGATTCGAGTATTTGAAGTTTGTGTTTGCTTTTCTCCTTGTGCAGTGTTTGTGTGTTTTCAGTTAGAATTTTCCGGTAATTATAGGGAGGGGCATGAATGTGATTTTTTTTTTTACTCCTACTGCTACTCTCTTGTTTGGTTGGATTTTACGGGACGTCAATCCTTGTTGGGTTATTTCATGCCGAAGACGTTTGTTTTATTCATTCTTGTTTAATTCTTTAAAATCTTAAAAAATCTTTTTTTAAATATCTATTCAACCAATAGGTGGTTCCGAAAGAGATATTACCACCTATTGGTTAAAGTGAACCTGGGAGTAATGGTACTCCACGCTCCCCAGAGATTCAGAATTGGTATCTCACGCTGAGATGAAGTTTAGCATCACACCGAAAAATATGTTTTTATTCCTTTCCTCGCCAAAGTTGTCAATCATTTTTAACATCTATATATCAATACCCATGTTCCATAATTGTACGACCGTTGTCTTCCTGCAATACCCTTGGTTAAAAATGAACTCGTTCAAATCGTCCAAGATGAAATGCAAAAATGTAAATCCTGATTATCTGGTTCGGTTTATCCGTCGAATTCTTATTTCTTATGAGTGTCCTCACCTCAGCTAAATAATAGTCACTTCCGTTTTTATTATAAAGAAATAAAGGTAAGAAAAAGGACATGCTACACAGAAAAACATAAGAAAGAAAAGAAATAGTAGGGTAAAGATTGAGAGAGAGGGGATGAGTGCATGGGAGCGATATGGCTAATCTGTTTCAATCGAACATAAAGAAAAGACGAAAAGAACGAAATACCGGAGAAAAGAGTGCGAAAGAGTTAAATTAAGGCTATATTACTCTCCTTATACATTGAACCATTTGCAATAGCTTTTAGGCAAACATATCAGACATTGTAATAATTAAATCATCATAATAGAGTATATACACAGGTCCTGCAAGTTATTATTAATTTCGATTAGTATTATCTTTCATCTTAATTCTGTTTTTTTTTTTTTTTTTTTATCGCAACCCAATCTAAAAACAACAAATAATAGACTTCCATAGACACAGATGTTTTACCCTAGAATCAGATGACTTGACTCAACGATCGAAAAGAAAAATTAAAGAAAAAAAAACATTATAATCTCCAACGTTAAGAATGCAAGATGTTCAGTTTTGTAAACGTTCTTAAACTTAATAAAACCATTTTTTCTTCCGCATCAAAATGAATTGGAGCATGTCTTCAACGCTAGGTAATTCACGAAAGAAATTATGAGGCTAATTCTGGGATCATGTATGTATGTATGTATGTGTATATATATTATAGAATATATTAGTTAGAATTTATTTTTGCTGGAATGTCTCTGCATCAGTGCATTTTTTTATTTTTATTTTTATTTTTGGGGGTGCTGTTTTTTTTGTCTTTTTTTCGTTTTTTGGGGGGAGGGGGTGTTTTGTTTTGTTTTTTCTATTTTAGTGAGAGTTGTTTGTTTTTTCATGTAATTACAAATACATTGAATCAATACAATATATACGTTACAATTTGCATGGATGAACTGACTGCTGTGCATTCACCGAGTTCAAAAAGGTAAGATATTTTTAGGTTTTACCCAGTCTGGGCCATGGTCACGATTGTAGACCAGACAGAATACTGAAACTTAAATCTAGACATAGACTTGCATCTACGATTACATTCTTATATACCACTCTACCAGAAGTGTTCACTTTCTAAGACGGTAACCATTACACCACACGCGCCCACAAAATTCACAAAAGATACAATAGATAAATTTAATCTTAAGTTCATTAAAATAAATTCAGACTGTTGCAATGTTTTTTCTTTAAGTGTACCAGCAACAGTGTGCGCCTCTTGGGTGCAAGTATTTAAGTTTTAATGTAATATGTATTGAATTAAAAAGACTAACGGAATTAAATAAGAACGAATATTAAAATATTTCACTTATTTTAATGTTATTTTAATTGATTTCTACATAAAATTATATATAGGATTGCTTTTGATACGTTTGAGAATAACATATAATTAGAAATCAGTAATAGCAAATAATTATTATTAAACTTTTAAAAATCATTATGCAAATTATTCCACCATATATTACGTAAATATTTATTTTTTTCAAGATATATAACGCATATTTCAGGATATTAAATGCATTAATGATATGGACAGTTTTGCGGAAAATATAACTCGGATAGAATTTAATAGAAACTTCGTTAATAAATATGCTGATTAAGATTAAATAATCGTTGAGAATATAACTTAAATATCTAAGAAAATCGTGACGTCAGTGGTGACGTAGTTTCTGTTACAGATAAGACAGTTAAATAATTTCCATTATAATAAGATTTATTATGCTCAGCCTCGATAAACTCAATACCACAATGTTAGAATAATCAATAAGGAAACTATTATCGGCTTGCAAAATTACTTTGCTAAAAGTCAAAATGCAGCCGATTTTGAATTGAGATAACATTTATACATATTTGCCCAACCCCTCCGTACTTTTAGGATGTGACACAGTCCATTTTTTAAGCGGGGTTTACCAGGTTTGAATTCAGAGTTTACCTTCTCCAAGACCGGTTGCCATACCAAGGTTAAAGAGCCCAGTATTCCCTACTATTAACCCTTAATTAAAGGGGGAGTACGTGGCTGCATACCTTTCTTAAGGGTATTAGCGCTATGTGAAATGCAAACAGCTCCGTGCAGGATTTGAACTCGTCTCGACGTGTCCATTTTCTACGAAGGTAACCAGTACATCACGCTTCTCCTCTATAACATATTTATGTATTCGGATATTCACATCTTTTTGAAAATTATTCGTAGACAAAAAACGTAAACAAAAATGAAATTCCCTCACCCTCTAGTCATAAAATAACCCCAAATGGGTTGACATGCCGTTAAAATCAATCAACCCATCAAATATCTGCTGGTAAATGTCTCATAGTCTGGAGCTCTGGGGTATGTAAACAGCCTCGTTCAGGATTTGAACTCTTCTCGCTGTGTCCATTTCCTACGACGGTAACCATTACACCACGCTCCTCCGATAACCGTTAGGTCACGTGGATATATTGTCTTTGTAACAGCAGACAAATTGGCACCATTTCTGATGTCATTTCCGGGTCTCTAGAATTTTTTTTGTGGGGAATTGGGGGATATTCATATGTTCTAGGTTGGCAGACAATCTCCAAGAAAATCCTCTTTTGCCGTTGATCAGCGAGACACACGACTGTTTTTGACAGTTTGAAATTTCTTTGGCGACTTGATTGGAAGTTTTTTTTCGGAATTCTTCGAATCTGGCAGTCTGTTGCATCTGGCATTTCTAATGAAGCGGATTTGCTCCACCCGGAACTTTCTTTTACTTCATACCGTTCCTTCCTTTTTTTTTTCAAATCGTTTAACTAATTCTCTTAAAAAAAGGCAGTGAAAAACAATTTTTACCGTTGACAAAAATTCTCCGATGGCAAATCGTATCTATATAATAGAAACAGATTGAATATAGGTAGCAGTATATTTATTGTATACAAGAAGTGGCTACCCAGCGTTCCCTGTGTAGAGGAGGGAACGTAGTATATTGTTTACCTTTGAGATTTGCAAATGCCGGATATTAAGTAAATCTTCAATGCTACCTCTATGTATATTCTAATTTTTAAATATCATCGAATATAAATCAAATATTTAATTTATTGTTAATTATATATATATATATATATATAGTACCGGCCGTTCCTACAGTGGAGAATATACACCGGTTCTCACTATAAATAGTGAGACACCGAGTGAAAAGGTTGTACTGTTACCGTTAACGGCAAGCTAGCCGTTCCTGTACCATTATTGTAAATACACTTGTCTTATTTTACCCTACCTCGACTTGACTTCTTTTTTACTGTTGGATTAACATCACAACATATATATATATATATATATATATATATATATATATATATAATACTCGTGTTAGTTGATCAAATATTCCAATGATAGTGAAAAAATCACCTCAGCAAGAATATTGTGATATGCTTTAAGTATAATAGATACGACTTGAATATAGATAGCAGTTAATTTATTGTATACTAGAAGCGGCTACCCAGCGTCTCCTGGGTAGAGGGGGAAACGTGCTATATTGATTTGTTTATTTTTAAGATTTACAAATGCTGGACATTAAGTAGAATTTCAATGCTATTTCTATGTATATTTAAATTTTTAAATATCTTCGAATATAAATCAAATCTTCATAGAACTGCTGATATTTTATGTATGTATGTATGTATGTATGTATAAATGTGTCATTTGCGGGCTCATGCAAGGAAGGGTTCTGGTGTTGGAGTTGTGGGATTGTGAGGGACGGCAATGATCTGTAAAGATTATGCTATTGCCATATATAAATGTAATTTGTCGTCAATTATTTTATTTCCATGGTTTCCCCCGGAGACACACACACACACACACACACACACACACACATTAACTTCCCTTTATATATGCCTAGATAGATAACCATATAAACGCCTCATGCTTGACTCCGGGTTTTGTAAATCATTAATATTTGGATTATTTCTACTTAATGATATATACATTAATACTCGTTTTAGTTGATCAAAGATTTAAATGATAGTGAAAAAAATCACCTCAACAAGAGTATTGGGTTATGCTTTAGGTATAATAGATTGAATAGAATTAGTAGGTAATTCCTATAACCATATAAAACTGTAAATTTCCTCTAAACCCAACATACCAGGATTGTATTGTCATTGAATAATATTTGCTATAGGGGAATAAATCCCGAAAACAAATCAGGAGCCAGAATTCCTAAGGTTGTGTGATGCTGAAATCCAATGCAACCCAGAAACTCCTGTGACACTATCGCTGCCAAACTGCATTGGTTTCTTACCTTTTCTTTGGATCACAGCGGCAGTGTGAAGAAGGGGATTTGCTGCTTAGGTACCAGCTTATCTTCCATATCAACTCGCACAAGCTACATAGTTCCACTAAAAAAATTGAACACTACTCCATCATCTCTTGTAGATTGAACGGTTGCCAACAATATCTTTTAATATTTGTTCTTAAACTCTGCAATATACAAAATATATAACCAAAACGAGAGAACATTAAATCGATGATCACCTGGACTTCTACGTTGTGCTATGCTCTTTCAATGGCCCATCTACTTTCTTCCGTTATAGGATCCACTTTTTTTCCTGTGGCATTCAAACACTAAGACATTTTTTCCTTTCATGTAACCTGATTTACATTCGTAAGATACATGGTGGGAACAATATGCCGAACTTATATTTCGCACATGTGTGTATCTCAGCTACTCTGAACCAAGTAATTAAATCTTAAACAATTTTTAGCACCTAGAACTTTTTGATCACTTGACTGAAATCATCCAATCCCAGCCAAGTTCCCAAATTGACCCCGGAGCCATCACCTGTCACTCACACCTTAATTTCTCTGAGTACGATTTCTACGTCACTTTTTAAAATTCTATACTCAAAATTATAGATGCAACAAATATATTATTTAAAATACGGACAAAAAACTAAGTATTATATATAATTAGTTTTATGGGCCACGGAAAAATAGAAAAACTAATCGAGTCACAATTTTAACAGTTGGAGTCGAAATGAATATTGGAAAATATTCAATACATACTTGTAATGCCGGTCTAGAGAACCGTATCAGCGATAGATATTAACTACCCTGGTTTCACCGAAATGATTTTCAGAATAATTTTGACAGGAATTGCTTGGAACAAACTGAGACGTCTATACAAAAATATAGAGAGGTATTTGCATGATAGTGTATGTATATATATATATATATATATATATATATATATATATATATAACACATATATATAAATAAACAAAGAATTTTTATCAATGCGTTCGTTTCACATTGAAAAGGCAAAGACATTTGCTGACGAAACAAAGAAGTCGACAGACAAAAAAAAAGGCAACAAAAAAAAATGGCAGACAGTAGAAAAGAAATTAAGATGGCGTAAAATAAGAACTCAGATGACAAATGATAAGATCGGATTACAATATTACAACATGAAAGTATGCGATAAAACAAGGTGTTTTATGATATCAACTCCACCGCCGCCGCCGCCACCACCGTGAGAATGTGTTACAAGTAATAACAAACGTATCATTCCTAGAGATACGATAATCTTATTAAAAGATAGAAATAAAATAAGTCTTAGATTTCGCCGATCATTTTATCTACGTGTCTGTCTGCTTCTAAATGTCAGTAAGGAAAACAAAATCGGTGACTGAGTTCAATTTTAACCTTAAGGCTTCAAACGACTCCGCTCTGTCCTATCGCGATACTGTGACAAAACAGCTCGTCACTGTCATGCCTCGATTACAATATTACAACATGAAAGTATGTGACGCAGCAAGTTGTTTCGTGATATCTACTCTGCCGTTAACCGAGTTCAATTTTTAACCTTAAGGCTTCAAATGAATCTGTCCTATCCTATCCTATCCTCAGTGAAACTACGACAAAAGACTTGCTCAGCCTTCGGGCCCTGTATTTCTTAAAACAAGTTTTAATAAAAAAAAAAATTTTTTAATAAAAAAAAACAAAAAAAATAATGAGTCTAGGTAAAAAATCATACATAAGTAAATAGGTAGATATTCTAGCCAAATCAAGACATTAGGTTTATAAGTTCCCAGAATTCACACTCAATTGTCCAATTGGAAACATGGCCTAGTGGATAAGGTAGTTAGGTTAAGACAGTTCTAAGTGACAGTTATCTCTGGATCCCGAGTTCAATTCTGAGTAGAGGCAGTTAGAAAAATAATTAACGCAACTCCTACCCCAGCTATGGTTAGCGGAATGAGAAAAGGATACCCCCGTGGACTGAATAAAGGGTTAGGCTCCCGATTACGAGAAGAAAGTTCCCGAGTTCGAAAAGAAGGTTCCCGAATCCAAGAAAGTTCCCGAGTCCGACAAGAAATACCTGAAGAAGGCCGGAGAAGAAGAACGTTGTACAAATAACAATGAAGATGGGGACAATAGTCCGAATAACGCAGATAATACTAAGTTTTAATAGATGCCCGGTATTAAATATTCATAAAAAGTTTATTTTATTTTGATTTATACTTGAGTTATTTAACAGTTTTACGGGAAAATTATTTACAAACAAGAAATAGTCATTTTTTTCAGTATCAAGGTTAACAAAAAAGTGTACGAATAAATAAATACATGATTTTGTGTAAAATTTATGTGTAAAATATTCAAAACAATTATTTAGTTAATGATTAATAGATGTACGCAACATTTTAGTTGAGGGGGACAGAATTTAAGTTCATTTCAAATTCTTATTTTTTTATCCTTATTTTTACACCACGCTATTTTGTGTTTTTGTTTTTGTTTTTTGGTTTGTTTTTTTTTTTTTTTTGCTAGTAATATAAAAGTGATCTACTTCATAACATTTTCCATCCAAATTACTATTCTTTGGTATTGTTAGAATAAATCATATTTATTTTTGCCAGATTTTTTTTGTTATTGATTCAAGGAGGAGATTCTCGTGTCGTAGTGACTAAATTGCTGGACTGCGATTTGCGATATCAACTACGCCGCAGGGACTTTCCCATGTGGGGACGAACAGACGAATAAAAAATACATTTGGTAAATTAAAATAAGATGTCAGTCATCAGAACTTTAATTGTTATCACCGTCATTGTTTTCTTTCATTTTGTTTTGTGTGATTCTAATAATCATATAGTGCTATTCTTGGCACAATACTTGAAAAGAAGAATCCTTTCGAAATTCTTTTTCATTCATCCAACCATTCATTCATTTATCTAATAGTTCGTCTTACGTCACCGTTACGAAAGAAATAGTATGAAATTAAAAAGTAGAAAAATACCAATATTTCAGGGTGTTTTTGTTTTTTTTGTTTTTTTGTTTTTTTTTGTAGTGAGGGTTGGGGTTTTTTGGGGTTTTTTTCTTTTGTTTTGTACTCTAGTGTGATTTCATTCTTCATAAAGAGATTCGTCGTTTGCGTTTTCGAAAATAGAGTTCGCTTTTCGTCGCAATTTCATTATCACTCATTTTGGTAATGGCTGTTATTTTGATTTCGGCTAATGGTGGGTGTAGAACTGGAATAGAGAAAAATGTCTGTAGCGGAAGAATCCCGCAGAAATAGGAAGAAAGGAAAGACCTGCTAGGTGGTTCGCAGGAATTCCACACAAAGAGAGAGGGTGAGGCATAAACACATAAGCATCTACGGGTGTATAGAGTGATCCGAAATGCTTGTCACCCCCCATCCACTTATTGGTTTATTTTTCATTATTTTGGTTTTAATAATAAAATATATTAGCAAGATGTAAAAAGTATAATAATAATTAACTCTCTCACCCTCACTCTTCCTCTCTCACCCTCACTCTTCCTCTCTTACCCTCACTCTTCCTCTCTTACCCTCACTCTTCCTCTCTCACCCTCACACTCTCACTCTCTCACTATCTCTCTCACTCTCACTCTCTCTCTTTTCTCTCTCTTTCTCTCTCACCATCTCTCTCTTTTCTCTCTCACCATCTCTCTCTTTCTCTCTCACCATCTCTCTCTTTCTCTCACCATCTCTCTCTTTCTCTCACCATCTCTCTTTTTCTCTCTCTCACCATCTCTCTTTTCTCTCTCTCACCATCTCTCTTTTCTCTCTCTCTCTCTCTTTTCTCTCTCTTCTCTCTTTTTCTCTCTTTCTCTCTCTCTTTTTCTCTCTTTCTCTCTCTCTTTTTCTCTCTTTCCTCTCCTTTTCATAATGTTCGATTGAAACATTACCGTTATCACTTCCGCATGCTCAAGCCCTCTCCCCCTCTCTCTTTATCTATCTATGTTTCCACAACTCTTTCTTTTTTTCTCATATATTTAGCAATGTCCCTTTTCTTTACAATAAAAAACGGAATAGTCCATCATTTAGCTGAGGTAACGACACTCATAAAACAAAAAATCGGCAGATAAGAAACAGCAGATAATCAGGATTTAAATTTTTGATTTCATCTTGGACGATTTGGACGGTCTTATTTTTAACCAGAGGGTATTGCAAGATGATAACGGTCGGAATAGTACAAAAAAAAACGTATTAATATATAGATATTTTCCAGACGAGTCAATTTCTTAATCGGGGTTTAACAGGTTTTAATTCAGAGTTTTCCTACTCTTATACTAATTACCTAGTCACGGTTAAAGAGTCCAGTCTGTCCTACTATTTACACAAAAGGGGGGAGGGACACTAGTTTCAAGCATATCTTTCTCTCCATTATGATAATACAGTATATAAGTTATGTAATTATTTTACCTCTAAAAAATTAAGTAGGGGTGACAAAACTTTCGGACCACCTTGTACATACGCAGATGGAGTTGCACAAAGTTATTGTTGAGAATGAAATCGGCGATCTGAGTTCAAATCCTGTCTGCATTTTACATAACGCCAATACCCGTGGGTTTGTTTGTTGGGATTTTACGGCATGTCAACCCGTCAACCCATTGGGTTATTTTATGCCCAAGACGTTTTTGTTTTATTCATTCTTATTGGGTATTAAAATCTTTTCCAAACTCAATTTTTAAACACATTTTTGTATACTCATTTTTTTTATCTATTTAACCCATAGATGGTACCCTAACAGGTACTACCACTCTTGGTCAAGGAAAGGTATGAATCCAACTATTATCTTCCAAGCTATGGGTAAATAGGATAGACTGGGATCTTTAACATTGAAATAGCAACCTGCCTAGAATTAGTTGTATACCGCTTAAATATTGACCTTGAAAAGAAAAATTAAATAAAACAATGTTACCCTAAAAGTCTTTTCTACCAAGCATTGTGACTTTTTCTCTGACTTTTCCCCTAGTTAAATACAACCGACTAGGGTCTTTAACATGTGAATAACAATCTGTCTAGAATTCAAATAGCTGTATACCGTTTAAAGATTGACTTTATTTTTTTAATGAATAAAACAATGCTACCGTAATCCTAACCGTCTTTCCTATCAAAAATTGTGACTTTTTGTCTTGTGTATTTATTACCGACCGCGCTAAAATCTACCTGTCATGGCGTCCGAGACAATTACAAATTCTGTATTCGTCTATTATTTTAAAATGAGAAATAGGATAAACCAAGAAGAAATTTCGAGATAATCTCGTTTTTATATATATATATATAAATGAAGAAAAAACGGAGGCTTTGAAGAAAAAACAACAAATAAATAGAATGTCAGAAAAGCAAAAGATATGTAAAGATAAAACAAATGATTGGAAGAAAACGGAATCAAAATGGACGAAAAGAAAATGAAGGTAAAGAAAAAAACTGGATAGAAAATGAAATGAAATGAAGCAAGATAAGAAGATGCAGAAAAAAAAAGATAAGAATTATTGAAAACCTAAAGATTATTCTAATCTTCATAGCTAATTCTGCCGGCCATATTTCTATCAGACAACTCTATTCAGTGAAACTCCATCAGAATAAACAGACGTCCAAAGTTATAGGTATGGACACAATTTTGGTACGACAGCACATCCTCTTTCATAAAAAACTAAAGATTATTATAATATAATAATTATTATTATGAGTTACGATGTTATAATAATTATTATAATGATATAATAATTATAATAATAATCTATTAGTAATGGAGATTAGGTCTATATTTGTCTGTAACCGAAACTACGTGACTGCTTACATCACATTACTCAAATCGTCATAACATAGAATGAATACTCACAACATTTGAGCATGCAACCTTAGACGGTCTTCATTGTTTTTAGAACAAGGTTTAATAAGCAAATGTCAGGTATTATATACTTATATACAATTTGTTTTACTCTAATATATATTTAAAGTTAGAACTAAGTTTCCACTTAAAATTCTTTTTTTTGTTTTGTTTTTACTTCTTTAATAAATTTGATTTTACTTATGGTACAAAGTCTCTGCATTGATTTTTTAACTCCCACCCCAGACAATATCTTTCAAAAATTAATTTTTACATCACCCGTTTTTTTGGGGGGGGGTGCTAGTTATTATGATAAAAAATAATGTTTATTATAATGTTCATGGCTAATTTTGCTGATCAATTTCTAAAATTTTGCAAAAATATTACAGCAGTCTTCACCCACGTTCTAAAGCGTCTCGTCTGCAAAGAATTGGAATGGTCTCATATCACTTCCGAATTTTCTCTCACAACCTTCGCTGCGTACCGCGTTAATAAAGCAGGCGGTCGCACTTCATACAGGTGCCTCGAATAGCAGTTTCCAACATCTTGGCCCTTCACATCACGACTAAAACCTACCACCGCCCAGGCAAAAGCGTAACACCGAGCATACACCCGGGACATGACTCTTCGAATCGGGTGAATGACTATCGTCACATTATTTTAATTTGGCCATACAGAACAGAGCCTCAACGTACCTATTAAACACTTTTCTATGAATTCCTGAATTATAATGGTTGGTTGTTTTATTTTTCGACATATCAACCTTTTCGTGTCGTTTAAAGCCGAATTAAGTCATTTTGCTTCAGGTTTCTTACCGTGCCTTTTGTTGATTACATGATCACTAAGGATTGAGCAGGCCAATCACAGCTTAAATTTGATGATCAACCGATGCTTTTTTTAATTATAACAATAAAATAAATCATGTTAAAGAGAAAATAACGGTAAAAATTCGCCAATTTGACAGATACAGATTTTAAGTTATAAAATTCTCCCGTTTTAAAGACTGTAAAACAAATATTGTTTTATTGAATTTTAATTTATGGGCGTTAATAGTGAAATTTTGGCTATACCATATTTTACCTCAGCATGTAAAGAAGCTTTGTCAAATTCATAAATTTGACAAAGCTTCGTTACATACTGAAGTGAAATATTATTTGAATTAAGTTGTTTTGTGTTTTGTCCGCATTTTCCTCCATTTTCAATCACACGCACACACACACATACACACATATATATATATATATATATTATTATTATTATTATTATTATATTATTATTATTTATATTTTTGCTTGAAGGCAATTACAATGAGTATATCGTATAAAATTCGATAATTATCGAAAATAATAATGACAAGCCAACTCGACAAAGAATTATGCGATGCTAGAACATCGTACAGTCTGTTTAAAGTTGAAACAGACTGTACAATGTTCTATCATCGCATAATTCTTTGTCGAGTTGGCTTGTCATGATTATTTTCGATAATTATCGAATTTTATACGATATACGCATTGTAATTGCCTTCGCCTTCAAGCAAAAATATAAATAATAATATATACTTTATTCAACAATGCTTCTAAAAACAAACATCCAACATCTATATATATATATATATATATATATAAACCTCCATCAGGGCAATATCAAGAATGATGTTATGAAGCTCCTTATATAATAACATATTTTAGGATAGTGTAGACACAGGGTCAACGGCACTTGATGACTGTCATTTTCTTAACAATGCTATCATCAAACCAAGTGGTTTCTACGCGGTGGGTATCCCGTTATATACTGTTATGTGGGACTTTCTGGAAAGGGCCATCTAGTTTATACTATTTATGTTGCTATATCATTTCGCGATTTATTTGTTGTATTATGTTTAATTAAAAGAAACGTGTTTAAAAAGGGTTAACACCCTTTATAGCGGTACATTTATAATATAACAAGAAGCAGCTACTCAGCGTTGACTGTGTAGGGGTGGGGGAAAGGTGTATTGATTTGTTTACTTTTTAGACTTACAAATGCTGGATATTTTAAAGTAGAATTTCAATGCTGTTTTTATGCATATTTTAATTTTTAAATATCTTTGAATATAAATCAAATCTTCATAATGTTTGCACAAAAAGCAAGAACTGGTCATATCAATCTGTGTGTATATATATATATATATATATATATATATATATATTATATATATATATGTGTGTGTGTGTGTGTAAAATGGAAGTGAATCCGACGGTATGCTGAAAAGAGAAATAAAGGAGAGAAAGTATAGAATGGATAAAATAAGATATTTTAATTAATTTTACTTACACTTGTTTCGGTCAGGAGTTTATCCATGTGTACATTATTCAATCTATTATTATTTTTAAATAACAAAATGAAATGAAATAATAATAATAATAATAATAGAAAAAAATGTAGAAATGCTTTGCATACAAAGAAATATCGAAAGAAAGAAAAAAACGCACACAAAGAATATCGAAATATCAAAAAAAAAAAAAGATTTACCTCCTCCGCGGACGCCCACGTGCGCGCGCGATACCTTTGTGTGCGAGGAACATTTCATTGTTGAATGATTGTCATGCGTGGGTAATCTTTAATACTTAAAGAAGACGCTAACGCAGATAAGCTGATTATTATCCGAGAGGACTCACCGCTGGGAGAAAAGATTCTCCTACAAGAAAAATCGTTCACAGGTATGCTATCGCAACGGTGTAAATTAATACAAAACCATCCATACATATCCAATAAAAGAACTACCAATGAGATTGAACAATTTTATACCAGGCGTGTTCTGTACTGATGGATGTACTTAACAATTCCTGTTTCGGCGGCGCGACGCAGTTTCCGATAGTGTGAGCACCTTCACCAGGTCTAATTCTTAGCTGGTTTGAATACAAGTTTTTCCTGTTCTACCTAGATCTGTGGTTCGTACTACACCACGGACTATGCATCAAGGTCCTCAGGACTCTTCAACTGCAATATTGCACATTACGCAGTGGAGGCACTTGGTGAAGTGTGGTTTGCCGCCTGGGCCAGGGCACCCGGTACCGCTTTGATACCAGAGTGGTATTCATGCATAGCTATGTCAAATATTGCAAAACAGCTTCGGGATCACAAGGGATTGAACTTCGGGTCGCATTACAGCCTTCCATATCTGGTAGTAGCGTAGCCGTCAAGTTAACAGCAAATCCACCGCCTCAACGAAAGTGCGTACCATGTCCGGAAGAATGATCTCCGCCCCTGCGCACCCTCGCTAGCTAACATGTGTGTTCTAAGGCTATTCTACTACATAGATCGATTTCATACGCACACATTTCCTTTTTCCTACCTGCCTCTCGCCACCGTGCTATATCGACAATCCTAGACCCGCTCTCTCGCTCGCCCAGCCGCTTGTATCAATAAAACAACAAAAACATGAGGGTATATCTGCGTTCAAAATATAAATGGTAACGTAGATCCTATTTATGTTATTCATCCAGAGCAGATTATCCACTCCTTCTCCGTGTGTCGTTTTGGCTGTTTCTGGTACACATAGGCAAATTCGCTAGTGTGGCAACTTAGATTCTTCTATCGACTTCCATCATTCCCTCAGCGGCCCTTAAACTTCACCCTCTTTATCTGGAGAAAACACTGCTTGACCAATATCTGGATAATCATCATAAATCAAATCTCGAGCAGATCCTTCGATTCATTGTTAATTGACTTTCGCGATTCTCCTAATACCAATCAAAATGATCTACCATCCTCTCCTCATATCAACTCTCTTATCTTTCTAGATTACAGATCAAAATCGACGATAATCATCGCCAAAGTAATAATATGATGGATGATGATAATATTACACAAGCCAATCCAATACATTCAAAAATCAGCACGACGCCTTGTCCCGAAGTTCCAGCAGATCGCAAGGTGAAAGAAAAAAGAACAAGCCATACACCTATCATAACAATCGGACCTTGCTTCAGTAGAATGTTAAAGAGAGAACACACAAGCGCCTCGGTGAGAAATATGCAAGCGAATGTGAACGTAAGTACCCCACTTGTAGGTTGGTGTATCTTAGCTCTCAAGAGTCAAGATTGCGAAGAGCACGGTGAATAAAGAATGTCAGAAAATATTGAACATCTCTAGAATAAAACTGCTTAAATCAAACAAGTTTTACATCGCTTACGTGTTTAGTTCTTCTGCTGATAACTAATCCGCTACACTTGTTTTGGTGTTTGTGTGTTCCCTATCTCTCCCCCGCTCGATTAGTTTATTCATTTTCTGTTGAATTTACATTCTGAAATATGGTAAACCGGACCCGCTCGTGCATCTACTCTCACTGCTTTTCCTTCCCTTCTCGTTCTCTTTTCCTTTCTCTCTCTTCTCGTCTTTCTCTCGCTCTCTCGTCTCCTCTCGACTGGCCTACTTAGCCTCTATTGTTTCATCCGGCTACTCCCATACTCTGCTCTTGTACTCGTCGATTGGGTTCTCCATCCTGACGCGTCGTATCTAAATCTTTTCTCTCTCTCTCTCCTTCTCCCACGTTTCGCCGATCATATCACCCTTCCGGTAACCTCTCTCTCCTATTCTCTTCTCCGTGACGCATCCTTCTTCTCGTCCTCCTGTACTCTCTCTGATGTCCTTTCGCCATTCTCTCTCTCTCTTCTCTCTCTTACACTCTCTCCACCTCTCTTCTCCTTTTCTCTTGCATACATCTTCCTTTCTCCCGGCCATCTCTCTGCTCTTCTCTTCTGCTCCCTTTCGCTACCTATCCCCTTCTGCCTCTCTCTCTGCTACATCTCCCTCCTCTCTCTCTCTTCTCTCTCTAGTTTCGGTGCTCATACAATTTTCGATTCTCTCCTCTCTCCTGTGCTCTCTGCGTCTTCTCTTTCTATCCGCCCCTTCTCCACGTCATCATCGTCTCGATCCACCATTCCTCTATAACTCGCTCTTCTTCCCCTTTACCGCGTGCGATCATACTCTCTCGTCTTCCTCCTCTTCTTGCCTTGCCGTTGTCGACCATCTACATCATACATCGCTTCCTCCTCTCTCTTCCTCGCGGCGCGAGTCCTTTTCTCTCTCTTCTCCTACTCTGCACTCTATCTCGTCTGCCCATGGTCCTCTCGCTCACACAATTTATAATACTCGCCTCCCCAATAAACTTTTCTTTCTCCCAGTCCTCTTCAACCCCTATTCAATACGGCCCGTCGGGCCCACCTCAGTCTCTTTCTACTTCTCTCTCTCCTCTCCTCTACTCTTTTCCTTTCGCTCATCTCTGCATACTTCCTTTCGCCGCTATTTGCCTCTCTGTCTCGCTCATTACATACTCTCATGCTTCTTCTACTCTTCCCGTTTGGCTGATCTTCTCTTCACCCTCGGTCTGCCATATCCTTCCCGCCATTCTGGCTGTACTCGTCTCCGTTCCTTTTCGTCTCTGCATTTCTCCCCTCTACTGCTCTCTAGCTTCTCCTCTCTCCGCACCAAGGCCCGTCTCTCTCCCTCTGCCTTCTCTCGTCTCTCTCCTCGTCTCTACATACACTCTCTTCTTCTTCTCTCACTCCTTCGTCCATCCGTGTGCTGCTCTCCTCTCACCTAAGGGACCATATCAGTCCGATGAGCCCTCTCCCGTCTCTCGGCGCATATTTCGCTCGTCCTCGTTCCTTCCTTATCCGGCATAGACCACCGGCAGGTCCCTAGACTTCCCTATCTGCGACGTGCTTCCGCCTCCTCCCTTCACTCTATCCGCCCTCCCTTCAACCTCATTCTTAATACTCGCCTATCTTTCTTATCTCCTTCCGCCTTCCCTGCGTCATTCCTCTCTCTCTTCTCTCTCCTACTCCTTCTTTCTCTTTCGCTCTGACGTACTCTCCTCCCTTCTCTTGCTCTTCTGCGTCGCCTTTCACTTTGAATCACGCATTTTCGCGCCCATCTCTCATCTCTTTATCCCCTCTTCTCTCTTTCCTTTCGCCATCTCTCTCTCTCTTCCTTTCGCCATCTCTCTCTCTCTTTCTCTCTCTCTCTCTCTCTTCCTTTCGCATCTCTCTCTCTCTCTTCTTCTTCTCTCTCTCTCTTTCTTTCGCCATCTCTCTCTCTCTCTCTCTCTCTCTCTTCCTTCGCCATCTGGCTCGCAACTCTCTCCTCTATCCTCGTACATCTTTCATACATACATATACATATTCGCCATTCTCTCTCTGTCCTCTCTTCTCTCTCTCTTCTCTTCCTGATTTCGCTCTCTCTCGTCTCTCTCTCTCGTGTCTCCTCTTACGTCCTTACTCTTTCCTTTTCGCATAATTGCTTTCTACCTCTGCTCTCTCTTCCTTTACAGCTCTGCCACTCTGCTACACTTCTCTCTTCTTATACTCTCGTGCTCTTCCCTTTCGGACATCTCCGATCTGCTTTCCTCTTTCGCGACAGTCTCTCGTCTCTCTTCCCAATTTCGCTCACAGATTCTCTCTCTCGTCTCTCCCCTACCCTCTACAACTACCTCTCTACAGAACCGTCTACACTACTCTCGTTTCTCTGTTCTCTCCCTCTTACACTTTCGCCAAATCTGCCTGCGTTCCTCGCTTCTCCATCCTCTCCCATTAACTAATACCTCTTCGCTGGATTCCCATCTCTCTCTCTTCTCTTCTCTCTCTCTCTCTTTCGCCATCTCTCCTCTCTCTCCTCTCCTTTCCTTTCGCCATCTCTCTCTCTCTCTCTCTCTTCCTTTCGCCATCTTCTCTCTACTCTCTCTCTCTTCCTTTCGCCATGGTCATCTCTGCTCTTCTCTTCTCTCTTCCTTTCGCCATCTCTTCTGTCTCTCTGGTCTGTCAACTCTCGTTCTCATGATCGTCTCCGCCTGCCTCACTCTCTCTTCCTGCTCGGCTCTTCCTTTCGCCATCGCTCTTCTCTCTTCCTGTGCCTTTTCCGCCATCTCTCTCCATCTTCCTTTATCTCGGGCTCACTCCTCTCTCTCTCTCTCTCTTCTTTCGCCCATCTTTCTCTCTCACTCTCGTGCTTCTCTCTTCTCGTGTGTCGCCCATCTACTCTCCTCATCTCTGCATCTCTCGTTCCTTTCCGACACATCCTCATTTCTCTCTCTTTCCTCAGCCATCTTGTCTCGCTCCTCCTGCTCTTCTTCCTCTCGCGCCGCATCTCTCTCGCATCGTTTCCTCTTTTGCAGCCCTTCATCTCTCTCTCTCTCTCTTGCCTTTCGCCATCTCTCTCTCTCTCTCTCTCTCTCTCTCTCTCTCTCTCTCTCTCTCTTCCTTCGCCATCTCTCTCTCTCTCCTTTGCCCATTCTCTCTCTCCTTCTTTCCGCCATCCTCTCTCTCTCTTCCTTCGCCATCTCTCTCTCTCTCTTCTCTTCCTTTCGCCATCTCTCTCTCTCTCTCTCTTCCTTTTCGCCAATCTCTCTCTCTCTCTCTCTTCCTTTTCGCATCTCTCTCTCTCTTCTCTCTCTTCCTAGTTCGCATCCTCTCTCTCTCTCTCTCTCTCCTTTCGCCATCTCTTCTCTCCTTCTCCTCTCTCTTCCTTTCGACCGCCCAAATAACTTCAATATCTTCGTCTGCTTCAATGCGTGTCCTTTCTCGTGCTAGTGCGTTCGTCGCTAACTTGATCTTCTCTTCCTCTCTGTCTCTGTCTGTCTGTCAATATAACATGTATCAATTTTCCCTTCAGCCCATGCTACAATCTACAATAACAACTCTCTCTCTATATGCTCATATTCGCATCCCACTGTCATGCTCACTGATAATACTCTCTCGTCCTTTCGCCATCTACTCGATCTTACAATCTCTCTCTCTCCTGTTCCCTCACATCCTCTCTCTATCTTCTCTCTCTTGCCTTTCGCCCATCTCATCTCTCTCATACAGTCAACTTTCGCAACATTTCTCTAACTCTTAAATCTCTCATATATCGCTCTATTCTCTCTCTCTAACACCTGTCCATTTCTCTCTCTTCTCGCTCATCTTCTCGATGCTCTCTCTACTTCTCTCTCAGTCTCCCTCTTCAATCCTCTCCTCGAAATGTCGATATAACATAGAAGATGAACACAATACAAATACCGCAAAAATGAGTCTCTTATTAGTGTGACTACCTCATCTTCAACATGTTAATGCCTAAACACACATCTAAAATCTCAATTCTCAAGTGTCTCGTTGAATGCAATTCTTTCTCAGGTTCAAATTATTTCAGGTCATCATTTTGCATTGTCGACTTTTTAATAACAAAAGTAGAAATTCTCAATACAATTCCAACAATGATTTATAACAATGAGAAAGAAAGAAAAAGATGCTGACTAACGAAACCGATTCTATAAATGATGACAAACACGTGACTAATGTTATTGAGTGAATAGCGATGATGACATCTTTAAACAAATTGTCAACATCGAAATTCTCATAAAATGAAAAAAACAAATTCTGATAATGCATCGTTATTTTGACTTACATGTTTGAATTTCGCCCGTAACTCAATATCCTTGTACAGGGGGATTTTGAAGTGACTCCCTATTTTTAAAATTTTATAATTCATTTCTGAGTCATTAATTTTACAATAAAATAATGAGAACTCAAATAACATGAAGTTTTATTTAAAATTTTATATGAGTACCAGCATTCGCCTCGAGCCTCTCAAGCCGCTCGTGGCTGATCTTCTCAGGAACTCTTGTGGAATGGCAGAAATAAATTCTCATATTCGTCCCAAGTCATTGGCTTTCTAGAGTAGACTTTCTCCTTCAACCAACCTCAAAAGAAAAAGTCGCAGTATTTGGGAGAATATTGAAGAATTGATTATAAATAGTTTTAAATGGAGAGTTACTTTTCAATCACCCTGTATATCAAACCAATTTTCCCCATTGAAATCACCTGAAAATGCTATTAATACGTTTCAGCCGCCCCCCCCCCCAAAAAAAAAGAAAACACCCTGATTTTTGTTAATTTTTTTAAAATAAGAAAAATAGCAATATAGTGTATAAAAATATTTAAAAAAGAATATAATGAATTATGAGCTGTGATATGTTGTAATATTAATTTTTTTTAATAATACTTTTCTTTGGAAATTTGGCAACTTAAAAGGTTTTAGTGAAATTATAAACATAAGTATGTCTGAAGTTTTCTCGTACCTCAAATTCTAGCTCTCAACACAAAACAAAAATCGACCGAGTGTCAGCTCGTAACTCGGAAAACTCGTAAGTCAAGGTACCACTGTATTTAATTAACAAAGTTTTTTGTCAAATTGATGAACAGTGTTAATCAATTTTATAATTCTTTAATACTGAGAGATACAAAGAACACAGAATTAAGCCAGTTTTGTTTTTATCGTCTAGAGAGGTGTTATTGCTCTCTAGATGAAAAAATATAGCAGCTCTTTCACTTATAAATATAAAACAAAAATTAAAATAAACGTATATTTGAACTTATGTTTCAGAGTTTGTTTACGACACATCATACGAGTCATGAGCTGGTATTTATATATAATATATATTTATATTACTTCATATAGATATATTTTCAAAATAACAAAAGTCATTTCTGAACTTATGTTTTCAGAAGTTTGTTACGTCAATTTCATTCGAGCTCGTCCTGATAGCGTTCCTGGCCCTGATCTTTATATATATATATTATATATATATATTATATATATATTATATATTATATATATTATTAATTATTATTGATTATTATTATTATTATTATTATTATATTATTACTAGCAAATATATGCACCCTCCGGGTGCAAAAGTATTTTAAGTTTTAATGTATATAAAATATTGTATTAAATTAGAAAGGCTAATTCGAAATCTTAAAAAGAATCCAACCAGATAAAAAGATATTTGATATGACATGAGGAGTATTATTATAAAGATTTGAAACAGAGGAGTAGTAATCAAAAGTGCAAACAACTGAAAGATTTACGTCGTGTCCTATCACTCCTCGTTGCTTTCTTGTTATTTTTCCAATATATGTATTTAGTTATATAGAGGAAGTCAAAGAAATTAAATGACAGTTATTTTTTCTGGTTAAATAGAAGGTGAGTATAGATTCAGTTCGAGCACATAGAGGATTGTGGCTTAGTATTCACTAAAGTTCAAAACCAAAGATTACCTCCCTCTATATAATAAATTATAAATTTTCTTTAATATTAATATGCAAATTAGCTTTCCCGTTCACCCACCCTGTAAGACCCACTGTGTTTTCTGTTGTTGTATACCACTCTTAATTGCATGTTGTCGGATGTAGAGCAATTAACAAGTATTATATAATAGACAATATAATTATTAATTGAACCTGAAGAGAGAGTGTGGAGATAAAAAGTAAATTAAGGGGAAAGAAATGCTTTGATGTCACTACTAAGCGAATTGTCTTGAGCAAAGAATTATCATTTCCCTCAGACCAAAAACATTCAATACCTCAATCTCCATCCCAATTATAATAAGATAATATAAGAACAAACATTGTGATATTGGGTGTGACTCATAATACACACACTCGCTTACTAATTTTCTGAATGTGCTCACGCCGCTTTAATCTATCAAATCGTTTAGACATTTACTACCGCTTTTGCTTAATAATGAGTGGGAGTGAGGCTCCTTTGAATAGCGCTATAATATGGGTATATATTAATACTATATTCATTAATAATATTATATATATAAAGAAAATAACAGATTAGGAAAGATCACAATATGAGAGAATTGAGGAGAAAACACAATTATTACATTCAATTAATATTTCACCTCTGTTGGCCTTCGCTAACTTCATCAGAATGAAAACTATTTTAACAAAATTGGAATATCGTATATATATATTAAATTTATATGCCTATATATATATATATATACATACACGATTAAAAGGTAAGAGGATGAGGCGGAGGAATGATATAGGGAAGGTGCAGGTTTTACCAGAGATATATGGTTGATCCCAAATTCGGGTGGGGTGACAGGGTATTTGAAGCATTTAGTAGTTATTGTGAGTGCTAGTTTTGTGGCTGGTTGATGGAAATAGTATGCTAGTTTCGTCTGTGTGAGAAGTCATGTTATTTCGGTGATTTTATCTTTTTGTTTTGAAATAATAAAGATTTGTTCTAATTAAGCTTCTAAGACCAGCAGAGGCGAAATATTAATTAAATGTAATTTTTTGTCTTTTGTTATTTACATTTTTCTTAATTTTCCCTCATATATATATATATATATATATATATATATATATAATGGACTTTCTTGTAGATTTCGACGCATTAGGGTTCATAAGATACCATGAGCTGATCCGATGAACAACCCAGAGTGTTTTTGTTTAAAGTGGTGAAGGCTTGTGTTAGACCATCCGCACATTTTGGCACAGTCTATAGGAAAGAATTGGTGCAAGGAATACCACAAACCCAATCAGACTGACCTCAGGCTTTTCAAATTCAGTTTTCCGTCTCCTAGACTGGTTACCTATCCAACGTTTAAGAGCCCAGGACGTCCTAATGTTTTATCCATAGCTGGATGGAGAATATTTGGATTCATACCTTTCCGACTGGTATTAGCACTATGTGAAATGCAAACAGCCTTGTCGAAGATTTCAACGTTCTTTCTTCCTACGACTCTAACAATTTCACCACACACCCATACACACACACACACACACACACACACACACATATATATATATATATATATATATATATATATATATATATATATCTTTCGCATAATTCAAATATAATCCTTGACTAAAATTAAACGATATTATTATGGATGTTTCAGAATTTGGTTGCAACCCATCATTTATCATTTTATAAACATATAAATAGAGTGATAATAATTTTTTTTTTAAAAAAACAAGATAAAATCTCACAACTCTCTGGGGTGATCCATTATTCGACACGTCTAATATCAAACACGTCTAATATTAGAGATGTGACGAATACGAGATCACCCGAGGATCAACAACGTGAAACAAAGTCGTGTGTTTTTTTATCTGTGTTTATTTGTATTTTTATCCTATTTGCTCTGTATTTTTGTTTTACTGATTAAAAATATTTAGCGTTAACTTTTAATCATATATATTATATATATATATATATATATATATATATATATATATATAATTTGTATATGTGTGTGAGTGCCTATATATATATATATATATATTGATGGTAATTTTTTTTTTTTTTTTTTCAGATTTTCAAAACTTTGAGTTTAGTAATAATTTCATCTTATGATATCCGTTTTGTGTGTGTAATATTGTTTTAGAAATGATAAAATATTGGGGAAAAAATCACTATTTTTACGAAATTGGCAGGGTTGTACTTATTCATGGGCAAGACATTATATATATCTTATTATAATGGAGATTGTGTGTTTTTCTGTCTGTAACCGAAACTATATTCCTACTCAAGTCACAATTCTCTTAGTTATTGACATCACATTCTCCATGATTTTACTTTTATTTAAACCTCAATCATTAATAAAATTATTTTACATTATTAATACTGTTAACCATGTCTACATACTGACAACATGCTATTATATTTATATATACAACAAAATAGTGGTTTACAATGTGAACCGGAAGGCTAATTTGCATATTAATATTAAAAAATCGAATTTAATAAATATGTGCTTAGTATTATTGATTTCTAACTGTTTGGTTTTATTTTAATGAATATAAGCAAAAATCTCTCCAGTGAATCTTAAATGAAATCCATTAACAAGAAAAACATAACTGTCATTTTATTCTTTAATTCCTCTTTTAACTAAATACTTAAATTAGAAAAAAAATAACAATGAAAGACGAGAGTGATGGAAGAGTAATTTTCAGTAGTTCTATTTTTCGATTATACTCCCTCTGTTTCAAATCTTTTTATCTGCATTCTTATTTAGTTTCATTAGCTTTTCTGATTCAATACAATATATATATATATATATATATATATATAGATACATAAAAGATGTTTTATTTTGGGGGCTGCTACAGTTTCTAGCGATTTGAGGCATTATTCTGAACTAGTCATCAGACCCACTGATAGTACTGACCAAATAAATAATATTAAATAGGAAAACCTATTTGAGTCCATATGATTATTTATAGATTATTATGGCGTAGTTCATTTAATACAGTTCTAAGTAACAATAATATTTAGGCTGCAGGTTCAATCCTGGTCAACATAGCATAGTTAATACTTGTACCCAGTTATGGGTAACGGAATGAGAACTGTCTACCCCAGTGGATTTTTTATCTTAAATTTTTAAACACATTTTTTAAACTCATTCGCTTCTATTTAACCCTCGATGGGCCCCTGTCAAGTACTACCACTCCGGGTCAGGGTGAACCTGTGAGTAATGAAAGGGGTACTCCACACTCCACCGCCTGTCTAGCCTAAATAAGGGCCAAAGTGGAGTGTTGCATGTCATGGACTGCTCAACCACCAGAATTCCATTCTTAAACATCCAGGTCACCACCGATGGCCAACATTGGGAGTTTTACCCCTCTGCAGAGATGCAGTTGGTGTATTCTAAAGCTCAAACCGACAGGGCTGTAGGTATGCACGTATACTCTACAAAATACTACTGTACTGTACCACACTATAGATAAGATACTCTACAAAATACTACTGTACTGTACAGTACTCTACTACACTATATATAAGATTCTCTATAAATACTACTGTACTGTACGTACTCTACTACACTATATATAAGATACTCTATAAAATACTACTGTACTGTACAGTACTCTACTACACTATATATAAGATACTCTATAAAATACTACTGTACTGTACAGTACTCAACTATACTATAGATAAGATTCTCTATAAAATACTACTGTACTCTACTATAGATAAGATACTCTACAAAATACTACTGTACAGTACTCTACTACACTATAGATAAGATACTCTATAAAATACTACTGTACTGTACGCTACTACACTATAGATAAGATACTCTATAAAATACTACTGAACTCAACTACATGTAAGATAAGACGCACGATTGAGTAAGCCATGCAACCGGGTGATCCAAGTAAACCAGTTGAATGCATAATGCAGTCGATTACATTACTTGAAATAATCCTTTGATCGACTCTTCTGTTTGTGACGTGAGATGTAGAAGGAAATATCGTTTATGTCTACAGGTAAAGTTCCAGCGAAATGATCATTACAAATTTTTAATGAAACGGCCAATTAGTTTTTTTTTATTTCTTTTGTTTATTGTTTGTATTTTTTAAATGACGTCATCAGACAGAACAACTGATGCAATTCCTTATTTCTATCACAGACAAATAATTTTGATCTGATCAATCAAAAAGGAAAAATCCTTTGATTAATTTTATCAACGTTTTGTGTCGGGTTGTGTGTCCAGAATGGAAAGTAATTGAAGGTAAGTGGATTGAAAGACAAATGGTATGTCGATTGAAGGAAGCATGAAAGGAAGGAACCGACTGAAGAAATGAAGCAAAAAACATGATTCTATCCAGAATCACACAAAGGAAAGACGAAACAACAAAAGGGAGATGAACAAGATGAAGAAATAACAAATGCAGATAAGGAAGGTGAAGGAACAAGAGGAAGATAAGGAAGAAGAAACACAAGGAAAAACAAGAGACAATAAAATCAAAGGTTTTATTTTATACAAGATTGTTGAAGAAAGTCATAAGTCTATTTTTCAGGTTGACAACACTGACCTAAAAATCAGTTGATCAGTGTTGAACCTGAGCCCGTGTGGAAATATGTTATGTTTGCCTTTCAGAATTCATATCACTGAAATATTGATTTTTACGGCATCATAACCTGACTAGGCGTATTTCATGCTTAAAGGTTAGGAAATCACGTTCATTGTACATATATTTACATTTTGGTGTTCCAACCCTATTGCCCTTATGGCAAGCCCCAACCCCTTTTTATCATATGGGTGCTAGAAGGCGGTGACTACGGGTCTACATGTCCTGGGAATGACGTTAAACTCCATCTGATGGTGAGGTTCCAGTTTTGGGGAATGTGGAGTACCCCTTCATCACCATTGCTCCCTGGTCCACTCTGACCCGGAGTGGTAGTACCTGTTAGGGTCCCATCTATGGGTTAAATAGAAAAATGTATTTATAAAAAAATTGTATTATCCATTAAGAATTGATTTATTTCAAATCTTTATCCGCATTAAATGACTCACTGAGGTTGATATGCCGTAAAACAAAACAAACAAACAAACATTTTGGTGTAGTTGTTTCTTAAGGGTTTTGAGCACATAGTTATAAGATATCAGTTATTCCTATCTAATACAATTCACCCACGGGGATACTGGAAACCATACAGCTATCTAATACTAATAATTCTATGATTTCAAGTAATTATTTATCTTTAATAATAGTCATTCGTTTACACAAAATTATATAGTTTCAAGTCTTAGTAAACAATTACAGTTTCAAGTAACTATTCTTAATACAAATAATTTATATGGTATTATGTATTCCTATCGAATATGAATAATCTTCAAACAGATCTAGTTGACACAGAGATGTGACCCTAACAGGTATATCCCTCCGAGTCTGAGTGGATCTGGGAGTTATATATATATATATATATATATATATATATATATATATAGAGAGAGAGAGAGAGAGGGGTACTCCTCATTTTGTTGATCTCTAGAACTGGAGCCCCAACATCACATACAGTTCAGTGTCAAACCCAGAACACCCGTTGGTGTTTCGGCCGATGTGCACTCCAGCCATATTCAGGTGTTTATTGCCGAACTCTGGAACCTTCTGGCCAAGGGTGATAAAAAAAATGATATACTTAACACAGGTTAACACTTGAAGCCGGTCAGGGTTAACGGAATGAGAACTGTCAACCCCGTTGGATTGAAATAAGGGGTCAGTTCCCGATTACGACATGAAGGCCCCAGAGAAACGTTGTGTATATAACAATAAAGATGAGGTCAATAGTCCGAATATAGTCTAAATAATACAAATTATCAGGCCTAATTTTTTTAAATTCAGACAAATTAAAAATTTATCAGCTTTCTTAAATGTTTTCCTTCCACTGCGATCCCACCGTAAACCGATGACAGCGGTTCTCACACGTGTCACTTGTTTACACTGAAAAATCCCAACGTGAACACTTCTTTCATATTTTGTTTTGGCTGAGATGAATAGTGAACTTTGAAATATCCCATCATATACTAAGAAAATTTGGTGCGACCGTGGGAAAAATTTATAGGCAAAGAGTTAACAATAGTTTCCGTTCCAGGAGTATGAACAATACTTTCATCTTTGTTTACTTTCACAAGGGAAACTAATTTGAACGAAATAGATTTGATTTACAATTTAAGTTTTTACCATATAAAACACTCTTATTACATTCTGGAGAGATTTTTAAGATACTTGAATTTGTAAAATGTTATCCATCATCAATTTTCTTGAATGTTCTCCTTTGTTTGAAAAATTTCTCTGAATTTTTTCTTTCTTTCTTTTCAGGTAAGTCCGCCATCTTTTTCAAGATGTGGTGAGTAATATCGTTTTTCTTTTTAATGCTTTTTATTTATTTTTTTCCACTTCTCCATTTGCTTTAATAAAAGACGAAAGACCCACCCAACCGGTTTAGTTTGTTCCGTTTCGCTTATCGAGGAAACTATATTTACGATGCATTAAAAATGAAGTGTTGATATAAAATGATTTTTTTTCCACTGATAGAAGATGTTTGGAAAAAAATTGAATCGATCGCATGACACTATTTTCGACTTCAAAGAAAACAGACGACACTGTATAGAATAAACAATTTTCAGTTGAATTATTTGAGTGATGGTTTCATTTTTGTTTTCTGTTGTTTTCTTTGGGTTTTTTTGTTTCTTTGTGTGTGTGTGCGCGTGTGTGTGTGTGTGTGCGTGTGTGTGTTTGAACATTTAAATCGATCAGAGTATGATAAAATTTTGATTTTTGCCGAGAAATGGAGAAAGATAACAAAC
Source organism: Doryteuthis pealeii (assembly GCA_023376005.1). Taxonomy (NCBI): domain Eukaryota; kingdom Metazoa; phylum Mollusca; class Cephalopoda; order Myopsida; family Loliginidae; genus Doryteuthis; species Doryteuthis pealeii. Next base: position 101,183,122 of record CM042152.1, read on the forward strand.
TAGATAGTTTTAAAAAGAGAGGGAGTGAGAGAGGGGGGCTTGGCGGGAAATGGCTGTAGATGAGCCAAAAAGTGCGGGAAAAAAGCTTTAAAATGTTTCAAATGCTATTTATACAACGCCATCTAGTGAAATCAAATTATTTTCTACATTCAAAATTCCTTCAGTAATCAAATTAGTTTTATTTGTTTTTCAAATTGTTCACAACAGTCAATGCTGGAAAGGCTAATGAATCTGATTTATTTTTTGGAGAAATGTAATTTTATTTAACATTTCTCATACAGTTAACTAAACATTTATATCTGTTCTTTATTCTTCTATAGTTGGTTGGTTGGATTTTACGGCATGTCAACCCATTGGGTTATTTCATGCCAAAGACGTTTTGTTTTATTCATTATTAATGGGTACTCATTTTTTAACATAATCGTTGACATATTTTCAAAACGCATTTTGTTATATTTAAGCCATAGATGGGACCCTAACAGCTACTACCACTCCAGGTCAGAGTAAATCTGGGAGTAATTGAGATAAAGGGGTACTCCAGAGCTCTAGAACTGGAATTCAATTTTACCATCAGATATTTTTACGTTATACCCAGGACAATAAGACCCTCAGTTCTAACCCATATATGATAAAAAAAAGGGTTAGGGCTTGCTATAAGGATAGTCATATAGGTGCAAGGGCTTGACGTCACCAGCCGATTGATCAGTGGAAGTCTCTCCGACCATCCATCTAGCCTAAGGTCATATTAGCATGTTGCATGTCATGGATTGAATAGCCACTAGGATCCCGTCCTTAAGCACTACGGGTCGCCATCCACGGCCAATGGTATTTCACGTGGTCCCATGTGGTATTTCACCCCTCTGCCGAGGGACAGCTGGTGTATTCTAAAGCCCTGATCGCCAGGGCTCTTTTTTTTTTGGGGGGGGGTGCTCTTATGTGGTTGTTACCATATATACTCGTGTAACAAACGAAATTTAAGACTAATTTTTCACCTAAAAAACAATGGGCTGGTTATTACACGAGATATGTTTTTGCAACGTCAAAGTTCATCTTGTTTCTAGGCTTAACCTTGCCGTAACTTCGATCCAAAGTCTCTTTGCATAGCCTATACCTAAACAAAGGTTATTAGTTTGGATAATAATGTTTTACTTAACAATTTTTACTGTTGATAACACCTGTACATATATGAACAAATATATAGTAAACACAGTTACGTAAAACTTTATTATTGTAACTTAAATCCAATACGAAAGGCAACATCAAGGTATAGACTACATTTTTATTTAGGTTATTGCTTTAATTTTGATTATATTCCAGGAGTTTTGAAAGTATAAGTGTTTGAATATTTTCTCTTTATAACATTGAAGCAAAAAACAGCAGTGGTACTATTTAAAATCTAGCTGAAGGTGGGCTTCATAACATCCACAAGGGGTTTAGTCCGAAATTGAACGACTGGAGTTCGAACTCGCTTACTACGATGCTACAGTCAATAATGTTAGCCACTACGCCATGGAGACTCCCACGCATTAAAGTGAACACGATTATGTATTTTTCTGTCTTCTGGTTGTTTTGAAGAGATATTTTTCAAAACATTATTCGTAATCCATTTTCAAGGGCACTTGAAGTCGTCTACTAGTGATTTTGTAAATCAAATCACCCATCTAAAAAGTAAGCTTAGAATAAGATAAATATATTTAAATAGAAAAATGATCTACTTACTTTACAAAATTCAATCTTCAATTTTTCTATCCAATTTATTATTTCTTTGGTATTGGTAAAATAAATTTCATTTATATATACATTTATTAACTCCTCCGCATGAGTAGAATTGATATTGGTAGGACAAATTTAATTCCTTTTTGCCAGATATAAGTGTGGTTGTAGCAAAAGAAGAGACTTGTCTCGTGGAAGGAAGCTAGCAAGGACTTATCTCACGTGTAGGTCCATGATTTAGGTGAGGTGTTGCCAAGATGGCCAAAAAAAGAATACGTATTACTTTCCTTCTGCAGAGAAAAAATGACTTGCCTCCCGTTACACCGAACGTGACAAAAAAGGGTTTGCGAAAGGAGACTTGTCCATTTATATGTTTAGTTGCCCATGCTGATTTGTCTGACCAACCAATTAGAAACGAGCCATGGCAATATAAACGCAGTGTTGCCTGCGACAGGATTGCATTCTAAACTCGAAGCAAGACGGTGCTAGTTAGGTGGAAAGTGTTTAAATAATATCCAGGGAAAGTCTCGTGGTGTAGTGTCTAAGTGCTGGACAGTGACCTCGTAGTGAGAGAGTTCGAACTCTAGTCCCGCTATTACGTTCACTTTGGGAAAGGTATGAACTCCTGATCTCCCCAGCTTTGTGTTAAATAGTTCCATTACTGTTCTTCTATGAGGATGGCTTTGGCATTAAATAACCAAAGAAGGTTGATATGTCATTAAACAAAGAAGCCAAACCAATCAAACTGCCGACCTAAAATGGTGCCTTTTTTTTCTCAAAGATAATCGTTTATATGGACCCTGTGTCCAGTGGTTTCAGCCTCTGTACTGGTAAGATATATACTATTAGAATGATCCCAGGGGTGGGGGGGGCATTTCTCCAGGCAACACATGCCGTCTCGCCTTAAAGTGTCAGGGCTGAGTTTATTCCCCGGTGCCTGAGTCAGGAATAATAAAGGAATGCAGAAGAGATACATGCAATATTGACACAAGATATTGCATGAGCTTTGTTTTATGCGTGGCTCCCCACAATAACCCGACTTTATGTTCATTTGACATGGTGGGATGTCAGAAAATAATTTTAATTTTTATATTGAAGTCTTCTTTTTTGTTTTCCCTTTTTTATGTAAGTTTATACGAGAGTAATTCAATTAATAATGGGGATTATTTGTTATTTTGGGGTTGTTTTTTTTTTACTTTTTTTTTTCAGAATAATGATTCTGAAATAATTTTTTTTAAATATTCAATCCATCTTCAGGCGAGTATTTTCAGAGTTGCTTGAAGATTTATTACGTAAAACCCAGAGGGAGGTTAAAAGAAAAACGTTTGAATGATTGGTTTGAACAACAAACATCTGCTTAAATAAATATATTGAACATGAAATTCAAGAACAAGATTAGTTGGGGTACACAGCCAGAAGTAGGTATATATCCAACTCGTTCGCCACGTGTAGGATGTGACACAAGGTCGTAAGTATGGGTCATCCAGCGAGAATCAATCTCGCATTCCATTAGTAATTAATTTGCGAGACTAGCTTGCTAACTATTACACCACGGTGTGACACCCTAAAAATGGCGCACCCAGTCAGAATCGAACTCCCTAGCAATGATCTTATAGTTTAACTTGCTAACACTTACACAACGTGAGGTAACCCTCATTGTTCTGTACTTTTAAATAAAATCATTGATTATAATTGAATAATAGTAATAATAAAACAAGATGGTATATATATATATATATATATATATATATATATATATATATATATCAAACCCCTCCGTACGAGCAGGATATGACATATTCAATTTCTTAAACGAGGTTTAAGGGTTTGAATTCAGTTTTCCTTCTCCTAGACAGGTACCTAGCCAAGATTAAAGAACCCAGTCTGCTCTACTACTTACCCACAAATTGAGGGAGAATAATTGGATGCATACCTTTCCCAAGGTTATGAGCGCTATGTGAAATGCAAACAGCCTCGTCCAGGATTTGAACTCGCATCGACAAGTTCATTTCCTTCGACATTACACTACGCGTCTCCATGGTTTATATGCATAAACCAGAATATGTTCTTAAGAATGAAACATCTATAGGATAAAGACGGATTGCCTTATCCCAGCCAGAAGACCAGGCTTAGTATTGATTAACAATAAAAGTCTCCTCGGGCCTCGTGAACTATTCTGTGAATTCTAGCTGATTTCAGCAATGCTGTTGTCTGGATGGTCTCAATTCTTCCTCTGATTTCCAGGCCCTTCAGTCTTTTTTTTTTTTCAAGCTTTTTGAGACCGTTCCTAGTACCCCAACTACAATTGGTATTAATTTCGTCCTCACATTCCACAGCTTTTTCAATTCACATGTTGATGCACACTTATAGATATTTGCAAGGATTTTTATAAATCCCTAAGAGAGCTTTTCATTTTCTTTCATTTTTCACCTTGTGATCTGCTGGAACTGCAAAATCTACAAGATCGCAAGTTCTCTTTTTCTATTAATTAATTCTAGGTCTAGTCTTCTGGCTGGAATAAGGCAATCCGTCTTAATCTCAAAGTTCCAGACAATTTTGTTTCATTCTCCAGAACAGATTCTGGTTTAGGATTATACCATTTTAGTGTATGGCCAAAATCTAGATTTTTGCATAATTCCCAGTGGATCACCTTTCCGACCCAGTCGTGCCAAGCTTTGTATACTCATTGTGCTAGTTTGCTACATTCGCTTAATACATGGTTAATGGTCTCATCTGTCAACACATACTCTACATTTGCTGTTCTGTTGTGTCTTGTCAATTTTTGCTTTGATATAACTTGTTCTTGTGACATTTTGTGCAACAATTATTAGCGATTCAGTTTCTCTCTTGATGTTTCCTTTTCTTAACCATGTGCAAGTTTTTTCATGTGCAACCTCCCCAATTTGTCTTTTGACGTATCCATATAATTGTTTTTCTTCCTATTTCTGTTTTATTCTCGTTGTTTTTCTGTTTGTCCATATGTTGCAGCTGCTTTTATTGGCCACCATAAGTTATCTTTCTTTACTCTGTTTGTGTATTCTTCTAGTCCTTGGATTGTGGCATCTATACAATCCTCTATGCTGGTACGACCCCATCCACCTTCTTTTCTTGATACATATAGCCTTTCTCTTTTGTTTCTAGGATGTACAGCCTTGTGCATTTATAGGCCTATTTTTAAATGTATAATATATATATATATAATTATCTAATTGATATTGTATGTTGGGGATAATTCTATTTGGGATCCTCAATATCTTCTGTACATCCGCAATGCATACACATGTTGATGCAAACTTAAAGATTTATACAAATATTTTTATAAATCCCTAAGAGAGCTCAATGTATGATAATTAATAAATTAATTACATACAGAGCAATATTTACACTTTCAATAAGAAATAATATATATATATATATATATATATATATATATATATATATATATATATACATATATATATATACTTTCAATAAGAAAGAAAAATCTAACAAACCATTATTTGGCTATTATAAATTTGTTTCAATCAGAAATTTATAAGTGAGCTTAGTCTCATTAGACAGCTCACTTATTGAGTTCTGGTTGAAATAAAGTTATAATAACCAAGTTTTTCTTTCTTATTGAAAGTGTAAATATTGCTCTGTATGTAATTAATTTATTAGTTATCATACATTGAGCTCTCTTAGGGGTTTGTAAAAATCCTTATATAAATCTGTGTGCATCAACATGTGCATGCATTTTGGGTGTACAGGAGATATTGAGGATCCCAAATAGAATTATCCCCAACATACAATATCAATTAGATATATATATATATATATATATATATATATTATATATATATATATATATATATATCTTATTATAATGGAGATTGCGTGTTTTTCTGTCTGTAACCGAAACTATATTCCTACTCAAGTCACAATTCTCTTAGTTATTGACATCACATTCTTCATGATTTTATTTTTATATAAACCTCAATTATTAATAAAATTGTCTTACATTATTAATACTGTTAACTATGTCTACATACTGACAACATGCAATCATATTTATATATACAACAAAATAGCGGTTTACAGTATGAATGGGAAGGCTAATTTAAATATTAATATTAAAAAATCGAATTTAATAAATATGTGCTTAGTATTATTGATTTCTAACTGTTTGTTTTATTTTAATGAATATAAGCAAAAATCTCTTCAATGATCTCAAATGAAATCCATTAACAAGAAAAAATAACTGTCATTTTATTCTTTACTTCCTCTTATAACTAAATACTTAAATTAGAAAAAATAACAATGAAAGACAAGAGTGTTGAAAGAGTAAGTTTCAGTTGTTCCATTTTTTATTATACTCCCTCTGTTTCAAATCTTTTATTATACTCCCTCTGTTTCAAATCTTTTATTATACTCCCTGTTTCAAATCTTTTTATCTGTATTCTTATTTAGTTTCATTAGCCTTTCTAATTTAATACAATATTTTATTACATTAAAACTTAAATACTTGCACCGGAGGGTGCATATATTTGCTAGTATATATAATGGAGATTGTGTGCTTTTCTGTCTGTAACCGAAACTATATTCCTACTCAAGTCACAATTCTCTTAGTTATTGACATCACATTCTCCATGATTTTATTTTTATCTAAACCTCAATTATTAATGAAATTGACTTACATTATTAATACTGTTAACTATATCTACATACGAACAACATGCAATTATATTTATATATACAACAAAATAGCGCTTTACAATGTGAACGGGAAGGCTAATTTGCATATTAATATTAAAAAATCGAATTTAATAAATATGTGCTTAGTATTATTAATTTTTAACTGTTTGGTTTTATTTTAATGAATATAAGCAAAAATCTCTTCAATGAATCTTAAATGAAATCCATTAACAAGATAAAATAACTGTCATTTTATTCTTTACTGCCTCTTATAACTAAATACTTAAATTAGAAAAAATAACAATGAAAGACGAGAGTGATTGAAGAGTAAGTTTCAGTTGTTCTATTTTTCGATTATACTCCCTCTGTTTCAAATCTTTTATTATACTCCCTCTGTTTCAAATCTATTTATCTGTATTCTTATTTAGTTTCATTAGCCTTTCTAATTTAATACAATATTTTATTACATTAAAACTTAAATACTTGCACCCGGAGGGTGCATATATTTGCTAGTATATATAAATATATATATATATATATATATATGATTGGAACGAAAGACTTGTCTGATAGGAAATAGTATTTATTCAGCCAATAAATATATGTAAACTGAGAAATATAAATAAAACATCATTCGTTAGTGTCTCTGAATTGTTGAAAATAGTCATGATATGATCAACACTTCTCTGCCAATGTTCTTTATTGGGTAAATGAATGTTTCTTTGTATCGGACAAGACTTTCGTTCCATTATATATACAAAGAGAGGTGTGTGATACGCATTGTGTGGATTTTAAACTAGAATCCTTTATAAGTTAGTGTATTTTGAGTATTAGGGAGACACTGAAAAATAAAAATGAAAGATTAATCTGATTGCAGGTTAAACAACTAATGAGCAGTTGAACTTTTGGTGGAAGTTCATGTACAGTCAACTAGTCGTTTGAATAAATACAAATTGCTCAGATTTGGAGCTTGTTGCGGTCAAATATGATCGATTCTTTCCCTGGATTTCTGAGATGAGAAATTATCATTATTATACATTGGGTTCCTCGTATTAGAGTCCTCATTCTGGTTGACATATTATAGTTACAACCTTTTGACTGTTATCCCTTTCGTCTTTTTTAAGTGCCGTTCTAGTCTGTAATCTTATTGTTTCGAACAGAAATTTCTGGTCTGTAATCTTATTGTTTCGAAGAGAAATTATTATTATGGATTAATTGGATTTTTCGGACTGTTGTCCTCATCTTTATTGTTTACACAACGTTTCGGTTGATGTGCTTTCTGGCCTACTTCAGGTGTTTCTTGTCGAATTAGAGAACGTTTTCGGACTCAGGAAACTTCTCTTCAAACTTGGGAATCTTCTTGTCGTAATTGGAAAGGCTCCCGATTACGACAAGAAGGCTCAGAGTTCGACAAGAAATGCCTGAAGAAGACCGGAGAGCACATAAGCCGTTGCCGTTGTGTAGATAACCAGGGGGACAAAATAATGCAAATAATACAAATTATCAAACCCCATCTCAAAAATTCACAAACACACACACACAATATATATATATATATATATATAATATATATATATATATATATATATATATATATATATATATATATATATTATACCAACCCATCTGCACGAACAGATCAAAGCATCACATATCAACCAAGCTCAAAGCTTCCCAATCCAAGATAGGTCTAACCAAAACAATAATTAAACGGGGAAGAATATCAAAAGAAACAGTCACAGGGAACCAAGATTTTTAAAAAATACACTTCCGCTACGTAAGCAATTGAAAATCATTAAGAATAAATGTTCCATATATATATATATATATATATATATATATATCTTACACTTTTCCTTCTAGGCCATGATGTGTTTAGGGGATTATTTTCATATTTAACTTTTAATTTCATAGTTATCTCCCTTGAGAAATTAGAATAATTGTTGTAAACTCAAGTTGCAAATTGGATTCAAAATTGATTTATTCTCTAAGAGCATTTTAACGATATTTCGTTGACAAAATTTCTGCAATCAGGGAATGGTTCTCGTACAACAGTTGTTCCAACCGACTGACACTACGTTCTGGATTATGACTAAATAAAAGAAGGTAACATAGTAGTTCTGGTAACACATGCACAATGTTATAGTATGCTAATAAACATTTTGAACTAGTAAATGTTAGTAGCTTAATCTTGTAACATCCCTTGTAATTAAAACCACAAAGTATTACAAACAGATAAGTATGCTCCTAACATTCTTTTTATTAAAAGTTAATTTTCTTCTAACCTAAGTATAACAGGATTTTATTTCCAGCGCAAAAATATACAATCAAAACGGATATCGTTAGGTATTATTTATCACCAAACCCTACATTACTGAAACTCTGTAAACAAAAATATGGCTATGTAGCTATCCAAAATTATTTTCGCTACAGAGTTGTTGCGATTTTATTTTTGGTTATAAAGTTTCAGTACTGCAGAATTCGGTTACAAATAATACATACTAATATTCGTTTTAATTGTATGTTCCATGAAAAATACCAAACTCATGTTATCTTTATTATCGAAGAAAATAAACTTTTTATTTTTAAACAATGCTATTCATGTGTTGTCCAAAAAACAACAAAGATGCAGAAAGGGAAGATGTGTTTATGCGGGTATACGCATCTGGGGTGGGGGATAAAGCATGGTCCATTTTACCTACTTGGCAAACATGTCCTTTGCATGTGATCGATTCATGTAATGTGATGACTTTGTAAAGCGTAATTGTCTTTGTGCCAATGGCATAAGGGATCCGATCACCAAAAGCGATTGAGCTAAACTGTCCCTTAAATAATTATTGGTATATATATATATATATATATATATATATATATATATATATATATATATATATATGGGAAGTTGTGTGTATGTATGACCGCAGGAAACTACGAAAATAAAGCAATCAATGACAGAAAATATGTGTAAACATTCATGATCATCAGATTTTGCTTTTTGAACAAAAATAATCATTGTATTTATATTTGGGGGAAAAATCTCCTGACGTCCCACAAGGTATTTTTCAGATAGGGATTTTTATGGGATATCCAGCAAGGATCCAACTCGCGACTAGTAATAATGGATCTACAAGACTAATTTTGTATCCCCCTTCTACATATGCGACGCTGGGTAGCCGCTTTTAGTAAATCCTTAAAACCAAAACCACCATGTGCAAGAAACTCTTTAAAAACAACACAAAATATGTAAATATAAATGTACAGTGAACGCAATTCCATAATCTCTTGGCATAAAATAACGCTAGACAAGTTGATATGCCATTAAAAATCAATCAATGAATTAATCATTGAGTTCTCTTAATCCAAGGTTACAGAGTCCAGTTAGCTGAACGATTCCCTCATCTTTACGCATAAAATAACACAAGACGAGTTGATATGCCGTTAAAAATCGATGAATTAATCAGACTGAGCTCTCTAAATCCAAGGTTAGAGAGTCCAGTCTGCTGAACGATTTAATCCATAGCTGGGAGAGGAAGAGATAGGAAATACATAACATTCTCAGTGAGAAAACCGATTCTTTTTTCTTTTTTTTTTCGGAAAAGATTGCATGTGTAGTAATATTCTTTGTAACGGATATGTTATATTCCTGATGTTCACTCATGGAAACAAATACATATCAGCTGATTTCATGTTTGGAATTCGAAGTTCTCTAATTTTATTTTTTTTGTTTTGTTTTGTTTTGCTTTTTATTGTTTGTTTATTTTTTGGTTGCATTTAAAATCATTTATTTTCGCTTTCTTCTCCATTTATGTTTGCCTCACTTTCCACCAAATTTGTTGATTTTTCTTTACTCAACACTTTCTGCTCACACTTCCGCCTACATAGCTGACCAAAAAAACAAAATAACGTTTAGAAAAAGAAAACAAACAAAAAGTAAATATCTTTGTTGTGGTTATTTTTTGGGTTTTTTTTTTTTACTTCTGGATATTTTTTTTTTCATTTAATTCTTTAATCGCAAATCTCTTTTGTGTTGTCTTCTTCAATCTTTTTTTTTTGTTGTTCTCTCTCTCTCTCTCTCTCTCTCTCTCTCTCTCTCTCTCTCTCTCTCTCTCTCTCTCTCTCTCTCACTCTCTCTGAGAAAATATCATTTTTTCGATTTCGCTCCAAAACACTCTCCAAATAATCAAGTTACTCGGCAAGAGATATTGAATTGCGTGTGCATCCCAGATTACGAGATGCTATTTTCATCCAACTTGTTACGTTAGTTGTTTTTGTTTTTGGGGGTTTTTTTGCTCGTTTGATTTTGTTTTGTTATTTGGGGATTTTTTTTTGGGGGGGGGGTCTGTTGTTTTTTTTTGTTTTGTTTTTGTTGTTTTGTTGTTTTTTTTTGTTTTTTAACAGGTTTCGTTTTGTTTCCCTTATTTCTATTTTTTATTCTTTTACCCCATTTTCTTTTTGTCGTTTCCTTCTTACTTTTCCCCTTCTATTTTTCTTTCTATTCTACTCTTATCTTTCTTTTTCATTCCCATCTTTCTTTTCTAATTTCTTTTTCTTTTTCCTATTTTTTCTTTCTTTCCTTATTTCCTTCTTTTTATTCTGCTTTCTTGTTTTTCTTTCATTTCTTTTTCATTTCCTTCTTTCTTTGGTTATTACTTTCTTTTTCTTTTCTTTTTCCTTATTTTTCTCCTTATTTCTTTCATTCTATTCTCCTCTTTTCCTTTCTTTTTCATTTCCTCCTTTTTTGTTGTTTCCTTTTTCTTTCCTTTTTCCCTTCTATTTTCTTTCTTTCCTTATTTTCTTTCTTTCCATTTTGTTCTTGTTTTTCTTATTTCTTTCTTTATTTTTCCTTTATTTATCTTTTTTGTTTACTTTTTGTCTCTTTCCATTTCTATTTTTCTTTATTTCTTCTTTCTATTTTATTCTTTTTTTTTTTTCATTCTCTCCCTTTTTTTTCATATCCTATTTCGTCGTTTTCTTTTTTTCTTTATTCCTTCTATTCTTTCTTTCTTTCTGTTCTTCTTTTTTCTTATTTCCTTCTCTCATGACGTTTCCCTTTTCTTTCTTTTTTCTATTTTTCCATTCTTTCTTTCTTTCTTTCTTTCTTTCTATTCTGCTCTCGTTTTTTTCTTTCCTTCTTCATTCCTTTCTTTTGCTTTTTCTTTTCTTTTTCTTTATTTCCTGCTGTACTTATTTTTCTTTTCTTCGTTCTTTTTTTTCTTTCTGCTTTCTCTTTCTCTTCTTCTATTGTACGTTATTCTTTTTTTTTCTCTCCTTTTTCTTGTCTTCTTTTTCATTCTGCTTTCATTTCCTTGTTTCTTTTTGTTTTCCTTTCAGTCTATTTTTCATCCTTTCATTATTTCCTTCTTTCTATTCTGTACTCCCTGTAAAACAATTTTACATTATAATTCAAACTAACAAGACCTGTGGATATACCACAGTATGATAATTTAATTATTACAAGTAAATATTTACTTAAGAATTCTCTCATTCTTTTTTACTTTCTTTTCATCATGTTCTATCGAAACAGATTAGCGTTATCGCTTCCACATGCTCATCCACTCTCTATATATTTTCCCTACTCTCTTTCTTTCTTTCTTATATTTTTTTGTAGCATGTCCTTTTATTTCCTTTTTTATAATAAAAACGGAATGGTCTATTACTCAGCTGAGATGACGGGTACTCATAAGAAATAATTAGGCGGATAAGCGAAACCAGATAATCTGGATTTACATTTTTGCATTTCATCCTGGACGATTTGGACGGTCTGATTTTAACCAGAGGGTATTTATTTATTGCAAGATGATAACGGTTCTACAATTAAGGAACACGAGTATTGATATATACATGAAGCCACCTCACACCCCATTAAACGGCAAGCCTCTGAAATTAATTGAGCAGTTCATTTGTACTTGGAAAAAAGATAGATATGAATTTAAAAAGACTTACTGCGTGCTGTTTTCAACACATTCTGGAAGCGGTACCGCACAAAAGTAACATGGTTACTTATCTTCCATCTCACAAACCATTCAAGTAAGACCAACAAGACATACTGGAGAAGCAGGGACGAACTTATAAGTGACGTTCTCCTGTGTACTCACGGACACACCAGTGTTGTCCGACCAGCCAAAAAATCACATTCATTGGCTCTGTACGGAAACTGTGTGTTGTTTAAAGGACTTGTCAAGAACAATGACCGATAGGTATGGATTGCGAGGGAGAGATAGTCAAAGGAATCCGTGCTATCAGCAAGAGTTGATGAGGATGATGATTCTTTCCAACAACCTACCAACCCTCAGCGTGATGTATACCAAATCTTGAGGACTAGTAGGTAGGCACCGTGTTTTCCCGAAAATAAGTCTTACTTGAAAATAAGACCTAGCGTGATTTTTCCAGGATTATTTTAATATAATCCCTCTCCTAAGAATAAGCCCTAGTTGAGAGCAGTAACATTCCAGAGAATGAGTATATGATTATTTCTTAATGAATTGTCGTTAATGAGTTTTTTGAATAAAAGAACATGTTAATAATAAATAAATGTAGATAGTTTTCCTAATTTCTGTTTATTTAGAAATTTCGCAATTTTCTACTTCGTAATGTCGTTTTTCAATATATGAAGAATGAACATCCCCCGAGTGTTATATTTTGGAGTGAAAATTAATATAAGCCCTATGTCTCTGAGTTTTTTTTAAGATGTGGCTTGATAATTTGTATTATTTAGATTGCTCAAACTATTGTCCTCGTCTTTATTGTTATCTACACAAAATTTCAGCCGAAGTGACCTCTAGCCTTCTTGGGGTGTTTGTTTTTGTTTTGTTTTTTTGTCAACTTCGGAAACCTTCTTTTCTGTTGTGTAAATACAAGCATTTCTTCTGTAATCATATGGGCCACTTGGTTTGCTGTCCATTAAAGTAGGTTGGATTTGAAATTGTAAAGTCTCCCCTGTTACAGAAGTTGCAAATTAACATAAAGAATTACCATATTTAAAATATTTTTCTTAAAATCTTTGCGGTTTGAGGAATAGATTTCAGTCTTTTAAAATGCTATCACTGTTACATCTTTTTTATTTGGTAAAAAGCAGCAAATCGAAGGTGTCGTGGTGCTGGGGGGCGGGAGATTCTAGTTATAATATTCTATTTGTTTCGTTTAAAATGACAACCTTTTCTGTTTTAAATATTGAAATAGCTAACTTCTCTAACCAATTTCTATGCTAAGTGTTGCGAAATCAAGGATTTTTGGTGAATTTTATCAGACGATCTTTGATGCTATTTCCTCGCACAATATTGCAAGTAACAGATCTAGTTTTTGGTATCAGTATTTATTATACTAATACAACTTTCACTGTTCGGCGAATTTGATATTTATTTTTCTTTTAAAATGGGGGAATCAACCAACCTACTGTACATGCTCTGTGATAATCCTGTTTGTCCCCAGTTATGTAGTTGACAGTAAAGATGAGGACAATAGTCCGAATAATCTAAAAAATACAATGTAATCCCTCTTATTTTCAAAGAAAACACGGTAGTCAATATACAGAGGGGTGTTTTTAAAATGTTTTTGTTTGGGGGGGGGGATCTCAAAAGAGTAATAATTATGTTAATCCTTGTTTTACAATAACTTGTTGCATTACCGTATTCTCTGGTGTAAGCTTTGCGGTTGTTGATGTTGGCGGTAAAAGTAAAGGACATCTTGAGAGTTAGACGGGAGAAAAGGCATTAGAAATCCCGGGAGGATATTGTCTATGAAAAGGTAAATCTAAAATGATTTTGCTTTATACGAAAATAACTTCATTAGACAAATAGACTGTCGAAAGTATCACTGATCATTACATAATCAACCCCACCCCCTGTAGGCTGGTGTAGTAGAATACAGCGATTACACATGTGCAAGGAGGTAACCTCCCCCCAAATGGGACCACCTGTTGGTTGTAGTGGTGACCCGTGATGCTTAAGGACGGAATCTTGGTGCCTGAGCAGTCCATGAAATGCAACACTCCACTTTGGAGTAGCACGATGTGACACAAGGTCAATATCTAAGCAGAGTAAAGCTGTTCTGAATTCCGAGTAAAACTGTTTTTGTGGGAATATATTGGTATAAGATTGGTATAAGTTCACTCTCATATTTAAAGACTTTCCCAAAAAGCAGCAGCAGGCATTTCCGGTAAAATGGGCCAATCAGAAACGAGCACAGAAAAGCATTTGAGTATTTAAGATCTTTTGGAACTATTCTAGAAACAGTTGTTAATGTTCTGATTGAATGAACACTACAACTATATTCTTTGCTAGAAGGAATACACTTTTCTAGAATTTCAAGGAAGACAATTGGATTTTCTGTTACAAGGAGACTACACCATTTTTCTATCATTGGATCATTAACAATAGGAGACTTAAATGCCAAATATGGCGACAAGGAATCATAAAAGTTTTGAATTCAGAGTTTTCCTTCTCTTAGACTGGTTGATTAACTAAGGCTAAAGAACTTAATTTGCCCTGTTATTTGCCTATGCATGAGAGGAGAAAATGTGGTTTCATGCCTTTCTCCCAGGATATTAGCGCAAAGTGAAACGCAAGAACTTCTTTTTTTTTTTCAACGACGAAAACCGCTATCCAAAGTGCGCTTCTTAAAAACGGTCAGTATGGATAAAATGGAGGAATCAATGATGGAACCGGGAAAATTTGTGCGGCAAAATTTTCCAACTGTTATAATTCTCGATAAATGTTCTTCTTATTCTTCTTATTCTTATTCTTATTATTATTCTTTTTCTTTTTCCTTATCTCCTTTTTTTTTCTTATTCTTTTTCTTTTTTTTTTTTTCTTTTATATATTTCGGATTTAAAATCATTGCCGAAACTTAGAAAACTTGATTTTTCTACAGTCGCCCTGCAATTAATAAGCACACAATTTTCTTTAAATAGAGGATCTCATCCATCTGAAATAAAACCCTATCAGCTGAGACTTTAGGACCAGTTCATCTACAAAAGCTTCTCGTATTATTGGTGTTATATCTATCTCCCAACCCCCTCCGCACAAGCAGGGTGTAATACAAGGTCAATTTCTTAAGCGGTATTTAACATGTTTGATCTTCAGTGAGTTTTTTTCTTCTGAACTGGTTACCTAACCAAGGTTAAAGAGACAAGTCTGTTATAGCATTTACCCATAGCTGGAGGGATAATAGCTGGATACATACCTTTCCCAAGGGTGTTAGCGCTATGTGAAATGCTAACAACCACATCCAGGATTAGAACTCGTCTTATCGTGTCCATTTCCTATGACGGTAACCATTACACTGCGAGCGTCCATATTGTAATTACTTATGTTATTTATTCATCCTTTTGCTCCTTGTAAGTTTTTCCCACCAATTCTAACTGGTGTCTTTTTAATAATGTCTGAATGACAGAAAGTCTCTTCAGATCTCTGACTCGTCTAAGTATCCGAGCCGATTTTAATAATGCTATGGTTTTTATGGTTTCAATTCTTCCTCTAATCCCCAGTTCTCCCTCCCCCCAACCCCCCTAGTCTCTTTTCCAGAACTTTGTGGATTGCTCCAAGGTCACAAACTATAATTGATAATCCTGTCACTTTCATTTTCCACAACTTTTTCGACCTTCGGGCAAGACCCAGTTTATTCATCCATCTTTTCTTTGTCTTTCCTATGATCTGCTAGAACGGCAAAATCCACTAGATGACAAGTTATTTCCTTAATTAATGCAAGATCTGTCTGGTCTTCCGGTCGGGATCTGGTCTTCCGGTCGGGATCTGATGGTCTGTTTCTATTTCAAAGTATTTTATGCGTCTCTTTCTCTAGGACAGATTCTGATTTGTGCACATGCCATTTGTTTGCATGGTCAAATTTTAATCTCTTGCACGATTCCCAGTGGATCTCCTTTCCTGCCCAGTCATTTCTACTCATCTACAATAAAAAAATGTTTTAAGATTTTTCTTTTTGGTACTTTTGCTTTGATTTCTTTTTCTTTTCTTTTTTGCTGTTTTTTTTTTTTCATTTTGTTTTTACCCTCAACCGCTGTGTTTAGTAAGAACTTTTCGGTGTTTTTTTGTTTTTTTTTTTTCTTTGTTTCTTTGTTTTGTTTTTGTTTTTTTGTTCTTTTTTGTTTTTCGGTGTCTCGAGGCAGTATAAAATGAATAACTGATAGCATTGTGTTGTTTGCTTTCCTTCCAAATGAAAAAAAAAATGAAGTAATGCTCATGCATCACGTGACTACAGAAGATACCCGGCTGGCGGGTGTGTTTGGCATGGCAACCGCTTTGTGTCTACGTCATCACTAGTCGTTGACATGCGCAACACGTACTCCCAGACATTGTACATCTTGCTTCCGATCTGTAATGCACCCATCTACTAAATTTTGGTTTAAATTTCAAGGAAAAACAGAATTTTCTCGAAACATTTGTTTTTGTTGTATTCTATTCTTTTTATTTCATTTATTCTTCAGTTATTCGGTTTCCCCATCAACTTTGATCCCAAATTTGAGTTTCGATGCAATTTAATGTAAGTCTTCATTTAAAGTCGTGCAAGCCGGAAATGACGTCACGTAAAATGATATTTATTGCTCTGGTGTTAATATAGAAACGATATCAATATTCTCATTAAGATTTTTTTCAATTTTGTTGGTTGGTTGGTATTAATGACATATCAACCCTAGTGGGTTATTTAATGCAAATTTTATATTATATAATCATTTGTTCAAGAAATAATTTCATTAACTTCATGAGGATTAATAAATTGGTATTAGTATATTTTCATTAATTTCAACTAGCAAGAATATGCGCCCTCCGGTCGTAAGTATTTAAGTTTTAATGTAATGAAATATATTGAAATAGAAAAACTAACGAAATTAAATAAGAACTCAAATAAAATGATTACTTATTTTAATTAAATTCTAATTGCTTTCTATATAGAATCATTCATAGGATTTATGTTGGAGAATAAAACTAATATTAGAGATCAATAACACCAAGTAATAATTTATTAAAACAAGCTTTAATCTCAATATGCAAATTAACCACACCATATTTTCTGTAACTTTTGTTTCTTAGTGATATATAAGACACATTGCAGATTTTATCATGGGCTGTTTTGAGGCAAATCTAACTCATAGGGACATAGTTAGTAAATGAGATTTATTAATTTATTAATATCTTGATATCAGTCTTTTTTTTTCAGGGAAATACGGTATTTGCAGTAGAATATTATACAGTCAAAATGGATATTATTAGGTGTTATGCATAACCAAACTCTACAACATTGAAAGTCTGCATCTAAAAATAAAACCGCATAATATTTAAGCTGTGTACTCATTTTGGAGCTGCTATATATTCATATTTTTTGTTGGTTGGGTTTTACGGCATGTCAACACTTTTTGGGTTATTTTATGCTGAAAACATTGTTTTATTCATTTTTGTCGGTATTCAATTTTTTTAAAATCAATTTTTGATACATTCTTAAAACTCTTTTTTAATCTATTTAACTAATAGATTGGACCTAACAGGTACAACCACTCCGTGGCAGGGGGGGGCCAAGAAGTAATGGCGATAAAGAGTTCTCCACATACCCCAGAGCTTCATAATTTGAACTTCACCATCAGATAGTTTAACATAATAGACAGGACACTAGGACCCTCAGCCACCTCCTTGTAGCACATATATGGTAAAAAGGATTGGATTTGCCATAAGACAATAGGGTTGGGACAATCATATAAATGCTAGGACTAGATTGATCGGAGAAGGTCTCTCCAACCACCCTTCTAGCCTAAGCAAGGACCAAAATAGTGTTGCACGTCATGGCCTGTTTAGCCATCAGGGTTCCGTCATTAAGCATCATGAGCCGACACACACAGTCAACAAGTGGCCCTATCGGGGTTGATTTTACCTCTCTGGAGAGCTGCAGTCGGAATATTCTATATCTCCAGCCGACAGGGTGATCATATTTTTAGTACAGTGGTGTAAATATTGAGAAAGGTAGACTTTGAATAAAATGAAATAGTTTAATGCTATGTAGACCTTTCTTGTACTTTGCAGCATGAATTTGAGGATGGTCGTTGACCCCTACAAGATAGATATGAACAGTGTGTGATAGATAGAAATAAGCGGTGATACATACATACGTACAGATACATAGATAGATACACAGATAGAAAGAGTGTGATAAGTAGATAGATAGAAAGAAATAAGCTGTCATACATACGTATAGATACATAAGAGAGTTAGATATGATAATATTGGGATAGGTAGATATGAAAAGAAGCAGTCCAATGCGAGATATACGTTTCTTGTACTTTACAACATGAGTGTGATATATGGTCTGTAACCCTAGAAATATATATATATATATATATATATATATATATATATATATATATATATATATCATGTCGCGCTGTTAGCACGGTATCCATCACACTCTCTCCATCCGTCCCTATCATTCTCGGAAGGTCCTCTATGCAGCATCCCGTATCCGCACAGAGCTGATCAATGTACGTCTTTGCTGGTCGACTCACACTGGCGTGCCCATGTGCTGGCTTCCACAGGAGGAGGTCGCTTATGAGTTCGTCCTTGCTTCTCCAGCAGTGTCCCGCGTGTCTTGTCCGTCTTACTCGGATGGTTTGGGTGATATGTAGCAGGTGACCGTACAGCTGCTTTCTTGTGGGGTGATGTTTCCACGTCTTGTTCAGATCACCCGCAGCATTCTTGCGCAACTCCCATCTAGTTTATTCTCAGTCGCTTCGTTAGGGTCCAGGTGGTGCAGCCATACAGCTGCACTGATACGACAACGGCCTGGAAGAACTCTCTTTAACTTGTCTGATGATGATGATATATATATATATATATATATATATATATATATATATATATATATATATATATATATATATATAAACTAGCTGGAATGCAAACATGCGTATAGATTGATAGATAGGAAAAGAGTTAGATATGAAAATATTGGGAGAGGTAGATATGGATAAAATGGAAGAGTCCAATGCTATGTGCTTAACAACATGAGTATGATTGATGATCGTTGATCATACAAGATAGATAGATCAATCTCCTTATTCTGTTCCTTCTATAATCAGTTTCTAAAACATGCCTTTTTTTCCTCATCCAGAATTAACCAAGTTCGAGATTGAGAATTTACTTTTGTATTTTCTTTGTGCGAAATCAATAAGCCAATGTTTACTTTCAATTTCTTTTCACTGACTGATTGCCATTTCAATTATGAAAATATTTAATTTCAGTGGAGATTAAAACGAGTTGGTGAAAATTCCCCAGACTCTTATTTTCCATGCAAGGAAATTCTATCAGGAACATCTCCAAGAGACGAAGAGTATCAATTTTCAAATCGGTATCAATCAAGGACCGTTTTTCGAACATGTGATTCCATAGTCATTTCATAGGCGCTGTAACTTCAGAGACAGAATAACTATATAGTCTTCCAAGACTGCAATGCCGATGAATATATATATATATATATATATATATATATATATATATATATATATATATATATATATGTGTGTGTGTGTGTGTAATAGTTAGTCGTAGGAAATGGACTCGTCGCCCCGAGTTCAAATCCCGGACGATGTTGCTTGCGTTTCACACAGCACTAATACCCTTGAGAAAGATATGCATCCAACTAATCTCCCTTCAACTATGGGTAAATTAAAGAGCAGACTGGACTCTTTAACCATAGCTAGGTAACCAGTCTAATAGAAGGACAAATCTGAATCCAAACCTGTTAAACTCCGCTTAACAAATTGACGTTGTGTCGCATCCTGCTTGTGCAGGGGTATATATATATATATATATATATATATATATATATATATATGAGAGAGGGAGGGAGGGGGCAGAAGAAATAATGCAAATCTGTTTCAATTGAACATAATAAAAAGATTAGATAAATAGAAAGAGAAAAGTGTGTGAGAGAGAGACTTTGTTATTTTCTGAGCCAGTGCTACAATAATAGAATAAAGAATCAAAATGCTCAAAGAAATAATCTTTCTAAATGTTGCTTTACTTAAAGTGTGTGATGAATGAATTATGGTCTGAATTGCGCAAAAATTAAATTTACACTCACATCTAACTTTATCAGATGTATTTACCAACATTACATGAAAATTACATGAAAATATCATAGATTAACTTTATTCAAAGAAATAGCCTTCGTAAATAAACATGTCAAGAACATTGGTTCTCGACCTTTTTTTACCTTTTTGATTCCTATTTTACTCTGGTGGACCTCCTATAGATATTCTATGTTTAAAAGCCCTATTGTATTTTTATGATTAAATATTTTTCGCTTCATCATAGTTTAAGTTGGGTCGGTGTCATCGATACCATTGGTGGCTGTTTTTTTAACTCATCAATAGATGCTGGATTTAGAGATGAGCAGTAGTAGTTCCCTAACTGGACTGTTTGATCCTGGCCGTTGGCCCGCTTTTGGGTTTATACGTACAGCATATGTCATTGTGGGAGGGGCATATGGTCTAGAACAAGAAATAACTCTAAATTCAAAGCGTTAGATAAAAAACAATTTGCTACTAAAACCACAACACTATCATAGACGTGGTGTGGCTGGAAATTGTTGAAACCCCAGTGATGCTGATAGCTTTTTGATTTAGTGCATCCTGGAAAGCACATATTTGCTTTGAATGAGTCCTCAGGAAAATTTATGGATCCCAACTAAAGCTGTTTAACTCCTGCCTTGTTAATCTATCCTGTGTAATATGCCGATCCATGATGCTTAAGGTTGGAACCCTGGTGGCTGAACAGTCCATAACAGGCAACACACCACTTTGGCCCTTACTTAGGCTAGGCAGGCTGTCGGAGAGACCCATTCTGATGAATCGATTGGTCACGGCAAGCCCTAGCACCTGTATGGTTGTCCCAACCCTAACGTCCTTGCCTGTACGGCTACTTGCCTCCTATCACACAAACCATCAAAGTGAGACGAACAAGACATGCTGGAAATTGCTGGAGATTCAAGGATGAATTCATAAGTTACGTTCTCCTCTGTCCACCTACGCATGGACACACCAGTGCGGGCAGACTAGCAAAAATACATATATAGTTACATATCTACGAACACAATGAGAATTTAAGTGATGTATAGATATATTATATCTACTGTGCAGAAGTGTAAGAGTTCATTTTGAGCGGCGTTTTTAAACTAAACAACAAAAATGTTTATAATGAAATATCATTCAAAGAGGAATCTATTACCATATGCTTTTAAATTACCATGTGCGAAACATACATTGTTTAAAAGGTGAAATTAATATGCTTTCATTTTATATCTGATATCACGATGAAAAATTATATATATGAAAACCCCCAGATATTCTAAATGACTGTATTCATTTATCTAAATTAAGTCACTCTCGCACACACACCACGCACGCACGCACGCACGCACGCACGCACACACACACACACACACACACACACATATTAAATATCCATCTATCTGCCCTCCCCCTATTTTAGGCATGAACAATTATTTTCTCATCATAATTTCAATTAATTATTCTATTAAATTCCAAAGCATAGTCTTCCTCCTGGGATTTTTCATAGAAAGTAATTTAATTAATGGGACTTAATGGATCCTGCTCTTATTTCGACAGTGCAATGTTCATTGCAACCTACATTTAAAATGGAGAAGACAAAGTACTTAACAGGTGATATATATATATATATATATATATATATATATATATATATATATATAATGAGAGAGAGAGAGAGACTGTTGTTTGTCTACCTCAGTATGTTCATTATATTTCTATCTATGCTACAATTTGTATCATTTTGTTTGTATCTATCTATCGAATCCTATCCTTATTAGCATCTATCTATCTATCTATCTCTGTTGTGATTTGTCATATTGTTTGTATCTATATCTCTTGCTAATCATATCCCTATTAGCCTCTATCTATCTACACACACACACACACACATACACACATGAATAATGTGCAACTATATAAGTAGCCGTACAAAGCAATAATTTCTTTCGCTGAATGTTCGGAAAGTCCGGCTTAAAGCGCTCTAAAAGATCTCAAACTCAACCGTAGGTTAATTTGACAGACTCAGATTTGGACAGGAGAGAAAATACATTCTAAGAATAGATTAAACAGATACAGTGACTTTCAGTGAGCAATACGAAAGGGACAATTGTCAATATGATTTAAATTGTGTAAGGCGAAACTGATTTGAAAATAAGGTTGGCCACAATTAAAGAATCGCAAATAGCAATTTGGAATTATGAAATGTATGGCTGGAAAAATATCGTACATCTACCCAACCTATCCACTAAGAACGGGATGTGACACAAGGACTTCCTATGCTATCTGCATTTTCCATTTTGGCTCACCCTGTCGGATGGGGCTGTTGAATACGCCGACTGCTACACTGCATAGGGGTAAGAACTTCCCAAATGAGGCCACCTGTTAGCCGGGGGTGACTTGTGATGCTTAAGGACGTTATCCTGATGGATAAGCAGTCCAATGACATGCAACACTTCACTTAGGCCCTTACTTAGGCTAGACGTGCGGTCTGATAGGTCCCCTCCGATCAATCGGCTGGTCACATCAAGCCCTAGCACCTATATGATTGTCCCAATCATATTGTCCTTATTGCAAGCCTCTAACCTTATATGTATGTTCTACAAGGCAGTGGGGTTATTTGTGTCCTGTGTATCATGTTAAACTCTATTTGATGCTGAAGTTCCTGTTCTTAAGCTTTGGGGAATCTAGAGTGTCCCTTCACCACCATTACTCTTTGGTCCACTCTGACTCGGAGTGATAGTAGCTGTTAGAGTCTCATCTATGGGTTAATAGAAAAAATTAGTTGTAAAAAAGTTTTTAAAACTGAATACCCTTCAAGGACTAATAAAACAATGTCTTTGCATAAAATATCCCAACATGATTGACATGCCGTAAAACCAACCAACCATCTTCGTTTAACCTCCTAATAATTGTACAACGCCTACTAAAAGACTTAACGAGATCTCTTTTCTATCTCTATCGTTAGTCATTAAATTTTCTGTGGCTACTTATGGAACTCCAGGGAGGCGCGATGTGCATAACGGTTATCGTTGTAGGAATAGAATCGGTGGCCTGAGTTCCAGTCTTGGACTAGGCTGTTTGCGTTTCACCTTTGAGGGAAGTCCTGAATCTATATCTTAATAGTAAATTGTTGGGCAGACTGAGTTCTTTAGCCTAGGTTAAGCAACCAGTCTAAGAGAAGAAGACTCCTAATTCAAGCCATCTGTACTCCGCTTAACAAATTGACCTTGTGCAACATCCTGTCCGTTGCGGAGGCATTGGGAAAATACATATTGATGGAACTCCAAGGCTTTTTTTTATTTAGCAAATTAGTTTTTGAAAATACTAAAAATTACTAAATTTTAATGTGGGGGTTTGATTTAGAGTGTAATTATAATTCTAAACTAGACCCTCATTTTGTATCCATTGCAACTGAATTTTCTTTAACCGTAGTATTTGGTATGTGAAATCTTTTGACGTGAAAATTTTTGTCTCAAAATGTATCAAGAAGGTTTAATTCTTCCAGAAAGCAAAGAAAATTGGCCTTTCCAATGTTTTTCCTGTGACTTAATGGACGAAAATTTGTCAGGTTTCATCGGTACAGAAATTAAATCAAATTCAAGTCGAAATGAATCCAGTGAAAATCTGATTTATCCGGCAAACAAATTAAAAAAAGATTAATAATACTAGCATGACCTGTTGATTATAACACTGTATCATAATTTAATTATTACATAGTTTGGGATGTTTATTTAAGAGCTATTGGGAAACAGTTCAATTTGTAAAAAGTATAATAATGTTGATTTAACTTTCTCTTACACTTTTTCTTTTCCTACTTTTCATATTTTCATTGTGTTCGATTGAAACAGATTAGCGTTATTTCTTCCGCGCGCCCATCTCTCTCTTTATCTTTCCCCTACTCTTTTTTTTTCTCATATTTTTTCTGTGTATGATGTCCTTCTTCCTTTTCATTATTTATAATAAAAACAGAATGGTTCATTATTTAGATGAGGTGACGACACTCATATGAAATAAGTAACACCAGATAATCAGGATTTACATTTTTGCATTTCATCTTGGATGATTTGGACGGTCTCCTTTTTAACCTGAGGGTGTTGCACGATGAAAACTGTCGTACAATTAAGGAACAGGAATATTAATATATAGATGTTTATTGCGTTAAAAATAAAAATATGCACCCTCCGGGCGCAAGTAATTAATTTTTAATGTATTGAAATATATTAAATTAGAAAGGCTGATGAAACTAAATAAGAATGTAGATAAAATTATTTGAAATAGGAGTATAATCGAAAAACAGAACATCACTCCTGTCTTTCATTGCTACATTTTCCTAATTTATCTATTTAGCTAAATTAGGAAGTAAAGAATAAAATTACTGTTATTTCTTCTTGTTAATGGATTTCTTTTAAGATTTATCCTCGATATTTTTGCTCTTAATTAATAAGATAAAACCAAATAAGAAATCAAGTATATATCTATTAAAATAAATTTGTTAATATCAATATGCAAATTAGCCTTCGTGTTAACACTGTAAACCGCTATTTTGTTATACATATATATACACTTGCATGTTATTATTATGTAGATAAGGCCAACAGTATTAATAGTTTAAAACAATTTTATTAATAATTGAGGTTTAAATTTTAAAAATCTTGGAGAATGTGACGTAAATAACAAAGGGAATTATGACTTCGGTACTGTTATAGTTTCGGTTACAGACATACTAACACACAATCTCTATCATAATAATAATAAAAATTATATATATATATATATATATATATATTATATATATATATATATATATATATTGTCTATTTAAGTTAAAATCTCACTGTTAAATAGATTTTAACTTCTCTAACTTATACTGAACGTCTATCTTCTAAGCTGCTGTTTTGGTATTTTGGCTGGTTTTTCTGTTCTTCTCATCTTTCTTTGGCTGACTTCATCTTTGTGTCCGCTATGATGTTTTTTAACAAACACAAAACTTGGATTATTTTGATTTCTCTGAGTATTGAACTCATCTTTATTGTTATATACACAGTTTCCATCGATGTTCACTCTGGCCTTCTTCAGGTGTTTTTTATCGAATGGTTAGCGGAATGAGGACAGTCTACCTCCGTAGATTGAAGAAAGGTTTCGTTTCGAA
Source organism: Doryteuthis pealeii (assembly GCA_023376005.1). NCBI lineage: Eukaryota > Metazoa > Mollusca > Cephalopoda > Myopsida > Loliginidae > Doryteuthis > Doryteuthis pealeii. The sequence goes on from CM042152.1 coordinate 101,208,729, forward strand.
GTTCCGTAAAGAATCCCGATTATGACATAAAGGACCCCAAGTTCGAAGAGAAGGTTCCCTAGTTCGACAAAAAAACACCTGAAGAATTCCGGAGGACACATCGGCCGAGACGTTGTGTATATAACAATAAAGATGAGGAAAATAATCCGAGAAATACAAATTATCAACCCTCCTCTAAAAAGTCAGACAAACAAGACTTGGAATATTTTTGACACGTCTTTGTTCAACTCAACCTTTAACCAACACGCGTGGAGAATTGGCCACCTTCGAAGACAGGTCTATCGCCTTCAAAAATCTAGCTAAAATGATAAATTTAAACAATCTTTCTATTCATCCGATTGGCTTTGTCCAATGAGAGACCAGGTACGAGGTCAGCAAAAGGCCAAGCCCTGTAGATTTACTTTTACGGTTTTTTCCATGGTTTAGGAATTACCGTTATTTTCAATTTCTACACAACCGTGCATAATTTATAGGCAATCTATACATTATGTAACATCAACTTTCGACAGGTTTTCAGCAATAATTCTATATTTCTTTTTAAAAGAAGAAAACAATGTATCACACATTTTATTGATATTTATGAGGTCTGACACGTGTACATGTCAAAATGATACCCACTCATATAAAAAATATATCGTGTCACACTAAATATTGAATCAATTTTTATAAAACCAAATATCAAATAAATAAAATATATTTAAAAAAAAAAAAAGAACAGAAGAAAAAAACTGATACATAGAAAAATGTTTTGCATTTTCCTGAAAAGAGTTTATTGGATTTGTGTTTACATTGTTTAAGAAAATCAATTTGAACATTTGCACAACCGAATAAATTTGAATTTTTAAAAATCTAACAAAACATTAAATAGTTTGTAGAATTGAATAAAAGTTTGATGCATTTTTATTCATTTCTTTTTTTTTTTAATTAAATAAACTTTATGGAAATTAATTAAATCGTTCTTTTTATAAATTAATTATTTTTTTATCAAAGGTTGTCATTTTTTCGACAAGTAGTCATTATTAGATTAAATAATCAATATCAATGCCAAATAAGGAGTGAAGGCAGATAATGAAGATTGTGGTGCGCCAATTTACAACTCGAGAAAATTCGTGGACTGTTAAAAATCAACATCCGAATTTCTGGCCTTGACACCGATAGAAAATTATTGGTGCATAATTATTGTGGCTTTTTGTCAACAATTTTTAAATTCGGACACGAATTATCGGAGTGTTTGCGGGGGTGGGTCTATCCAGCAAATGTTCCATACTTTTCCGAGCTTTTTGAGGCGATGAACGATGGTCGAATAATCCATACTGAAGTCTTCAGCCAACATTTTCGTTGTCAAGCTTTCCTGGTAATTGAAATTTGATGGTCGAACTCCCCCTTCTTCATCTGCGAGGTTAAACTTCCTTAACTATCTTTCAACTTTTGCTGATTATTCCTTCACCAAAAAGTTCATTGAGATCGCAAAATGATTAGGCTGCATTTTGATCTTTCTCGAAGTCGTAGAACATAATTTGATTAATGTGGATATGATTTTCAGTACACATTCTAGAAGGATAGGATAATTTTTATGAAACAAATTAAACAAACCACCAATTGTTATTGCTTTTTTATGAATAAAATTTCTAGAAAAAATCCGCAATAATTATGCCCCAACCCAATAGTACAACCACAGTCCCACAAATACCATAGAAATAGATATTTACCCAACCCGTCCACCACAGGTTGGATATGACGCAAGTTCGTAAATGCGGGATATCTAGCGAGAATCGGACTCGCTATTAGATAGTAATGGATCTGCGAGACTCGCTTGTTAACCATTACACCACGATGAGATGCCCTTCTTACCCAACCCGTTCGCCACAGTTATAATGTCACACAAGGACGCTAACATGGTCCCCAAGAGGATCGAACTCTATTCAGTTGTAATGGGTCATTTGGGTATTTACCCAATCGATCACCACAGGTAGGATATAATACATGATCACAAATATGGCGCATCCACCTAGGATCGAACTTGCTATTCAATAGTAATGGATCTGCGAGACTAGCTTGCTAGCCATTACACCACGATGTGACACCCTTTCGCCAAGTGTAGGATGTGACACAAATATGGGACATCTACCAAGGATCGAACTCACTATTCAGTAGTAATGGATCTGGGAGACTCGCTTGCTAACCATTACACCACGATGGGATGCCCTTCATTCCCAACTCTTTTGCCACAGGTAGAATGTGACACAAGGACGCAAACATGTCCCCAACAGAGGATCGAACTCTATTCAGTTGTAATATGTCTTAACGACTATCTTGCTAACCCTAATATCACGATAGGACGTCCAAATGAAACGTCCCTGATTGGGAGAAACGTTTTTGGGTGAGGTACGGCGGGTGTAGATTTATTGTATGGCATCTGGCGTTCGCACCGGGTGGATTATATATATATATATATATATATATATATATATATATAGAGAGAGAGAGAAATGTAGACAAACACGGGATGTTAGACTAGATGGAATTATTGGTGGTAATGGCAAGAAACTTCCATCCAGTATAACATTCCGTGTTTGTCTACATTTGGCCACATTGTCAGATTGATTTCCTCATTTAACTTATATATATATATATATATATATATATAGTATGAACAAAAAGTAATAAGACAAACAGGAATATTTCTTATATGTTGTTTATTCTCAACTAGTTTCGACCTTAGGTCATCGTCAGGTGAAAATTTCTTATTTGAAGAAATTGTTTACAGATTTTTTGAAAGGGAGCATTATAGAAGAACTATAAAAATTGAAGTGTTTGTGAGGGTTTGACATGCTATTAAAATCCGGGTAGACGAGTGTGTTAGTAGTAGCTAGTCCATTTGTTCCGTGAAGAACCTCTATGAGGTGAGTTATTTTTATATATATATATATATATATATATATATATATATATATATATAATGAGAGAGAGAGAAACCAAGGTAATCGATTTGCAAATTGAGAGGAATCTAGCTTTTGACTCTACAGTTTATTTGCCAGTATTCGAGTAGCAAGAGAATGTTCGGTAAAAGTTATTTTTCCTGTTTAAATTCAATGTGTGATGATGGCAAATATACTGAGAGATTAACTCAAAGATTGCTGGAATCTTGTGACCAAAATAAAAGTTTTTTTTTCTATTTAAAAAGGAGAGTTAAGAAAGAGAGATTCAAAGAAAATCTCAATGTTAATCAGTACATTCAGATTCGGAGAGGCGCCCCCAGAGCCCTAGGCGACATGGTGTGCAAAATTTACCCCATTGCACTGATGTCTTGCTTTGATCATTTTGCCTTAGCAAAATATTGAAGCCAAAAGAAATCAGCTCAAACTTTTTTTTTTGTAAATTCCCGATCGACAGAAGTTTATTTTATTTATTATTTTTACTAGAAAAATAAAGTATTTTTTTGCTTATCCTAAAATAATAAAATAAAAAAGATTCTTTTATCTTCATGTCTGAATTTTGTTGGTAAAGCTTTATTTGTAATTCAATTTTATTAGACATCTCACAAAAAAGATTTCTTCACACATATTGTTATTTCTTTGCAATGTTTCGGCCGTATGCCCTTCGGCCTTCTTCTGGTTTGGCCTCTGTGGAGTCGGTGATGTTATGCTATATTTCTTTACAGGTGTGCTGGAAAACAAACATTCGCGTTAAATTGCATCTTAAAAGAATTTATAAATTAAATTTCAAGTTTATTTTGGTAGAATTTTATCTGTGGTGCATAAAATCGGTGGGGACTACCCGTGGCGTAATGGCCAATGTGCAGGACTTTGACATCATAGTAAGCAAGTTCGAACTCCAGTCCGGCTATAACGTTTACTTTTGGATTAATACCCTTGGGAAAGGTATGAACCCCATAATTCCCCAGCTATGCGTCAAATAGAACCACCACTGTTCTTCCACATGGATGACTTTGGCATTAAAAACCTTGAAGGTTGATATGCCATTTAACAGTATTTACAGTACACAACACCATTTATTAGCCCAATGTTATGATGTTATTGGGAGATAAGTATTGTTTTGACGAGCCGAGGGATGTGCCATGGTGAACGGTGTAGCGGACATGGCATTAGATTGATGAATATGGGCACCGTACGTTCGTTGTATTATCAGCGTCGAGCTGCTATATCATCGAGGGCTGTTCGGAGAGTGGATGCTGAGATACGCAAAGCGCTGCTTCACACTTAATGCTCATTAGTTCCTTTCCGGAAAAGCAAACAAATCCCCGCCACCTTTCTGAATAACAGAAATTTAGTTTATCACACTAAATATTATTTAACCAGCCCAAACACAAGGAATGTCGCTTCATTTCTCTCCTGAAGGGTCTCTCTGACTATTTTGACCCTTCAAAAAGTCTCTATATTATTGCTGTTATGGTAATCCTCAACCCTTTTTAACATATATAAGGAGTCTAAAAGATACCAAGATTTTTTGTACTTTTTGACACACCTTGTATTCTGAAAAAAATAACGTTCCATTCATTGTTCATTTCTATCTTGGTAAATACAGCTTCAATCTCTATACTTTTATGACATACAATGTATCTGTTAGAAGGTGGTGGCTGAGGTGCTTAGTGTCCTGGATATTAAGTCAGACTCTATCTGATGGTGAAGTTCCAATTCTAGAGCTCAGGGGAATGTGGTGTACACCTTTATCACTAATACTCTCAGGTCCACTCTGACCCGGAGTGGCAGTATCTGTTAGAGTCCCATCTAAGGGTTGAATTGAACGAGGCAAGTTTTGGAAAAATGTGTTTTAAAAAGATTAGTACTCGTCAAGAATGAATAAAACAAAACATCTTCGGCATAAAATAACCCAATGGGTTGACATGCCGTAAATCCAAGCATCCAAAAGGTCTGTTTTCCCTACTTTGACAGAACCTCTGTCCTATTCCTAAAAAAGTGTCTTATTTATATCAGTTTGTTAAAAGAAATTGCAATCCTATATTTTATTTACTTGTTCTGATGGCCCACCTCTGTGGGTGGTTTTGTTTTGGTCACTTCAAGGGTGATTGTATGTACCTATCTGCTATCCTATATATATATATATATATCCATTTTTATAAGAAAGATTATAGTCTTTTCTAGTAGGTACGCTTTCTTGCCGGTCCCTGTATTTCTGTATGTGACTACACACGTTTGCATATCAGTTTATGTATCTAAGCATGTGTTAAGTATCTTATTGTATAATCTGTACGCTTCTGAGATTGGGCTCGTGTATATATATATATATATATATATATATATATATATATATATATACTTGTGTGTACACATATGCGCATGTGTGTATTTGCACGTGTATTTAGTTTCATGTATATATGTGTGTGCGTATATATATATATATATATATATATATATATATATATATATATATATATATATATATGCGCATGTGTGTATTTGTACGTGTATTTGGTTTCATGTATATATATATATATTACATATCCATTTGTATTAGTAAGACTATACTTAACTGTATACTAGTATGTACGCTTTGTGTGTCGGTTCTTCTGTGTGTGTGCGTGCGTGTCCATACGTTTAGTGGGGGTTCTCGAAGTGTGTGTGTGTGCGTGATACTCATTAATTTTATTTAGAACACTATTCCCTTCTTTAAATAGCCACACGTCTCTTCCTCTTCGATTCAGCCTATTTTGACTATTTTTAATATCAACTTGATCGACGAAATTTTGCAGATGTTTCTTTTAGATTATTTTAACAAAATCCAGGGGAAAACTTTCTGCCTACCAATTTAATATTTTCTTTTCCCTTTTCGTTCTTCTTTTTTAACAAATACAAAAGTTAAAAGAAACCCAAAAAAACAATATATACTGAGCCAATACTTTGAACCGAAAATATCCGGGAAGCAAAAATATGCCAATTACTTACAATTTATTTAGCTAGTTTTGAAAATGTATGCATCGGAGTTAATTTGGATGCGTCATGGCCGATGTAAACAAAAAAAAAAAAAAAATCCCCGGGGAAATAAATAATGTAATTATCAAGGGCAAATATCAATGATCCAACATAAATAGCGTAACGGTTATCGCCGTAAGAAATGGAGTCGGTGATCTGCGTTCAAATCCTGGACGTGGTTGTTTGCATTTCACTAAATAATGTTTAGTGGAAAAACATGAATCGATCTCTTTTTCCCCTACTCTAGTTAGAGTATACTGTAGGGAGGACTGGAATCTTTAGCCTTGGTAGGGAAACCAGTCTTGGAAAAAAGAAAACTCTGAATTCAAACCAGTTGTATTCCGCTAAAAGTTTATATAGATATTTGCCCAACCCCTCCACACGAGCAGGTGTGACACAAGGTCAATTTCTTAAGCGAAGTGTTACGATTCTTGTCGCTATTTAGGCGTTTTAGTTCCGTTGTTGTATTGAGTGCAGTTTCAGTGTGTATTCCTTGTTTGTTAATCTGTAGTATCCCTTCTGAGAATTCATCCGTCAACTGATTTTAGAATAATTTATCAACAACCCTAAATACATTTTTTGACGTTTATACGTTGGTCAATCCAACTCCTGCTACTTGGAAAAGTCTATAAATATAAGTGGTGATTGAAGATAATCCAAGTTTGAATTCAGTTTTTCTTCTAGACTGTTTGCCTCACCAAGGTTAAAGAGTCAAGATCGCCCTACTATTTACCCATAACTAGAGTTGCTTAAATGGTAAACAGGTTCATCACTGCTTAATTTCGGTGATCTACCGGGAAACGGTATTTTTTAATGTGACTTAATGGTAAGCCGGACCCATTCAGTTTTGGCTTCCAAGGAATCTCGTGCCAAGTAAACTGTGTAAAAGTTCACTGCCCTCTAAAAAAAATGTATTCTGTCTCAACAACAAAAAAACAAGACTGTTTAACACTGAGTCCAATTTACTAACGCAATGTTCTTGTCAATTCCAAGATCCAAGTTTTGTCATATGCAAACTGGGATTATTGTTCTTATGCCGATCACGTTTTTATTTAATGCATGGAGACTACGTTTATTGTCATTGATCAGATATCTTTTTCCTTTTCTGTTTTTTTATTTATTTATTCCAATGTCTGTTCGTGAAGCCAACTGACAGATTGTAATCCTCTAGATCGACAGTAATGGTCATGAGTTCCAACGTTGCCTATCATCTAGCTTGTTGATTTGCTCATAATAAATTGTCTAATAAATACAAGACATATTTTTGGATATGTTTTTTAGTCTAATAAATAATCACCACAAAAATCCGGCTGAGAGCAGAGACAACAAGCAAAGAAAGCTGGGGTATTAATTTTAAACTTTATCATCATCAATCATATCACGCTAGTAGCACGGATATCCATGACAATCTCTCGCCAATCATCCCTATCATTCACTGCCCTCGGGAGGTCCCAGCGTAGCATCCAGTATCCGTACAGAGCTGGTCAAATGTAACTGTTTGCTGGACGAACCGCACTGGCGTACCCATGTGCTAATTTCCACTGGAGAAAGTCGCTTATGAGTTCGTTCTTGTTTTCTTCTCCGGCAGTGTCCAGCATTTCTTATTCATCTCACTCGGGTGGATTTGTGATAGGAGCAAGTGGCCGTGCAGCTGCTTTTTATGGGATGTTGTTTCCAAGATGTATTTAAGACCACATGCAGCAGTATTGTGCATCTCCCATCTAGTTTATTCTCTAGGCTCTTCGTTAGGGATCAAGTAGTGTAGCCATACAGTAGCACTGATTACGGCTTAATTTTACCCAAATATTGTAACTGTACAGTATTCAAGATTGGTTTGGTTTATTTGTTTAATGGCATATCAACTCCCTGTGGGTTATTTAATGCCTGAATTTGATTCATTTGTAAATGTTTGATTGTTGTAATAATAGAGAAGATGGAGAAATAGATGAAAAGAACAGAAAAAAGAGTTTGGTTTTAGGTATTTGTTTAATGGTATATCAACTTCCCGAATGCTAAGCGTCCTCGATGTTTGATTTGTTTCGTCACGGCCACCATTTGCAATTCTATCACTGCGCATGGGTGAAACGAGCCCTTTTAAGTCAGTGATTTGCACGTGTGAGCAAGTAGCTTAATAAAAAGCTAGGCACATAAACGGAGTGCACTGCGAATTGTGAAACGGTGAATAAGTCAAATGCTACAACTATCAGTCACCCATTTAAGTATTGAACAGACTCATCGCTGCTTAACTTCGACGATCTAACGCGAACTGGTGCTTTCAGCGTGACTTGACCGTAATGTGAACATTTCGTCAAAATTTATAGCTGGTTGAAATATAGTATATTTTTTGTTGTTCCTGAGGATTGTTTGTTTTTATAGATTTTAAATTGATCTCCAATATCTGTTGACTGTTCACTTTAGTATGAAGTAATGAGCCTCACCAATTGCAAATCTATTTTTTCTCATCATTTCTAGAGTATCTATGAATGTTATGGTCTTGTGTGGTTTTTGTTATTTCCTTGGTTTACTTTAGTCCGACGAAATGGCTCCACTAATGGAATGTCGAGTAAGAATATATTTTTATTAGACACAATCATGCTTCTTCCTTTTTTTATTATTGCAAGTTTCCGCGGTGTCTATTTAATGGAAATGGATCACTCCAGGATGAATCATTTTATACATACTCGAATAAAGGCCGCTTTTGGGGGACATTAAGTTCGGGTGTTAACTTACATGAGTTACATAGTGTCGGCTTCGGGCAGGCTGAGTGAGGATTGAGAAGCGCCTACCGTGTGTTTGGTCTTATTTATCACATGTTTATTGGCATTAAAGGTCACGTGTTGGTCGCAGATGTCACATGTCACCCTATGATATAAGGGGCTTGTTTAAAACCACAAGGTTCCTAGTTCGATACCGGCCCTCGCAAACTCAGCGTATGAGTAGCACAGGGATCTGTGCGGTAAAGGAGCTGATGGTAGATGTGGCGCTCCACCTCAGATGCTAAAACAATCTCCCTGGTCTAGCGCTATTGAAAAGGGGATAGATTCCCTCGCCGACTTTACTTTACTTACGCTAGTTTTATTATCCTTCTACCTATAACACATCGATCGTGTTTATAGAACTAGTGACACTAGACTAGTAGACCGTGGTAGCGAACACCGAATCAAGCGCGCAACATTGGCAGGTTTTTTTTTTTTGCAAGACTAATTCTGCCTATTTCAGATACGAGGCAAAGTGCTTTCTCTTATTTCTTTCCGTCTCTGTCAGTGCCGTTTTTCAGGTTGAGATTGATTTACCTTGTGTTCCCTTCGTTACTAATGATACCCGCCTCTTCTTAGCATTACCTTCCGAGGAAATCGCTACAATAGAATTTTATACTATATCTGTGATGTCTCTATCTGTCTGAAACAATTGAAAACAAAGCTCTGTACCAAGATATAAAAAAAACATTCCAAGGGTAGAATTTTACGAGGACTCCGGTGGTAGTGTTTATATTTACCGCTGAATTAACTTGGGGTCACTGGGAACCAAATTACTGACTGTGGTGTGAGAAAATAAATAAACTAAGGAGAATAACTCCGATATATTGGCAAATGTAATGAATTTCCATATCGAGCATTCTGTTCATTAGGACCACGTACATTAATGTTGATATTACTGCTATAGTACTGCTATCCGGTGGTGAGCAATATGAGAATGTTTTAAAGTGAAATTAAAGTTTAAAGTTAAATTAAAGTAAAAAAGTGTATTCTTAAATATAGCTGGAGGCGTCCCATGGTGATTTAATGTCTAACAAGCTAATCTCGCAGGTTTAATGCTGCTGAAACACGAGTTCAATCCTCGCTGGATGACCCATACTTGCGACCTTGTGTCCCATCCTACCCATGGTGAACTGTTTGGGTAAATACTTACTTACCCGGAGCTGCAGGACCAGTTAGAGTCAAATATATTTGTTTAAAAATTATTCATATTTGATAGGACTGTGTGCGAAAATATCCTAAGAAACAACAACGCAAAAAATATAAATGTGAACGTACAATGAACGCGATTCCCTAACCTCTAAGCACAGAATAACCTCAAACACGTTGACATTCCGTTAAAATCAATCAATCAATCCTGTCAGTTAAATGTATCCGGTCTTCCATTCGGGGGTAGGAGACACTACAAAACAATAATCTATACAAAAATTATAACATAATGTGTAAAATGTATTTGTAATGCATTTTATCTTCCTTTAAAAGGCCGGTTGAGCACCCGTCTAGGAATTGTCAACGTTCCTAGTTCGATACTAGTCCTTACCAACTCAGCACATGAGTCGCACAGATTGGGTAATCGGATCTGTGCGGTAAAGCGGGGGAAATGACGGTAGGTGTGACGCTCCACCTCAGTGAAAACAATCTGTGTGGTCTAGTACTAGTGAAAGGGAATAGACTCCCTCGCTGTCCGGCTGGTACCGACAATAAGCCACTCCACCAACTTTATCTTCCTTTAATCAAATTATTTACAAAAAATATTTTTTAGAAATGTATAAAAAAAATAAGTATTGAAAAATATTTTACAAGCTTATTGATTAATTTAATTTATTGTTTACAAAAATTTTTGCGTGTCCAAAAATGACAAAAAATTTATTTGATTAGATTTTTTTTTTAAGTTATGGCAAAATAAATTAATAAATAAACAATTTGATTTGGTGATCTTCAAATATATCTATATAAAACATGTGTTTATTATCTATTGTATTTTTATCAATAATATAAATTATCTTTATCAAATTTTCAATAACCTTCATATGTGTCAAGATCAATATCATAAAAATCTTTATGGATATACATAAATTTCTGCATTAGAATAAGAAAAATGATACTTATAAAACTGCAATTTTCACATGTACTCATCATCATCATCATTATTATTGTTTTTCACCCCTGCCGTAGCTGGTGGTTCACTGGAGGCTGAGTGACAGTAAGTCTCCTCCAGGACTCTTCTACCGATCCTAACTCTGATTTCCAGTTCACCCAAATTATTATTATTTGACCACATGAGAGTTCTTTATGTCTATCTTAGCTAGTAGTTCACTGGAAGTCGAGTGAAAGCAAATCTTGCCAAGACTCTTCTGAATATTTTAGCCGAGTTCAGATCCTAGACGAGGCTGTTTGCATTTCACATATTGCTAATACTCTTGGGAAATGTATATATCCAACTACTCATCCTCCAGCAAATAGAGTAAATAGTAGGGCAGACTGGTCTCTCTAACCTTAGCTAGGCAACCAGTCTAGGAGAACTAAAACTCTGAATTCAAACCTGTTAAACTCCGCTTAAGAAAATAACTTCGTGTCACGTCCTGCTCGTGCGGAGGGGTTGGTATATATATATATATTGTTTGTGTGTGTGTGTTTAATGCATCTCAACTGATATTCGTTAAATATTGTAGCCGAACGTCTACAGATTGGAAAACCGATACTTCTACGGTTATTCTATCCACTGCATAAATCTCACTAAGCCAAGTGGAGTGGGGAAGTGGTTATACACAATCCATACAAGGGGGTAAAAATGCAGAAATATAGTTAGTCATTATATATGCATTAGTTTCTTTCCAAGTGTTTTTATCTCGGTATAAGCTAACTTATGCGTCTGTCGGTCTATACGTGTGTGTGTGTGTGTGTGTGTGTGTACACATACGCTTCCATGTTTGGCAGAATCACTGATAAACTTCAGTGTCGTTATCAAATATCACTCTCAGTAGATAACATCAAAATACTTTGATTTTTTATTCAAATATAATTTCATTTTTTATTCATTTTATTATGAGTAAATTTTACATTTTTATTTGTATAGTATTTGTTCTGTTTTTGTTTATTTTTAGTTGTTTTCTTTTTTTTTCCTTCAAATTTCACTATCTCGTATTTCCGCATCAGTTCGTCCTCGGCTTTTGCAGTCCGCATACAAACAGTTCAGAAATGCAAATTACTAAAGCAAAAAAAAAAAAATGAAAATAAAAAAGAAATGCTGAAAAAAAAATAATGCTATAAAACTCGACAGCAGATGCATAATAAATTTAATGAAATCAAAATCTAAAAAGCGGAAAAAAATGAAATTAAATTAAAAAGTAAATTAACTGAAAGTGAAAAGATTGTAAAAAGTGACAATAAATGACACGAAGAAAGAAAATCAGGAAATAAGAACGGAATAAAAAATATTCTAATATAAAACTATTATTATTATTATTATTATTATTATTAATACTTGTGTTCCTTAAAAGTACGACCTTTATCATCTTGCAACACCCTCTGGTTAAAAATCAGACCGTCCAAGATGAAATGCAAAAATGTAAATACTTATTATCTGGTGTTGCTTTTCCACCGAAATCTTATTTCTTATGAGTGTTGATATTTTTCTTATTTAGAAAAACGTGACAAACAAATTTGGATGTTTTGGTGGCGGTTGGAACAGATTAATGACATTTCAGTGTATTTCAATGGTGAAAATTAATTTGATATACGAGGAAATTGAGTAACGAACAGAACGAATTAAACTCGTAAGTCAAGGTACTACTATATTATTTCACTGATTGCGAGTTATTCACTCCAAGATTAGCTAGTGGTCTTTTCCTATATTTCTGAGCGACAACAAGTCTACTCTGATTATTCTAGCCGATCTTAACAATCATGTGGTCTGGACGGTCTGAATTCTTCTTCTGATTTCTAATTCCTGAGGTCTTTTTCCAAATACTTGAGCACCGTTCTAAGGTCAACAAATACAATTGGTACTACCATCAACCTTAGGTTCCACACTTTTTTTTAATGTTATTTTTTTAGTTCTCTGGCAAAGTCTAAGTATTAGTTTATCTTTTTTCATTTTCACTCTTTGATCCACTGAAAAGGTCTTGTCCTCTAGTCGGGGTTTGGTGATCCGTTTGTATATCAAAATTCCAGAGGATTTTATGCACCCTATTCTCTAGAGTGGATTCTGTTTTGTGTATATATATATATATATATATATATATATATATATATCATTTAGAAGTATGAACAAACTTTAATCTTTTGCAAAATTCCCAGTGGATCACCTCTCCCACCTAGTTGTGAGTCCTTGAAAAAATTGCGGATTTATTTGTGTGTATTAACATGTATGTCTAAAATCAAAATGATGTCAATGAGTTCTATCATGAGATCAAATTCATCAGGTTCGGCGTTAGATCAATGCTATATCTGTAAGCTTTACCTATACTTAAATTATATATCTCCTCAGTACTTTCGTCTAGGATCGATCAGTGCTATATCTCTTAACTCTGGCTAAAGTTAAATTATAGCTTTATTTTACTTCTGCCTTGGATCAGTTCTGTATCTGCGAGCTTTGCCTAAGATCAAATTATATCTCATCAGCACTTCCATATAGGATCATAGTGATGTGTTGATGAGGTCTGTCTAAGATCAAATTATATCTCCTCGACACGTCCATCTAGGACCAGTGATGTAATCTATGAACTCTGTCTAAGGTCAAATTATATCTTTGTTGGAGTATTTTGATATAATATGTGCTAATGAACACTACTTATATTTATAGACTGTTCCAAAACAGCGCTGGCTGAATCGGCCAATCAAAAACGCCCAAACATGTATTTAATTTACTATTTATAGGCGATGATAAATTATCCGAAATTACTCGCTGGAAACACAGACCAACAGGTGAATATAATACAACTCCCTACTTCAAGGCAGCATAGATTCTGATACAACTCAGGACAGATCGGTGGACAAGGATTAAAACTGATACTATATCTTTCTGCTTCAAGAAAGGATAAAAATTCATGCTACAAGGGTTTTCCACTGTGAAATGCTTTCGACTACAGTTCTAAAATGGCTACACGAATCGTAATAATCTCCTCAGCACTTCTGTCTAGAATGTGTCTATATTTTCTGCCTAAGATCAAATCATACCTCATCGGTACTTCGGTCTAACATTAGAGTTCTGAATCTGCTGGCGTTTTCTAAGATCAAATTATATCTTCTCAGTCAGTTTATCTAGGACCAGTGCGGTAATCTATGAGCTCTAAGGTCATATATCTCCTCGGCACTTCTGTCTAGCATTAGAGTGCTGTATCTGCTAGCCTTGCCTACGATTAAATTATTTGCTGTATTTATGAGCTTTGTCTAAGGTCAAATTATTTCTCCGTAGCCTTGATTTTTTTTTTATTCATTAGATAGTGGTACGTAATTATTTAAATGAATCACATTCATTTTGTTTTTCAATTAAAGTCTTTTCTAATCCAAATGTTTATTTGTATCATTTTTAATATTTTTATACATGACATTATTGAGATGGGGGGGGGGGCAAATCATACGATAATTTTTCTGTCATTAATCAGTTTTTTTGTTTTTTTTAATAATTTCCTGTTTCTGTCTAATAAGTTTCTACAGATTTTCATTAATTGATACACTTTGGAAATATAGAAATAAATTAAAACAGAAATTTTAAGTTTTCAACCTAGGCGTTTCTTTTTTTTTTCTTTTCTTTTTTCTTTGTTATTTGTTTTGTTTTTTGTTTTGTTTTTTGTTTTTGCTTTTTTTGTTTGATTTGGTTTTTTAGTGGGTTTTTTTTTGTTTGTTTGTTTTTTTCCACACCGCGCAGACAACAAAACTATTAATTTTCCAATTAAAATTTTGTAGCGGAATACGTTTTTAAAAATAAGTTCGTCGATTCAAATTGTTTTAAACATCAGATAATTCATTCATTTTTTATGATATAAAGTTTCTCATCCAATACAGAGCAGATTTTTTATTTCTTTTTTTTTTTTTTTTTTTTTTTTTTTTTTCAAAATAAATTTTTCAATTAAGATTTTATTCTGAATTTCGTTTTTTTTTTAAATTCGTCAATTTCACTTGGTTTCACATCCTAAATAATTGAAATTTTTAAACAAAGTTTCTAAAATAATAGAAGTAGTAAATGTATAAATGACACGGTTATTTTTTACAGGTATTATGTTAGTAATATTAATAATTTACGTATATCTAGAACACAATAGGGTCGGTTGAGCTCTGGATAGTATCCAACTAGGAATCGCAATGTTACGGGTTCGATACCGGTCTCCGCCAATTCAGCGTATGAATAGCACTGTTTGGGTAATCTTATCTGTGCGGTAAAGTCATATCTCATCGGTACTTCTGTCTAGAATGTGTTGGTAGGTGTGGCGCTCCACCACGGTCAACTTTACTTTAACTTACTTAGAACATAATGTGATACACATATACACACGTACACATACCCAGTACTGTCGGCAGGTCTTAGAATTCGGAGGAATAAGACTCCTACAAAAGGGATGTCTTGGCTATGATAATAAACTGAATCCAGTGTTGAGTCTCCCGTTCTAGAGTTCTGTGGAGCACTTCTTTATTTCTATTACTTTGTCCGCACGATTTGATCACGATGAAGTCAGATTACAAATGATAGGAAAAAAATATTTATAAATTCTAATAGCCCTTCTTAATAATTAGACAATTATAGGAGAAAAAGATAAGACTAGACAAAAATTCTGAAGAAATTAGTCAGAAAATGTAATCATGAACGTGATTTCCTAACCTCTTTGCATTAAATTACCCTAGACGGGTCAACATGCCGTTAAATCAATCAACCTATCCTAAATCTTAAAACATTTTTAAGTGTATAGGTATCTAAACAAAGTACTCGTAAATTACGCTAGCCTGCGTTAAAAAAATATTTTCCAAAGGTCTATTAAGTTATATATGATTGCCATTCAAGAATACCATTCATTGTGTTCGGTCAGGTCTGATTTTTTAAGTGCTTGAATACTTCACAACAATTTGTACATAATAACACTTATTCAAAAGCCTGTGGACTCTACTTGTCATATCTACAATACTGTTCTATATATTCCAAGTAAGAAGTTGGGTCTTAAAAATGTCTGATAAGAAATGAGTATGATTTTTAATTCAGCGTAAAAAAACTGCCATAAATTCAGTTATGATATATTTGACCTTGAAAATATCGCAGACAAATGTTATAATCATAACTTTCAATATTCTATTTCACTTTTAATATTTAAACTATTTTTCAGATGCGCAAATACAGTCTCTCTCTCTCTCTCTCTCTCTCTCTCTCTCTCTCTCTCTCTCTCTCTCTCTCTCTCTCTCTCTCTCTCTCTCTCTCTCTCTCTCTCTCTCTCTCTCAATTCTTACATAAATATCCTCTTTATGGCAAGCTATCCTCCCCACAGATGCACACATAAACTCTGTTTTAAGCTATATCAAGTATCCTATGTCATGTTCGGTCGTAGGCAGGATTGAACCTGAAACTGCCTGATGGTTATTTCTTAGAACTGTATTAACTCGGGCCTTATATCCGTTGCACCATGTGTCCAAATTTCAGACGAAAATACAATCACCTTACATACTATAGACAGTGGAAGTAGATAACTGCTCCACAATAAACACCAAATGGATCTCTCTCTCTCTCTCTCTCTCTCTCTCTCTCTCTCTCTCTCTCTCTCTCTCTCTCTCTCTCTCTCTCTCTCATATACTCCACTGTAGAAGTAAGTAACTACTCCCCAATAACCAACTAATTAATCTCTCACTCACACACACAAATCATTTCACACCTACATACACACTTTCTGTCACGCATAAACAATATCTGTCTATCTATCAATCTTTCTCACACACACACACACCTAAATGTAAAAATA
The DNA here is from genome assembly GCA_023376005.1 of Doryteuthis pealeii. Lineage (NCBI taxonomy): Eukaryota > Metazoa > Mollusca > Cephalopoda > Myopsida > Loliginidae > Doryteuthis > Doryteuthis pealeii. The sequence goes on from CM042152.1 coordinate 101,225,376, forward strand.
TGCAATCTGGGACACTTTGTGCCATAATAAATTCACTTCCTAACATTTATAGGATACACAATGAAAATATAAACTTCATAAATCAATGGAGAAGCATGAAACATTGTAGGAAACGGAATACATCGTTAGATTGAGTTAAATCTTCAGGGACATTATAATACCATTTCTGGCTCTTATCTCTGGCATCTGTAAGTCTCATGTGTCTATGGATCTATTCCTTGGTTGGTTCGATTTTATGGCATGTCAACTCTTGTTGGTTTATTTTATGCCGAAGACGTTTTGTTTTATTCATTCTTGATGGTAATAAATTTGTCTTTTAAAACTCAATTTTTTAACACATTTTTTCTATTTAACCCATAGGTGGGACTCCAACATATACTACCTCTTCGGGTCAGCATGTACCTGGGAGTAATGGCGATGGAGGGGTACTCCACATTCCCTAGAGCTCAAGAATTGGAACATCACAATCAAATAGTTTAACGTCATACCCAGGACATTAATAGAGGTTATTAATGTCCTGGGTATGACGTTAAACTATTTGATGGTGAGGTTCCAATTCTGAAGCTCTAGGAAATGTGGAGTACCCCTTCACATTCCCACCGGCTCCTAGCACATATATGATAAAAGGGTTGGAGCTTGCCATAAGAGTAATAGGTTTAGGACATTCAATTTGTGCTAAGGCTTGACGTGACCAGTCGATTGATCAAAGAGAGACACTCAGGCCAAATGAAGTGTTATATGTCATGGACTGCTCAACCACTAGGGTTCCATCCATAAGTATCACTGATCACCACCCACAGCCAATAGGTGGCCCCCATTAGGGGGATTCCTTTATCCTTTTGCAGAGGTGCAGTCGGGTATTCTATAGCCCCAACCGACAGGGTGGTATGTTCCTTGGTCTCGGCACAGTTTTGGGCAAGTTTGTAATGAATACCAAGTGTTGCTTATGCAGCAGTTCTACCATTTTCATGTATACTATACAATTTGGCATTGGTGTCCCTGCATGGGGTGACATTACGTGGTTAAACACACGTCGGACTGCGTTAGGGACACTAACTCCTGGTTTTGCTATTCCACCCTGACAAGTTGAATTCAGGTTGGTTGGTTGGATTTTACGGCATGACAACCTTGTTGGATTATTTTATGCCGGAGACAATTTATTTTAGTTATTCTTGTTTTTTGTTTTGGTTTTTTTTTTTTGGTTTCGAACACAAGTTTTTAAAAACATTTTTGAATACTCATTTTTTATCTATTTAACCAATATATTGGACCCTAACAGGTACTACCACTTCGGATTAGAGTGGGGTTAGGAGTAATGGTGATAAATGTTTCAGTTTTCCTTTGGCAGGTTCAATCCTGATCAAGGGTTGCAGTAACATAGAATAATAATTAACACAGCTTAACGCCTCTACCCCAGCTATGGTTAGCGGAATGAGAACAGGATACCCCCGTGGACTGAATAAAGGGTTAGGTTCAAAGTTTCATGATGGCTCCCGATTACGACAAGAAAGTTCCCGAGTCCGAAAAGAAGGTTTCGAGTCCGTGAAGGTTCCCGAGTCCGAGAAATACCTGAAGAAGGCCGGAGGCATATAGACCGAAACGTTGTACAGATAACAATGAAGATGAGAACAATAGTCCGAATAACGCAGATAATACTAAATTAGTAATACTTTGTATTTTAGCGCAAGTAAATCGTTTCTGTTAATCTGTTACAAAAAAATAGCCCGTTTGATATGTAATTCAGCACGACGACCGGAGGGACTTTACAATTGCGGTTATGTTGCACTAGGGTGAAATTGGGAGCGTTGAAAGTCGCCTTTTGTCCTCCATAAAAACGCCCATTTTATAAAATTAAATATCTGTTGTCACTGGACCTCTAAATGTGCCAGTTAAGTCTCGTGTGAAATTACAAACAAAATACGTTATTTCCAATTGCAATAACCGATTATGGGACGTTGTTTATTTAATCGCTATTCGATTGAATTGATTCAATTTGCTGCAAAATACGGTCTGATTTAATAGCGAGTCAAACTTGTGAAAGGAGAGGAAATAAATAAAGAGGAAGGAAGAAACAAGACCATACAAAAGAAAAGAGGAGAATGGAAAAGAAAAGAAGTAAAAGAGAATAAGAAATCTTACAAAACTGAAGGAAGAAAGAAGGATAGAGAAGAAATAAGACCACAAAAAAAGGAGAAAAAATAAAAAATAAATGCCATAATTAAGAAAGATGAAAGAATGGGAAGGAAAAAAACAGTCACAAAAAAGATGAAAAAATAAAAAATATACCGAAAGAAAGAAAGGGATAGAAGAAACAAGGCCACAGAAAAAAGAAGGAAGTAAAGAAGGAAGAAGTAAAGAAAAAAGAAAACGATAGAGAAAAGGAAGAAAAACGAAAGGAGACAAAAGGAGTGTAAAAGAAGAAATCGAGAAATGAGGAAATATGAAGGAAAGATAAATAAATAAAAGAAGAAAGTGGTGGAAAGAAGTAAAAAAGAAAAAAGAAAATGATAAAGAAAAAGAAAGAAAGAAAGAGAAAGGAAAAGGTGTAAACGGAGAAAATATCGAGAAATGATGAAAGAAAGAAAAATGATTAATTGATTCTGAACGTATGATGGTAAAAGAGGCCTTCGGGCTTAATATTTGATTCAAATGGATTGAACTGAAGATGACAATATTTTTTTGGTTCTTTCGTCGTTACAGTAAACGCTAAGTACACCCCCAACGTTTTCAACCCTGGGGGTAAGGATTTCACTTTAAGCCCTAAATACCATATCAGCAAACCAAAACTTTTCTTAGTCTCCCGTTTCTACCGAGAGGAATATGCGCATAAATATGAACACCTTTTATACACGCACATATACCCGGAATATAATTGCATAAAATCAGATTGAAACAGATTAGCGTTATCGCTTCCGCCCGCCAACCCTCTGTCTCTATCTTATATTTTTCTATGTAGCAAGGCCTTTTTCTGTCCTTCCTTCCTTTCTTTCTTTATAATAAATGCAGTATGGTCCATTATTTAGCTGAGGTGACGACACTTATAGAAAATAAGAATTCATCGGACAAGCAACACCAGATAATCAGGATTTACATTTTTGCATTTCATCTTGAACCAGAGGGTGTTGTAAGATGATAACGGTCAATTAACAATTAAGGGACACGAGTATTAATAGATAGAAACTGATTTATACTTACATGTGTAACGGTTATCGTAGTAGGAAATAAATGCAGCGAGCGATGTTTAAATCTTAGACGAGCCTGTTTGTATTTTACTTCGCGCTGATGCCCTTCGGAAAGACTTGAATCTATTTCTACCCCCACCCCAACCAGCTATATGTAAAGTAATTGTTATAATCCTTGTTGCCATTGTAGGGGTTTAGTTGTTCTTTTGTTCATGGAATCCAGTTGGTTAATCCAAGTCTGCAGGTTTCCTCGCAATATATATATATATATATATATAATTGTTTTTAGGATATGTGCTTAATTGAAGTCATACCTAATTTTGAAAATTAATTAGTTGATAATTAATGGATTTAGGCGGGCATATATGTTCAAATGTAAGGCTTGACATTTTCTCGATTTGTTTAGCCTTACATTTGAACATATATGCCCGCCTAAATTCATTAATTATTAACTAATTAATTTTTAAAATTAGGTATGACTTCAATTAAGCACATATCCTCCCAAAAAAATTGTCAACTTAAAGCCATATAAAAATAATTTTACTTAACCTCATATATATATATATATATATATATATATATATATAAAGTACAAGTCTATAGTTAGTTGGCAATCCAAAAGATAGGTCTTGCCGGAAGAAAGTTCAAACAATAATTGATTTAAGGACAATTGCAAACGATCTTAAATGCTTTCTGTCCTCCTTACTCGTTGGACAGTTTTTACCGCAAGTGCTTGCTGCTGTTGGGAAAGTTCATAAATTAGTGACGATTTTGCGTCGATTTTATACCTTATAGATATATCCAACAGTAATAATACAATCTGGGCTCCAATAGCCTTGCTATTGCAACTGATATAGGAGAAGGAAAAATCTCAGTTCAAACCAGCTGCACTTCACTTAAAAATGGTTCGTGGTGGTGGGGTTACGCAAGTACATACATTTATAACTGTCTGTTAAAACGAGATAATATGGGCAACAAAGCAGACATGTTGTCGTTCGTACTGATGTGATAATGCCTAAGCAAACTAAGTTATACAATTATATTTAAAGTAAAGATATTACAGATTAAAAAAGAGAGCTTAATATCAGCGCATGTATAGATCTAAGTTAGGATAGCATAGACATCGAGTCAAAGGCGCTTGGTGACTATCAGTTTTTTTGCCAAGGTGATCATTGTCTCGATAATCGCCTAGGCGAGAAAATAAACGCTGTTGATGTCTACACTATCCTAATATGTATGATTCTTTTTTGTTTAATGGTATATAACTTTAAATTTAAACGAAATAATGATCCTATTTTGTATACATGATACTAGATACATTCAGTTTACTATACTTTAGCGAGTAAAAAAAAATTATTTTATTTTTCGTAAGTAGTTTAAATACGTAAAACTTACAAATACACTTTTTATACATCTTTTGCTTAACATTATATATGGAATTGTAAGCTACTTCCAGATAATTAATCACCTATGTAACTAACATTTATCCTCTCCCACTTGTTCTCGCCTCGTACAAATTTCCTAGCACCGGCCCCCCCCCTACCCTCCGAAACTGAGATACCCCCTCAAAAAAAAAGTTGAAATTTAAAGCCCTGTATTCTTGGCTAAGATCAAAGTGTAGTATCTGTTCTCAGCGTAAGTCAATTTTTTGTTTAGCAATTGTTTTCAGGGCCTGTTGGCCTTTCTTTTTTTTTTTTTTTTTTTGCTAGCTCCGTTTGGCTCTTAAAACTAACCTCCCTCGGGCCCTGTTTAGGGAAATGGCCGGCTCCTTCTGCGGGTTGGAGTTGGCCGACAGTGCTCCCGTAATGAGCATGTTTTTCTCATATCTGATGATGCTGTATTGATACAGTTGAAATAAATTAATACAATGAAGCCAATTTAAAGTTTATTTTTAGTTCATTTATAATATATATATATTCCTGTCGGAGGGAAATCGTAAGTATACATCGCTGATGAGACTTAATAAAGTTGAAACGACTGTACAGTGTTCTACGTAGGGCCCGATATTTGCCGAGTTCGCTTGTCATGATAATTTTCATTAATTATCAAATTTTATACGATATACGCATTGTAACTGCCTTCAAGCAAAAAAAATATAAATAATATATCGAAGGAAAAAGTTTAAAAATCAGTCACATTAGCAGTTATAGATCTATTTCTACTCATATGTATATTCATATACATGAGTTTAATCAGACCGCTTAATTTCATTGAAATGGTTACAGAATTCAATTACAGAATTTAACCATTTCAATAGAATGTTATTTTATCTTGAACTAAACTGGAAATTTACTAATTGTTTGATATATATCGTGTGTGTGTGTGTGTGTGTGTGTGTGTGTAAACTTTCAAATCGTAAGTTAATTTGCTTCTATATTGTTTTAGGCGTATGACATCAAACAGTGATTAGAAACATAGTTTTTGTAGCCTACTCATTAGATGCTCTACTGGTGTGACCTTATGCCACACATAGCTATACATAATAAAGACTGTCATAGCAAATCTGCTGCCCCGTCACCTGACCCAGAATCCGATTGAAAATATGTGTTAGCTTTTGTATCTATTAAACACTGTTTATTGAATTCTCTTTAAAAAAAATCTACTTTGTTCAATCGGAAGACGATCATTCTTCAGCCTTGACTAACATCTAACTTCCCTCTTTATTCAAATGATGTCATTTTTAAACTTTCATTTCTGTTTCCTTTTCGCTTCTATTTCTTTTTTTTTTTTTCTTCACTTTTTTCTATATTTAATGATTCACGCTCTTTGCTCTAGTGCCTCGATATAGCAATACACAAAAGCGCATATACGCATGTATACACTCATACAGGAAGTGCTCACACACGCATGCGCAGATAGACACCAACTGCATATTGCAACTAATAAAGCAGGAAGTCGTATAATGGAAGCTTCGAAGACAAACACAAAACATTAGAGATCGTACACATTGTGAATTAAAACCGATAAAACTGAAGCGTTAAAAGGTTCGTTCTGATTTTTTTTAAAGAAATAAATAATCAATTAAAAGAAAAATAAATTAAAATTGAAACTAATATGATCATTGTAGAATTTAAAGGTTACATTAAACTACTATTACTGCTCATAAGAAATTATTACACTCCTTGCGAGTTTTTCACACCAGTTGTAACTGATGATCTTTCACTTAAGTCTGAGTCTCATCAACTTTATAAGACTCTTCTATATCTTATTATAACGGAGATTATGAAAATTTCTGTCTGTAACCGAAACTACGTCACTACTGGTATCACAATTGCCATAGTTATTTAATTGATATTCTCAATGATTATGAAATAATCATTATTTAATGTTAGTCTCTATCAAAGTCTAGCTGAGTTAGATTTGCTGCAAAACCGATCATATTATTTTAAATCCTAAAATATGTTATATATATATATATATATATATATATATATATATATATATATTATATATATATAATATATATATATATGAGAAATAAATAATACATTGTATATGGTTGGAATAATTTGCATAATGATTTTAACAAAACTGGGTTTAAAAATAATTATTTGCTGTTACTGATTTCTATTACTCTCAAACATATTAAAAGCAATCCTATGCAAAAATCCAGATTATCTGGTGTCGCTTAATCGCAGATGTCTCATTTGTCCCATTTCATTTCCCCTAAATTTAAAAATGAAACATTCCAAATGGCCTTGCATCGCTTAAATGTCCAATGTAAAATTAAAAGGAATTAAAAAGTAGTTACATTTTTTTTTTTTTTTGATAATATTAAAATTGTGAATTACGGAATATATTTTGGTAATTTTGATGTTATGCCGTCCCAGCCTCCTGCCTTAATTTAGACCATGTTTTAGCGAGCCAGCGTCAATCGATTTTTTCTCCCAACTTAGAGATTTTCCGAGTAGTGTTTGGTCAATTTTTGTCGGCAAATTAATGTAGATATTCTAAACGCCTTCCCGCAGATTTTTATCGGCAAATCAATGTAAATATTTTACAACCCATCTTTTAAGAAATATCGAAAGTTAAATCAAGATTATTATACTTTTTACATATTGAATAAATTGCAATAGCTCTTAGTAAACGTATCAAACGTTGTAATAATTAAATCATCATACTGTGGTATATCAAAAGTTCCTGCTAACTAATATTATATTTACCTTTTTATAAAGCAAAACCTAACCAAAATATCTACCAACAAACTATTCGCTAACAAATCATTAAAAAACAAGATTTGGTATTATCAATTTTTGTTTAATGGCATATCAACGTCTGGCATTTGTTTAATGGCATATCAACGTCTGGCATTTGTTTAATGGCATAACAACGTCTGGCATTTGTTTAATGGCATATTAACACTTGAGGACTAGTTAACCCTCAAGTGTTGATATGCCATTAAACAAAATAACCAACCAACCCTTCTAATTATTATTGCATATCTCACAGTGCTGTCGTCTGGAGATTATCAGTTTTTCTTCGAATTTTTAGGTTCTTAGTGACAATTCCGAGCGTTCCGATTATGATTGGTCTTGGTTTGGTTTCTTTAATGGTATATCAACCTTCGTGGGTTATGTAATGTCAAACCCTCTTGTAGTGGTACTATTTTTCCCAATGATTCTCAATCTAAGTTCACATGGGCCCCCAGGGTCTATGTAACATTACTGGGGGTCCACACAAAAAATACTGAATTTGGGTTCCATGGGGATATTTTAATGATCTACCTCAGAACAATTGTCATTACCGAGAATTAAATTTATGCTGTTATCTACTTCATATCAAAATGCTAAAGTAGAAATATTCATGGAGCTATGAATGTTTTATGGCAATCAAGTAGAAGAAAACACTTTACATTTTGTCACACCAGGCATCAAATTTATATATATATATATAATGATGTTGCTTGATAAGAAGTATATACGTTCATTATCTACTTTTCCTTGTTTTACTTATCTGTTGATCTGGATCTGTTGTTGAGTTGGCATTCTCTCTGTTCTTTCTGGTCTGAAACCACTTGCTACTTGGAATGGATTCTCTTGTGTTGCTGCTTAGTTTTTAATTAACGAACACAAGACTTGATTATTTTTACAGCACTTTATTTTCCAGTCCAATGTTAATCATCGATAAGTGGCCTCGGACGACAGACCGCATCTTGCTATCATAAATATAAATTAACACCCAGTGTGCAGTCTATGGGAACAGTGAGACTGCTTCTTATTTGTCAAGTCTTGGCTCGATAGAAGAGTGTCACACGCAATGTTTCTCGAATATCCAAGTTGTTACTGTACTTTGTTTTTATCACACTCGGTGTTGAAAAGCAGCCTCGCATAGGTATATTGATGGAAATGGGAGAAGCATATTGACAGGGATTTCTGGATACTCGGCTCTGGCTTTGATCCAGAAACACACCAAAGATATTGCAGATGTGAAGGCTATTTCATGCTACCGTCAATAGCAGTTGGTCTTCCAATGCATTTGACAAGTTGTGCTGTGATACCATAAAAGGATTTCTGATCCATTCATTATCATTTCGCAGATTTTCTTATTTTCTTACACCTCAAAGCGTTCTGAAATAGCAGTCAAGTGTTTTTAGAAATCATGTGTAACATCTGCGGAACAACGGATATTATTCCACGGACCGATACCGGGACGGCGGACCGGCTATGAAAAGCACTGGTCTGCATAATTCAGAAAATGTTGGTCTTCTGTTACAACGGGAATTATAAATGCAAACTCGTAAATCCACTCCCCATGGACACCCCACTATGCTTTTATTTCTCCTACCAAAATTTTATTCACCCCAAGGGGTCTATATGGATCACTGTGAGAAAGCCTGGCTTAGACGATAGAGAAAATCAATTATTTAGAAGGATAAACATTTGACGGGAGAAATAATTAGGAATTTGTGGGAAGAAAAGACAGACAGCACTCCTCTTTGGCTCATATGCTAGATGGGCGGTCGGAGAGGTCCCTTCCAATCAATTGGCTGGTCACGTCAAGCCCTAGCACTTACATGATTGTCCCAACCCTATTGCCCTTATTGCAACACCCAAAGCTTTTTTATGTATGTGCTAGAAGGTCGTGGATGAGGAACATAATTCTGATGGTGAAGTTCCAATTCTGGAGCTCTGGAGAATGTAGAGAATTCCTTCATACCAATTACTCCCAGGTCCACTCTAACCGGAAGTGTTAGTATCTGTTAGGGTTCAATCTATGGGTTAGATAGAAAAAATGGGCTTAAATTTTTTTTTTTTAAATAAGTACCCATCAAGAATGAAGTTTAAAAATCTTCGGCATAAGATAGCCCAACAAGGGTTTACATGCTGTAAAATCCAATCAACAGACAACACTGTCATTTAGAAAAAAATAAAATCATTAGAATAAACGTCAACACCAGCTGATCGGATTGCACCATATTTCTGTTATCAGCTCATCCAAAAAATGTGTTTGGCTTTAAAGAGGCAAAAAAGTGATCTGTTTCTAGTGAAACAAATCACTTTTGTAAATTTTCAACGGGCCATCTCTTAAACTTAACTGTTGGACTTTCAAACATCGTTCTCGATAAGAGTATATATATATATATATATATATATATATATATATATATATATATATATTATTGGATAATTTGGGTGCTATATTTCCAAGCAGATAGTGCTCAATATCATTGATAGGGCGTTTATATTATATAGCGTGGACAAATATATAGTTATTTACTAAGCTTAGTTTAGATGTGGCACAAGACCAAAAGTATGGGGCACTCAATGAGAATCTAACTCACTAACAATGTTAGCTTGTTAACACTTACATCCCGCGAGGTGTCTTTGGACATATATATTTATATTTATATATATATATATAATTTGTCCAAGGGCACCTCACATAGTGTAAGTGTTAGCAAGCGCCCCATAATTCTGGGCTTGTGCTACATCTAAGCTGAGCTTAGTAAATAACTATATATTTGTCCACACTATATAATATAAACGGTCTATAAATGATATTGAGCGATATCTGCTTGGAAATATACCACCCATATTATATATATATATATATATATATATATATATATATATATTATATATATATATATATATATATATAAGTTGTTACACATATAAGTTAGTTTTGGGGTATCATATGAGAGAGAAAATCAATTATTTAGAAAAGATAAACGGTGGCGGTGTGAGGAATTTTGTGGGAAGAAAAAGAAAGTCAACACCGATATTTGAAAAAAAAATATTTAAATAGAATGATTAGAATAAAAGGCAACACCAGCCGACCAGACAGTTGCCAACAAAAGTAACAAGTGAATGAATGACGAAAAACGAAGAAAAGCCAAAGCAAAACATCTGAGAGGTTAATGGAAGCTCAGTGAATGGGAATTATTAAAGAAGGGAAAGGCAGGTTGACTATAAAACCAGGAATTATTAGAGTGCTGTGAACGAGCTACGACACGAAAAAAAACGAAAAAAAAAAGGGCGGAGTTCTATTTACAAAATTCTGTCGGGATGTGGGAGAAACCAATTGATGGGATTTTCAACGATTAGATTGCATTTTTGTTATTATTATTATTATTATTATTATTATCAAGAAACGAAAAACGAAGTGGTAATCCTAAGACGGAGAATATTTTAATGAAAAAAAAAGACTTTTCTTTTTTATTTCGAATTATAATGCTTGGAAAGAGAAAGAAAAATTAATATGAAAATTCTATAGAAAAATAGAAGACAACATCCATTTAATGAAAAAAATAATAATTGCTTATGCTGCTGATGTTGATGATGAATAAGAGAAAAGTAGCGAGGGTGGTTGTGGTGGGGGGGTTGTCTTTTTTTATTACTACTGAAGATTTTTATCTTTTATTCTTTTTAATATTGTCGTTATAACGAAAGGAGAAGGCTTTCGGTGAAAAGGTTCTTTTTTAAATTTTATTTTTTAATTTTTTATCTGTGCTGATTAAATCTGAATTTCAAGCATGATCCTTGAATATGTGATTGAATAAGAGCCCATAGGAAGTTCAGAATCGTTTATTTCCAACAAAACACGTGGTTCACAAAAGGGTTAAAACATTATCTCAGTACTAAAAATGACATGAAATATTGTGAGATATTTTGCTACTAGAATAACATAAATATTGAAATTTTTAAATATTTAAAATTCAATTCACAATAATTTTTGAATCTTCCTGTTATTCCCATAATCTGGAAGGCTCCTGTAATCCATGCATAAATATGGTGAGGTATTTCAGGATTATAACAGTCAATCTGCAACACTACCCAGAGAAAAAGTGTATGGTAATCTAAAACTAAAATAACAAAATAATGTTAGTTACTTCGGAACTAAAATAACATACAAATATTGTGAGGTATTTCAGCACTAAAATACCATATTAATATTGTAAAATATTGTTACACTTTAATTAAATATTGAGAGGTATTGCAGGACTGAAATAACATTAAAATATTGAGAGATACTTTGGCACTAAAATAACATTTCAATACAGTGAGCTATTTCAGCTCTGAAATAACAACACATTGCGAGGTATTTCAGTACTAAAATAACAAATATTGAAAAATATTTCTGTACTAAAATAATAGAAAATATAGTGATATAATTTGGCACTAAAATAACATGACATATCGTGAGTTATCTCAGTACTAAAGTACCGTGCAAATATTGTGAGGTATTTCAAAACGTAAAAAAAATCTTGGGAGATACCTTGGCACTAAAATGGTCTACAAATACTGTGATGCATTTTAAATACCGTACACATATTATTAGGTATTTCAGTACTAAAATAGCATACAAATATTGCTTTAAATATACGCTCCTAGATTTGGGGCGCTGGTGGTTGTCGTCAGTGATGTAATCCGCAAGGTTCATTGGGAAGTTTCGGGTCTTCCAACATCAGACTTCCCTCGCCCTGCTGACCCTATCAGAGGTGATCAAACTCTGGTACAACCACCAACAATAGACGCTAAAAGACGTTTTGACTTTGTAAGGTATTGCTGGACTTACAGACCTATGTAGACACCGGATGCCGTGCAAAGAACTTGCCAGGAGCGATGGCCGATAGGGGCGGATGGCAAGAGTCATGGGTATCCGTGCTGTTAGCACGACTTGGTAGTGATGATGATGATTGCTGGACTAAACAAAATACTATAAGATAATTTGGAAATAAAATAACTCGAAATATTTTTTTATTTACAAGTCTTGTCTTTTCTTATTCCATATGTCTACTGGTGGAGTCCCCGCGGCGTAATGGCTAACGTGCTGGACTGCGAGATTGTTGTGAGTTCGAACTCCAGTCGTGCTACAACGTTCTCTTTCGGGCTTACACCCTTGGAAAAGGAACACACCCACCCACTCCCATCTATGGGTTAAATAGTACCATTACTATTCTTCCACAAGGATGGTTTTGGCATTAAATAACCCACGGATGTTGATATGGTATTAAATAACAAATCAAACTAAACGTTGTAAAATTATTTAGGTGATATACAACTTAAGTAGAATAATTTCCATTTCAATTTTAACCGTGGGGAATCCCCATGATGTAGTGGCTAATCGTCCTTTCTTTTAGCAATCCGTCGTAGACGACGATGACGTCACTCTATGTCGTTGATTAGTTATGGACTTTTGATGGGTCAGTTGCGGTCACTCACATTGCAAGGGAAATTTCCATCTGCATTCTGTGGTGCAAGATGACGAAACGTTGTTGTTCGGAAGCCCTATTGAGTTCGATATTGAGCCGCTCGGTTTCTGTGCGGCACGTGTTTCGCCAATCTTGTCTGCTGGAGGACAGGTCTTCAAAACTTGAAGGTGTAATGGCGCATTTCTTTAAAATGGTTTTCAGATGGTCATTGGTGACTAATCCTTGTAAGCAAGTTCGTACCCTAGTCACGCTATAACGTTCTCTTTCAGGCTAATACCCTTGGGAAAGGTATGAACACCCCCATCTAGGGGTTGAATAGTACCACTATGATTTTTCTATAGGGATGGATTTGGGATTAAATAACCCGCATAAGTTTATATGCCATTAAACAAACTAAACCATATGTCTTGTTTACCGAAACTAAGTTTTCACTCCTGATCCTAAAAACATACGAACTCCAAAAAGGGGTGGGGAGAAACTGGACATTGTTGCTAGTAAAGTCATTCCAGTTACAGAAACCCAGTTGGTGAACCCAACTTCAGCCTCGGACAGCTGACATATTAATCACGTGATGCCATAAGGCCGTCCCCTTCAGGCAACGCCTGCCCCTTTGATTTAAAACGGCAGGGTGGGGTTTATTTCCAGGTGCCTGAGGCACCTCAAAAGAGGAATGCTGACGGGATACACGCAATTTTTACACTGGCCTACCGCATGATCTTCGATTTATGCGTGGCTCACCACATTAATCGGACTTGGTGGGACGTCAGAAAATCAAGAGACCAAGTTGTCTTTGACTAAAATTCAATTTAGCACGCAATCCTCTCCACGGAGTTACACACTAGTCTCTTCCATAGTATGCATTTTCAACCAATAGCAATCTATTTAATAAAAGATAAACATCTTTTTTTTTTCAACCAATTAAAAAACCTTAATACAATGTGTCAGGAACGGATTTTGAATTTCTTTAAACTATTTAATCCTTTTTTACAACGTTTTGTCGTTCAGGGAAATTACAACCAAACTGGAAAAAAAAGGAATTCAATATTCCACACAACTACAAACCAATATCAAAACTTTTTAAAAGCACCTTCTTCTTCTTCCATCCAAATCGTCCAAGATTAAGGCAAAAATGTAAATCCTGATTATCTGGTGTCACTTATCCGCCGAATTCTTGTTTCTTATGAGTGCTATCACCTCAGCTAAAAATTCCGTTTTTATTATAACAAAAAAGAAAGGGAAGGAAATGAACATGCGACACAGAAAAAAATATAAGATATGGGAAGATTTAGATAGATACATTGATAAATAGATATGAACAGAGCGAGATAGATAGATATGAATTATCTATGTATCTGCGCATGCGTGTATGCTAAAGAAAACGGAGGCGGCGAAAATAGTATAGAAAGAGGATGTGGAAGGATGACGGATGAGGAGATAAAGAAAGATGTGAAGGGTTAATGAATAAAGACAACCGTTCAAACCTTGATAGTTTCACCTGCTTTTTCTTTTGTAATTGGAGTGTTGGATTTTTTTGAAAGGAGGTCATGTGACTATTATTTTCATTTTCTCTCGTCCATTCAACTCGCTTTTCACTCTATTTCATTAATTAAAAGCTCGACAAGAACTAAACAAAAACTTATTCTTAATTCTAAAGGAAAACATTTTTTTAAATGAGAATATTTTCAATACAGTGAATACGAAAGCATATTTGAATTTAAAAACACGTTACACAGGATAATAACCCTATTTTTTGTCAATAATTCTTGACCGCTCACAAAACATCCTTCTTGGTGTTGCATACATTTATGTAGTAAAATAACTTACAAATTATTTATCATCAACATCATAATCATCAACATCATAATTAGGATAATCATCAACATAATAATTAAGGCGTTCCAACAGCACGGATCTCTCTCTCTCTCTCTCTCTCTCTCTCTCTCTCTCTCTCTCTCTCTCTCTCTCTCTCTCTCTCTCTATCAGTCTCGATCTGGTTCCTTTATTTAATAGTATGTCAACCATCGTGGGTTATCTAATGTTAAAGTCATCCTTGTAGAAGAACAGTAATGGTACTATGTATTCCATAGCTGGGAATCTATCTAGGCCAGTGTTTCATAACCGGGGGCCATATGTATATCTGGTATGACGTTAAATTGCCTCTAGTGGTGAGGTTCTAATCTGGAACTCTGGGGAGTGTGGAGTACCCCTGCATTGCCATTAGACCCCGGTCTACTTGAGCCCGGAGTTGTAGTACCTGTTAGGATCCCATCTATGGATTAAATAGATTAAAAAATGAGTTTTTTAAAAAACATTGAGATTTCAAAAAATTGAATAGCAAGCAATAATGAATTAAATAAGACGTCTTCGGCATAAAATAACCCAAGGATTGACATGTCGTAAAATCAACCATCCAACCAACAAATCAAAGATTGAATCTAGCATACAGAAAATAATAAATTAACGAAAAATCCCAAACTGAGAACGGAAATTTTTGTTCTTCTCATAAAACACATATTATAAACTACAAGTAAAAAATATTTGATCCCAGCCTCGAGAAAACAATTAATAAATGAACAATCATAGTGAATCGAATCTTGTGAATTTTTCTTGCGAGACGCATATCAGGAAATTACTGACCAAGAATTGAACCTAGCCTTAAGAAAACAATGAATGAAAAATCACAAAGAGAGAACGGGATAATTTTTTCTTCTCGTAAGACGCATATTATAAACTACAAACAAAAAATGACACCCAGCCTCGAGAAAATAATTAATAAATGAAAAATTACAAACAGAAAATGGAATCATTTTTTTTTTCATCTCATAAGACGCAGCTCACAAACTACTCACTAAAAATTGAACCTAGCCAAGAGAAAGTAATTACTGAATGAAAAATCATGAGCAGCCAACAGAATGTTTTTCTTATTAAAGGAATATCATAAAATAGAGGCCAAAATTTTCACCCAACTGAGAGAAAATAATTAATGAATGAAAACCACCAACAGATAAAGGAATCAAATTTGATGTGAGAAAGTGAAAGTAAAAATAAAAATAAATATTCTTTTTTGGAATCAAGTTTACATTTCATTCTTAATTTGCATATTATTCCGACATGTAATTTCCGTATGTATATGAGGATGGAATAGCATCTTTAATAAAAAAAATTAAAAAATAAATAGGCTTATGCATATAGTTATTTACTAAGCTTAGTTTAGATGTGGCACAAGGCCGGAAGTATGGGGCGCCTAATGAGAATCTAGCTTGCTAACCATTACACCACGTGAGGTGCCCTTGGTATAGTTATTTACTAAGTTTAGCTAAGATGTGGCACAAGGCCAGAAGTATAGGGCGCCCAATAATAATCAAACTCACTAACAATGGTTTGTAAATCTAGCTTGCTAACCATTACACAACGTGAGGTACCCAAGACTTGTGCATATATTTGCCTTAATTGAAGTTCGCCGACGCCACTGCGCATGCTCGGATGTGACCATTTTTGTGTTATTCACAAATGCATACTAATAGTTTTACTTGAATGACATACTTTAAATAAAATATTTATTTCATGATTTGAAATCAAGGATTGACTATCTAAAAGTTGAAAGATCCGTCACTGTCTTTTTAATTGCTGTTTGTTTTTTATTATTGTGTATTGGTTAATTGTTTTGTTTTAAGGTATTTTTACGGTTTTTGTTTAAATGGTCACTCATCTAAGTATTGAACGGGTTCAGCGGTTATTAACTCCGGTAATCTAGCGGTAACCGATACTTTCAACGTGACTTAACCGAAAACTATTGTGCGTTTTTTTTTCTAATGTACGAGCCTTTTTTTATCATTGGTTTCTATTTTCCATATTGTTTTTATGTCGGCTGGATAGTACAATATGCTGAGTGCACCTCTAAAGAGGAGTAATACCCCTACTCTCAACAGGTACCACCTGATTCCAGTGGATAGTGACCTTAATTCCTGAGGACAGGTGGCTGAGCAGTCCGATAATATATGGTCCCATGACATGCAACATTCCACTTCGGTCCTTACTAGGGTTAGGCAGTCGGGCGATGCCTGAATTGACCACTCAAGTGATCATGTCAAGCCGTAGAACCTATATAATTGTCCCGACCGTATTCTTCAAAATGCTCTTATGACAACACTCAATAATTTTTATCAAATAGGTGCTAGAAGGCGATGGCTGAGTGTCAACCACCAGTTTATTAATTCTACCAATTCATTAATACATATGAAGTTAAGAATGAATTATTTCAACCAGTTTATAAAACCAGACCAAACAAAATATTAATCTACAAACTATTCACTTAAAAATCATATATATATATATATAAGATTGAACATAAATAACCCACAAGGTTTGAAATGCCATTAAACAAATTAATCAACCAATACCAAAGAAATTCCTTTAGACAACTTTTGATTTCTTGAATCAGTGGATCTAAATATGACAGGACTGGGTGTATGGAAATCGGAATATATTTTAGTTGGTTTGAAATGGGAAGTAACTCTCTTCTAACGTGCCGGACAGAAAATGGGGAATATCACTCTTTACTTTAACGATTATTGACATATAAAATTTCAACGTTTTTTGTCTCTTTTTATTTACAATTTCTTTCCTCTTTTTTTTCTTTTTTTCTAAGTTGTTATTGTGTCCAGGGTAAGACACGAAACTGTAAATGATATTGAGGCTCCAGTTCTAGAGATCTTTTAAGTGTGGAACACCCTTTGTCATTACTCCCAGGTTCACTCTGGCCCGGTGCGACAGTACCTGTTAGGGTCCAAGCCATGGGTTAAGTAGATAAAAATGAGTTTTTAAAAACTCTGTTAAAAAAATTGAGTACCCAACAACAATGAATAAAACAAGACGCCTTCGGCATAAAATAACCCAAAGGTTGATATGCCGTAAAAACCAACCAACCATTTCTGGGTGTAAATTGGGGAAAATGCTAAAGGTCAATCCTTCGAATGTGTCATCTTGATAAATATACTAAAGACAAAACATGATCAGTTGGGATTAGGGAAAAGTGAGTTTGCAAAGTGAATTAAATCCAAAGAAAGAAAGAAATACGACCGGAGAATTAAAACAAAAACATTAACATAATTTTATAATATTTCTAACAAAGGGAACGTTTGACCTAATTTAAATTTATTAAGAGCCAAGATGTTGGCCCGGCTGGCTGTTTATGAAACATGACATACGAATACGTTCCATAACTCTCCAATATATATATCTGCGCTCACTGAGAACATATATAATGAGGTAATCAAAATATACGTAGAGAGGGTGAAAGTGACAAGCAGAATTCCAAGTAAGAGACGGGTCAGTTTTTTACTTATTTGCAAATTACGACTAATTACAATATGAAATATATGATTTTTTTCAAACATAACTCATTCCTAAAACTAATACTATTTTAGTATAACTTTCGTCTAATTAAACTATACAATATAAAAATCTTTAGCAGACAAAGGTTGATTCACTCAGCTTTAGTATAATAATAGATTCTGTAGAATAGCCAATTTCAAAGTTGGTTCAGTACCATTTAAATTGATAGCAGATTCCCGCCTCCATCCATTTTCGATATAAACCAATTCCATTTCGATGAATCACTTGCATATAGACGACAAACAAAACAATTCATAGACAACCCAATTCAGCCAGATACCGTGCAGATAGACAGCAATTCAAAGCAATTCAGCCAGATGCCGTGGAGATAGCAATTACCGAAATTCTCTTTTCAAATATCAATATCGACGAGCACAAAAATTGGAACTGGAAAATAGAGAAATGGAATAATAACTTTGACTTTGACGCATTCCTGATGTTCCAGGACAAGTCTATGTATGTAGACAACCCAAAGAAATGTTTAATCTTGATAGATCAAACCCTAACATGAACAAATGGGGTG
This sequence comes from Doryteuthis pealeii, assembly GCA_023376005.1. Lineage (NCBI taxonomy): Eukaryota > Metazoa > Mollusca > Cephalopoda > Myopsida > Loliginidae > Doryteuthis > Doryteuthis pealeii. Next base: position 101,244,130 of record CM042152.1, read on the forward strand.
GATAGGTGATATTTTGGACCCCGAAAGCAAATCCGGAGTCGGAGTCTTTAAGGTGGGGTGACGCTGAACTCGAGTGTTACCCAGCAACTCTAGCGACCCTATCGCTGCCAAACTTGGCTTCTTAACTTTCCTTTGGATCAGAGCGGCAGTGTGGAAGGAGGGATTTGCTGTCTGTGCAAAAATCACAGAATCTCTAAAATACCTCAAAACAAAAAATTCCGATCTCCCATCACAACTGTAACCCAAATAGATACCAAACTGTCCCGGCTACATAATTCCACTAAAAGAAATGGACACTACTCTATCGTCTCTCGTAGACAGAAGGATGCCAACACATGTTTTTCGTTTGTTAATCTCGTAGTACTGCATCGTAAGGTTAATGCTTAAAATGTATGTACCAATTTTGAGTAAGCAAGACTATCACATGGTATGTATTTGCCAACCTCTCCGCATGAGCAGGGTGTGACACAAGGTCAGTTTTAAGCAGTGTTTAAGAGGTTTCAATTCTGAGTTTTCCTTCACCTGGACCGGTTGCCATGCCAAGATTAAAGAGCCCTGTCTGTCATACAATTTGCAAGGGTGAGAATAATTAGATGTATACCCTTCCCGATGATATTAACACTATGTGAAATGCAACCAACCTCGTCCAGAATTTGAATTCGTGTCACAGTGTCCATTTCCTACAACGATAAACATTACCCGACGGATGCCTTACATAGAATACATTATATATTTTTAAATATGATTTTTATAATATTCTTGTCTTAATTTTTTCTATATTAAATCCTTGTTATGATGGAGAGTATATATGAGGAAATAAAAGATTTGGATAAAATCCAAATGCGATTAAAGATTGAGGAATAACAGATAAAACACAAGCAACTTCATTCAATTGATATTTCACCTCGGTGTGTTAACGAGGCTTCGTCAGAATTTATTTTAGACCAGAACCACAGTGTGTTTATATATTGAAAGGGTGGAGGGAGGGGAGAAGAGAAGGGGTAAGTGAATCCGTCGTAAGGTGTGGGGGAAAAAGAACGAGAAGGGAAGGGGAAGTGTCAAGGAGACAGTGGCTTGTGAGTTCAAAGCAGTAGAGGCTAGGGTGGAGGGAGGCGCCTGATAGTGGCTGGTGTCTGTTTGGGTTATAGTTGTGATTGGAGATCGGAATTTTTTGTTTTGATGTATTTCAGAGATTCTGTGATTTTTGCGTTTTCGTGTATTTTTGACTAAGTTATCCTTTGTCTGTTTTGATTTTGTTCTCTTGAGTTGCGATTTTTGCGATGACTGGGATAAGGTGGAAAACCGGGCCTTTGTTTTATGGTCTTTGAATTCACAATGACTGCAGATTCACATAAACAACGTGAGCTCTTACAATATAGGGGTTTGAATAATGATACTTGGCTGAAGTTGAATGTATGACCGAAGTTTATGTGTGTGGAGAGGGCATTTTGTGTGTCGTTTGTCTTGAGTGTAATATATATATATATATATATATATATATATATACTCGGATACCAAATCAAAAACCGGGAAGCTACTTTTTGATCCAAGGTTATCGTCATAACATTGTTCCGGCAACTCGAGTTCAAATCCTTGACGTGTCTGTTTGCGTTTCACTTCAGACTTACGCTCCTGGGAAAGGCATACTTCTTAATTTGCTCAGCTATGGGTAGATAGTTAAACAGAGTGGCTTTGTTAACCTTAATTAGGCAACCACTCCAGGAGAAGGAAAACGCTGAATTCAAACCAGCTTTACTTCGCTTAAAATTGACCTTGTATCACAACTTACCCGTGGCGTAGGGGTTAGAAAAATACGCAATGTTTGATTCTAGGCTGATGTAAAAGGGAGTAAAATTTTGTTACTAGGGAGAGCTCAATAAGTACTTATTCATATTAATATGATTCTTGTCCTCGGAGCGCCTGCATTGGAACATCAACACTAGATGCAGTTTAACGTTAGACCCTCATCCACTGCCTTCTAGCACACATGATAAAAAGGGTTTGGGGGGGGTTGCCATAAGAGCAATTGGGACAATCATATACCCGTGTGTGGGTATGTGTGAGAGAGAGAAAGAGAGGGGTGATGGGAGGTTATTAGAAATCATTGATTGGAAAGATCACTTATTTCGAACCATCAAACCTGATCATCAGAACATCTTTTAATGAAATTTAATAACTAGATTAAGACAAAAATGAAAATACAGTTTGTTTCAGAAAAATTGATATCATTTCATAATCTGATAATTTAAATAATTTTCGTTTAAATTATCTCCAATTTTATCAATAGATATAAAGTAAACTCAAAATCCTGTTTTATTTTGTTTTCTTTTCAGGTATAGACATAGCATTCCCTAAAAGTGAAAAGGAGTTTAAAGAGTAAACATAGAATTTTTCGTTGTTTCTAGTTTCTGTTTAGTTGGTCAAGTTATTAGATTAAAAACTGATATCAATTTTTCTGAAACACCCTGTGTATTGCTGTTTTTCCCCAGATGTTTATTGTAAATAAATATAAATCCGTAATTTATTAATCATCTTCACAATCAAATTAATAAACAAATGTCATTCGCTGGAAATGAAAAAATGTTTAAAGATCAAAGATAGAAATTTTGAGTTGTTTCTATACATGTTGAATTGGGATGAAAAAAATGAAACAGAAAAAAATATTTCAAATCTTTTTTTCAAATTTTAAGTGTTCATCTGATTGAAGTTCCAGTGGTCATTAAATTCAATCAAATAGAAAAGAGAAAACGAGAGAGGAGAAAGAGAGAGACAAAGATAGACAAGAAAGAGAGAGAGACAGCAAGGGGATTTTTAAAGAAAGTATTTATACTTGATGGTTGGTTGGTTGGTGGATTTTAACGACATATCAAGCCGTATCTGGTTATTTAATGCCTAGAAGTTTGGAAACAATGTATATTTAATTAGAATCGGATACTCAACGTCACCTAGGTAGAGGGTAGGAGCCTGTTGTATCAATTTGTTTACTTTTAAGGTTTCTATGTATATTTTATTTTTTAAATATCTTCGAATATAAATCTAATCTTCATAATCTTTGCACAAAAACCAAGTCCTGGTGATATTTAATGTGTATATATATTTACTTTCTCATTAACTGTTTTATTTTCGTAGTTTCATCCGGACATACATACACACAAACAGACCTTTATACATGTATAGAAATCTATATTTACACTTTTGAAGTTACAGGTTTTAACGATGTGTTAGCCTCATTGGGGATCATATTGAGGGAATTGTTTTGTAGGGTATTAATCAGTTTTATGTTTATATTTTTAAATTATGTCAGATATTTTTTTAACTATTTCATATTTAGATATTTTTCTTTCTTTGTAATAAAGAAAATCGATAAAATTGTAGGGAATTTTAAAAAAAGAGTGAATGAATGAAATAAGTTAATGAATGAATGAATAATTAATGAATGACATGAAATAATTAATGAATGAATGAATGAAATGAAATAATTAATGATAATGAATGAAAGAAATAGTTAATGAATGAATGAATGAAAGAAAAGTTAAGAATGAATGAATGAAGAAATAGTTTAATGAATGAATGAATAATGAATAGTTTAATGAATGAATGAAATAAGAAATAGTTATGAATGAATGATGAAAGAAAATAATGAATGAATGAATGAAATAGTTAATGAATGAATGAATGAAGAATAGTTATGAATGAATAGAATGAAATGAAATGAATGTAGTTAATGAATGAAATGAATGAATGAAATGTTAATGAATGAATGAATGCATGATGAAGAAATAGTTTAAATGAATGAATGAAGAAATAGTTAGTTATGAATGAATGAAAGAAATAGTTAATGAATGAATGAATGAGAAATAGTTAATGATGAATGAATGACTGAAAAATAGTTAATGAATGATCATGAAAGAGTTAATGAGATGAAATGAGTTAATGAATGAATGAAAGAAATAGTTAATGAATGAAAGAAATAGTTTAATGAATGAAAGAAATAATAATGAATGAATGAAAAATGATGAATTGAAATGAAAAGAATAGTTAATGAATGAAGAAATAGTTTAATGATGAATGAATGAAAGAAATAGTTAATGAATGAATGAAAGAAATAGTTGAATGAATGAAGGAATTGAATGAATGAATGAAATAGTTAATGAATGAATGAAGAATGAATAATGAAAGAAATAGTTAATGAATGAAGATGAATGAATGAAAGAAATAGTTAATGAAATGAATGAAATGAAATAGTTAATGAATGAATGAATGAAGAAAGAAAGTTAATGAATGATGAATGAATGAAAGAAATAGTGAATGAATGAATGAATGAAAGAAATAGTTATTGAATGAATGAAAGAATAGTTAATGAATGAATTTGAATGAAGAAATGTTTAATGAATTGGATAGAAGGATGAAAGAATGAAAGAAAGAAATAGTTAATGGAATGAATAATGAAAGAATGTTAATGAGATGAATGAATGAATGAAAGTTTGAATGAATGATGAATGAATGAAATAAAGTGAATGAATGTAATGAATGAAATAGTTTATGAATGAATGAAATGTTATGAATGATGAAATTTAATGATGAATGAAATAGTTTTAATGAATGAAGTGAAAAGTTAATGAATGAATGAATGAATGAAATAGTTAGATGAATGAATGAATGAAAGAAGATAGTGTAATGATGAATGCCTCAATAGTTAATGAATGATTCTTGAAATACGTTAAAGAGGTGTTGGGTTTGTTTGAATGAAAGTGAAAGAAATAGTTTAATGAATGATATGAAATAGTGTAATGAATGAGAAATGTTAATGATAATAAATCAGTTAAATGAATGATGAAATAGTTAATGAATGAATGAAATAGGTTAAGTGAATGAATGATGATGAATAGTTAATGAATGAGTGAATGAATGAAATAGTTAATGAATGAATGAAATGAATGAAATAGTTACTGATGAATGAATGAATGAAATATGTTAATGAATGAATGAATGAAAGAGTGTTAATGAATGATGAACATAGTTAATGAAGATATTGAGTGAAAATAGTTAATGATGAATGAATGAAAATGTGAGTGAATGAATAGGTTAGATGAATATGAAGTGAAATGTTAGTGTAATGAATGAATGAAAGAAATTTATTATGAATGATGAATGAAATGTTTAGTTATGAGAATGAATGAAATATTGATGGATGAATGAATGAAAATTGGTTAATGAATGAATGAAATGAGAAAATAGTTAATGAATGAATCAGTAGAAAGAAATAGGTTTGAATGAATATGAATGAATGAAGAAATTGAGTGAATGATGAACGAAAGAATAGTTAGATGAATGAATGATTGAAAGAAATAGTTATATGAATGAATTGAAAGAAATAGGTTAATGATGGATGAATGAAGATTAAGTTAATGAATGATGAATGAAAGAAAGTAGTTAATGAATGAATGAATGACATGAATGAAAGAAATAGTTTAATGAATGAATGAATGAATGAATGAAAGAAATAGTTTAATGAATTAATGAATGAATGAAAATGAAATAGTTTGAATGAATGAATGATAGTTATGAATGAATGAATGAATAGAAAGAAATAGTTAATGAATGAATGAATGAATGAATAAAGAAGAATAGTTAAGAATGAATGAATGATGATGAATGAATAGCGAATGAATGAAATGAATGAATGAAATGGATGGAATATGATGAAGAATGATGAAAGGAAAGAAGTAGTTAAGAATGAATGAATGAATGAATGAAGAAATAGTTAATGAATGAATGAATGAATGAATGAAATAAATGTTAATGAATGAAAGAATGAATGAACTAATAAACTAAACAAGTGATTTTGAAGGTGAAAATAGTTTGTCTGGATTCTTTCCGTTAATTAAAGTTCATGTCTCGAAAGAAGAATTTCCCCAATAGATTAGCGGATTATTAGTGACTTACTTTTCGTCTTCCTATCAGTCAATTTTTGATGCTAAAAAGGCGGAGAAAGCAAGAATTAAGATCAAAAATAAATCTGTGCTATAGAGAAGACTCTTTATTTAATTTATTATTTTTTAATAAATGAGAAAAAGTAATAAATCTTCTCAACCGGGAAATAATAGAGATTTTAAAAAGTTTGCTGCAAATGACCTAAGGAATAAAAGGGCGTCCCCACTGAGGTGTATGGTTAGCAAGCTAGTCTTTAAGTATTTTCATATATATATTATTAGTAGTAGTATATTATTATATATATATTATATATATATATAGTTCTTTAGGCACCAGGTGCGAGAAAGTGTCCCAGGCTAAATCAAGTAATATGGGTCGTTTCGTTTAAAATGGCAACCTATTCTCTTTTAAATGTTGAAATAGCTAAATTTTTTAACGCAATTTCTATGCTAATCGTTGCGAAATCAAGGGCTTTTAGTGCATTTTAGCAGACGATCTTTGATGCTATTTCCTCAAACAATGGTAATAGTAAGAGATCTATTTTTTATATCCGTATTTATTATACCAACGCATAAAAAGTGAAAAATCAACCTCCCCTATTGGACATCGTGAAAAAGAGGTAAATTCAAAGAAGATATAAGAACATTAGTATAAAATGAATGTTAGTACATTCAGCTAGAACAAGTACAATATATTTTATATGGTGGGTTATTCCTATTTTCTTTCTTTTTTTCTTTTCTTTTTCGATATAGTGCTGCTTTATTTGTTATATATGTGATCCATTTAAATTCAATTTCATTTTAACATATAAATGATTCCATAAAATATAGAGAAACCATTATGTTGGTTGACTTTAAATTTAAAATATACATTTATACCATGAATAAATTCCTCTGGAAAAAATATCAATACATGTATATATATAGAGAGAGGGGGCGTTTTCTTTTTTATTCAAAAGCATAAAACGTGAAAATCTACGAAAACAGATGATAATGTATGGAAAGACAACTTTAAAACAAGTTTTGGCAGTTTGTTCTTTTTATTAATAAACCGACTTTATAATTGAAAATTACTGTAAAGATAAGTACATTGTTATACATTCATGTGTTGAAGGAAATTATGTGTATATGTGATATATAAGATATTAGTATTGTATGTTATATTATATAGCTATATTATATTAGCATAATGGGACCATTTTACGATCCATATTGCATTTAAAAAGTCCAAAGTTAGAACTAGCATGTGTTGTCAATAGCGGCGGAACATTTTTATATATAGTATATATATGGATTAAATATATTGAGCTCATATTGGTTTGGTGTTGTTTTGAAGGCTATCTGAATGCAGTGTAAGAGAAAAATGAGGTAATAGGATTTTTTTATTCATTTTACCATTGTTTATTTCTAATTTTGGATTAAATTCCTTCATCAGAAGATTTTCGATGCTCGGAGCCTTTTAGGGATATGTTGATGCTGTTGAGTCAAACTATTCTATTGTTAGTTTGTAATTGTTATGTTGTTTTGTTTACCAATGTCTTATTCTTTCTGTGTGTGTATGTTTGTGTAATAATGTTAGATGAGTATCACCTGCCTTGTTTGTGTGCTTGTGTGTGGTGTGTTGTGTGGTTTAAATTATTCAGTTTTATTCTAATTTGTTGTCGTTTTGTTTGTTGGTGCATAGTGTGTGTTGGAATGTGAGCTTAGTTGTGATATTGGTTGTATTTGTATATCTGTGTTTGATTTATTTTTTTGGTTTTTTTTTTTGTTTTTTTTTTTTTTTTTTTTTGTTTTGGTTTCTTTGTAGGTTTTGTATTATGAATTCTGAGTTCAGTTTCTGGTTATCGGATTTGGTGTTATAATTTATTAAATTATTAAGTTCAAATTAGAAGTAATTAGAGAGGATTTTGCTCTGTGTTCCCACATTTTCCTTTTCGGTCAACCATACTGATTCGTCTATGGAAGATATATATTTTCAAAGATATATAGGTGATGAGACAGAATTCAGGGAGAAGGAGATTCAAGCCTTTTCACATGTTTCTAGCACGGTACCTTCTAAAAAAAACTTTTTAGACTAATTTTCACGTGCGCACATACACACATATACAAACAACCAAAACAACAACAATAATAAGGATTGCGTAGATTCCACAATCCAAGGACTCGAAGAATATACAAAGAGTAAAGAAAAATTATTTAATGCCACTCATAACAGCTGCTGCAACATATGACAAACCGAAAACAAAGAAAACGGAAATGGGAAGAAAAGCAATTATATGGATACTTCAAACGACAAATTAGGGAGGTTGTATAGGAAAAGATCTGGACATGGTTAAGAAGAGGAAACCTAAAGAGAGAAACTGAGTCGCTAATAATTGTTACACAAAACAATGCTATAAGAACAAATGATATCAAAGCAAAAATTGATAAGACACAACAAAACAGCAAATGCAGGGTGTGTGGTGACAGAGATGAGACTATAAGCCAAGTATTAAGCGAATGCAGCAAACTATCACAACAAGAATACAAAGTTAGGTACGATTGGCTTGGGAAGGTGATACACTTGGAATTATGCAAAAAAACTAAATTTTGACTATACAACAAAATAGTATATGCATAAACAAGAATCTGTTCTTGAGAATGAAACACATAGAGTTCTCTGGGGCATTGAGATTAAGACGGATCCCCCTATCCCAGCCAGAAGACCAGACCTAGTATTGACAAAAAAAAGAACTTGTCAACAGGTAGACTTAAAAGTTTCAGCAGATCACGGGGTGAGGATGAAGGAACCCGAAAAGATAGACAAATACCTTGCAAATACCTGTGGAATATGAGGGTGAAAGTGGTTCTAATTGTAGTTGGTGCAATTGGAACGATTTCAAAAAGCTTGGAAAAAGACTGAAGGATCTGGAAATCAGAGGAAGAATGGAGACCATCCAGCATTGTTGAAATCTGCTTGAATTCTCAGAAGAATCCTGGACTCCATTGAAAGACCATCAGCTAACGATGGTGTGAAGAACTCTCTAGAATTCAAATGGTAATTAGATGAACAAAACCTCAGAAAATAATGAATTAAACATAACAGGGGAGATGAATTAATATTAAATTAATATAATATAGCCACGTAGTATAAACTAGACCATCATTTTAACCCTGCTCCACACAACAGTAAGAGTATATCCACCACATGAGAACCACATAGTTTGATGATGGCATAGGTGAGAAAATGACAGTCCCTCAGCACCATTGACTCTGTTTCATAACCTGTATCGACCTGTCGGCTGGGGATGTAGAATACACCGACTGCACCACTGCTGGCCGTGGGTGGTGACCCGTGATGCTCCAGGACGGAATCTGAGTAGTCCATGACATGCAAAATTTCACTTGGGCCCTAACTTCGCATAGACGGGCAGTCGGAAAGACCCCCTTCAATCAATCAGCTAGTCAGGTCAAGCTCTAGCACCTATATGATTGTCCCAACCTTATTATTCTTATAGCAAACCCGCAAACCTTTTTATCATATATGTACTAAAATGCGGTGTCTGAGGGTCTTAGTATCCTATGAATGACGTTACTTTCACTATTGGTGAAGTTCCAATTCAGAAAAAATGTGGAGTACCCTGTTATCGCCATTACACCCAGGTTCACCCTGAACCGGAGTGGTAGTAGATGTTAGGGTGCAATCTATAGGTTGAATAAATAACAAATGAGTATAAAGAATGTTTTTAAAAATTGAGTTTGAAAAAAAAAATTGAAAACCCATCAAAAAAGAATAAAACAAAATGTATTCGGCATAAAATAGCCAAACAAGTGTTGACATGCCATAAAATCCAACCAACCATCCAACCTAACCTGTATTGTTGACGTTGAATATCCTTTTGTTAAATGAAAATTACGTGTGTGTGTGGCAGAGAGAGAGAGTTACAAGTTTTGTGGGAATGTTATGCTGATTTTATCATTTTCTTGGTCAGCCATGTTCATGACGCAAAGAGGTAAGAAAGAGAGGAAGAAATTTTTATTTCAATTTAAATACGGTGGAAAGTTCTTGAATGACTTAGCAATTGATCGATTAGACCGTCTCTACATATCGAACTGTCTTCCTTGATTTCGTGTAGGAAACGTCAATTCGTGATTCAGGGAAAGAATGATTCACGCATGCGTGCTAGAAACTTTGTCCGGGATCAAGTCGAGAAAAAAATGATTGAAAAGCAGAATCTAAATATACCGAAAGTTGCGATGAACGAATGAAATAATCAAAACAATTACTGTAATTATTTATTTCAATTACAATAAGAAAATAGATATAGTGAATCTTTAAATTTTTATCTTTAACTATAAAATAAAATAAGACTAAATACAAAATAAACACTCAAGACTCTGAATTTCACGTTGTCGATCTTCAGGTGAGCTATATATATATATATATATATATATATATATATATATATATAATATATATTCACGTGTGTCATGGTTAGCAAGCTAGATTTGCAGACCATTGTTAGTAAGTTTGATTCTTACTGGGTGCCCATACTTCTTGCCTTATACTACATCTAATCTAAGCTTAGTAAAATATATAGTTCACCTGCGGATCGAAAACGTGGAACTCAGTCGTGAGATTTTATTCTGCATTTATTCTAATTCTATTTCATAGTTCAAATGAGCAGCCATAAAAGAGGCCGGGTTAGCTCAGTCGGTAGAGCTTTCAGCTAGAAACCACAAGGTTCCTAGTTCGATCCCGGTCCTCGCCAACTCAGCGTATGAGTAGCACAGGGATCTGTGTGGTAAAGTAAGGAGCTGATGGTAGGTGTGGCGCTCCACCTCAGATGCAAAAAACAATCTCCTTGGTCTATCGCTAGTGAAAAGGGGATAGACTACCTCGCTGATTGGATGATACAGACATTAGGCCGCCCCGACGACTTTACTTACTTTTATATATATATATATATATATATATAATATATATTATATATATATATAAAGTTATAATAGCGTGGACATGAAATCAGCGGTGTTTCTTTATAACAGTTTCTTGCCTATGCGATTGGTTTTAAAATTTTGAGAATTGCATAGCCGTGAAACAGTCAGTAACCAAGCGCCGTTGACTTCATATCCACACTATCCTAACTTAGATATACATACTCTGTCCACGATATTAAGCACTTTTTATATCTAAATATAACACACACACGCACACACACATATATATATATCAGTAGATAAATCACCAGGATAGTTGATGTCTAGATGATTCTAAGGTGGGACTATTTCAACAACGGAATGTTAGAATTGTTCTGGTCCAATATGAAAACACAGTGTTCAGTTTTTGAACAGAGTAATATATGTGGTAATGTTGAGGGTCTGACGAAAATCATAGATATATACAGATACTTATGGGTAGAAATAAATATATTACCGCAAAATGTATTTTGACTAATGTATATAGTTATTATGGAGTCTCCGTATGGTTCTAAAATATCTAAATATCTAAAAAAAATTATCAACTAATATTCTTTAGAAAAATCCTTATAAACGAGAAATAATTCTCTCCAAATATTGGCTGAAATAAAATGGAACTTATCACATCCAACTTAGTTTCTCATTTATTTCTCACTTTACCCATGATTCGCATTAAATTCCAAAAATATATATTATAGACACACTCACATACATATATAATATATATATATATATTATATATATATATATTATTACACACACACATTAGACTCCTTATGTGTGAGGAGGTTAATCCGACAGTATGTGGAGAAAAGTAGACAAACACGGGATGTTATGGAAACTGGATGTTTATTGTCGACGATGCAACGTTTCGGCCATTTTGACCATCATCAGGACAAAAGCCTGAAAATGTCCTTCATTGAAGCAAGAACTGGGCTTTTGTCCTGATGATGGTCAAAATGGCCGAAACGTTGCGTCGTCGACAATAAACATCCAGTTTCCATAACATCCCGTGTTTGTCTACTTTTCTCCACACACACACACACACACATATATATATATATATATATATATATTATATATATAAATATATATATACGTAAACTACAGAAATATGAACTATTTCTTTCCTTTTGAGTAAAGTGCAAATCATTGAAACGAAATTCGTATTAAAAATAGCTACAATGAAATAATAAAAAAAGTCAAACGATTCTTTCCGAAAGTCAATTAAGGCAGAAAATCATTATAGTTGCTATTAACTGTCATTTTTCTGAAGATAAATGGTTCAAGTTTAATTCAGGAATGAAGAAAATAACCCAAAAAGAAATAAATGACTGTCAACTCTTAATATTGGTGATGTGGCGTGTCTGAATTTATATATCCTTACTATATTTAGGACAATTTCCATCAAATAGTACCAGCACGCACTAATTCCATAGAGAATTTCTCTGTCTGCATCTCTCTCTCTCTCTCTCTCTCTCTCTCTCTCTCTCTCTCTCTCTCTCTCTCTCTCTCTCTCTCTCTTCTCAATGATTAAATGACCGAGTTCGTTATTCATCTACCTGTAGATATATAATTTTACTTATTTATATAATATATATATATATATATTAATTATAAAGATAGCTTACCGGTGAAGTGGGCACGATCATTGAAGGTGCAAAATTCAGGGGTTAAGTCAGCGATATAACAAATACAAAGTGCTCAATACGGAGTAGAGCAAATTTATTATAAAAAAATGGATATAAAAGAAACCTACTCGAGTTTCACCATAAGGATCTTCAGGGTTAAATCCACTGAATTAATCGAAGTACCGATTAATTGCAGCCGATTGCACGTGTGTTCATATATATATTGTTGGCATCCGCCCGTCTACTAAAGACGATGGCGTAGTGTCCACTCTTTTCTGCAACTGCGTGATTGGCTGAAAAATACAATTTTTGAATGACAATCTCTGGTGCAGTGACTGCAAATAAATAGTGATGCTTGCTGTAGTTGCTGTTGTGTCTCCTTCCTTTTGGCTCTTTTTTCTGCGGCGGCTACTTTCCTCTCCTTTTCACTCCTTTTCGTTCCTTGTTTGACGAGGAGGCGCCAGGTCGCACGGTCTTTTGCACAAGCCTCCCATGTGTTGGTGCTGATGTGGCATGTCTTCATGTCCCTCTTTCAGACATCTTTAAAGCGCAGGCGTGGCCTCTCTACCGGTCGGGTGCCATTCTACCAATTCACCATACAGTAGGTCTTATATATATATAATATATATATATATATATATAATCTGAAGAAGACAACAGATCAGAAACACGTGTCGCATATGTAAGATAAAAAGAATCTAAAAAATCTTTATGAGAACATAATACATTTTGCGGACCTTCTTCTTTTTTTATAAAATATTAAAATATTGGAACCAGAACAACATTTATATATAATATATATATATATATATATATATATATATATAATGTTGAAAAGAGCAATAAAGGAAAGAAAGTATTGAATGGATAAAGTAGGATTATTTAGTTAATATATAATATATATTGATATTAATATCTAAAATTTATATATATATATATATATATATATATATATATAACCAAGCGTGTTGGTAGATCCTTGCAGAGAGAAAAAACCCGGCAGAGAGTTTGATTGTAAAAATATACTACCAAACATCAACCAGGAAGAAAAAAATTTTTTGAAAAAAAAAAAGACCAAGATAGTCGTACAACAAAAAATAATCTATTGGTATAGTATTTGGCCAAAAGAAAAAACAATTTATATGTATATATATGTATATAAGATATATATATATATTCATATAACCGCTAGGAGAATATAATATAATAATATATATAATATATATATATATATATATATATATATATACGCTCATTTGTAATTCCTCGAATTTGTTGTTTTGTATTTCAATGTTGCGGCTGTTCTACTCTACTACCTTATTTTTTCATGTATTTTTAAGCAAGATCTTATTATTATTTTATACATTGGTTCCTCTGGACTTAATTCGTCGTCTTTGTTGTCTTGTATGTCAACATTTCCATTGTTCTATTTTCCAACTATTTTTAACAGGGGATTGTTTTTGTCGACCATTATACGTTGATTCGTGCGGTCTTAATTCCTCGCCTCTTGTTCTTTTGTATTTCAACGTTTCGACTGATGTTTTGGGTCAAATCGTGATTGGCTGATTCTCGTTCCTCGTTAGGAACAAATATACATCTTTAATGTAACGATTTTGTTCTTTTGTTGTTAAAGGGAAAGATTTGGGTGATTTGGCCTTCGATAAAAACAAAGAAAATTTGAGATAGCCACCTGCGTGTGTGTGTGTGAGAGAGAGAGATTCTAAAGAGAAGCGGATTAGAGAGGCCATCACAATTGAAGTGTTCTTCGTTATTGGCTGTATTATGTGGGAGGATTACATCAACTGACCGAGAAATCCTGACTCGTGTTTGCCTGACTGATCATACTTGCACTATTTTCGCGAGTCAGAAAGTTTTAGATACAAATCTCTCTCTCTCTCTCTTCTCTCTCTCTCTCTCTCTCTCTCTCTCTCTCTCTCTCTCTCTCTCTCTCTCCTTTCTATCTATCTATGTCTCTCTCTATCTATCTATCTATCTATTTATTTCCTCTTCTCTCTCTTCTATCTATCTATGTCTCTCTCCCTCCTTCTATCTATCCTTCTATCTCTCCCTCCCTCTTTCCCTC